>CM070620.1:48856924-50056924 GCA_036346255.1 Ampelocalamus luodianensis | reverse complement strand
GTTAATTATAGTTCTGTTATCTCACACGTCAGTCTTGCGAGTACAAAAACAAGTTTTGTACTCATCTGCTTTGCTTAATATTAATTGTTGCAGAGGAAGAAGGTGAGCCCCAAGGGCCTCACTTTTGTGAGTTGTGTTGCGGCGCCGTCTGGGACGATTAGCTTGGCGGTCCGGTTGGTTGCCTTGTGGGTAAAGGCACACCGATTGGCTTTGTTTATCGCCATCTTATGGTCATTTTGCTTCATTGTGTATTTACTTATTTGTATGACTTTTGGCGGTCGGCCTCTCTTTGTAATAACTCTCTTTATATTATCTATGTCTTAAGTTGTTGCTTTTGCTTGGCTCTATGTGTATGAATGGAATTGATGCATGATTTTGTAACGGGTGTGTATCTGCAGTGCAGGAAGTATACATATCTCGAGCTTTGTTTATTTGATTTGTCTTGTTAGGACCAAGTGGATGGTTAAACAGTACAAGCCGAATAAACCAGGGGTCCTCACAAGATCCAAGGCGAGTACGACACGATGTTGGAACATGTGCTTACTTCAAAATTTGAAGGAAGAGAAGCGGTGCTTCTGCAAAATTTGAAGAAAAGATAGCAAGATTGCGGGACCAAGTGAATCAACTACTACTCCTCAACAACCGATCGCGAGCCGCCCGTTGTTTTGGTGGCGATCCTCCTCAACATCGGAGTAGCGTCGCGTCCACGCAAAATTGTGAACACGATGATGTCCAATTACCTATCGACGACATCAAGGTAATGTACATCTCTGGAATGCTCCAAAGATAGACCTATAGGACGCCTTAGCTAATTGCGTATCGTTTTGTAGGAGCCGACGCACTGCACACTCCAAGTGAGGATGGTTGGGATGTCTATTGAGGCTGGGCGGGGGGTGGTGTATCCATGCAATGAAGGGATAGTGCAGCACGGTGCCCAGGTGGCGCAGGGTTACGCCAGGGTCCAGGTGGACATGGTACAAGATAATTTTAGGGTCGTCCCGCTGGAGATTCGCCCGAACGACGAAATCATAACACTAGGGGATGCCCTGTACAGTTTTATTCAGTGGCCAAAGAAGGACATCGCCCTGGACCCTGCAGTGCCGCCTCAACCTTCGATGACTCCACCCCAACCATCTCCACACGACCATGCCCCTCCAATTCAACTTTTGAAGGACATCGTCCTGGACCCTGCAGTGCCGCCTCAACCTTTGATGACTCTACCCCAACCACCTCGACACGACCATGTCTCTCCAACAGGACCCTCCATGACTGCACCTCAACCTTCGCTTCAGAAGCCCGCCTCATCGGTTCCCGTGGAGAAGACACCGAACGAACAAAAAAGCGTGCCGCCGTATCAGTTCCCGAGTCGTCTGACAGGAGGAAGACGCGTAGCGCGCAAGTCGTTCAGGACAAATCAAAATCGAAGAACATTAAGGCGCTTCCGCCTCCTAACCCTAAGAAATACTCTTTCGGAAGTCCGTTGGCGACGAGCACAGTATTAGCCTACGCTGGATTAGGTTGTCAGAGTTTGCATAGCTGGTACTTGAAGAAGACCAAAGAGAAAGGGTGCGCTGATGGAATCACCGTCAGATACACGGAGGACTATTTCCTCCACGAGCCGGCCCCCTTCATCGTGGGCTTCGACGACTTGTTCGACCTATTCAACCTCAAAGCCCTCGATGCCTCACTTCTACGATCTTTGGACCTTCGTAAGTGTGTACAATCAAGTTCTACATTCACGTACATTCACGTAATATAACAACTCATTGCTTATGTATAGATACATGATTAAAACTGCCCGGCGATTGAAAGAACCGGTGGGTTTCCTCGACCCACACGTGGTCTCTGAGCAAACCATCTTGGCAGACGCATCCTACGTCGAGAAATACATAACGGCAGGATTGCTTGCTCAAAACTACGTGGACTACATAATGGTGCCCTACAACCAGAAGTAAGTGCTTCACTACTTGCTATACAAATTTCATTTGTACTTTATACGGCGGTATGAACTTAGGTTTAATGACTATAGCGACATACATGAGTAGGCATCACTGGATCCTTCTAGTCATTATACCAAAGAGGAATCAGGTACTATACCTTGATTCCCTAATGAAAAAAGGCCACGACTTCACCCTTGTGCAAGAAGTAGTCGACAGGTGTGCTCATTTCCTCCATACATAACTCTATTGTAGTCTTCCTTCGTTTGAAATGGCCGAGGTTAACTTTTTGGAAACATGTAGGTCGTTCATCTCCTATATTGCCGAGGGAGGGCTATACAAGGGAACGAACGCCACACTTAATCACAGGACGCGATTTCCGGTACGTGCTACAACACAATAATCCTATATCATACTTCGTAATAATGCGTCTCAAACTGACTATACCTATATATGTAATTCTATTTTTCGGTGCCAAAGAAAAAGCGAAGAATGTGCATTCTACGTTTGCTATCATATGCGATTCTCATGAGTGCTAGGTTGCGGATCTCGAGGTTGGTCAATCTCGCAATAATTGCTAATTATAAATTTAAATATATATGTGTAACACTTTACTCTTGTTTGTAGGTTTTGAATATAGATTTAGATTCACTCGTTCGTAAAGAGATCTCGGATGTTCGAGGGAGGCTCGCACCTTCATCACGACGGATATCATTATGCCAACGGAGAGTTTCACTCTTGAACGACCTTGAAACAATTAATATATTTGATATAGTTGTAATTCACTTTGAATAGTTGTGATTCAATGGTAAACTTTGGGTTGTCACTTTGGGTTGTATGACAATATTTTACGAACGAGTTGATATTACAATGTTTGATTGTATTTGATATATGTTCGTTTGTATGACAATGATCACTTTGGGTTGTCAACGATTGATATACGTGATGTATCTATTTTACGCTCGCTTATTTTCAGAGGGCATGACTAGCAATCCCGAGGCTAGCGAAAATTTTTAAAAATAGTTATCTTTGAAATAACTATCACAGACGGTTTATCAATCAAACCGCTCGTGATATGTATAATCCGACGGCTCTATTATATAACCGTGCGTGATATACACATATCCTGCATTCGTAAATATAACCGTCTGGGATATCCTTTTTATCACAGACGGTTCTATTTACGAACCGTCTGGGATATGTGTATATCACAGACGGTTATTAAATAGAGCCGTCTGTGATATGCGTCTATAACAGACGGTTCTTGAATAGAGCCGTCTGTGATAATAGATATCACAGACGGTTATATAATTAGAACCGTCTGTGTTGTGACTTATCACAGACGGATGTTTAACCGTCTGTGATAACCGCCAGCTTATCACAGACGTACAAAAACACAGACGGTTCGGAACCGTCTGTGATGACTGTTCGGAACCGTCTGTGATGAGGCTGTGTGTAGTAGTGAAGGTGAGCCCCAAGGGCTTCCCTTTTGTGAGATGTGCTTCGGGTTTGACGACTAGCTTGGCGGCCCGGTTGGTTGCCTTGTGGGTAAAGGCACACTAATTGGCTTTTGTTCATCGCCATCTTATGACACTTTTGCTTCCGCTGTTTAATTGTTGTTTAGAGTCATTTGGCCGGTTGGCCCTTGTTGTAATAATTCTCTTTTATGTATGTCTTTTGTTAGACCTGTTGTATGGAATTGATGCGTGATTTTGTAACGGGGTGTGTATACTGCATTTCTGGGAAGTATACATGTCTCGGGGCTTGGTTTATTTGATTTGTGATGCTAGAGTCAAGGGAAGACTAAGCATTACAAGCCAAATAAATCGGGGTCCCCACAAATTCCATACAACACACAGAACCAAAGCTAAAACTTTACAGGCAAAAGACATATAGTAAAGTTATTACAAAAGAGAGGCCAACCGGCCAAGAACAAGCTAAAAAGCTAGAATAAACAGCGGAAGCAAAATGCCATAAGATGGCTATGAACAAGAGCCAACTGGTTTTCCCTACATCCACAAGGCAATCCAACTGGGCCGCCAAGCTAGTCGTCCACTCCGCAGCAAAACTCACAAAAGTCGATCCCTTGGGGATCAACCTCCTCTGCAACAATTAAGCAAAGCAAACGAGTACAAAAATATACTCGCAAGACTTACGAGTAACAAACCTAGATATTACTACATGCAGGCTTTAATCAAAGGAGAAGGCTAAATGTTTATTTTCAGCATAAAGCAGATTTTATTTGCAATAAGTAATAGATTGAAGGCAGTTTTAACAATCTGAAATTTTATTTGCTCAAATAACATCGAGTCAATAAGTAGTAACATAAAGACATCCTGGAGATGACTAACCCAATAGCCATCACAACAATAGCACGAATCACCCATTCGTACCACCCACATCAAGTTTTAATGAAAAGTTATAGTCTAGTTCTTGCACGACCTTACCAAGCATGTCCATAACCTAGAACAAGACTACTCGAATAGATCAACACCCTACAAGGGTGTACAAATGTACCCACACTTCAGACTGCCGTTTTGCCAAGCTATTAAGCACACTTCCTTTGGTATGCCGGCACGCCTAAGTCCTACGAGACATTTCCAATGGAAAATGCTAATTAAGAGCCGCATGCATGGGGGTTAACCCTTAGTGATCTACCGGCAACGAAGATCACAAGGACCCATACGTAGAGTAGGATGCACCGACCCAGCCGAAGCAACTGCGGGTGCTCCCCTCTTTTACTTGTCCCATGTTGCATATAACTAAATATACAACCAACCACGTGACTCATTAATTAATACCTCCCAAAGTACTAAGTCAAGAGAGGTCCCATATCCCTCTAGTGTGATTAGCACGTAAATATCGCTTTGCTAAGTGACACAAGTAACTCGGTCCTTGATGACCCGGGCACCATTCTAGTCACACCATAAGATCACACCATCATACCAATGTGCTCAAGTCTAAAATATTTTATTTTCAGTTTTAGATTTCTCAAATAAACAAGGCACAAGGTGCTGAACATAAGTAAATAATAAGTTTTGTGTGATCAAGGTCATCGACTAAGTCGATACCCGACCAATTCTACTACTAACTAAGCATTGCTAAGCATCATATCGTAAAGACAATTAAAAGACCATAAATCATTCACCGGGCTCCAATTCACCACTGAGAATATAATCTTAGGTTTGTGGCAGGGGTGAACAATTTCAGGGAAACAATGCAATAGGATTAGCTACCTCTAATTGACAAAAATTAACTTTGACACAATGAAGCATGCATACTTATTCTTTGCAAACAAGATATTAGACTTTAAAAGTAATAGGATCAATATGATCAAATGATGCTACATCTGCTTGCCTTACTGGGGATCACTTGGTTGCTGCAGAGGATCACTCTCCAACTCAACAAACTCTTCGGAACCTATCGCAAGAACGCGAAAATCCAATAAGAACGGCGAACACCGAAAAAGACTCAAAATCCAAAAGACATGACACTTACATAGTAGGAAGAGCATGATTTTAAATGAATTTAGCAACAAGAATCATTCAATTTGGACTAAGCATGCAAAAGTTATAACCTAAACAATTTCAGTCGGCTGGAAAAATCAAAATTAATTGCTTTCTGTTACTGTTCATGGTATAAATTTTCAGAAAGTTTTTGAACCTGAAATTTTTATGGTAGGCAGATCATGGCATTCTAAGGACAGTAAAATTGAGTTCACTTCATTTGGAGTTAAAATGAATTTATTATAATTTTTCTAAGTTGTGAAGCTAGGGAATAATTAATTTCAGAGGCAAAGATCACATTAAAACCTATCCTACACTAGCATATTAATAAAGGAACCTAACAAATTTTGAGTTTGCTCAATTTGAAGTTACAGAGGATAACTTATGCATTTTATAAGTTTAAAGGAATTTTCTAGGGCACTATTAATGCTAAAACAAGTTAATACAACTTAAACCATTTTCTGGTACAGAATAGTGTCCAAGCACATTTTTAGATTAAAGTTTAGTTCAACAGGATAATGACAGAAGTTGAATCACTCTAAAAGATGTTAAAATGAATTAATTATACACTTTTGAAATTTAAAACAATTTAACAGTTTGCAAATAAGAGCTTCCGGGCTTTTCTTAAAAACTAACTCAACCGGGGAGGTCGGGGCCGTAGATCTGAAATCGCACAGCTCCAGCACACGGAGCACAATACACACGAGCACCCGCGCAAAAAGACTCCAACGTGCCCTGAGGAGGTCTAGGCCGTCAGATCTAGATTTGATAGTCCAGATCTACAAGGGAGGTCCTAAGGGTTAAGGTTTACACGAGGGAGATCTTAACGGCTAAGATCTCACAGAGGAGGTCCTGACAGTCAAGATCTAATCTGAGGGAGGTCCTGGGCGATAAGATCTACTAGAGGGGAGGTCCTGAACGGCTCAGATCTTCATAGGGAGGTCCTGAACGGTCAAGATCTCCACGGGAAGGTCCTAAACGATACAATCTAAAAGAGAGGAGGTCCTGGAAGATATCTTTACAAAAAGCCTAGGGGGTGGTGGTATTTGACGGTCCAGATCTACACGGATGAGATCATGGACAGCCAAGATCGACAAGGGGTGGTCCTAAAGTTTGTCAAATAGATGGTCTAACTAACGACAACAGGAGTCCAGTACAGCGCCGTTTTGCTCGCCGCCGGTGACTCCGGCCACGACGTTGCTAACCAAAGGCAACAAAATGATCGCAATAAAATGGCGCACCCAGGAGACATACTCTCAACGGCTGAACCGACCCAAAACGTCGACGAGCCGGAAAGTGGTGGTAGCGCAAACACGACCAAATACGAAAACGACAAAGGAGCTCCGCAGCGGTCCAGATAGTGAGTGCCCAAGCACTAAGGGACTACCAGGAGGTTACCTTAGCACTGAGGAGGTCCAGAGGTGGTCGGGAGAGTTCTAGCGACGACGACCACCGCCGGTGCTGAGGAAGACAACGTGGAGAAGAAGGTCTGAGCAAAATGCAAGGCATTGAAAGGTGATGTTAGCTTCGCAAAGGCCTAAAGGCGGTCCACGAGAAAGGAATTGAAGAACCGAGGGCTTACCAGCGCTGAGGACGAAAGGAGGTGCACACGGCTGCGGAGATCCCAAAACCCGAACTTAGGCCGCTCCTGGGAAAGCAACCTAAAATCAAGTTAGATGATATGACCACAGTGATTAGTTGCGCAAGGCGACACGAAAAGAAAGGATGAAGAACCACTAGAGATGACTAACCTAATAGCCATCACAACAATAGCACGAATTACCCACAGTTTGGGGGTGGCCCTAACCCTCATCCAGCCCACTACTCAATTTTTCTACCCAATCCAGCCCCAACCATTAAGCAATAAGGTCCTGATCCTTTTCTTGGCCGATTTTGAATCCTTGGGCTGGCCCATTTAATGTGAAGCAGAAAGCCCTGTGGATTTCTCGGTGCGTGCGAAAGGGTGCGACAGGATGACACGGCTGGGCTCCTCGGTGCGACAGGGTGACACGGCTGGTGTAACAACCCTAGTTTTATGAATAGTAAGAAAATGCTTTATGAACAGTAATTAGGTACTGTTCATAAAAGTAATGAGATGTTGTTTATACCATCACTGTTCATCTTTACAAATTGGGCATTATGTTACAAATTAAAACCTTCCTTTTTCTAACCAAAATCCAAAACCTATTTGAAGTTTTAAAGGAAATACAAGTCAGTGCTTGTATTATGACTGGGAAGTATTTTTATTAAAGCCTGGATCAATTATCTTGACCAAAAATAATTTTTGTTGAATTCTTAGAAATTATTTTGACTTGGAGAAAAATATTTGACTTTAAATAAACCTATTCGGGATACTTAAATTATTTATGTATTTTAAAAAGTGAAACAGTGGTTTTCAAAATTTATTTGGGGAATATATCATCCCAGCAGCATCCTTGTAAAATTTCATAATTTTACAAATTTATCTACTATTTTTAAACCCCGAGTCAAACTTTTGGGAACTTTAAAATGAGTTAGTCAACTCTTCCGGTCTAAACCCAGCCATTTGCACTGTAGTGACCGAGTCTAAGTGCTTTGGGTCTAAACTGTGCAACCGGGCCGCACCCAACACGTTCGGGCACGTGCCCAACCCTCCAGCGAACGTGAGCCGTCGACTTCTTGATGGACGGCCGAGATTCGCAAAGCCGCGCAGGACATCCACGTACTCCGTGCGATTTCCGCCGTTGTCTCTTGATCCAACCACATCCGACCTTCATCCATCCTAACCGTATCTTCATTTGTGGCCGTTGATTTCCAAACCAACGTGCCAGATCTTTTGTGCCGTTCGGGCCATCCCGTAGGGCTCATTCAGTCCTGGTCGTAGGATCTTGATCATGCGGCGCTCACTTTTTGGACTATACCATTTTTCTTATGGAAAGGTCCAATTAAACGTGAGCTGTTGGATTCTCACTGGATGGGTCAGATCTTGTGGGCCGTTCGGGTTGTCCGAACGCACCACTCAACCTCCACCTTTGGATCTTGATCGGACGGACCGCATCAATTGGGCCGTTCGGGTCGCCTGAACCTCTCTTCAATCTTCACCGTTGATTTTAAATCCAACCGCGCCGCTCTTTTCGTTTTTGAACTCAAGGGCGCGCATTTATTCCTGGCCGTTGGATCTCCATCCTACAATACCCTTTTGACCGCGTGCGTTTAGGGTCCAATCTTCATAGGATCGTTGGATTTTGATCGTAGGGTCTCTAAAGATGAGACCTTCGGGCCGCCTAACCCCCATCCATCTCGACCGTTGAAAACAAATCTAACGGTGCCATGTCATTCCATTTAAAGTGACATGTATCTTTTGAGATCAACCGTTGGATTCAAATCCAACGCTCCTCTTTGAATGTAACCTTCGGGTTTCCCTAAGGCTCCATTAAATCTCAACCGTTCGTTTAAGATCGCACGGTCCATATTAAACAATATCGATTATCTTCTCTTAACGCCTATCTCCATCGCAACCGCCCGTTTCTAATCGGACGGTCGATATTCTTTTGAGTTTTAGTAGGCGTGCGTGACTGCGGCCGACAGCGGGGCCCGCATGTCAGTGAGTCGCCTCTTCTCCTCCTTGCCTGCATGCGCGCCGTCGACCGTTGCGGGAGGAGGCGTTCTTGCCGTGATTTTGGCCAATCTTTTCTTGCCACCTGGTACTCAATTGCCACCGCATCAGCTCTAGAGAATTCCCAATTGCTCCATTGGTTCAACCACTATATAAACCCTAGTTTTTGGCTCACTGCCATTGTTGACCAGATAAGCCCTTAATCTTCCTTTTCCATTCCAGTGGAGTTTCTTGCTCTTACACCTTGCTTATCCATCCTAGATGTTTGATTCACCTTGTAATGTGAGTTTAGCATCTTTTGTAGGTTGAAACCGGGGGTTTATTATCTGTTGATCAGAGCAGGTTAAGGAACCCCCTGTTGTTTTTCCTGTTCTGGTGAGTTTAGACTCTAATCCTTGTCATCTTAAGCACCTTAAGAACCTCAGTAGTTTAATGGAGCCATTCTCTTGTGTATGTAATATGCAAATCTTCTTTAATACTGAAAAGTTACTTTTGATAACTTTTCGGTCTTTCATGTCGTTTTCAAGCTCTAGGGTTCCTTTTGTCATCTTTTCAGTTTAACTAGGTCTAATCATGTCCCTAGCAGCATAATCAAAAGTTATCTTTAATTATTTTGCTTCTAAAGTGAAAAAGATCCTAAACCCTTTTTCTTCTGTTTTGTCGGGTGAACCGACAAAAGTGGTAGCCTACCCTTTTTCTGTAATCTTACTAATTAGGGTTAGCAAGATGATGATTTAGGATGTTAACTTCCTTATGGATTAGGTTTAGCTCCAGTAAGAGCCTTAGATTTTAGTGTATTAGTGTTTAGACAAAGATCTTCAAACCTCTATTTGGTTGCTGTTGTCGGCTGAATCTGTTCAGTGTACAACAAAACCTTCAAATCTTAATTTTGTCAATTAGTGAGTAAGTGTTAAGATAATTCACTGTATTAATTAAGAATACTCTCTATTGTAATCTGCCCTGTTTTCAGTTTTTCTAAAATCTGAAACTATAATTTGAACTCCAACTCTAGTTTTGACAATTAGTGACTGTTAATCATGCATTTCCATATTGATCATACATTTTCTTTCATCCTGTGCTTGTTGTCAGCTCTTGTATTCATTGGATTTATTGTCTCTTTTTAGAATCTGGTTCTTCTGAGGTGTTTGATTCTATTTCTGAACAACCCGAGCCTGCACAAGAAGTATATTACTATCAAGGCAAACATCCTCTCTGCATCATGTTGATCCCAAAATTTTATACTATAGATCTTCAAAATACAGTGATAACTGTTTCATGCTAATTTCCTAAAATGCAATTGTGATCTGTTAGTAGTTAGTTATGACCTAACATTGTGGCTTACCTTAAATCTAACCATACACTCAAACTTAGAGTAGTACTGTATACTACAAGATTTAGTTTCAGAATTCGCTTAGCCATGCAGTCTAGAGAACTTTAAAGTTTGGCAAGATTATCTTGTCAAACATAGGGTCAACAAATGAATTTCAGTCATTTTAACTATTTGTCCAATTTCTTTAAATCCAAACTGAATATTAAATTTTAAATGATCTGGACAAGAGGATGCTAGTGATGGTGCCTTCGTGCACGAGATTGGGAAATGTGGTGGACTTGTCTGGACCGAATAAGGACTGAACTCTGACTATTCAATTCAAGTCCCAACGTGCTTCCACACGCGGTGTATGGGCGCTGTTTGTTTAAGTAAAGGGTTAATGCTATTGAGTTGGAAACAGGAGAGTAAGGACATGTGTATTGATCTTGTATGGCATAGATGCTTAGGTCTTCGGGCTGTGTCTTATGCCATGTGAGTTTTATATCAGTATCAGATGTTCTTAGGAGGGTGAGGGCGTATATGTGTTCTATCGTATGTACGTACCTTAAAGGTGCCGATTGCAATCTAGTATGTGTAGCGAACACAACCTGCATTTCTTTTGATTGGGTCGGAATTCCCGGCGCAACATGTGTGCCTCGGTTAAGCAGATGCTATCAGTCGTTGTTTAAGCGGGATCAGTTCACACATGGGTTATCCAACTCAATAGTGTCAACTTGTTGAAAAATACCAAATCTTAGTTTCCCCGGTCGGCATACCAAAGGAAGTGTGTCATTATTCGGAGGCATCCGGAGGCAACGGGTTGACTAAGTCGTGTGGGTAAAGATGTACACCCCTGTAGGGTATTAAACTATTCGAATAGCCGTGTCCACGGTCATGGACGATAACTTGAGTTGATGTCACCTGTATAGAATTTTGTTTTCAAATACGGTTTGGGTTCTGGTTCAGCATGAGAGAATTCATGCAATGTACTGTTTATATTTACTTTTACTTACTTACTGTTTTAGTCCAACTCGATTTATTAAATTGCTTTATCAAAATTTAGCGATTGTAGGTTAAGATGTATTGCTTTATGCAAAATCGAACCTTTATGCCTACCTGTTGTTAACTTTATGCATGTACAAATTCTATTCCATTGTATAGGTTCTTTCATACAGTTTCTTTTATTAGTTTGTGTAAGTCTTGCTGAGTACCTTCCGTACTCAAGGTGCTATAACCTCTTGTTGCGGTGAGGATGGTTATTTGTATGAGGTACCCGTTAGCGTCGATCAGGGTGACGCTAACGAGTGAAGCTATTTCTAATCTCCACGCAATAGCCTGCGGGTGATGGGGCCATTGGTGGTTTGTCGTTTACTCTTTTGCTTCTGCTGTCAGACTTTGTTAGTGACCCTGAGTCACTTGATATTGTAGTATTAAACCGAATTGTAAACTTATGTTTAATTATGTAAATGTATGACTTGTATGTGTATGATGCAATGTTGTTTAAGGATATATGTGCAATGGTCACTAATCCTGGGAATCATTGTAAGACATATATTCGGGAATCCTGAATATTGGGTTTGTTACTTGTTAAATTTATACGTCTAGCATGATCTTTAATAAAGGGGCAGCACTGTTCCTTAATTAAGAATTATGCTATAGTATAATTTTAATTAGGTACATTTCCAATACACAGGGGTCCTCACAGCTGGTGATTGAAGTCACCAAGGGGTGTGGCGTTTGATTGGCAAAAGCAATTGCAATTACACTAGAATACAAGAGAAACAATTCGTAAATAATGTAATGTAGCAAAGCTCCTCTGAAACTGAATGATATCATCCTGGTATTTTAATTTTTTTTTTGCTTATCCTATCATCTGCTAGTCTATCTGCGTCGTCCAGCGACACCATCTAGCAGGCACATCATGGTTAATCGTTCCTGACTCCTGTTACAACTTGCCATCTCCGTTGATTGATACTGGTCAAGACCAGGGTTCCAAATTTCGTCGAAATTTCGCGCATTTCGCTCTGATCCGAAATTTAGGGCTTTCGATCAAAATAATTCGAGTGCATTTGAATTTTGCGTCGGCCTGCTGCATCTTCTCCCCACCAGTCCAAAATCCCACCAGCCCACCATCGCAGCATGACTTGGCCTTTCCACTCCCTGACCCTCTCGTGTGACCTAGCTCCTAGTTTCTGCTGCCTCCAAAATCCCCAAATCCTCTCCGGAGGCGGCGCGCCTGCAGCGACCAGCGAGTGACGGAGGGAGTGGGAGCACCAAGCGGTAGCACGGGACGGCGGGAGTGGGAGGCTGGGAGCACCAGGCGGCAACGCGCCTGCAGCGCGTGACGGCGGGAGTACGAGGCGGCGGCGATGCGCAGGCTGTAGGCTTGCATCCTGCAGGCTGTAGCGCGGGACGGTGGGAGTGGGAGCTCCAGGCAGCGGCACGGTGGGAGTGGGAGCACCAGGCGGCGACACGGCGGGAGTGGGTCAGTGGGAGCACTAGGCGGCGGCGCGGCTGGAGTCGGCGCGGGACGGCGGGAGTATGAGGCGGCGGCGTAGCGCAGCCGAGCCTTGGCGTGGCGGCAAGCAAGCGGGCGGCGGCGAGCGCGCCGAGCCTTCAACGGCGGCGGCGGCATTAGTACCGTAGCCGGTGGAGGGCCATGGCGCGCGTGCGATGGGAAGCGGCGGCGGCCGGCGGCGAGGTGGCGGTGATGGCATGGATGGCCGCACTGCTGCCGGAGAAGGTATAATCCTCGGCCAGTCGGCCTGCGCCATTTTTGTCTACTCTTGTGACTTGTCTCCATGGTGCCAATTAAAATCATTTGCATGTCATTATGTTCAATTTTATATGCTCAGCGTAGCTTGAGCCTTGAAGTAGTAAAATCAGTAGAACTCATTTCTTTTTTTCATGGAAACACAGAACATGTGAATGATGGAAACATTAATGATCCATGGACGCATGGCACGCGTGTTGGTTCGCAAGGTTTCATTTGTCGTTATTGCAAATTGTTGAAGAAAGGTGGAGGTGCAACCCGGCTAAGGGAGCATTTGGGTGCGCTAGGAACTGATGTGGTAAAATGCTTAAGTGTGCCAAGAGATGTGCAGGGAGCAATGAGGAAGGGTAGGATTATTGGCCAGGAAAATAAAAGTGCCCGGCGAAAGCGTAATCTCAGATTAGAACGTGAACTTATGGATATATTGGAGGAAAATGAAGTAATTGATGTGGATGTTGAAGGGAAACGGGTAGGCTACACTAGCGCAAATTAAAAAATTCTACCCGTAAACCAAGATCACTGCAGTTATAGATCACGGTCTTACCACTAGACGCGCAGGTGCGGAAGTTGATGCAGCGCGTCGGGGCAGTGTAGTCGTACCAAGTTGATGCGATGCGTCGGGCGAGTAGTCATACTACTTCCTCGTGCTCGTCGCGGCGCCCCACGTCTGACTCCTTTCTTGCGGTTCGTCCCAACGCCACGATGCGGCGCCTCAAAGGTATCCACACGCACGGAGGAAGCGGCGACGCCGGACTACTAGATCCGCGCGGCGACTAGGGCGTGGGAGAGGTGGCGGCCGGGGTTTGAGGATGTCACGAAAAACTCAACCCTCAACCGTAGCGCCCTGCCCTCCTTTATAGGCGTCCTTATAATGGGCTTCTACGAATAGAGGCCCATTAGGACTCAATGCCCGATCTAATTCGGATCCAATCCGAATTAGGCTTCACTTATAAGTGTGTGACCTATGGTTCACATATGTTTAGACATGACGCGAGTACACATACTTGGTCAATAGTTGGTAGCGGCCTCTAGCAAGACGTGTCAACTCCTAAACATACGTAAAGATCATATCGGACGAACCATCACAACGTTATGTACATGCCAATCCCTTTGCCTCACGATATTCGATCGAGCTCCAAGTGACCACTCTTTCTCGATCCGTGATCCGGAATCCCTTACTAGGTTAACTCTTAACCTTAAGTAGCATGGCCATGCATTTCTGGATCCGATCACTCGAGGGGCCCAGAGATATCTCTCTCAGGTAGAGAGGGTCAAATCCCATCTCGACCGACCATGCCTCGCAAAGCATGCTTCATGACAAACCAGCTACCTTTATAACTACCCGATTCTGGAGTAGCGTTTGATAGCCCCTAAGTAGGTCGATTCACATCTCAAGTACATGCGACAATCTCAGGTCTAAGGACAAGGCGTACACATTGTGTAGAGAGAACCATAAGAATAATTACTATGTCTCATGTTGGGTCGGTCCAACCCCATGTTCTAAACATGTGTCCACATTATTGGTTTGATATCTCCATGTCTATGACCTGTGAAACATGGTCATCAACCGATACATGTGCTAATCCATCATTCACGTGTGTCCTCACATGAACTCCGACTAGGGACAACTTTAGAATAACCATACAAGTAAAGAGTTTCACAAACAAGTCACATACTTGTTAATCAACACAAAGGCAATATTCAAGGAACATTTATTAAATCATGGATACAATGAAATATCATCATCAATATGATTGCCTCTAGGGCATATCTCCAACAGTTGTCCCTAGCGATGAGGAACAACAGCTAAAGATGGCGTTGGCAAAATCACGTAGAGATGCTCATATTCGGCATGCGGTGGAGAGGTTGGGTGGCACATTCGAGCATGGCTCTGGGAGTGGTAGTGGTGGTGGTTGTGCTGGTAGTTGTTCCAGTGGAAGGATTGGCGAAATGTTTCGTAATTCAAGGGACACTTCTAGTCGTAGAAGTGGTAGTGGCTCAGTTGCTTCAAAAATAACACCTAGCAAAGACTCCTACCAGCCAAAGATTGATGGTGTCTTTATCAAGGGGTCTAAAGAAAAGCAGGGCGCAGCTTGGGCAAAATGGTTTCATGCCAATGATATTCCAGGGCGAAAAGCCAACTGCCCCTACTTTCGAGCGGCATTGAGGTTGTCTCAAGAGTTAGGTCTAGTGGAGAGCCTCCCTAAAGGGACTGAAATTGATGGGGTATACTTGGAGGGCAACTATATGGAGATGGAGTTGTATGTTGAGAAATTCAAAAAAGATTGGGATCAATTTGGTGTGACTGTCATGTGCGACTCATGGACAGGACCTACCTCTATGAGCATCATTAATTTCATGGTGTACTGTGATGAGCGTATGTTCTTCCATAAGTCTATTAATGCAACTGGGCAAATCCAGAATGCAGGTAATAAGAAAGATATTTATTTATGTTCTCTTTCTTTTTCATGCACCGCTAATTATGCTATCTTTCTTTGCCATGCAGATTTTCTATTCTCAGAGATTAAGAAGGTGGTTGTCGATGAGATTGGCCACAAACGAGTTATGCAAATTGTAACAGACAATGGATCGAACTACAAAAAAGCATGTATCAAGCTCACGATCGAGTACCCTCATATCTTTTGGCAGCCATGTGCCGCTCACACTATCAATCTCATGTTGAAGGATATTGGTGAATTTCCAGAGGTTGCTAGAGTTGTTAAGAGTGCCAAGCGGATTTGCATTCTTATATAACCATAATAGGTTGCACGATGAGATGAAGAAGATGATCGGTGGGGAGTTGATCCGACCCAATGCTACCATCTTTGGAACTCAGTTCATATTTCTTCAGAGTTTCTGGGATAGGAAAGACAAATTTCGTCGATGGATGGTGTCAGAACAGTGGAAGAATTCTGATTGGAGAAGAGATCCTGACTATGATTTTGTAGAGGAAAAATTGACTAGTCCTATTTGGCGGTCTTCACTCAGGTCGGTCCTAGATACAGTCGGGCCATTATATACCATGCTACGGTATGCTGACCAACAAAAGGTTGGAACCATTTCTAGTTTCAAACCAAGGATGATGGCTTCTATACACTCAATGGAATCTCATCTTGGCTCGGGAACAGAGGAGTTTGAGAAATACATGAGTAAGGTGTCTGCTAGGGTTCATCATCTTGAGGAGAACACAATGATGGTTACAGGTAATGAGAAGTTAATTGTGTGAATTTAAGAATTAGTTAGTTTTATGCATTCTAATGTAGTCTTTGGCATGTAGCTGCTGCTCTTGATCCTGAAGCACACTACAAGTTGAACTTTAGCTCCAATGTTGCCTATATCGATGTACTTCAAGATGTAATAGGGAGGATGGCGGACTCGCCTGATAATGCAGTGCTGGCAATGAAAGAATTCATGCTATTTCGTGCTAATAAAGGGAAGTTTGATGGAACGATGGCACGTCTTGCAGCATCCACAGTTACCCCAAGTAAGTGAACACAATGGCATTTTTTAACATTGAAATATAAATTTACTTTCCTTCAATGATGTGTATTCATTTTCGCAGCTGCATGGTGGTTGCAATATGGAGGAGAAGTGAAAGAATTGCAGAAATACGCCATCCGAATTGTGTCACAGTGTGTGTCATCCAGCGGCTGTGAGCGTAATTGGAGTACTTTTGCTTTGGTCCATACTAAGGTGAGAAACCGCTAGGTTATGAGAAGTTGCACAAATTAGTATATGTTCATTACAATTTGAAGCTACGCCTCCAACAAAATGAGATTGAGCAAGAAGAGAAGGACCTTGATCCATTTGCGATAGTCATGGATGCCACAATGTTTGATGAAGCAAACCCAATCCATGAATGGTTGAATAAGTCGAGGAGTCGATCGGCCCCACTTCTAGATGAGAGAGGTGGACCATCTCAGGTTGTTCGTGATAAAATACGTCGAGAGAAGAGGAAGCTTTCTCTTGCAAGAAAGGAGAAGGTGAAGAAATGAAAGATGTCAGTGTTGGATGAAGAGGAAGAATTTGTGGATAGCGACGATGATGAAGAGAACGAATACGACGAGACCTCATCCAAGGATGCCGACAATGATTATGATGATGAAGAAGAGGATGAATATCTAGAGAGGTACTCACCGGAAAGATTAGCAAAAGAGGCCGAAGAAGAGAGGGAGAGAGCAAAAGAGGCCGAAGAAGGGAGGGAGAGAGCAAAAGAGGACGAAGAAGGGAGGGAGGTTCAACCTTTATGTTCTCAACGGCCAAAGCGAGATAAGGCAAAAAAGAAGGACGTCAATAGCCTATACTTTTGACATCTTTTTCAAAGCTTGACTCATCAAGGTATCAATGCTTGACTAACATTACTTAGTGTACTTTGATGCCAGCAAGTACTTTTACCTAAAGCTAAATTAAAGCACTAAGCTAATTTATCATTTAGAAAATTGCTTGGTAGTTATTAGAACAGTTTTAACCATTAGTTGATGATACCTATTAAAAAAATCACATAAAACAGAACTTCACTACTATAGGTAACCCTTTTCAGTTGCTTATTTGCTGTCCTGAGACATTTAAGAGGAGAGGCGTATAATTAATCTGCATATAGTAGTTGATTTTGCAGATCTTTATACAACTGTAAAATCCATGTAATTGCTGATTTGGTTATAGCCGAATCCTAATGTACCATGTATTCTGATAACTACACAATGGCAGAGCACATAGAGTTGTAGTGTTGTACATGCTTGTATATATAACTTCAGTATTCCTCCCCATGCCTCCTATGGTTTCCAATATTTTGCTTGAGCTTGTTTGGTGCTCATGAATTTCTTAAACTAAGAATTATATATGTAATCTCTTATTATTTTCTTGGTTGGGACAGATTATGTTGTCATTTAGGAGGAATGGAGCAATGGAGATGGAGGTGCTGTCATTTTGGAGGAATGGAGATGCTGTTATTTTGGAATGGAGCAATGGAGATGGAGATGCTGTCATTTTGGAGGAATAGAGATGCTGCTATTTTGGATTATTGCTAATTTGCTATGTGTGATGCACTATTGCTGTTTTATTCGCTTTAATTCAGAACCTGTTAGTTGATCTGTAATATTGTCTTCTTTGTGATGTTGTCTTTCGCTTTGTCTTTGTTTTCTTTTCTTTGTGCTATTCTGCGATAGTTAATTTCTTCTTTGTTGTCTTTGATCTTGATCTTTGTCTTTGTTGTGCATTCGGACTCTGGTTTCTTGTGTTGTGTTGTTTTTCTGCTGCTGTGCTATTGCTGCTGATAGTTGATACATAATGTTGTGTTGCTGCTGTTGTGCTGATGCTGATGCCGTGTGCGTTCTGGACTCCTGGTTTGCTCACGGTTTTTTTGATTTCTTTTGACAAAATTCGACCAAATTTCGGTCAAAATTCGAGCAAATTTCAAATGCCAATTTCGTCATTTTGACCGAAATGAAACCGAAATTTTCAAAATTTCGCCAATTTCGGTTGGGACCGAATTTTTTGACGAAACGAAATCGTAAACCCTGGTCAAGACACCAACAAAACAAAAACACTGGCCTACTAACTGAACCTGCATAGGTCCTCCAATGACAGCACCAATCACAGTTTCTCTTTGCAGAGGCAGTGCTTACTAACTGAACCAACATAAATCCAAACAAAGAAAGAAAGAACAATGAATCAGTCACTTAACACTGGCCTCTCAGGTGGACCCCTGTACCGATCTGATTCCCATCTTCAGTTGCTTCTTGGTCTCAGCCCAGTCAATTCCTAACAACAATGCAAATAAATTTAGACTTTATCAATTCAGATTGATAAAAGCAGATTGTATCAATTCAGTTATGCTGCTTTATTCTTTTGACTTTTGAGTATTTGCTTGTTAGATTCTTCAGGCTGCAAGTATCAATGAGTCTTAAAAAAGAATCTATTGAGTAAGGTGAAAAGTTGTCGAAGACATTCCAATGCTATATATCAACCGAAACTAGTTTTATAGCCAGGGTGCTCTCTGAGTCAACCAGGAATGTTTCCTTCTATATAAGACCCACATAATGACAGAAGGAGGGTACCTTATAAGATAGTTCTTATCCAATTACACCTATCAGGGAAAAGTATGCAGCTCCATTGCTCCAACATTTCATTATCACTTGATAATGCGCGAAACAACAATTAAGTTTTAGCAATCACAAAGCGATGCATCTGCAGATTATGATTCCGAATAAGAAAATAAAATGATGGAATGACAGTAGCCAATAGACCAACACGTAAGATGATGGAATGCTAATAATCAGATTTACCATAAGAGCAATGAATGAATTGAGGGATGCCATGAATCCTCAAATTTCTAACTAGATGGCCAAAGCTTGAGACTTGAGGCAGATGCATGACAATCACTCCAAATCTCCAAAATTTATGAACCAACCTGACCCCATGTTGAAAGAGTTGCAATATATTTATGCATTCTCATGTTCATCACCACGATTCACAGACTGTGACATTGCATGGTCTACTATCATCAACTTAAACTAGCACATAAGACAATGATTATACCATCTTCCAAACCCTATTTACTAAGAATAAGCATTAAATCTGTCCAAGAAGAACCCGTATTATCCCGTGTCCCATCTTCATGTCCAAAATCAAAACCCCAAAGAAACCAAGAACACCTAAACCGTCGAGTCTTTGCACTAAATCGGACCACCTAAGCACAACAAAGGAAGGAAACAACTCATTGAGCCAATCTTTGACGCCAAGAAGGCTCACCGGAACGTAGCGCCGCCTGGTGGCCGCCTCCTTGCCGTCGCCGCTCACCGGCGTCCACTTGAGGCGGCGCAGGGGGGCACGGAGTTGGGAGACAGGAGACGGGACTCACGGGAGATTTGCTCAACCGAGAGGTGGCGGCGTTCGTCAAGCCAACCCTGGGGCGGAGTTGGGAGACGGGAGTCACGAGAGATCTGCTCGATCGAGAGGAGGCGGCGTTCGTCAAGCCAACCCTATTCCGCCCGTGGGCTATGAGGGAGGGTTGGGCCTTACACGGCCCAAAATTACTAACGGATGTGAGTCCTAACCCAATCCTATTTAAAGTAAGTCCAATCTTATCTTTACCCTTTTTTATTTCTACCCATTTAATATAACCCTAGATCAGCCCATTTTCTAGCACAACCCTCTCGGCCCGATAAACCCTGGCCCATTACCACCCCTAGTCTGGACTCAGCGCGGTTCTCAAGTAAAATTCGCTGGCTTGACTACTGAGGAGATAAACGGATTGGAATTAACCCGGTACAAATCAGCGGACCCGGAAAAAATGGCACGCATCTCAATACATATCAAACGGCTCAGAAAACGACTGAAATGCAGAAAAAAAAACATGACTGTTTTTTAGCATTTCTCGGCAATCTTTTCTGGGCTTCCGGATTGGCTGCTCGATCGCCTGCGTATGGTTTATCCAGCGACTGACGGGCTGGGCACTCGCAGGCTGGATCGTGCAGGTTATGGCGTTATGCTAGCTCATGCATGCCTGGGTGCCAGGCCGTCAGGCCTCGCTCTGCATAAACAAAACCACCGCTATTATACTGTACGTTGTTCAGGCTTCTTCCAGTGAGAGGCTAATTTCTCAGTCGCGTTCTCTGATTTTTTTCTTCTTTCTGGCAGGGCCAGAGAACAGCGCAATTAGCCATCGTATGCATACAACACTGAGTGCCATTCTGACAACACATTAATTTACATACCAAAGGCAAGTGACAAAAAGATCGACAAGGTTCACGCTAAGCCCCCTAACTAATTTCCAAGGAGAGCAAAATTAAGCAGAAGCCAGAGAGAGAGTACTGCGGCCGGTGTGCGTACGTGCCTGCCTACTACATGCCGCGCGCGTTACAGATTACCTGATTACGGGCACTAGACTACTAGAGGGTCGGGACGTGGAAGAACCTGCCGCGGCACATGCAGCGGTAGGCGATGGGGCAGGACTCGGCGGCCTCGGCGCACCGGAAGCTCACCATCACGCGCTTGCACGGGAAGCACGGCCCGCACGCGTGCGTGCAGTCCGGCAGCCGCGACCCTGTCACCGCGCTCTCCTTCACCATCCCCTCCCGCGCGGCCTGATGCAGCACTGTTGTTCGGCCTTCGTAGTGGATGTTCCCGCCTGCAGCGGATGGCGTCGTCGTCGTCTCGTCAGGTAGGGCATCCGCTGAGCGCAACGCACCTGCGTGACGCACACGAAAAACGCATGAGCCGGCGTGCACATTCGGTGGAATTGTCTTTGTCACGTCTCTGTTGTGACAAAGGATTCTATCTGAGCTTCTACTGTAGGGGATATGCGACGTGTCAGAGTCTAGTCAGTTGCCACGTGTCACGGAATATCATCTACTAGTAAGCAACAGAATTTACCAAGGTGACTGACCCCTTCCAAATTTGGAAATATAGACCGGCGACCAAAATGATTAAAAAAATGGCAATAGTCACTACTAAAAACAGGTTATACTGGATGCCTCATCACAAATAGTTTTTGGAAATTGTCAGTGTTGTAATTATCACAGACGGTTCTGTGCACCAACCATCTGTGATAGTTGGCTTTTATAGACGATTATTTATACGAACCGTCTGTGATATGGTTATTTATACAAACCGTCTGTATTGGGACTTATCACAAATGGTTATTTATACGAACCGTCTGTGTTGTGACTTATCACAAACGGTTATTTATACGAACCGTCTGTGTTGTGACTTATCACAGACATCTCAAAAACCGTCTGTGATAACCGCCTGTTATCACAAATATGTAAAAAAGACGGTTTATAACCCGTTAGTGATGACGGTTTAAAACCGTCTACGATGACCCTTTGTGTAATAGTGAGTAGAACTAGAGGCCGACTGAAGAAGCTAGATAGAAGGTTTCGTCGAAGAAGAAAATTAGTGTGCGTTAACATCTAGCACGACACACCGATCAACTTACTTGGTGTTGTTCTGACGCCGTGGGTCACGTACGAGCTCATGACCAACACAAGGGCCAGCACCAGTGGCCCCCGGGCTCCCACGCAAGTAAACCTCCTCATTACCTTGTAGGCCACAGCACCACAGCGCTATCCGTACGTACGTTACGTGTACGTAAAGAGGAAGAGGAAGAGAGCACGATATGTCAAGGAGAGACAGAGCAAGCAGGGAGCAAGATGAGCTAGGAAGAGAGGCTAGATTGCGAGCGCGTATATATATGCACATCAAGTCATCAAGACTTGGCGCGCGCGCGCGCGCAAGATCAAGTGATCTTAAATAACCGAAAGCGCCGCGCCGCGCGGCTCACGGGATCCTCGATAGGATTCGCATGGAACCCTTGTGTGCGCAGCCAAAGAGCACGAAGATGGCGAGGAGGAATATATGTGCTAGCTACTACAGTAGGTCGCTGTGCGCGCGCGTGATGTGACGGGGAGCAATGGCGAAGCGCTGCTTCGCTCGGTATAATATTTATGGCTTCGTCTCAGCACTGGGCGTCGCAGCCAGGAATGCAGTTATTACGCCATCCCAGAGCCAGAGGAGCAGCTGGGGGATGATCAGCTATTCAGCTGTGAGAGGAGAACGACGCCTCCCGTGGATATATTACTGTACTACTGTTCTGAAATTCTGATCGCGAGTACAAAATAAGATACTCTGCTGTGTGTTTTGGTTTGGTTAATGTGCAAGTCTAGTCAAGCTGAATCGGCATCAATGCATCTGCGAACTGTTCTTGCAATTTAATAGCACGCATGTAAGCTGCATGCATGGACTGGCTACTAGGACGCTGACGTGTCTGATGCAAAATTCCTGTATGTTTCTGATGCAGAGATGACACTTGTTTCATGTGCATGGATCTAATAAATGGCATTCCAAGATTTTCCCTTTTTGTTTGTGGATATATCCGAGCTTCTGCATACGTTCTTTGAGTTAAAAAAACTGGATTGTTTGTTCAGTTTAAGGTACATGGACCTAGTATTTGCTTGCTAATGTAGTTCAGATAGTCTGTTACTAATTTGGAATAAAACATGCCGGCTATGAACTGAAACTTGTAGGGATGCTTCGGTTAGGATTAGAATCTGTCCTTCACCTAATTTATTAAGAGCCGGCCTGTTTGAGTAGCCTTTACTGTCTTTTTTTTTTGTACACAGCACGGCACTCTTTGGATGGACATAGGCTCGACGTTTGCACCCTGATCCAGCCTAACCGAGTCTTTGGAGCAACAGAGGTATATCGAATTAGGAGTTGAGGGGCATCACTCGTATGGCAGATGGGTCATGGATGCACGGAGGCTTGAGTTGAACGAAGAGGCAGGCATTGCCCTGGTCTTCAATAATGGGGTTCGTTGAAAGGCCGAGGAGAGGATTCAATGCCCTCTGCAGTCTGGACGTGTTCTTTTCTGCTGAATTCTTATGATGCTACGCAGTCTTGGGAACCTCAAAGATGCCACTTCTATATTAAGGAGAAAAACAGTATAGTACTCTTCTGAACTGTTCTTAAGGAAGGAAGGAAGAAAGAAAGAAAAAACATTCTTCTGAACTTTTGGCCCAATGCTGATGGTCGTTCATTTTTAGCTCGCAGAGTGACAGGCAATGGTCCATCTACGTGGGAACGTGTTGGATCCTCTCCATTTAGACAAAACTATCTGTAGTACTTACTCAAGCAAGCCGGATCCGTGGCGCAATGGTAGCGCGTCTGACTCCAGATCAGAAGGTTGCGTGTTCGATTCACGTCGGGTTCAATACCCCGATCCAATTCCGCAATCTTTTTTAAATATTTTGGAATACTTCATACTTGGACCAACATTTTATATGGACGATACTTACCTCTTTACCTTTTGAATCTTTGGCGGATACGGCCAGTTTACGAATCGTATTTACACTTCTGACCACTGACAAATGGTATTTACAAAAATAGCAACGCGCAAGTCACCGCGCGCGCGCGCCATTGCCTTATATACGCCGCGCGCGACGCCACCCGCGCCCGCCCGCTGCCATCACCATGTGCGACGCAAGACGCTCACCGCGCGTCGCGCTGCAAGTTTTTTTTTCAATTTTTTCAATTTTTTTAATTTTTTTAGATGTAAAAATATTTTTTTAAAAAAATTGCTACATGGTGGCGCACGCTCACCCTGCGCCCACCACTGTACCATTTTTTTTTGTTTGTTTTTTAAAAAAATCATTTATGGTTAAGTTTTTTTTTTAAAAAAATATTTATGTATATTTTTTGTAAGAATTTTTAAATATAGTAAACAGGGTCCAAAAATTATGAATTTTTTGTGGAGCCTTCTGACACTGTGTATTTGCATGTGTAATATTTTCAAAATTTTATGCATTATGAATTTTTCTCGAAAATTCATTTAAGTATATTGTAAATAGAGTTTCATCATTTCATGTGACTTGGAATGTATAGAAAAAACGCTGCATTGCAACTCCATTGGAGATATCGATATACAATATGACAACACATATTATACCACAGGCTAGATAAACTTGTACATGAATCAACTGAGAAAAATGCGTGGCATGCAGATCATATAACGATGGACCGTAACCTCAGGCTGGTGTGCGTTTGAAGGCTACGAAGACATCGTTATATGATCTGCACGCCATGTATTTCCTATTTGGTTTATGTACAAGCCTATCTAACTTTGTGGTGCGATGAGATTAAATAATAGTATCCATATTAGGTTTCATCTTGCATCCAGAGCTTGTCCGCTCCTCTCTACCGTGAAGTGATAGGATATGTCTCCTTGTAGATGGCTCTTCGAGTAGACGGTGACCTTGACGCGCCACATTTCCTTGCCGTACTTGTTGATAGTGAAACCATGATACTGGTCGGTGGGCGTAGCCCAAACCCTAAAGTATGCACCACAACTCGCATAGAAACCCACCTCCTTCTTTGCGTAGGTGTTCATGAAACACATCTAATTTTTTTGAAATTAAGAGAAGATAAGTATCCAATTTAAACCATAACATTTTTCTATATCGACTAACAAAGTTAATTACCACTAAACTAATTCATTACTACTAAACTAATTCATTACTAGTCAACTAACTAATTACGACTAATTAATTACCCTAAACTATCTAATTACGACTAGTGACTAAGAGTGACTAATTATGATTATGATAATAACAAAAAAACATAGCACAAATTACACGTCCTTTGAAGGAAGTAATCAATCAACCATTCGGGAAGTAATCAATCAAGGTTGAGCGACGAGCGAGTGCGAGTTCGGTATTTATAATGAGCGGAGAAGGAGTCGCGGCGTTGGTGCGGAATTCCATCGATTTGGCGCCGAATTTCGGACGAGGTGACAGATGTGTGGAGTAGGGAGGAGGGACGGTGGGATAATGGACAAAATTTCATGAAATCATTCCAAGTCACATGAAATGATGAAACTCTATTTACAATATACTTAAATGAATTTTCGAGAAAATTCATAATGCATAAAATTTTGAAAATATTACACATGCAAATACACAGTGTCAGAAGGCTCCACAAAAAATTCATAATTTTGGACCCTGTTTACTATATTTAAAAATTCTTACAAAAATATGCATAAATGATTTTTTTAAAAATAAAAACATAAATAATTTTTTAAAAAAACAAAAAAAAAAAATGGTACAGTGGTGGGCGCAGGTGAGCGTGCGCCCACCATGTAGTAAAAATTTTTTTAAAAATATTTTTACATCTAAAAAATTAAAAAAGAAAAAATTGAAAAATTGCGCGCGCGCGCGAGGTGAGCGTGGCGCCCGCGTGGCTGCGGTGGTGGGGCAGGCGCGCGCGGGGTGAGCGTCGCGCCGCGCGTGGCGGTATGGCGGCACATGCGTGGCGCGTGGTGGCGTCTTGCGCGTTGCTATTTTTGTAAATACCATTTGTGAGTGGTCAAAAGTGTAAATACGATTCGTAAACTGGCCGTATCCGCCAAAGATTCTTACCTTTTTGGTACCCAATGGGTTATCGGCCTCTTGTTCGCATTGTGGGCCGTTTATACCCCATTCTTTTTTTTTTTGTTTTTCTGGAGTCCCTGCCTGGCTGAGTGCCTGGTGGCAGGCATCCATCCCACCTGAGCCAGTTGCAAATTTACGCAATAATAATCGTATGAACAAAGAGTTTTTTTATTAAAAAATAGAAAAAATCATGTGAACATAGAGCTAACAAGTAATACAGTTGGAGAACCAGAAGTACGGAAAAGACCTCCAATATGTCAAAAATACTAGAAATAGGGAACACGCCGTATATTAATTAATCAGATTTGCTATTTTTAAGTCGTCTGAAATTTTCTTAAATTGAAGTCAATTGTTGTGACCATTGGATTTGTGTAGAGATTGATATGTCGCATGATTGAATATCGATCTAATGGATAAAAAACATGATTTATACTTAAGAAAATTTAAATCACCTTATGAATAAATAGTCCCTTAATTAATTCATTGTTTGGGCACCCCGTAGGTAGAGTTGTCTTATCACTTAACAAAGTCAATTCTTAGTTCTTTTTCTAAAAACAAAGAGTAAGGTTTATAGTTATGTAGTTGCCTTTTTTAACTATTGGCACGCCGCCCAACGACATCCATCCCAATGCAGATGATCTACGATTTGATTAGACTAGAGACCTGTGCGCTCCATACGGAGCGCCGAAAAAGAAGACCTGCGCCCGACGTTGCAGGGTGGGGGTGGGCCCCGCGCCACGAGCGCAACGTCCGGAAGCACCCGAGGTGGCGCTAGCAAACGCGAAGGACGAATGCAGCGTCCGATCGAACGGCGTAGAAACCAACTAAACATGATCGGACGACCAAAAAATAAGAAACGACGTGGCCTAGCTGTCTTCGCTCCAAACCTCCCCCTTTACCCTTTAGGATGCCACTAGCCAATAAATATAGGTTTTTTTTTTCATCTATGACCATAAGCACCTATGGTATTCCGAAATTTACTCAACCCAATGTTCATTGTTCATTGGTGCATTGTCGTCCAATTTGTTAATATTTTGGTTCATTAATTGTACTTACTATTGTCCAACATTTTATCAAGGACCTCGAACAGTATTAAAATAATGGAAATGCAGAACGCGTGGTCTATTATAACTAATTCAATTTTGGTGCTTGCAGATAGAGGCGCCCCTGTGTCCCTGTCATTTCGGAAGTTGAATTATTTGTCCTTTTTTTCTAGATATATAAATTATCACATCGATAATCCAATTTTCATGTCTCATCACTGCCTGAAGTGTTCTGTCATTCCATAAAGTTAAAATAAAAATTTTGCCTTTTTAAAACAAAAATTTGTCGTCTTTTTTCTTTTTGCATTGTATAAGTACTTGGCTTAGCCATGGTGTGCGTGTATGGGAACATCTATGTGTTGTACTGGGTGTTTCACAAAAAAAATACTTAGCTTAGCCATGCTGAAGATCTCGGATAATGTTAAATGGAAATAATTAGTCCATCTTTTGTGAGCCCGCATGGTCATTGGTGCCATTCTTTGTCAAAGTCAAATTATTGTTGTTTTTCTAAATGAAACAAAAAAAATTAGCTATCTTTTTGGCATTTTTTGTACTTGCCATGGTGTCGGATCCCAAATTTGTAATTTCGAATCCTCTGCGTTCATAGCACTAGTCCCTGTATCAGTAGTTAGTGCCCACAGTTACATCATTGGATATCAAACACATAGCATGAAAACATAAAGTTATTGCATAATAATAAACAAAGCATAAATATACCTCATAGCATTTGTCTTTCAGAATGGTTAATTCGGCCAAATACCTTTAAAGAATCAACAGCGAAAGCAAAATAATCAATATAACACGTGAAAGCCTCACGATATACCCACAGGCAATCGACTGGAGGTCCGCGACCTAGTTCTTGGCCTTCTTGATCTTCAGGCTTGTCCAATACCCATAATTGTCCATATAACCTTCTTTTATGCTTATTGACTAAAAGAATATAAAGAGAGAGCATGAGTATACAACTGTACTCGCGAGCCAACACACAATGCAATTATTATATATGCAATGCTAATCAAGAGAGGTTTATGGTTCTTTTATTTGCACAAAACTAAGTTTGAATTAGATTATGTAGTAACAATTTTTGAGACTTAGTATTTTAACTAACACAAGTTTTTATAAACTAAGTTTTGTTGTAAAGTACTAGTGGAGATTCCGTCTCCTATACTATTGAGTGGCTCCGTCCACTCAATGTTCATTTTCATTTCTCGGGTCACATTCCCATACTTACCACTGGTCCTCGACCAGGCTCTTTCAATTCTCAGGGCCCCAACCCACCCTTTTCATTCCACCCACAAATGGTTTTATAAAAATGAAACCTAGATCAAGTAAGTTCTCAATACCGCTCTTGACTATGAGCACTGCTATCTAGATAGTTTTTTTACTCTTCAGAGTTTGTACACTTTACCCACAAGAGATATTTCAGCTTATAACGCCCTTGACACACTTCCATAGATGTGCGGCTAAGTTGATTATCGCAAGGCCTTTACAATGTTCCACCTCAACGCAACCCCACAACGCTAGGTATCACCTCCTTGGGCCTCGCCCACGGGCAGGTCTCCCATTTGCGTTGTGTAGTTGTCGTGGCTTCTAATGAACCATGAAGATCCTATTTTGGCCCGATCTTTCGATGAGAAGGTATGTTCGGTAGTAGTCGCTCAAATCTCACGATCCTGGCTACGAACTCGCTAGGTTCGAAATCACGCAATCGCTGAACTGCTCGACAAGTCGTTATCAATTGTGCACAAGTACCTAGTTGACCTGATCACGAAGATCGATTTCTACATACACCGAAGAAGCACGCAAAAACAAGATAAATAAGCAATCTGAAATTGCGAATATGAATTGAATGTATTGATAGGTGGGGTTCCGAAGAACAATGTCGTTGTTGATCTCGCCGACCAAGATGATAAAGAATAAAGTAGCAAAGCTAAACTTCAATCAACAAAACTCGAATTTTGCTAAGGGTCGACGACTCCTATATGAGGGGTGCGGCCAAGAGGTGGGAACCCTAGGGGCGGTGGCACTGTTCATGGGTACTATTTATGTAAACAGTACGAGCTCCCTAGGGTGGTTGGCCAACATATGGGCCATATGGGCCAAACCAGTCCATACATTACATATCCTGTGGGCTAACAATTGGTGACGCAGCACCATGGCATGTAGACGTAGCTCGGCACACTTGAGTAGAAGCAGTAGATGTAGTCAGGCATGTATGAGTAGAGGTAGATCGGTCCAATTGGAAAATATGGCAATGCAGTCGCTGAAAGTCCAATCGAAGAAGATGAGGATGCAGTGCAGCGAGTCAAAGTAGTGGATGCATCCTTAGGGTTGATGTCCTCATCAGCTTCTTCCCTCTTTACTCACACTAAATTCCCACCAATGGCGAAACCACACCGAGGCGAACAAATTAGTTAGCCAGATCGTACCCATTATAGACTTGTGGTTGCACTATTATTACATAAGAGATCTGTAACACCCTGGCTATTCGGAAGCCAAAATGCTACCTAAAGACCCAATATATAACCATACAGCGGAATAAATTCAACAATAATTTATCAACTAAGTTAAGTAGATCATCAACAATTGGAACACAAACAGAAATGTAATATTGGATCCACTAAAATAATCCTATCAATGAATAATGAATGAATATAAACAGTTGTTTAAAAAAACTCAATGATAAGGAAGGTACCATCGAAGTCTAAGTTTATTTATTACAATCCAACAAGTCACTAATGAAAGGCAGCAACATATCTTTTATTCAATTAGTGTAAAGTGATGTATTTGAGTAGTGCATGTCTACTCCCTCCCAAGAGAAACTTCATCAACGATCACCTAAAAATAAATAAACAAAGCAAGAGTGAATCCAAGACTTAGCAAGTACAATGAATAACAACAGACAACCAACATGAACAGGACAATCTCTTCTCAACTTCTGAACATACAACAAATGAATACTTATGAAGATATGAGTTGAATGTTCAAAATCAAATGATTGGATTGCACACATGCATATACCGGTATAGCCAGTGACACACCCGTCGGTGTTCACTTAAGCCCGTATTTGTCGAAATACGGGGATCCAAAATACCGTATGAAGAACGTTTCATACGGGTGTCCAAACTGCCCACATTGGAATGGTGGGACTCACATGCCCATACTGGAATTGATGGGACTTTAGACTCCACTCCCGTGGACGGAACATGAACATGGATGCAACTTTAGACTCCACTCCCGTGGACGGAACTTGAACATGGGTGCATGAATATACTTAAGAACAACGACCAGCATCATCTTTGAACATATGAATTTCACATACGGAAGAAACATAATCATCGGAACTTCTCACGTATCAAATGAAAACACGTTCGAACATCCCAAGATCCAACATACACAATTCATACAAACGTCAATGTACTTGCCTTTAGCGTTGCGATGCGTTAGGAGGCAACGACGATGCCGCTAACCCCGGAGCCTCTCCTCCTACACCATTAGTTTACTCAATAAGAACCACGATGTCAAGACACTACTCGCAATACAAACCCCAACATTTAACTACACAATTTTACTCCAATTGAACTACATTCCATCAGAAAACCATAATGGGCAGCAATACTAAAATTGACATAACTTTTGCTCTGAAACTCGAAAAAATGTAAACTCAGGCTTGTTTGAAAGGTAACAAGATTATCTACAACAACCTAGTTGATGAAAAATTCTGAATATACCAAGCCCTAAAAGACCGATGAGCATCCTCTGTCAGAATTGCCCGACACTTCTAGGCAGCGGCACGAAAATGGCCATAACTTCTAATTGGCTAAACCAAACTTAGAGTTATTTGTAAATATCAAAGCAAAGACCCATGCCTACAATAATCTAGTTGGGTGAAAGCCCTGAATTTGCCATTAACTTGATCATATATTAAAAGGCAATTTGACAATTTATTCTCGTCAGGGTTCCGGATAGTCAACTTAAAACGTGCATAACTTTTGTTCTACAAATCCAAATGAGGTGTTCTTTATCAATCCTGAAAGCTAATGAGATCACGTACAAAAGTCGTTATGGGCAAGACTTCTGAATCATCTTATAACTAGGTCAAATTTTAACAATTACAGTGTCTGCTAATTCTCGTCAGAATTCTGGACAGCAGAAACTAAAATGATCATACCTTTTGATCCGTACGTCGGAATCAGGTGTTCTTGGTGGCCACCGAAAGCTAACAGCATTATCTAAATAACTCTAGGAGATCAAAACTTCTGATTCGCAATATACTGGACAGATCTGAATTTGTAACAGCAGAGTTTCGATCCAAACAAACTAATCTAATTCGCATCTAGTAATCAACAAACAGCGAAGAAAGCACGTAGTTACCCTTGAATACTCATGGAAAGACGATGATCAATCCCCCACGAAGAAGTCCCTTCTTCTCCTCCTTTCTCTCCCTTCTTCTTCCTCCCGATGGCCGGTAGCAAGGAGCAGCAAAAGGGGCGACATGGAGGGCGTGGTAGCAGGGGGAGGAGGGTTGCTACAGGGGGCGGTGCGGTACTGTAGCTGCGTGCTACAGTAAAAACCCAGGGTTTGGTTGGCCCCTTCTTAAACCAACTTCCCACTTAGGCCAAACAACGTGGGCCGAAAGCCCAAAATTATTTCTCATCTAAAAATCTGATTTCTCTTTTTAATTCCTGTTAAATACCTTTCTCATTTCAATTAATTCTCTAATGTTAAACATGATATTACATAATCGCTGATGGATACTTTCCTTGTTAGGAGAAATCCCTCTCTAAACTATAATGTACTCAAAAATTGAATAAATTTCTCTCCCCTAATAATACATTCTCTTAAATTGATATTCGGGGTATTACAAGATCATCACAAGATTCGGTCCTTAAATAACTCAGGCGGTATATCCATATACCTACTTTCTCTCGTGCACCCGGCACCAACCATTCTTTCAACTAACCGAGTTGAAATTTGTTTTTGGGTTTTCCTTTATTTAAAATTACCTTTAGTCTAACATATCAGCCAGGCTCCAGCCTCGACTGCCCAATTTTATTTTCAAATGGTTAAGTGATATCGGGCAATTTACTGCCCGAATGACAATGTATCTAAGCAAGGCTAAGCATGACACTTAGATAGACTTATTAATTAGTATGTATACCATTAATTCTAGGGTGACGAGGATAGTGTCCAAATTCAATGATCGGAAGTTTATACACAATTATTATTAAGGTATTAGCTATGAACTAGACCAATATAGTTGTATATTTCATAGCAATGCAATTTCACAATTTAAAATAATATAATTACAAAAAGTAGGTTCAATATGATCGAAGTATTGACTCGCCTTGCTCAATATTCTGATAACCCCGGTCCTGTTCTTGCTCAATGTTCTGATAATCATCTCGCTCAATATGCTGATAATCATCCTATTCAATGTTCTGATAATCTTGTTCTTGCTTTGTCCCGGACTGCTGTTCCATCATGGCTTCAGATTCTATCTACGCAGAATGCGCTTAAACTCAAGAACGTCTAAAAGTAACCAAATAAATCCAACAAAAACATACACTACACCATGGCATAGTATTAAGAGAAATGCAACTGCCGGCAAAAATTGCGTTGAAAGGCAAATTATCTGTCGGCAATTCTTTTTCATGGCACTTATTGCCTGCCCGGTAAAGTGCTACTGGGAAAAACATTCCCCGGTAGATATGTGGATTGCCGGCAGTTAACTGCCCTAGAAAAGTTGTTTTTCCCCGGCAGTTATATTTTCGCCGGCAGTTAGCTGTTTCCCGACAGTTATAGTTTTCCCGGTAGTTAGATGTATTGCCGGCAGTTAGACTGCCCTTGATTGCTATTTTCCCCCATAGTTAAACTGCCCTTGATTGTTGTTTTCCCCGGTAGTTAGACTGCCCTTGATTGTTGTTTTCCCTGGCAGTTAAGTGCCCTAAATAAGCATTTTGAAATTAAAAAAAAGGGAAATTTCTATGAAAACGTTATGTAAGCATTGATCATCAAGTAGCCAAACTAGGAACGTGATGTAGACCTTGTTGCTCTGATGATAGCCCCGTTAAGGATTTGTGTAACCCTTAAAGATAATGTTCTATGTGCATGAAAATAATGCTAGGTAAAATAATGGGTTGTGATTACTTCTATTAGACAATATATAAGTTAAAAGAAACAAAAAAAATTAACATTATTCTGCATAAATTACTTCACAAGCTTAGGAAGAGCTATATCTTCACTGCTTTGTACAAAGTACTAAAAGCACATGTCCCAGTTTTCTTTGTCCAAAGTAATGCTCAGTCTACTAAAATCAGGTGCTGAGTGTACCACAAACCACGTGATAGAAACTTTTTCATTAAGTTGTAACATAAACTTCAGACTAACTATAATGGATCTAAGTAGAAATATATGTTGTAACACCCTGGCTATCCGGAAGCCAAGATGTCACCTAAAACATCTAACATACATCCATAATGCGGAAGAATTTGAAACAAGTATATCAACTAAAGACAGCATTAAGTTAAACAGGATATGATGAAGGTATCCTTCCTTCACCTTTTAAGTTATTTAATTCCGATCATCAATAAAGAAGGTTCACACGCAGTAATAAAGCAACATCCATGTGGAGAAGGTATCCTTCCTTCACCAATTATAATTTAATTATTACAGTTCATCATCAACGAATGTAAGATAAAACTAAATTTAATCTTGAACATGAATAGGATGATGTGAGCGAGTAGTGCGTGTCTACTCCCTCCCAAGTGAGCCAACATCGGGGTTACCTAAAATAAACAAACAACGCAAGAGTGAGTCCATGACTCAGCAAGTATGATGAAAGAGAAAGAACACATATACAAACAGACATCACCATTTAAGAATGCGAACCTTGCATCAGTGAACACTTATGAAAACATGAAATGAATGAATGTAATCAAGGATGGATGCACACATGCATATCTCGGTATAGTGAGTGACACACCCGTCGGTGTTCACTTAAGCCCGCACCTTAACAAAAGTGCGGGGATCCAAGTCCTATATGAAGAACGTTTCATATAGGTGTCCAAGGCTGCCCATACACTGGAATTGATGGGTCTTACGTGCCCATCATACTGGAATTGATGGGTCTTTCAATCCACTCCGTGGACGGACATGACAATGTCCAAAATTGCCCACATTGGAATGGTGGGACTTACAATCCACTCCGTGGACATAACATGAATAAAAGGATGCATGATATGAACATGAACAGTGATAATACCATCTCTCAAGTATATACTCCACATAATGAAAGAACATAACCAATTCACATCTCGGGTAACACAATATGTCACACTATATTCATGAAAACATTCACAATCATAACACTCAAAAGCAACAAAGTACTTGCCTTCGCGTTGCGACACGTTAGCGAACAACGATGGCGCTCCCAAACCGGTAGCCTCGTGGCCTAAACAATTAAATAACCGAAATAAGAACAACATAGAATCCAACCGAATTAATAGTCTACAATACCCCCTTGAACTCCCAAGGAATCACCATAAAACCTAATCGAAAAACAGGCTGCAACCCAAAAGCGTGTCGGGACAGCAGCACGAAAATGACAGTAGTTAATGACGTGGGACTCGAAATGAGATGAGTCCAGATCCTACCTCATCTTAACGAACATATCTATAACATTCAAGTTGATGAGATTTCCCAATTCGGCCAATAAACTTCTCTAATAAAGAAAACAAAACAGCAGCACAGCTTCTGTCTGAACAAACAGGACAGCAATACTAAAACAACCATAACTTTTAATCTACAACTCCGAATTGAGCGTTCTTTAACAATCTGAAAAGGTTATGAAATTACCTACAATAAACTAGTTGGCACAACATTCAAATTTTGCCTTTAACAAAAAGTGGCACACGGGTCAAAACTAAAGATAGAAACTGACATACAATCTGGACAGACTGACATACAATCTGGACAGTCACAAAGAAAAGTGCATAACTTTTGATCTATAACTCCAAATGAAGTGTTCTTTATCAATCCTGAAAGATAGTGATATCACCTTCAAAATTTGTTATGGGCAAGACCTCTGAATCACCCTCTAACTAGGCCATAAATCAACCTATACAGAGACTGCTAATTCTCGTCAGGATTCTGGACAGCAGATAGTAAATCTATCATAACTTTTGACTCGAAAGTCGGAATTCAGTGTTCTTGGCGGCCACCGAAAGCTAAGATCAATATCTACAAAACTCTAGGAGATGGACAACCGAAATTCGGCCTCCAAGATCACGAAACAGGCCACGCAACATTCAGGACAGAACTGAAATTCTAACGGTAGCAATTCAATCCAATAAAACTAATCGAATTCGCATCTGAAACAACCTAAACAGCGAGGGAAATCGATCATTACCCTTGTAGAACCATCGAGATCGCTGATCAAATCCCACGAAGAAATTCTCCTTCAATCCTCTCTTCCTTCCTCTTCTTCTTCTTCCCACGGTCGCCCAAGCGGCGGGAAAGATGGCGCCGGGAGAGGAGGAGCAACAGCGGCGAGGCACCGTAGCACGCCGCCATCAGAGCACGGGCCTCTGTAGCACGGCGGCCATCTGTAGCAAATGGGGCTAGGGTTTGGTCCCCTCCTCCCCTTGCCTTCTAATGGGCTGCCGCCCACTCATGGGCCTTGGGCCACTATGGTCGCTCCTCTTCTCGAATATGGGTTGGCGGCCCATACTTCTCCTAAAATTCTGAATTTTAACTTATTTCCTCTCTAATCTTACAAACATTCGATATCGAATAATCGGGTATTACATTCTACCCCCTTAAATAGGATTCGACCGAATCCTCACACCGACTCTCACGTGAAAGGTCGGTTGCAACTAAAATTAATAACGAGTAACATGTACTCGATATGAACAAATCTGAATAATGCTCGTGCATGCGAGCCTCCAGCTCCTAAGTGGCCTCTTTCTCGGATGAGGACACCACAACATCTTGACGCAAATCGACGTCTGTCTTAACACTCGTCCCGACACTTCCAACTATACTCATCGGACGAGACTCAAGGTAAGATCCTACTCGATGGTCAACGTTGTTAACGAATAACAAACTCGGATCTCCGGTACTCACTCCACACCAAATGAAACCAAAAGTGAGTACAACGTGTAGGAATCGAGACGGTCTTAAGCGAAACGACGACTATCGAAAACAACCCAATGAACAGGGTTAACCTTCTCCTTGAAGTCGAACCACACAACAAGCACATAGAGCACGGAAATCTTGTTCCACCTCTCCATTGAACTCTTCACCGAACAAGGATCACCCTCTTTTACCGGAAACATACAATCAATTCTTTTAAGCAAACTCTTTACCGGCAAAACACATCTGAATAAGAAAAATTCACATCACAACTATCGTTACCAACCGAGTAATCAAGAGTAAAATCTAGAAATCGAATTTCATCAAGAAAACCTTTCCACTTTCCAAGTGGCAAATTGCGAATAAACGCCACGAAAGCCAAAGGGAGATCACTTGAACGCTCAAACCAAAACTTCTTTTGTTTTGCTCGAATTGGAAAGAAGCAAACATGCCAACACAACACCAACTCACCATGCGAAGACACCGATCAACAACATAAAGCTCAAATGAGTAACAAGAAAACGCTTCAATACCCAAGGTAACATCCTTTTTTTCAATTCCTCTTTTAGGAATAAAATTTCTCTCAGACATTGGAATTGAATTCATCGCATACCACAGGCTCAAACCTCTTAATTTAACAACCTCAAATTAGGCTTAAACCGAAATACATCATCCACACATTTGTGGAGAGACTCTATTGATTCCAGAACACTCTGGACCACTCCTTCAATCGATGACATTAATTTGATAGAAGGCACCAAAGCCCTCAAAACCCATGCAATCTCATCACCTCCAACTTTCAAGAATATCACATCGAATTTTCAAGACACCCGCTCATGAACTACAACAAAAGGGTTCTATCGACAATCATTCCACTACTCAGTACTCAGTTTTCTATCTCCTCTACACACCAATCTTTGGGTGACCAAAAGTTTAGTATGAAAACGGAAAGCCCAAATTTAACCTCCGAGACCTCTACAACGAATTCCTCTTATAACAAATAGTGAAATCATCGGATTAAATCTCTATGATCCCCACAATTCGATATACTCACTCATTGACATCATCAGAATCACTCATACCACATCGCGATACTTTCAATAGTGTTACTGTATAAAATTGATTACGATTTCCATACATTTGATAATCCCCAACATTTCAACATGAACCAAGGTTCTGGAACTACACTATACCATAGGTCCTACTTAGTCGAACAATATACGATTTTACCTCGAAACCAAACATTCCATCTGAATCAACTTCCCTCCAAGAGATTCAGGTCAAAACCAACTCATCTTCTATTACTACTCCAATAGCTTTGTAGCAAAAACTCACCCCTACAATCACTTAACCACCACCAAACAAACAACAACTTACGAGTTGTAAAACTTTACAGCACAAAACGGTTGATCCTTTCTCAAAAGAAAGAGGCGAATAAGAACAAATTTCACCACACAGGAAAATGTTACTGCTCACAGTGAGCACAAAACCAAAAGAAATAATCTGGTAATAAAGATTTGGAAAAACGAAAGTTGAGTTCACAGCGGAGGGCACGCATCCCTCGAAAAGGGAATAGCAAATAACCACTAATAAGAAAAAATGACATTGCGATTGAAACTCGACAACTCTTGAGTGAAAAGAGTAAAAAGTTTATGAACAATTCGAATAACTACAAGTTACAAAACTTGACTCAAATTCTCAAATATTCCTACTGCACTCTTTCCCTTAACACTGAAATTAATTCTTTGACTAACATCGCTTTGCCACAACGTACAAGATAAGATCTTTAGTCCAAACCACAAGGACTAATTAAGAACCAATGAAATTCTTCCATACGTCATATTTGTTCAGAACAGTTCAACTACACAAGAAACATGAGATCCAAGTAATCTCAGCCACCAAACTCGAGACATTTCCAATTCTGAGATTTCATGAAACGCAAGTAGATTATTCTCCTCTTAAAGGAACCAACATAAGTTCTTTGATTGCAACCTCACGTTGCCAACTCGCACAAAGAGTCTTTAAAATTAAATCACACAAATCTCTTAAGAAGCAACAGACAATCCAATACCTTAATTTATTTAAAATAATTTCAGCTACGGATGATTCATGGGCTCAAAGAAAATATCACGAAAGCTAAACTTGAATTATTCTCATCGAACGATATCACCAAAGGCGATCAAATTACTATAGGTATTAACATCAATTTCACAACAACAATTAGAAAACACTTCAAAAGACCCACGTGAAAAGAATGAATTGATTCTTTCTCAAAAGAAGAGACAAATGGAAACGATTTTCACCAACTAGAAAACTCATCCACCACTACTTGAACACGGGACCAAGGAAGAAACCAATTAAGCAATGAACTTATAGAACATAAGTGGAGTCCACATTGAACACTTAAGCCTCACAAGAAGAGAATATCGAACCTTAACAGATAAGAACAAATAAGTACTCAAATCAAAGCACTTGCATTCTTCAAGAACCATTATAACTTTGCAACATATCGCTACTCGATAAACTTCATTTACCACATAAAGCTTGAACCCCAAAGGATCATGAACACAAAACTTAAAATTTGATCATTTAGGAAATATCACCATAGGTGATCAAATTACTATAAGAGTTAACCTCATTCTCCCATTTTGTGATTCAAAAACATCGACAACATATACTAGTACCAAGAATCATCAAACTTTATTACTCCATCCTAAAACTTCCCAAAGGGAACACAAACAAAAGGTTGAAACAAATTTATTATAACAAGACTATGCTAAACAATAACAATATCACAAGGCACGATATCAAAGACTACTTACGAAATTCGTCTACTCCACTGTGGGTGTTGCTCTACACCTTCTTTAGCGCTCAAAAACAAATGATGATTGTATTAATCATGTATGAACATACGGTACTAATTCCATTTGCAAACACATAACCATATATAAACATAGAAATCATTTCAAAACATGATTAAAGATTCACTAACATAATTTTCTATAAACAAGGTTTCCGAATCGATACACCGCACCCATCAGGTCCTTTATACAAGTTTCAACAATTTTAGCATACCATGGAATAGATAAATCTAGCTCTTATGTAAGATCTATAGGTTACGAAGCAGATATGGACAGTCTTTATTTAACATACAAGATGTATCAAATACAAGGATATTTCAAATTAATCAATTTCACCTTCATAGATGGTAGTTAAGAATAACCGATTTGCACCATGCTAATAACCCAACTTGATAACTCATATCGTAACAATCTATTCGCTTAGTTATAACTTCTCATTTTAAGCATGACAAGACATCACAAAAGGATTCTAACACCTTCTGCAGAAAAGAGAGACTTCAAACCTCAACGCTCAAGTAATCCAAAAGAAACGCATAAAGCCAAAGCTTTCCCAGCAAACGAACTACAAAGCAGAAACTCTCACTAACCAAGCTATCAAACGAGTAAATGAGTCATTCTTTTTCAATGAGAAAGAAGGAGCAACCAAGAAAACATCAATCTTGCCAATTGACAACGATCATAAGTAGTAAAAGCAACTCAACAAATAAAAGCAATAATTGTTTCAGAGAACCAAGAGGATCTATGGAAAACCATAACTATCATGGACCACAAACCCGGAGAAATTCATCAACCACCACAGACAAGAATTGCCAAATTCGAAATGAAAGAAGAGAACAACTTTCTAAAGTAACTCATACTTAGTACCGAAACGATGATACTGGGTAACTACTCCTCTAACCACGTCTTCGCGAACGGTGGTGTAACACAGTGAATCGGAGTAACAACCACGACCTCCACTTCTTATCATCCGTTAACAACACGCTTCACCAAAATACTCAATTATGAATATGCAGGATCATCTCACGACAATCAAAGTATTAGTTCATAGATAATGAATATCATAGTAGATCATAGATTAACAACAAGAAAGATAATACAAAAGCAACTCAACAATTGCTCAACGAATGAAACATAACAATAGAAATGCGGAAGCAATAGATTTCCAACCCCACCTCACGTACACAAGTGTGTCATTTTAATGTTCTTCTATTAACCACGGACCTAAAGCCCGCTCGATACCAACTGTAACACCACAGCTATCCGAAGCCAAGATGTCACCTAAAACATCTAACATACATCCATAATGCGGAAGAATTTGAAACAAGTATATCAACTAAAGACAGCATTAAGTTAAACAGGATATGATGAAGGTATCCTTCCTTCACCTTTTAAGTTATTTAATTCTGATCATCAATAAAGAAGGTTCACACGCAGTAATAAATCAACATCCATGTGGAGAAGGTATCCTTCCTTCACCAATTATAATTTAATTATTACAGTTCATCATCAACGAATGTAAGATAAAACTAAATTTAATCTTGAACATGAATAGGATGATGTGAACGAGTAGTGCGTGTCTACTCCCTCCCAAGTGAGCCAACATCGGGGTTACCTAAAATAAACAAACAACGCAAGAGTGAGTCCATGACTCAAGCAAATGCGATGAAAGAGAAAGAACACATATACAAACAGACATCACCATTTAAGAATGCGAACCTTGCATCGAGTGAACGATTATGAAAACATGAAATGAATGAATGTAATCAGGATGGATCGCACACATGCATATACCGGTATAGTGAGTGACACACCGTCGGTGTTCATTTAAGCCCGCACCTTAACAAAAGTGCGGGGATCCAAGTCCTATATGAAGAACGTTTCATATAGGTGTCCAAAGCTGCCCATACTTTGGAATTGATGGGTCTTACGTGCCCATACCGGAATTGATGGGTCTTTCAATCCACTCCCGTGGGCGGACATGACAATGTCCAAAATTGCCCACATTGGAATGGTGGGACTTACAATCCACTCCGTGGACATAACATGAATAAAAGGATGCATGATATGAACATGAACAGTGATAATACCATCTCTCAAGATATACTCCACATAATGAAAGAACATAACCAATTCGGCATCTCGGGTAACACAATATGTCACACTATATTCATGAAAACATTCACAATCATAACACTCAAAAGCAACAAAGTACTTGCCTTCGCGTTGCGGCAAGCGTTAGCGCAACGATGGCGCTCCCAAACCGGTAGCCTCGTGGCTAAACAATTAAATAACCGAAATAAGAACAACATAGAATCCAACCCGAATTAATAGTCTATAATACCCCCTTGAACTCCCAAGGAATCACCATAAAACCTAATCTGAAAAACAGGCTGCAACCCAAAAAGCGTGTCGGGACAGCAGCACGAAAATGACAGTAGTTAATGACGTGGGACTCGAAATGAGATGAGTCCAGATCCTACCTCATCTTAACGAACATATCTATAACATTCAAGTTGATGAGATTTCCCAATTCGGCCAATAAACTTCTCTAATAAAGAAAACAAAACAGCAGCACAGCTTCTGTCTGAACAAACAGGACAGCAATACTAAAACAACCATAACTTTTAATCTACAACTCCGAATTGAGCGTTCTTTAACAATCTGAAAAGGTTATGAAATTACCTACAATAAACTAGTTGGCACTACATTCAAATTTTGCCTTTAACAAAAAGTGGCACACGGGTCAAAACTAAAGATAGAAACTGACATACAATCTGGACAGACTGACATACAATCTGGACAGTCACAAAGAAAAGTGCATAACTTTTGATCTATAACTCCAAATGAAGTATTCTTTATCAATCCTGAAAGCTAGTGATATCACCTTCAAAATTTGTTATGGGCAAGACCTCTGAATCACCCTCTAACTAGGCCATAAATCAACCTATACAGAGACTGCTAATTCTCGTCAGGATTCTGGACAGCAGATAGTAAATCTATCATAACTTTTGACTCGAAAGTCGGAATTCAGTGTTCTTGGCGGCCACCGAAAGCTAAGATCAATATCTACAAAACTCTAGGAGATGGACAACCGAAATTCGGCCTCCAAGATCACGAAACAGGCCACGCAACATTCAGGACAGAACTGAAATTCTAACGGCAGCAATTCAATCCAATCAAACTAATCGAATTCGCATCCAAACAACCTAAACAGCGAGGAAATCGATCATTACCCTTGTAGAACCATCGGAGATCGCTGATCAAATCCCACGAAGAAATTCTCCTTCAATCCTCTCTTCCTTCCTCTTCTTCTTCTTCCCACGGTGGCCACAAGCAAAGCAGGAAAGATGGCGCCGGGAGAGGAGGAGCAGCAGCGCGAGGCATCAGAGCACGCCGCCACTGTAGCTGAGGCTCTGTAGCATGGGGCTACTGTAGCACGGCGGCTACTGTAGCAAATGGGGCTAGGGTTTGGTCCCCTCCTCCCCTTGCCTTCTAATGGGCTGCCGCCCACTCATGGGCCTTGGGCCACTATGGTCGGCTCCTCTTCTCGAATATGGGTTGGTGGCCCATACTTCTCCTAAAATTCTGAATTTTAACTTATTTCCTCTCTAATCTTACAGCATTCGATATCGAATAATCGGGTATTACAGATGTATGGATGCATAAGCCAGTATAGAGCAACAAGTACAAAGTAGATATCGATGCATTAGCCTCCGATCTATATTCGACTCTCAAGTGACACATAAATGGCTGATGTAAATTAGACATGGTGAGAGGAGACAAATCACAACCACAGGAATGTGCAGATCATATTAATTATCCTATTTGCTAACCATTTTGTGGAAAATCATCTGTTTTCACTACACAAGAAATATGATATAAGTAAAAGAATAGTCCTAAATGTGTGTGTATGTGATGTAAAAGGTTGCCAGAAATACAAATGATGTAAAGGGATAGTTCGAATTATCTTACAAATGCAGCTATATATTCTATTTATAGGAAATATTCAACTGAGCATATGGGCAGCTGCCCATCATCTCTGCCAAATATTAAAAGAAGTTGCAAGATCCATTATTCCAAAAAAAAGGTATGCTCATGACAGATTGATGCTCTACGGCAGCTTAACTACAAATTTACATATGCAGAAAAGAACAGAATTCTGTATCTATATATGTACTGCTGTACATAAACTTTCCCCCTCCTTTTCTTTTTCCATAATTTTTTTAGTTTGGGGAGTTACTAAATGCATAAAATAAAGGACATATGGTACAGATCCATACATCTTGATCTGCAACTGTTGTACTTGCTCAACTTACCTTCCAAAAGTCCTACCAAAGAAGTCCCAAAATGGTCGGTGTTTATTCTCCACCCTGACAAAGAAATAAATATTACAAAAAACAAACAGAGTTTATTCTCTTCCGTGAAACCACAGAAATTATCACAACCATATTGGAATTAGTTACACAAGAGAACATCACCTGTTTGCTGGTTTTTGCAGTGTTGAAGTCTCATTAGCCCTACTACATGTCTTTCCATGCCCTTCCTCGACAGTAGGAGATAATGGTCTGCTACTAGACAAGCTTTTCCTCCTATCAGTGAAAGCGCGAACACGTGTGTAAGCTATTGTAAAGCAAAACCTATGGAAAAAAACATCTAGAGAGAAATAACAGAAGCAAACAAGATATAACGCATCACACCTCGAATAAGTTTCCTGCGTAAGTAGCTGAATTCTAGCATCCTTTTGATAAATCTTGGAGAGTTGGCAGTTAAAGCAAGAAATCAAAATACTCGATCGATACCGACCGACGGGTCAATTCATGCCATCTCCCCAAACCGACAAAGTCCATCAAGGTAGCCATCATCTTCCCCCACTGTTATTTTTGCCCACAACAGAACCACCCCAATATGAACTCAACATATCACAGAGAACACTAATAGTAGCATTTCATCAAATCGATTCATCACATAGCAAGGGAAGGGAAAGGGATAGAGAGGAAGGGGAGTAGTATACTTCAGTGCACGACAACCTTGATAGCAACCCACAATCAACACATTCACCATGCCTCAGCCCACATCCAGGAACCTCATCCATGCAGGAACACAAGAAAATCAACAAAATCAATTAGTGAGTCAAGTCCAAACCGTGGTACCGAAAGCACAACAGGGGAAGAAAAATAGTGGGGGAATCAAATGTTAAAGATCTGGACAATGCAACATGATGTACTGAAGCCATGTAACCAACTATACATTAATGGTCCATCATATATATTTTTAAGCTCTAGAATCACTGACATTTAAGGATCAATACCATGATGTAGAAGTAATAGGAACATAGCACAATGCAGACATATTACTAATATTCTAAGAACTGGTATAAAGAGCATGGAATTAAGTACGTACCGACAAATTCTGCCATCAGCAAGTCAAGTTCACCATTTGCTTTCCTCTCTGTTCAATATATCACACCAATATATATTTTATCATTAGAATTGACCATCATACCCATATATATATCACACCAATATATATGTCGTCATCAAGAAACAAACCAATATATGTCAACAATTGTAGGGACTACATGACAACTTAACTAGTGATATACAATCCTTAACTAGATCAGGGGCTCATTTTGGTACATTCTTTTTGGTATTGATGATTGCTGATATGAATTGAGTATGATTGTTTATTAATTGATTAAATGATTGTTATGTGTGTGGATAAACAATGTCGATAGGTAGAGTTTGGTTGTGGCCATGTGCATGGCCAGGTTGTGCCAGCGTGTGTGGTATGAGAATAGTGAAGTGATTACCTTGTGTAAACTAGTTCTGGGTGTTGAGCATGTGTTTCTTTGGGAAGGCTATTGTCTTCCTTGAGTTTGGATTGGTTATTCTTGTACAGTTGCGGTTGATGAATTTTCTTGAGTTAGTAGTTTAAATGTAGTTGATGGTTTTCATTGGTCTTTATTGGTTCCCTAAATCAATCATTTGTTCTCCTGACTGACGAGTTGTTTTGCTGCTTGTAAACATGGTTGATTTACAAGGTTGATCTTTTATTGAGGAGTTTCAGTTTTCTTGTTGGGAAACATGACTCGTTTAATCGCTTAGTACTTTGGTTAATGGAAGCTTTCTTTTGCAAGTTCTTAAACGTGAGAAAGTTTTGGCCCCATGTATTTCTTTTGGGGGTAATTTGGGTATGAAGTTTAATACTTCTCTTTTATGAAAGAAAGCGTCAAAACCCTTTTCGCGATGTTCTGTTACAATTAAGTCAGATATTGTATACAAACAAATTAATATGGTGTGGGTATCAAGTTGAGTCAATGGCGTGGTGCATAATTAATCTTAATTAGTAACCCTAGAAGTGAAATTGATTAAGTTGATGTCGCCTTCTATTAGTTCTTGATGAATTGTGATTATGAGTAGTGACTAAGAGTATGTCCATACCTAATTGGAGTCAAAAGACTTATTAAGAAGTATAGAATCGATGAGCTGGTTTGGTCATTAAAATTGTTTAGTTGCTAAATTTGTTGGATTATTTGGTCCTAATGGATTAATCTAATCGTGTGTAAAGGGAAACTTGAGAAGATGCTAGATTATTGCCTTAGTAGATTTTATTCGTGCGGTTATCTTTTCTGTAGATACTTGATGATCATATATAGTTGCTAGATTTACATATTTCTTAGTATGATTAATTGTTGAAATGGTGTACAAAGGTTGAAGAGATTGAATGTTGGTGGATCTAGAATTTATGGGACGAGTTCTGGTTAGTTCTTCTATATAGAATGATGGGATGAATTAGGTTGTAGCGTTGTTGAGACTTTTGTTTGATGGAAGATTTTAATTTTTTAAGTTTTAGTATGATTTTGCCTAAATCTAAACATGAGGAGGGACAATTGGATATGTGTTTGTAAATATTCATGTGATTTGGAAAAGAAAGTAGGTAGCAACTAGACTTCATAATGAAGCCAGTTGATAACAACGATGGTTGGGTGCAATTGTTGTGTGTTGAAGTTGAGTGTTGAGCATCACCAAGAGTTGAACTGATATGATTTAATAGGTGACTTGTGCCCACATGATTGTGAAATCATCGGATGATAGCATGTCCTTGATGAAAAAGTTTTGGTAAAACCTTTTAATTCGTGTAGTAGATTACCTGTAGAATAAAGTGGTTGTTATAGCGATGTTGTAAAGTTTTGGTGGACTCTCAATTTGAGGATGGGATGATAAAGTAGTATAGAACAATTGGTGAGTTTTTGTAGAGCTTTCTAATGGAAGAGTAAACGATGGCGATTCGTGCTAAGAGTGTATTATTCTTGATGTTAGTAAGATTGTCTACAAGAGATTGTGACTCTTGGGAGTGGTAATGATTCTTTTAGAAAGAAAGTAATTTAACTGCCTCTCGTAATATCAGTTAAATGAAAAGTTTAGAGTTTTGTATTTGTGAACTTTTGGCAGTTCATGATTAATGTGGTAGCTAAAATTATTGAGTAAAGCGATGCGTGATAATGTTCTACTGGATTCTTAAGTGATTAATGTAATTTATTTTAAAGGCACTTCTTCTTTGGGTTGGCAAGTAATGTTGTAATCAAAGAAAATTGTTTTCTTTGTTAAAGGAAAATGTGTACTATAAGTATTTAAGGTTGGAGTTTAGAATTGTAATATACAATTTTTCTGTCGTTGCCGCTTAAGAGTTTCTTCAGTTTCAATAGCAATGTTTTATTATGATTTATTGAGGTTTGAAATTCCCTTCTTGTGGGACATGTGCCCTCAACTGTTGTCTTGTCTTTTGTTTTCTGAGATCAATGTTATTTGACTATTTCTCTTGGTCTCGTATTCACTGTAAGGAGTAACGTTTCCTTATATGTTGAAAACTTGTATTTGTTTGTTCTTTCCTATTGAGGAATGATTAACCGACTTGGGTTGCAAGGTCTTATAAAGTGTAATGTGACGACTGGTTGGTGATGGTCAAGTAATTGCTAGTGGTGAGAAATTTGGGGACCAGGTTTTGACCTATAACTCTTGGAGAAGAATTTGATTTAAATGGAATGATTGTCGTTGAAATAAAACTGAGTAGTGTTACAACTAGTAGAACCTGTAGTGATTTGTGGTTCAAGATCTTTTGTTCATTTTGACATAACATTAGAATTATTGAAAGTATGAGAATCTTGATCAACGTAATAGAATATCGTGATTGGGTATTTTGCAAGGTTGTGTAGGAAAATTATGACACTGTAGTTCAATGAGAGTAGAATTGCAAGAAATCTAATTGTTATGACAATTATTGGGATAGTAGGGAACGTTGAGTTATTGTCAGGTATGACTTGGGCTTCTGTAAGTAACCCTCTGGGAGTTAGAATTTTTCTAATGGTAATTTGGTCGAGAATATGTTTTCATGTTGATATTAATGATTGAGAATGTTTGGATTGTCGGAATTTTAGGGATTTACTCTGCGGATTCCCTATCTTTTATATGAGAAGTTCATTGTAGGAGGTTTGGAGGTTAAATTTGGGCTTTGCATTTTTTTATAAGGACTTTGGTCGCTCAAGGATTATGCGTAGAGGAAGTAGAATAAGGGTGGATTTCGGATAGTGGGATGATCATTGATAGAACCCTTTTGATGTAGTACATGAGTGTGTGTGCTGATAATTTCAAGTTGTTTATTCTTAAAACATTGAGGTGATGTGATTGTATGTGAGATCTATTTTGAGATGCACTGGGAGTCATCTGTCAAATTAATTCCGTTGGTAGAGGAGTTGTCTATAGTATATTGCTGTGGGATCAATAGAGCCTCTCTACAAAGGTGTGGATGATGTATTTGAGTTTCAACATTGTGTTGAGGATGCCAATTTAAGAGATATGAGTTAGTGTGATATGCGATGAATTGGAATTCCAAAAATTTGAGAGAAATTTTATTCCTAAAAGAGAAATTGAGAAAATGATGTTTGTTTGAGTAGTGGAGCACTCTCTTCATTCTTGTTTGAGTTATGTGTTTATGACGGATGTCTTTCGTAAATTGAGCTTGGCATTATGTTGGCATGTGTGGTTTTTATCAATTCAAAAAGAATAAAAGAAATGATTGATTTGGATATTCGAGTGATTTCTCCTTTGGCTTATATGGTGTTTATTTGCAAACTACCTACATGGAAAGTGAAAAGGTTTTCGTGATCAATTTTAAAATTTTGATTTAACACTTTTAGTTGGGAGTTGGTAATGCGTGGTTGCGATGAAAATCCTTTATTTTCAGTTGGCTTTGGTTATAAAAGAATTTGTTTAAGGTGAGTTCAGTTGTATGTCCCTGGTTAAGGGGGTGATTGTTGGGATACGGGTCGGCTACGCTAGCAATAATTCAAAATTTCTACCATGTAAACCAGGATACCAAGCAAGTTAAATGATCACAGATCATTACTACCAGACGCTCAGTGCAGCGAAAGTAGAGTCGGAGCAGCCTAGTCCGACGATGAACGTGCCGATGTAGTGGTCGTAGATGATCGTCCAACGTCCTCGTAGTCGATCATCTCCTCCATCAACCTCCGCAGTTCCTTGTGAAGATCACAGATCGTCCTCGGCGCAACAGCGACCGCAGTAGCGCCTCTACGGTATCCACACGTCCAGAGAAGGAACAACCGTACGCTGGTGTGCTAACACCAAGTCGCACGGGAAGGCTCTCTCAAGAAGACGGCGGCTAGGGTTTCGGTGGAAATAACTCACGTGTCTGTCTCGCGTCCCCACTCTAGCCTCAAGCATCTCCTTATATATAGTGCCCCATGTCGGATCCTATCCGAACACGTTTGAAGAATCGTATTCGTACTGGTTTTTCCATCCCATTAAGTGTGACCCGTTAGGTTTATGTGTAATCGGTTGTGACTCGAAAACCCTTTCCGACTATGAGTCGTAGCGGTCCCTAGCAGGACATAACGATTCCTGAATATACACAAATTATATCGGACGAACCTTAATGCAATATGATCTATGACTAGGTCCTCATCACTTACGACCAGGTCCTATCTTTATACGACCAGTTCGCACTCGGCCACGACCAGTTCGTAACTCCTTACGACCAGGTTTCGACCACTCTATGATTTCGTTCGATCAGTCTACGACTTGCTCGTATCACCATACGACTTGTCTGGATCTAATCGAACTAAGCGACTTACTCTAATATTCTCCCTTTGCCTCACGGTATCTGGTTTGAACTCCAGGTGAGATGATGTGTCATCCATGGACAGTTCAATACTTTCTCGATCGAGTTGTCGGATAACCTTATGTGGTCGAACACTTCGACCACTAGTGGCATGGCCATGCACTTTCTTCATCCGACTAATTCGAGGGGCCCAGAGACATCTCTCCTGTTATGTTAGGAGGGGCAAATCCCATATCCGACCAGTCACATCCCTCCGCATGTTTCATAGCATACCCGAAAGCTACCTTTATAACTACCCAGTTACGAGTAGCGTTTGGCAACCCCTAAGAGTGCTGTTACACATGTAGGGAACCATACTGATCTCAGGTCTAAGGATTATACATCATCATTGCTTGAGACCAACTAATGACACACAGAATCATAACAATCTCAATAGTGTCTCAAGGTGGGTAAATCCAACCCCATGTTCTCTAACATGTGTTCACGTTATTGATTCGATATTCCTATATCCATGACCGGTGAAACATGGTCATCAATCAATATATGCGCTGGTCGTAGAGTCATTGGTGTTCCGATCAGTGACATTCGACTAGGGATACTTTTAGAATGACATCATACAAGTCGAAGAGTTTCACCAACAAGTCACATACTCGTTGATCTTCAGAACTAACGATTCATTCAAGGAACAGAATAACATTTATTCAAGAACTCATAAACATAGACGTGATACAATCATCTTCATGATTGCCTCTAGGGCATATCACCAACAATCTCCCACTTGTACTAGAGTCAATCATATAGGTATTGAATACCCATAGCTCTTGTGTGCGCCTCATGCTTAGGTTGCGGGAGAGGATTTGTCAACGGATCAGCAATATTCAAATCCGTGTGCACTTTGCATATCTTCACATCACCTCTCTCAACGATCTCACGAATAATGTGATATCGCCGAAGAATATGCTTGGACTTTCGATGCGATCTAGGCTCCTTTGCTTGTGCAATGGCCACACTATTATCACAATAGAGGTCCATTGGACTGGAAGCACTCGAATCCACACCTGATGGGAACGGGGTCCCGATCTTCCAATAGGTTCTGGATAAGTTCGATTTGGTGGAGGCGCAACACAAATCGACTCGGCTTCCGAACAACACGATACAAACCCCTGGACGTGAAAGTTACGGCTGTTTGAAGGACGGCCTCCGAGTTATGGTTGCTGTGGAGGCCGAAACGAAATCGGGTGGAGGAAATTGGTGGAAAATAGGGGCGGAAGCTCGGGAAGAGGTGGGGGATGGTGCTGGGTGATCACGAGGCTCAAGGGGGAATTGTGCTTTGGGTGATCACGAGGCGCGATGTATGACTCAAAAACAGAGGGTGGGAGGGTGGGAGAAACAAACGTTGACGGCTAGGGTTTGTATGAGAGGTAGCGAAAGCAAGACAACCCGAAATAAAACGCGATCTAAACCAGCAACACAACTCGACTAAGGATTCAAACTCAACACTACGGACTCTGAAATCAAATTATGTAAAAGGCTAAACGAGATCTGGGACAAGGAACAACCTATGACTATAATTTTTTGTAGGGCTTTTTCTTGGACTCTAGGATGAAACCGAAAACAACAAGGGTAGGGTAAACTCGAACCTGAAGGAACACCTGAAGCTCTAATTACCACTTGATGGGAACGGGGTCCCGATCTTCCAACAGGTTCTGGATAAGTTCGATTTGGTGGAGGCGCGACACAAATCGACTCGGCTTCCGAACAACACGTTCCGAACCCCGCAATCGCAGCACCACGTCTCTCGGGTTATCAACCGCACAACCCGTTGACCTCGCCAAGAAGGCTAATCCTCGCCTGCGAATCAAAGAACACAAGCAAGAACAAGGAAGAACACAACGGAATTGCAGATGTATTGTTTTAGCACTCGAAAGTTGGGGTCTCACAAACCGATGAACGCGAAACTGTTCAAGACATAATTAATGTAAGCAAAACCCAACCCTAATGGTGGGGGTGGCGGCTGTATATATAGGACTGAGAGGCGTGCAAAACCCCTGGACGCGCCCTAATGGGCTCCAACACGATACAAAGCCGAACGGCCCAAAAGACGGTGATGCAGCACCCTGACAGATTCTGAATGCCCACTTGTTTCGACGATTCCCGTTGACTCAGAAGGAATTTTGACATGGGACCAGAGCCATTGGAAAGGTCGTCTTCTCAGCTTTCGATACATATGTGGAACATCCAAAACGGAGCCCGGATGCGATCTGGGCGTCCGTTTTAGTGCGGCTTGGTCCTGGACTCCGAATTGGATTCGAAGTCGGCTTGAGTTGGGCCTCCAACATGATTCGACCGCCCTTGCTGGACTTGTGCGCTTCGTAGCCCTTCTCCAAGTACTTCTCGGTCCTCTCCATCGTTCCTAATCATAATTAAATCATTAGGTAGCAATTGATTCTCAAATGAACAAAAAGAAGTACTTAGGAACGAGCTCACCTGTAAATTCAATTGTCGGGCGCGAGCTCTAGTGATTGGTCCTTGAATGTCAAGTGGAGGATTGTTGTGTGTATCCGAAGAAGTGATGTCCTCATCATCCTCCCCCTCTTGAAGCGGAGTTGTCATCAACTCAGCCTCATCTTCTTCTCCCAAGTATGGCTTCAAATCTGAAATGTTAAAGGTGGGACTAACCCCAAACTCGGAAGGCAACTCAAGTTTATATGCATTATCATTTATCTTCTCAACTATTTTAAAAGGACCAGCAGCTCTAGGCATCAATTTTGACTTTCGTAACTCAGGAAATCTATCCTTTCTCAAGTGCAACCAAACAAAATCACCTGGTTCAAGTTTAACTTCCTTTCTACCTTTACTACCAATAATCCTATATTTTTCATTCATCTTTTCAATGTTTGCCTTAGTAGTCTCATGCATTTTGACAATAAAATCAGCACACTCCTTAGCATCATTATGAACTCTCTCACTAGTAGGCAAAGGTAAAATATCAAGAGGGGCACGTGGATTGAATCCATATACTACGAAAAGGACTTACCTTGGTGGTGGAGTGTTACCTTTCGATTATATGCGAACTCAACATCGGCAAACACTCTTCCCACAACTTGAAATTATTCGTCAAAACAGCTCTCGGCATGGTAGACAATGTGCGGTTCACCACCTCGGTTTGGCCATCGGTTTGTGGGTGACATGTTGTGAGAACAACAACTTTGTACCCAACTTGTTCCATAGAGTACGCCAAAAGTGACTCAGAAACTTGGCATCACGATCTGAAACAATAGTAGAAGGCATACCATGCAAACGAACTATCTCTTTGAAAAAGAGGTCAGCAATATGAATGGCATCATCGGTTTTATGACATGGTATAAAATGAGCCATCTTAGAAAAACGATCCACAACAACAAAAATGCTATCCCTCCCCCTCTTAGTCCTCGGCAATCCTAAAACAAAGTCTATAGAAATATACGCCTTACGGAATAGAAGGAGCAGGAAGAGGCATATACAAACCATGTGGATTCAAGCGAGACTTAGCTTTTGACATGTAGTGCAGCGAGCCACAAACCGCTCAACATCTCGCCTCATTTTTGGCCAAAAGAAGTGTGTGGCCAGAACGTCCTCTGTCTTCTTAGCACCAAAATGTCCCATCAAACCGCCGCCATGCGCCTCCTGCAACAACAAAAGACGAACGGATCCAACTGGAATGCATAGGCGGTTAGCTCTAAACAAGAACCCATCATTGATCACGAATTTATTCCATGCTTGTCCCTCTTTACAATGCAACAACACATCCTTAAAATCAGCATCTAAAGCATATTGTCCTTTAATGGTTTGAAGACCAAAAATGTGACAATCAAGTTGAGACAACATGGTATAGCGTCGAGACAAAGCATCAGCAATCACATTATCCTTCCCTTTCTTGTGTTTAATGACATAAGGAAAAGATTCAATAAATTCAACCCACTTAGCATGTCTACGATTCAAATTGGTTTGACTACGAATATGCTTAAGTGATTCATGATCAGAATGAATGACAAATTCTTTAGGCCATAAATAGTGTTACCACGTCTCTAAAGAACGAACAAGAGCAAACAATTCTTTATCATACGTGGAATAATTAAGAGCAGGACCATTCAATTTTTCACTAAAGTAGGCAACAGGTTTGCCTTCTTGCATCAAAACACCACCAATACCAATTCCACTAGCATCACATTCCAGCTCAAAAGTCTTACCAAAATCCGGAAGTTGGAGCAATGGTGAGTGTGTAAGCTTGTCCTTCAAAAGATTAAAGGACTCCTCTTGTGATGGCCCCCAATGAAACATGAATCCCTTCTTTGTCAACTCAATCAACGATTATCGCATAATGGTGCTGAATTCCTTGACAAAGCAAGCGATAAAACCCTACAAGGCCAAGAAAACTCCGCACTTGGGAGACCGTCGTGGCGTGGGCCAACTCCATATCGCCTCCACCTTGGCTCTATCAACCTTAATTCCTGTGGAGTCACAACATAGCCAAGAAAGAGACTCGATCCGTGCAAAGGTGCACTTCTCAAGGTTACCAAGCAGACGTGCATCTCTCAAAGCATTAAAAACAGCACGTAAGTGATTCAAATGTTCATCCATGGACTTGCTATAAATCAAGATATCATCAAAGTAACGACCACAAATTTGCCAATGAAAGGACGTAAAACCCGTTCATTAATCGCATAAAAGTGCTAGGTGCATTAGTTAAACCAAAAGGCATGACTAACCACTCATACAAGTTGAACTTAGTTTTAAAAGCGGTTTTCCATTCATCGCCAAGTTTCATTCTTATTTGGTGGTATCCACTACATAAGTCAATCTTTGTGAAAATTATAGCACCACACAACTCATCAAGCATGTCATCTAGCACAGGAATAGGATGATGATACCTTATAGTAATGTTGTTAATGGCTCTACAATCTACACACATCGCCAATAACCATCTTTTTGGGTACCAAAAGAACAGAACAACACAAGGACTAAGGCTCTCACGTACATACCCACGGTCCAAAGGTCTTGGACTTGTCGCTGAATCTCCTTAGTCTCGTCGGGATTGGTCACTGTATGCCGCAGTTTGGCAAACTCGCTCGAGGATCAAGTCAATCTGGTGCTCAATCCCTCGAATGGGTGGAAGTCTGGAGGTATCTCATCGGGAAAACATCTCTAAAATCACGCAAAGGTTATTGTGAGAAGCAGCAAAGTGCAAGGCATATTATCAAGAGAAAATAAAGCATCTTTGCACACAAAAACATAGCATGTATCATTAATATCATCAATTTCAGCAAGGTCTGATTTTGTGGCAAGCATAACAGAATGTTTTTCAGATTTATCATGTTCCTTTGGATCATTAGCAGCAGCAACTCGCTCCCTATCAACTACAAAGGAGGACAGTGGGAACCCGCAAAGGAAGTGGCTTACCAAGCTCTTAGAAGTGTTCTTACCAACGCAAACCGTAGGTGGTACAACCGGTAGCATGTTCGTGATACCTGGAGAGTGTGACCCGGCGATTGCAAGAGTCAAAAGCTGTGCTATCCGAAAGTAGGTATATGGAGCTTGGAAGGCCAAATATGTTAGTGGAACACAAATCAATAACAGATAGTAATGCTGAGTAAATGTCCAAAACACGGGTCCTAGTTGCTGGTCTAAATGTGTCCTATAACAGGTATGATATGATGAATAAGGAGTCAAGACCAGAATAGTAAAGCAAAGACAGCAACAAGGATGGCCAGGTAAAGACAGCACAAGGATGGCGAGGTAAGGACAACAAAAATCAATATCTGTCACCTAAAACTGTGCTCTCTCTCTCTTTTTTTTTAGGCACGGAGGGCTCTCAGGTGCCTTTTTTTTCTCAGGCAAAACCAGGTGCCTAAATTTTTTTTTCCTTTTTCTATTATTTTTTTTCACGAAGCAGAGCACAGAAATAGGAACCACACAAAGTTTCACCTCAATCTGATGTAAGGTGTGGCCTACAGAAAATGATGAATGTGCTGTAAATCCGGTGATGAAAGTTCAGAGCTCGAGTACTACACTTTCACGGCCGAATTTGGGCAAAATAAATTCGCCGAACCCAGCAAGGTTGGGAGATTTCGGATGCAAAATTTAATTTCACCGAATTTAAAAAAAATAGTCTGATTTCGAGTTCGTATCACGAAAGTTCACAATTTGTTTGAAGGAGGGCCTCCGAGTTATGGTTCTTGTGGAGGTCAAACGAAATCGGGTGGAGGAAATTGGTGGAAAATGGGGCGGAAGCTCGGGAAGAGGTGGGGATGGTCTTTGGGTGATCACGAGGCTCAAGGGGAATTGTTTGGGTGATCACGAGATGCGATGTATGACTAAAAAGCAGAGGGTGGGAGGGTGGGAGAAACAAACATTGACGGCTAGGGTTTGTATGAGAGGTAGCGAAAGCAAGACAACCCGAAATAAAACACGATCTAAACCAGCAACACAACTCGACTAAGGACACAAACTCAACACTACGGACTCTGAAATCAAATTGTGCAAAAGGCTAAGCGAGATGCAGGGACAGGAACAACCTATGACTACAATTTTTGTAGGGCTTTTCTTGGACTCTAGGATGGCCGAAAACAACAAGGGTAGGGTAAACTCGGGTGAAGGAACACCAAGCTCGATTACCACTTGATGGGAGCGGGGTCCCGATCTTCCAACAGGTTCTGGATAAGTTCGATTTGGTGGAGGCGCGACACAAATCGACTCGGCTTCCGAACAACACGTTCCGAACCCCGCAATCGCAGCACCACGTCTCCTCAGGTTATCAACCGTGCGCAACCCGATTGACCTCGCCAAGAAGGCTAATCCTGCGCTGCGAATCAAAGAACACAAGCAAGAACAAGGAAGAACACAGCGGAATTGCGGATGTATTGTTTTAGCACAGAAAGTTGGGGTCTCACAAACCGATGAACGCGAAACTGTTCGGGACAGAATTAATGTAAGCAAAACCCAACCCTAATGGTGGGGTGGCGGCTGTATATAGAGGACCGAGGGTGTGCAAAACCCTGGATGCGCCCTAATGGGCTCCAACACGATACAAAGCCGAGCGGCCCAAAAGACGGTGACGCAAACACCACGACAGATTCTGAATGCCCACTTGTTTCGCGATTCCGTTGACTCATAAGTAATTTTGACATGGGACCGAGCCATTGGAAAGGTCGTCTTCTCAGCTTTCGATACATATGTGGAACATCCAAAAGCGAAGCCCGGATGCGATCTGGGTGTCCGTTTTAGTGCGGCCTGGTCTGGACTCCGGTGGATTCGAAGTCGGCTTGAGTTGGGCCTCCAACATGATTCGACCGCCCTTGCTGGACTTGTGCGCTTCGTAGCCCTTCTCCAAGTACTTCCAGGTCCTCTCCATGGTTCCTAATCATAATTAAATCATTAGGTAGCAATCGATTCTCAAATGAACAAAAAGAAGTACTTAGGAACGAGCTCACCTGTAAATTCAATTATTGGGCGCGAGCTTTAGTGATTGGTCCTTGAATGTCAAGTGGAGGATTGTTGTGTGTATCCGAAGAAGTGATGTCCTCATCAACACCCAGCTCATTAATGAACTTTTTAATCCATACAGCCTCTTTTGCAGCTTCCGAAGCGCAATGTACTCAGCCTCTGTTGTAGAATCAGCAACCGTTCCTTGCTTAGAACTTTTCCAGCTTACTGCTCCTCCATTTAAATAAAACACAAACCCTGATTGCGATCTGAAATCATCCTTGCCGGTTTGGAAGCTAGCATCGGTGTAACCATTTACGACCAGCTCTTCCTCACCACCAAATACAAGGAATGCATCATTAGTCCTTCTTAAGTACTTAAGGATATTCTTGTTGCTATCCAAATGACCTTCACTGGATTTGGTGATATCTGCTCGTAACACTTAGAGCATCGACACATCGGTCGTGTGCATGACATGACATACATGATAGATCCGATGGCCGAAGCATATGGAATTCTACTCATTTTGTCTCGCTCATCGATGGTCGTATGGCGAGTCTTGCTAAGATTAACACCATGTGACATGGGCAAGAAACCCTTTTTGGAATCTTGCAAGTTGAACTGTTTCAACACTTTGTCAATATATATGTCTTGACTTAATCCAATTAGCCTCTTAGATCTATCTCTATAGATCCTTATACCAAGAATATATCTTGCATCTCCTAAATCTTTCATTGAGAAACTATTTCTTAATGAAGTTTTATGATTTAAGCAATGGAATATCATTTTCGACCAGTAGTATGTCATCTACATACAAGATCAGAAACACAAGCTTGCTCCCACTAACATTCTTGTAAACACAAGGTTCTTCTTCGTTCTTGATGAAGTCAAACCCTTTGACCACTTCATCAAAGCAGATGTTCCAACTCGAGATGCTTGCTTTAATCCATACATGGACTTCTTAAGCTTGCATACCTTTCTAACTTCCTTTGGATCGACAAAAACTTGGTGTGTCATATACATCCTCACTTAGGTTTCCATTTAGGAAAGCCGTTTTGACATCCATCGCCATATCTCATGTCGGGACCCAAAATTTCGATTCGGAACCCTCTGTGTATCTTGCACTAGTCCAGGATCACGCTAGTGCACACAGTGTCAACATAGGTAAATATCGATCCACACAAGCGATAAATAAAGTAAACGATTAGTTTGAATAACAAATAAGGGTTTTGACCTTATGGTCGAGTTTACACTTATTACGCCACGCAGGGCTAACAGAGAATAAACAGTAGCGGAACAGAGATAACTTCAGCGTAGATCCCATCAATTCACCACAGGCAACCGACTGGGATCCAGACCTTAACGATCAGCAACCTTCGTTGAACTCCTCCTCGAAAGCAGGCGTAGACTCCTCCTCTTCTGTAAGTTTGGGCGCAAGTTTTACAACAAGCATGAGTACACAACCGTACTCGCAAATCATACCACATAATGCAATTTATAGATGCAGGCTTATTTCAAAAGAAAAGGCTTATGTGGTTCTTTTCCAGAAATACAACATTCGCAATTGAATACAAATAATAGATTGAAATGAAGTTCAAAACAAATAGACAATATTAATTTAACAGTTATTTTCACAAAAACACATAGCTAGACAGATTATTTCACATAGCCATATGACTTAGATCACATAGCTTCCATCCCAATATTTTATGAAAACTACCCCTCGTGTGAAATCCCCGAGCAAGTCCATGACCGCGGACACGGCTATTCGAATATATTGATTTAACACTCTGCAGAGGTTGTACGCTTTACCCACAAGATACAACTAGTGTAGCTAGCACTAATCGTAACAAAACAGTTTGGAAACTTCATCTCAAACATTGACATCCCCGATGTGCTTTCCCGCTAGACCAGCTCACAAAGAATACTAGTCTAACACACACCGCTAGACAGGGATGCGACGAATCGTCCCACGATGCAACCACCAAGTAGTCACACCTCCACCCTGTCACAAAGCCTAACCTATCCACCTGAACGTCAATGCCGAGAATCCATAACTTACTAAGTTAGGCCCGTCCCATCAGGCATGTGGTCGTACAGTAAAGCTCAGTTCAATGGCACACAAAGTTAAGTCCTTAATTGACCAATGCAAGACTTCCATTTTCTAACTAAGTCACAAAGATTATCAAGCTCATTCACAAAGTCCACCATATGACAAAGTATCCACCACTTGCCTCAGTCTATATCCTTTCCCACCTAGTTGGTTTTAGTGCAACACATGCTATCACAAAGTAATAACACATAGCACACAGTTGTACACAAAGTTCCATAATCCCTTAGTCAAATTTATAATTACAACTCAGGTGATGATGATGACTCGTTGCATGGCTAAGCAATCTACTCGTACTAACCAACCCACGTTGGTGCTACAATATTACCAACTAATAAACCAGTCTAGGGTGACAAGGAAACGTGACATACAAGGCCAAGGTGTATTAACGAATTGGATAATAACTATGCCCAAAAGAATTTAAATACATAATTAAAATAGAATGCAGAACTTTGAAACAAAGTAATTTGGAAACTGGGTTCAAGATGATCAAAGGTATGACTTGCCTTGGAAAAGGTCTAGGTACTGGTCTTGATCTTGGGGTGCTCCTTCTTCTCCAAAATTTCCCGACGAATCGACGTCTACTCGCAAACGAGATAAATAAAAAAAAATAACAGAGGCAAAAAAAAATTCCAAAAATTAAATAAAAATCTCAGATAAATAGATCTCGAATTTAGATAAATTTAGGAATTTTAATGGGCTTAATCGGAGTTCGGATGCAAAAGTTATGGGCTCTGGAAGTTTAAATCTAAAAGAAAAACCCTAATTTGGATTTTCTGAAATTTCTGAATTATTTCTTAACAGAAAAATTGGATCAATGCGCAATGCTGACGTCAGCCCTCAGGATTTCGGATAAGAGATAAATTAAAGAAAACACTAACATGTGGGACCCACATGTCAGTGAGATGGCTCACAGTGAGCCAGTCTCACAGAGCCTCGGACTCGTGGTCGGTGGGCGGTGCCACGAGGCGCGAGCGTGCTGGCGACACGATAGACACGTCGGCGCACGTCGGCGCGACGGATGAGGTAGCGGGTGATGTGGTGTCCACGTCGGACCGGTCGGCGAGGGCCGCACTGGACCCTATGGTCGCCGTGACAGCGACTCTCGGCGATGGCGGGCGGCCGGAGGTAGAGAAGACGAGCGATCTCGATGGGATGCTCACGGCGCTCGGGGACCACTATGGTGGCGGCGGCGAGTCAAAGCGAAGGTTGAGGCTCGGGCTCGGCGGCGGCGGCGTTGGAGAGGTCCTCGGCGAAGATGAAGCGGTTCCGAGATGCGGGCGGCGGCGATCCGATGATGACCTCCAACGGCGACGCGAGGCGGTGAAATGGCGGCGGTGGTGATGGGATCGCCGGCCGGGCGAAGGCGGCGGCGGCGGCTAGGCTCCGAGCGGCGAATCGAGGGCGGCGGCTAGGGTTGCGGCGGCGCGTCCACGGTGCGAGGCACGAGGTCTCGGGGCCTTAAATAGCCCCGGGAGTCGTGTCCGCGAAGGACAGGCGCGGCGGCGGAGAAATTGGAAAGGAAGGTGGAGTCCACGTCGAAGACGACGATGATGTGGCGGATGGGGCCCACATGTCAGCGACGGCGGCTCAGGCGCGGGTGCGGCTGCGAAATGGACTCCGAAGATCTGACCGTTCGTCCAAGATCTAACGGTCCACAATCAATGGGACATTCGGACCTCCGAACAGATCACGCACATCTAGCCGTTCATTCTCGATCGAACGGTGGAGGGTGAGCGGGGCGTTCGGAAGGAAAGAGAAGAGCGGAGAGGCGGCGGTGGGGTCCACTTTGTCGGTGAGGCAGACGCTGCGCGGCTGGGCTACAGCGGGATTGGGCCGGCGGCGGAGGAAAATGGGCCGGGTTTAGGGAATTCGGCCTGAAGGGTTTTCTGAGATTTTAAATAGCTTTTATCTTTTAGAAAATACTAGAAATTCAAATAAGCAATAGAAAATAGCAAATGAACTCAGAAAAATTCTAGAAAAATCTAGAAAATATATCTGAGCACATAGAACCCAAATAAAATAGTTTTGGCTATTGTTCACGTTGGGATTATTCACATTAAGTGTTTTTGATTGTAAAGTCCAATATTAAGCTTTTGAATTAATTTCAAATAAAATCCAAATGGTGACTTTTTCCCTACTAACTATTTAAAAGATTTTTAAACTCAGAAAATTGTGATGTTACAAACCTCCCCCCTTAAAGGAATCTCGACCCCGAGATTCAGGCTAGCTAGAGAAAAGGCTAGGAAATTCGGCTTTCAGCTCTTCTTTACGCTCCCACGTGGCTTCTCTTTCTGAGTGGTTGCTCCACTGAACCTTGCAAAAACGAACAGTCTTGCTTCTGGTTTGGCGCTCTGCGACATCCAAAATCTTGACTAGTTGCTCCTTGTAGGTAAGATCCTCCTTCAAGTCAATTGATTCCAACGGGGCTTGCTCTTCGAGCACACGAAGAAACTTCTTCAATTGCGAGACATGAAAGACATCATGCACTCCTGCCAACGACTGCGGTAGCTCCAACTAATAAGCAACTTCTCCACGGCGTTCCAGAATCTTGAACGGACCAACATACCTCGGGGCAAGCTTCCCTTTGGCATGAAACCTTTTGACACCTCCAAGCGGTGTAACTCGAAGATAAACAAAGTCCTCGGGTTCAAAGCTGAGATCGCGACGACAATTATCAGCATAGCTCTTCTGCCTGGACTGCGCTATTTTCAATCTTTCTCTGATCATGGCCACTTGCTCTTCTACTTCTTGAATAATGTCTGGACCGAATACTAAACGTTCAGTTGTTTTTGACCAATTGAACGGGGTTCTACAGGCATGACCATACAAAGCTTCAAATGGTGACATTTGCAAACTGGCTTGATAACTGTTGTTGTACGAGAATTCTGTATATGGTAAACTTTTATCCCAACAAGTAGCATTAGCTAGAGCACAAGCTCTCAGCATATCCTCCAATATCTAATTAACTCTTTTAAATCGTCCATCTGTGCATGGATGATACGCGATCTTGAAATTCAGATGGGTACCCAATGCTTCATGCAAACTTTGCCAAAAACGGGAGGTGAACTGAGATCCTCGATCTGACACTATCTTTTTGGGCACACCGTGTAAACTGACAATTCTGGCCATGTACAACTCCGCAAGGCGATCTCTTGAGTATGTGGTTTTGACTGGTAGAAAATGGGCGACCTTGGTTAAACGGTCGACTATTACCCAGATCGAATCGTAACCCGATTGGGTCTTGGGTAAGCCGGTAATGAAATCCATTCCGATATCTTCCCACTTCCACTCTGGAATCTTCAACGGTTGCAACAAACCTGCTGGTCTCTGGTGTTCTGCCTTTACTTTCTGACAAACGTCGCACAAGGCAACGAACTCTACGACTTCTCGCTTCAAATTTGGCCACCAAAATTTAGCCTTAATATCCTGGTACATCTTGGTACTCCCAGGGTGAATCAAATACTTTGAGTCATGGGCTTCCATTAAGATTAACTGTCTTAGATCATCGATATCTGGTACACAGATACGACCATCAATCCAGAGTATGTCTTGATCATCCCTGGTAAAGTCTTTGAATTTCCCTTCTGCCATTTTGAGCTTGATGTCTGACAACACGGGATCTTTTGGTTGCGCTTCACGGATCTGCTTCTCCAAAGTAGACTATACCTCCAAATTGGATACAAATCCTTCGGACACAACTTCTAGCCTTAGCTTCTGAAACTCGTCTTGAAGTTCTGAACAAAACTCTTCCACTTCCAAAGCATTGCAGTAACTCTTACGACTCAAGGCATCTGCAACTACATTGGCTTTTCCGGGATGGTAGTGGATTCCGAGGTTATAATCCTTGATCAATTCTAACCATCTTCTTTGTCTCATGTTCAAATCCGACTGGGTGAAGATGTACTTCGGACTCTTATGATCCGTGTAGACTTCACAGCGATTACCGTTGAGATAATGACGCCAAATATTTAAAGCATGCACTCTGATAGCAAATTCGGATCATGTGTAGGGTAATTCTCCTCGTGAGGTCTTAATTGCCTTGACGCATAAGCGACTGCTCTTCCTTCTTGCATCAGGACGCATCCTAATCCTTGACGCGAAGCATCACAGTAGATATCGAAATCTTTGCGAACATCTGGCAAAATCAGTACTGGGGCTGAAGTCAAACGCTTCTTCAATTCTTGAAAACTTTCCCCGCAGGCTGGAGTCCAAGTGAACTTTTTCTCCTTCTTCAATAATTGCGTAAGAGGCTTAGCAATCGATGAGAATCCTTCGATGAAACGACGGTAATAACCTGTCATTCCCAAGAAACTGCGAATCTGAGTTATAGTCTTGGGCTGCTCCCAATGTAATCTCGCTTTAACTTTACCGGGGTCAATTGCTACTCCTATTGTCATCACATGACCAAGGAAATCAACTTCCTTCTTCCAAAAATCACACTTACTGAACTTGGCATACAACCGTTGCTCTCTGAGTTTTTCCAAGACTATCCTTAAATGTTCGGCGTGTTCTTTCTCCGATTTGGAGTAAACCAAAATATTATGAATCAACACAAATACGAACTTGTCCAAATATTCCATGAATACTTTATTCATCATGTTCATAAAGTACGCAGGGGCATTAGTTAGACCAAAGGACATGACTAAGAACTCATAATGTCCATACCGCGTTGAGAAAGCGGTCTTCGGTATATCCTTCGGACAAATCTTTAGCTGATGGTAACCTGATCGCAGGTTGATCTTGGAGAACACTCCGGCTCCTTTCATCGATCAAGCAGATCATCAATGCAGGGTAGTGGATACTTGTTCTTGATGGTAACCGTTGAGGAACGGTAATCAATACACATCCTCATGCTTCCATCTTTCTTCTTGACAAATAACACTGGTGCTCCCCATGACGACAAACTAGGTCTCACGAAACCTTTCTCAAGAAGTTCTTCTATCTGTTTCTTCATCTCTACCAATTCATCGGTTGGCATTGTAACATCCCAATTTTGGGCTTGTGTTTCAAATGTAAGAAAATGAGTAGAAATTAAAACTTTTCTTACATCATGTGTTTCCTGTTTGTCTTGGACAAGTATTGTACAAGACTTATGGAAATGCAAAGTCACAAGTCTTTTGATCCAAATCTTGTTCCTTCAAAAACAATCTGTCAAACCTTTTTGATCATCCTCTGGAAATATTTTCCTAAGTTCTTGGGATGATATGTGACCCTCTGAAAAATTTCACAATTTTTAGAAATTGTTTGAATATTTTAGAGGCGATCAAACCTGTTTGACTCTTAGTCAAACCTAAAACCAGTACCTTGTAGAATTTTCGGAGAAAAATACAATGCATAAAAACCTCTGAAAATTTTACACAAGGTCAATGTCTCAGTCAGCAAGCTCCTGTAAAAATTTTAGAATTTTTGGAGTTGTTTTGCTACCCCAAATAAATCCTCAAAAGTCTCAGCATAATTAAAACCTAAAAACCAATTTCACTGTTCCTTGGGTTCGGGTCGGGCTCGAGTCCGAGCCACTTGACTCGGTTGAACCACCTAGCTGCACCGAGCCGCGTTTTAAAGCGCGCGTGCGATATCAGCCGTTGGATTCAAATCGCTCGGCCCACGTTCGTGTGAGCATTCGGACCCTCCGGTTGCATTAATCAATTGGGACCGTTGGATCTCAATCCAACCGCCCGCATTCTCGAGGCAATCGGATCGTCCGGCGAACTCGTTAATCGTGACCGTCCATTTTCAATCCAACGGTCCATTCGCTTTTACGTTCTTCTTCCTCCTCTGTTTCTCGTGCGCGCGTGACAATGGCGAGAAAGAGAGAGCGGGCGGCTTTGATGTGTCACCTCAAGTTTGCTTTCGTCAACGTCTCTCTGCGGGGCATTTAATGCGCACGAGGCTTTCTCCTCCATTGTCACCATGCTCACTTGCTTCCGTCGTTTCTTGGTCCATGACCGTAGCATGAACCGAGCCCACCATGGACTCGGGTTCTTGCTCGAAACCCTAATCCTTTCCCTATATATTGCCCCTCTAGGTCCTCCTGGTGTTCTTTTACACCACACCTTGCTCCTCTCTGTGTTTGAGCTCAAAACCATCTCAAACCTTCAATCCACCATTGTTGACCCGAGGGCTCCAATGGCGGCCTTGGTGTCCAGTGGTTCATCTTCAACACTTCTTGCACCCTTTTGAACTCCTCGACCTCCTTTATATTTCCCCTAACTTGATTTTGGGTTGCATTCACAGGAATCACTCAATTTTAAGTTTGGAGATTTTCGGTTGGTTTCACCCCCTTTCTTCTCCAGCTCCGGTAAGTGGTTCTTTTTGCAATTATTTGCTTTTGGAGCCTCTTTGAGCTATAATGAAGTGTGGTGATGATTTGGTTCCACTCATTTTGCTCAAAACCTCATCTTCCACTTCATCTTCTTGGCTCAGGTGGACTTCATCGTGTTCAAGTCTTCCCGACCATCTTTGGAGCTCCTCTCGGTTAAGGTAGCTTCTATATAGTCCCTAGAAGTCATGGCACTCGCTTCCTTGGACCGCAATGAGCATCTTGCTATTTTCATGTTTTGCCGTGTCGGCCTCCTTCTTTGTTTTCGGCTCGCGGCGTTCCTGAACCTCCACGCGGCGAGGTCATCATCATTAGGTCCGCAACACTATTGCGAACCCATTTTGATAGTTTAGGCGCCGCATGCCGAGTCGCGGCGACAAGCCATGAAAGCCACTCGAGTTTTGTCGGTTGAGAAGCTCCCATTTTCGCCGATTTTTAGGCACGATGAATTGCTAATCATTGGATGCCATTAATGTGTCTTAACCGCCTAATGCCTCAACGACATGTGGGTCCAAATTTCTTAAGTCACCGTGGCGTTTATCTGTGCGTTTAGGCATCATTAATGTTAATCTTAGGTTAATTAAGTGTCGGCATTTATTAGCTGTCGGGATACCCCGTACCCTTGCCGGTGGGCCCATTAGCTTAGCGCCGAAAATCAGAAGTCATTAGGGCTGATTTTGGGTTATTTATTGCTAATCATTGTTAGCAATAAATGTGTCCGAAATTACCTTTTTGGGTCACTGACGTGTGGGCCCTCTGTCCCTAAACCACCTCTGTTCAAAATCTTTAGGACGCATTAATTGCTAATCATCACTAATCATTGGTCATTAGTAATTAATTAGCTGTCCTTAGCGTCTCCTTTAAGTCACTGCCAGGTGGGTCCGCGTGCACTGTGCACATGTGTTAAATCTCGCATGTGTGACTCTCAGTCACTGACATGCGGCCCCACGTGTCAGCACTCCTAAATGCACTTCGATCTTGGACCACCGTCCATTTGGAGATCTGCGGCCTAGATTTTGTATGCGTTCGGACCCTCCGGTTCCCCTCATCATTCTCGGCCGTCCATTACTTGATCTGCGCGCACGATCGCGCGGCTGTCGGACCATCCGACCGAGGCGTGATCGGAGCCGTTCATCCTTAGATCTGCGATGGCCGTGGATCGTTGAGGCAACCGCACCGCCCGGTTGCATCCTTCCTCGTGAGCCGTTGGATCTTGATCCAACATGGGCTCTGTTATGAATCGCGCAGCGCCGTTTGTTCTCCGTCGCGTGTGGCTCGTCGGATGTTGCATCAACGGCCCACGAGCGTCCACGTCGCTTATTTTCGGTTGGGTTGGGTTTTATTTACGTAAGTATTTATTTATCAGCGAAAATTGTATCGTAACTTTAGAAATTCATAACCGATTCAAGATAAATCCTTTTACACGAAACCAATCGCAATAAATTTGTTTTTCACTAAAGCTTGATATAAAATGCTTTTAGCTACGCTTCAGTAGTAGAAAATTCGTAATCTTTAATAGTTTGTTTTTCGCTATTTTTATATATTCCGGAATTGTATTAAAACTTGGAAAATGAATATTTTTTTCTGTATATCTGCTAATGGAATGATTTTAACTTTGATAAATTTGTTATTAACTAAACTTTAATCTAAAAATGGCGGTAGGCCTAAATCAGCACCAGAAAAATATGTTAATAGATTTAACCTTATTAGTAGCAATTAAAAATTCATTTAATGATGTAATAGACACCAGTAATTCCCTGTAAATCCTAAAAATAGAAATTTGATGTTAGGAAATCCCTCTGTTATCATGCTATAATGTGAAATGGGTTTTGCACATGTTTATACTTCTGGAAAGTGCATTATGCTAGTTTTGCACCTTAGAAAAATCATAACTAAATCATTTTAACTCCAATTAAGATGAAACCACTTGTATTAGCCTTCAAATGTCAGTAGCAACCTATCATAAAAATTTCAAGTCTAGAAAACCTCTAGAAAATATTTTTGCTACAGTACCTAATTATGGCCGAAAATGGGTTATTAGGTAACATCTTTTGCACCACAAATCCAAATTAGGTTTTTCAGTTTCTATGTCTAGGTATATTCAGTATTACGCCTTATGTGTAAATTTTGTAGCATTTGGATAATTTTTGCTTGCTCGTTTGTTTAAGTGCGGCTCGTCTTATTGGTTGTTCTTGGTTCTTTTTGCCTTTTCGCTTAGGATTCGACATTTGCGGTAATCCCGAGAGCGACCCTCCACAACAGCTTTGAGCAACAGCAAGAAGGCAAGCGGTTTGATCATGTTAATCCCAATATTTTAAGTATTTATGTTGATTACAAATTCTATATATGCATTGCTACTTTGTGTTAATAGTTGGCCTAGTAGATGCATTTCCTTAGCAAATGATTATCCTCTACTACCATGAGCCTAGGTTACTTGTTTGTGATTTAGAGTTCATGGATGGGCTCTTGTCACTTAGTAGTTTACTGAATTAATTGCTTAGCCATGCTTAGTTTCGGTAGAAATGGGCGTTATCGACTTGTCGATAACCTTGATCACTTAAAACTTATTATGATTATGATTTCCACCTTGTGCCATGTCTACTTATGAAAACTAAAACTGAAAACAAAAGATTTAGACTTGGGCACAATGGTATGATGGTGTGATTTTGGGTGTGATGGAATGGTGCCCGAGTCAACAAGGACCGAACATCTTGTTACACTAAACCAAGCATTTTAGCGTGCTAACCACATTAGAGGGTATGGGACCTCTCTTGACTTAGTACTTTGGCGTGTATTGGCTCCGAGTCGCAGGAGTCGCATGAGGATGGTGTTGGGAGCATTGTAGTGTCCGAAAGACTTCACCCGTGATGGGATTTGTTGTCTTTCGGCTTGCAATGCAAGCATATGGGTTTCTATCCATATGAGCGGCTCGTAGTTAATACACAAGATTGGAAATGTCTCGTAGGACTTAGCGGGCGGCATACCTCTGTAGTGTGCTTGTGGCTTGAAGGCGATGCAGTGTGGGTACATTGGTACACCCCTGCAGGGTTAAAACTATTCGAATAGCCTCGTCCTAGGTTATGGACACGCTTGGCAAGGTCTTTCAAGAGTTAGACTACAACACGCTTGGCAAGGTCTTTCAAGAGTTAGACTACAACCTTTTAAAATTAAAACTTGATGGGTGGTACGAATCGGGGATTCGTGCTATGTTGTGGTGGCTATTGGGATAGTCACTTCCAGGTGGTTACTTGTATGTATCTTTACTTACTGTTACTTTGATAACAAAACAGATTTGCAAACTTGCTTTTGAAATATATTACATTATTGCAAATAAAGTTGGCTTCATGCAAAATAAGACATACAACCTCCACCTAAATAAGCTTGCATGTAGTTTATGAATAGGTCTGCTATTCCACACGTCAGTCTTGCGGGTACAAAGACAATCTTTGTACTCGGATGCTATGCTTAATTGTTCATTGCAGAGGAAGAAGGTGAGCTGAGGGCCTCACTTTTGTGAGCTATGTTGTGGTAGCTTGCGGGCGACTAGCTTGGCGGCCGGTCGGTTGCTGGTGGGTGTATGGCTAACCTGGTCGACTTTTGTTCTAGCCATCTTATGGCACTTTTTGCTTCCATTGTCATTCTTGTTTATTGTTCTATTTGGCGGTCGGCTCCTTTTGTAATAACTTTACTTTATGTATGTCGTTGTTGAACTTAGTGATGTATGTGTATGGAATTGATGTGTAATTTTGTGATGATGTGCATATGCTGCAGTGCAGGAAGCATATGTCCATCGAGGCTTAGAATGTTTAATTAGTAATGCCGAACCATTTGGAGGTTAAGTGTTACTAGTTAAATATTCCGGTCCTCACAAAGTTGGTATCGAGCCATCTTGACCGTGAGAAACCCTAGCTTGGTCGCCTTTAGAATATTTTAAAACTTACTTTCAAAGGTTTGTAAAACTTAAGTAAGTTCTCTAATTTTGCTCTTACCTATCTTAGCTTGCTCATCTCACCTTACTCTCACTTAAGTTTGAAAAAGTTGTTCCTCTCTTCCTTTCAAAAATTAGCCTCTATCGATTAACTTGGTTTTGGGAGAAACATGAGAGCTTGGAGAAAGGAATTTGGACAGCTAGCTAGTGGTTAGTAATTAAGGTAGGAAGTGAGAGGTAAATTCAACTAAAACTTGTGGGAATGAAAGGGGTAAGAAGTGATATGAGATTAGCTAATGCCTATACTCTATTAGGTGGTTATACCTTGATTTTTGGACTGTTCTGAGCCAGAATTTAGTTCTGAAAACTTTGGGTTTTCTCACACGATTACTCGTTCTTCCATATGGGTTAGTCGTTTCAGGAAGTCGATTTGGTGATTTTTGGTCCTGTGCTCTTGGTGGTTACTCCTGAGCCCTTTTCTTGAGTTGGATTTCTTTGTTTTCTTTTTATCTCGGGCTTGTAGCTGACTTATCTTAGTGAATCAGGATGGCCGGTGGGACACGTAGCGGCCGGAATCAGCCGGGTAGTCCCGATGAGGAGCTTCCCCCTCCTCCGACCATGGCGGAAGTCCTCATGCAGATCGAACGCAATCGTTCGGAGGACCGTAGGGTGTTGGAGGTTATCGCGAGGAACACCTCCACTCCCTCTGGTGCCTCTGGATCTGGAGGTGGTCACCAGTCTCGTGGGGGACTTGCGGAGTTCCTTCGCACGCAGCCTCCTACCTTCTCCCGGTCCGAGGACCTTGGACGCATGAGCGGGTGCTGCGTCGGTTGAGCGGAGCTTCGGCGTTGCTCGATGCCGAGGCGAGGCGGGCACTTTCGCATCCCATCACCGGAGGGTGCGGCACTCTCATGGTGGGAGAACTTCCTCGCCATGCGGCTGCGGACACGTGGTCTCGTGGGAGGAGTTCGGTCGCTTTTCGTCGGGCCCATGTCCCCGTGGCTGATGAAGCTGAAAAAGAAGGAGTTCTTGCGCTCAAGCAGGCGCAAATGCGGATCGAGTACCTCCATGAGTTCAACCATTTGGCGAGGTACGCTCTGCCGAGGTGGCCACCGATGAGGCCAAGCGATGAGAAGTTCATGGAGGGTTTGTGCGAGGAGCTTGGGGACAAGCTCTCTATTGTGGACTTCCCGACTTCGAGACCTTGGTGGACAAGGCCATCGTGCGCGAGCATAAGGCGAGAGCGTCAAGCGAGTCCCGTAAGCGCAAGTGGGAGGCCTATCGCCTACTCGGGCCGGTCTGTTCGTCCCGTGTTGGGCCTGCACCGGTGGCCCGTTCTTTGACTTCACCACCGAGGCCTTCGGCACCAGCTCCACGTCCTCCGCAGCCGTGACTCGATCGCGCGCTGCGACCAGCCAGCAGGTGTTCCCGCAACCCCGCGCCGACGCCACCGCTTCATGCCACAACAAGGGCCACTACGCGAGTAGTTGTCCTAAGAAAGCTCGAGCGGCCCTCGTCCTAATGGAGGACGCGGGCAAGGGAGTGGTCACCCACGACCGAAGACCCGGGCTTGGGAGCGGCGAGTCAACCACATCTCGGCTGAGGAGGCACAGGAGGCGCCCGACGTGGTGTTGGGTACGCTCCTTGTTAATTTGCATCCTGCTACAGTTTTATTTGACTCTGGGGCCTCGCATTCTTTTATTTCGAGGTCGTTTGCTGTTGATTGTGGACTTCACTGTGTCCCTTTGAGGGTTCCACTGCTCATACGCTCTCCGGGTTCGGAAATGAGAGCTGACCAAGTATGCCGGGGTGTTCCTATCCACATCGAAGGGGTGGGATTCTTGGCGAACCTTATCCTACTCGACTCGGCGCGCTTGGATGTGATTCTTGGCATGGATTGGTTGTCCCAACACTTGGGGCAAATCGATTGTGCCAGAAAGATTGTCTACCTCACCATCCTTGGTGAAGCAGGTTGGGTTTTCGCCACAGTTGCGAGAGCCCCATCTTTATGCCCTTGAAGCAAAGCCAGCATTGGAGATTCACGATGTCCCCACGGTGTGTGACTTCGCGGATGTCTTTCCGAAGATTTGCCGGGATGCCTCTGTTCGAGATCCGAGTTTGTGATCGAGTTGCTTGCCTGCATCGCCCCTATTTCTAAGAGGCCGATCGCATGCCTCCTAATGAGTTGGAGGAGTGAAGAAGAAACTAGGTGAGCTGCAAGAGAAGGGTTTTATCCGTCTAGCTCATCTCCTTGGGGTTGTCGATTATCTTTGTGAAGAAGAAGGACAAGACCTTGCGCATGTGTGTTGATTACCGTCCGCTTAATGAGGTGACGGTAAAGAACAAGTATCCTTTGCCCGTATTGATGATCTTTTCGATCGGTTGACCGAGCACGAGTCTTCTCAAGATTGACTTGAGATGGGCTATCATCAAGTCGGGATCGGGGCCGAGGATATTCCTAAGACGGCCTTTACTACTCGTTATGGCCTTACGAGTACACCGTCATGTCTTTTGGTTTGACTAATGCTCCCGCTTATTCATGAATCTTATGAACTCGGTATTCATGGAGTATTTGGATAGGTTTGTGGTGGTATTCATCGATGATATCCTTATCTACTCCAAGAGTGAAGAAGAGCATCTTGAGCATCTTAAACTTGTGTTGGGCAAGCTGCGTGAGCACCCGTTTGTATGCCAAATTCAAAGTGCGAGTTACGTTGAAGGAAGTGGCATTCTTGGGCCATGTTCTTTCAGCAGGAGGTGTTCTTGTGGATCCTAGCAAGGTCGGTGATGTGCTATCTTGGGGTCACCCAAGTCACCACCGATGTGCGGAGTTTTCTTGGTTTGGTGGCTACTATCGCCGCTTTATCGAGAATTTCTCCAAGATTGCGAAGCCTATGACCGAACTACTCAAGAAAGACAAGAAGTTTGAGTGGTCCATCGCTTGCGATGTGAGTTTTCAGAACTCAAGAAGCGGTTGACCTCAGCCCAGTGCTTGTTCTCCCGATATTCACAAGAGTTTTGACATCTATTGTGATGCTTCTCGCCGGTCCAGGTTGTGTTCTTATGCGGGGAAGGCAAGGTTGTGGCCTATGCATCGCGGCAATTGAGGCCTCATGAACTCAACTATCCTACTCATGACTTGGAGTTAGCTGTTGTGGTCCATGCACTCAAGATTTGGCGCATTATCGATTAGTAACCGTTGTGAGGTGTATTCCACCACAAGAGCTTGAAGTACTTGTTCACCCAAACAGATCTGAACCTCGGGCAAAGAAGATGGTTGGAATTGATCAAGGACTATGACATGGGCATTCAATATCATCAGGGCAATGCCAACGTTGTGGCGGATGCACTCGGTCGGAAGGTGTATTGCAACATGTTGATGCTCCAAGAGCGCAGACCTACCCTCATTTGAAATTCCAGCGCCTCAATTTGGGTTTGATCGAGCACGGTTCTCTTGCTACATTGGTTGTGCAACCAACCTTGGTGGACCAAATCAAGCGGCATGAGCAGATGTTGGTGTGAGCCAAATCAAGCGTAACATCAAGGATGGGATAGCCAAGTTCTTTCGGAGGACGAGCATGGCATTGTGTGGTTTGGGGGCGTCTTGTGGTTCCTGAGGTCATGGAATTGCGGAATTTGATTCTCCGCGAAGCCCATGATTCTCCTTTGTCTATTCACCCCGGGGCTACCAAGATGTATCAGGACCTTCGTCAGAGGTTCTGGTGGACCCGAATGAAGCGTGAGATTGCCAAGTTCGTTGCCGAGTGCGACGTGTGCTGTCGGGTGAAGGCCGAGCATCAGCGTCCAGCAGGTCTTCTTCAGCCCTTGCCAGTGCCAGAGTGGAAGTGGGATTCCGTTGGCATGGACTTCATCACCGGATTGCCCCGCTCGTCCAAAGGGAATGATGCTATTTGGGTCGTGATCGACAGGTTGACTAAAGTGGCACATTTCCTTCTGTCAAGACTCACCGTGTGGGGCCTTTGGCGAACTTTATGTCTCGAGGATTGTGAGTCTTCACGGTGTACCGAAGACGATTATTTCTGATCGTGGTGCACTTTTCACCTCGCGGTTTTGGCATAGTCTGCAAGAGGCTATGGGGACCCGCCTTCATTTCAGCACAGCTTTTCATCCTCAGACTGATGGCCAGACGGAGCGAGTCAACCAAGTGTTGGAAGATATGCTCCGTGCTTGTGTTCTTTCCTATGGGAAGAAGTGGGAGAAGTGCCTACCATTTGCGGAGTTCTCCTACAACAACAGCTTTCAGGCCAGTCTTGGCATGGCACCATTTGAGGCTTTGTATGGGAGGAGATGCAGAACCCCATTGAACCGGTCGAGATCGGCGAGCGGCGCGCGCCGCCCGAGTCGATTAATGAGGCCAAAGCCGTGTTATGTTGATCGCGAGCATCCGCGCACGCCCACCTGCATAAAAGAGCTATGCGATCGCCGTCGCCGTGAGTTGAGATTTGAGCCCAATGACTTTGTGTATCTCAAAGTCTCTCCTGAAGGGCCATCGCGTTTTGGCATCAAGGGCAAGTTGGCCTCGATATGTTGGGCCTCACCGTATCATCGAGAGAGTTGGAGCGATTGCATCTGATTGGAGCTACCATCCGCACTTGAGGGTGTGCATGATGTGTTCCATGTTTCACACCAAGAAGTGCCTCCGTGTCCCGACCGAGAAACTCCGCTGGAAACTCTCGATGTGCGTGAGAATTTGACCTACACATGGCGCCCTGCTCGCATTCTTGAGGAATCTGAATGGAGAACAAGGAACCGTGTCATCAAGTTCCTTAAGGTTCAGTGGTCAAACCATTACGAAGATGAAGCAACTTGGGAGCGAGAAGATCGCCTTCGTGCGATTTTCCTTCTTTCTTCTCCGAGTAAACGGAATCTCTGTCGAGATTCTTGTAAGGGGAGAGTTGTAACATCCCAATTTTGGGCTTGTGTTTCAAATGTAAGAAAATGAGTAGAAATTAAAACTTTTTCTTACATCATGTGTTTCTGTTTGTCTTTGGACAAGTATTGTACAAGACTTATGGAAATGCAAAGTCACAAGTCTTTTGATCCAAATCTTGTTCCTTCAAAAACAATCTGTCAAACCTTTTGATCATCCTCTGGAAATATTTTTCCTAAGTTCTTGGGATGATATGTGACCCTCTGAAAAATTTCACAATTTTTAGAAATTGTTTGAATATTTTAGAGGGATCAAACTGTTTGACTCTTAGTCAAACCTAAAACCAGTACCTTGTAGAATTTTCGGAGAAAAATACAATGCATAAAAACCTCTGAAAATTTTACACAAGGTCAATGTCTCAGTCAGCAAGCTCCAGTAAAAATTTCAGAATTTTTGGAGTTGTTTTGCTACCCCAAATAAATCCTCAAAAGTCTCAAAGATAATTAAAACCTAAAACCAATTTCACTTTGTTCCTTGGGTTCGGTCGGGCTTGAGTCCGAGCCACTTGACTCAGTTGAACCACCTAGCTGCACCGAGCCGCGTTTTAAAGCGCGCGTGCGATATCGACCGTTGATTCAAATCGCCGCCCACGTTCGTGTGAGCATTCGGACCCCGCGGTTGCATTAATCAATTGGGACCGTTGGATCTCAATCCAACCGCCCGTCCATTCCCGAGGGCAATCGATCGTCCGCGAACTCGTTTAATCGTGACCGTCCATTTTCAATCCAACGGTCCTTTATTCGCTTTCATTCTTCTTCCTCCTCTGTTTCTCGTGCGCGCGAGCGACAATGGCAGAAAAAGAGAGAGCGCGCGGCTTTGATGTGTCACCTCAAGTTTGCTTTCGTCAACGCTCTCTGCGGGGCATTTAATGCGCAGGCTTTCTCCTCCATTGTCACCATGCTCACTTGCTTAGTCGTTTCTTGGTCTATGACCGTAGCATGAACCGAGCCTACCATGGACTCGGGTTCTTGCTCAAACCCTAATCCTTTCCCCTATATTGCCCTCTAGGTCCTCCCGGTGTTCTTTACACCGCACCTTGCTCCTCTCGTGTTTGAGCTCAAAACCATCTCAAACCTTCAATCCACCATTGTTGACCCGAGGGCTCCAATGGCGGCCTTGGTGTCAGTGGTTCATCTTCAACACTTCTTGCACCCTTTGAACTCCTCGACCTCCTTTATATTTCCCTAACTTGATTTTGGGTTGCATTCTACGTAAATCACTCAATTTTAAGTTTGGAGATTTTCGGTTAGTTTCACCCCTTTCTTCTCTAGCTCAGGTAAGTGGTTCTTTTGCAATTATTTGCTTTTGGAGCCTCTTTGAGCTATAATGAAGCTGTGGTGATGATTTGGTTCCACTCATTTTGCTCGTAACCTCATCTTCCACTTCATCTTCTTCGGCTCCGGTGGACTTCATCGTGTTCAAGTCTTCCCCGACCATCTTTGGAGCTCCTCTCGGTTAAGGTAGCTTCTATATAGTCCCTAGAAGTCATGGCACTCGCTTCCTTGGACCGCAGTGGAGCATCTTGCTATTTTCATGTTTTGCCGTGTCGGCCTCCTTCTTTGTTTTCCGGCTCGTCGGCGTTCCAGACCTCCACCGCCCGCGAGGTCATCACTGTTGGGTCCGCAACACTATTGCGAACCCATTTTGATAGTTTGTGGGCGCCGCCGCGACCGGAGTCGCCGGCGACAAGCCGTGAAAGCCACTCGGGTTTTGTCAGTTGAGAAGCTCCCATTTTCGTCAGATTTTTAGGGCACAGTAATTGCTAATCATTGGATGCCATTAATGTGTCTTAATGCAACCTAATGCCTCATCGACATGTGGGTCAAGCCCCTTAAGTCACACGCGTTTATCGTGCGTTTAGGCATCATTAATGTTAATCTTAGGTTAATTAAGTGTCGGCATTTATTAGTATCGGGGATACCCCGTACATCGCCGGTGGGCCCATTAGCTTAGCGCCAAAAATCAGAAGTCATTAGGGCTGATTTTGGGTTATTTATTGCTAATCATTGTTAGCGATAAATGTGTCCGAAATTACCTTTTTGGGTCACTGACGTGTGGGCCCTCTGTCCCTAAACCACCTATGTTCAAAATCTTTAGGACGCATTAATTGCTAATCATCACTAATCATTGGTCATTAGTAATTAATTAGCTGTCTTTAGGACGCATTAATTGCTAATCATCACTAATCATTGGTCATTAGTAATTAATTAGTCGTCATAGCGTCTCCTTTAAGTCACCGCCGGTGGGTCGCGTGCTGTGCACATGTGTTAAATCTCGCATGTGTGACTCTCGATCCGACATGCGCCCCACGTGTCAAGACTCCTAAATGCGCCGATCTTGGACCACCGTCCATTTGGAGATCTGCGGCCTAGATTTTGTATGCGTTCGGACCCTCCGGTTCCCCTCATCATTCTCGCGTCCATTACTTGATCTGCGGCCCCGATCGCGCGCGCTGTCGGACCATCCGACCGAGGCGTGATCGGAGCCGTTCATCCTTAGATCTGCGATGCGTGGATCGTCGAGGCAACCGCACCGTCCGGTTGCATCCTTCCTCGTGAGCCGTTGGATCTTGATCCAACGGTGGGCTCTGTTATGAATCGCGCGCGCGCGCGCCTTGTTCTCCGGCGTGTGGCTCGCGTCGGATGTTGCATCAACGGCCCACGGCGCCCACGTCGTTATTTTCGGTTGGGTTGGGTTTTATTTCGTAAGTATTTATTTATCAACGAAAATTGAATCGAACTTTAGAAATTCATAACTAGTTCAAGATAAATCCTTTTACACGAAACCAATCGCAATAAATTTGTTTTTCACTAAAGCTTGATATAAAATGCTTTTAGCTACGCTACGTAGTAGAAAATTACGTAATCTTTAATAGTTTGTTTTTCGCTATTTTTATATATTCAATTGTATTACAACTTGGAAAATGAATATTTTTTTTCTCGTATATCGCTAATGGAATGATTTTAACTTTGATAAATTTGTTATTAACTAAACTTTAATCTAAAAATGGTGGTAGGCCTAAATCATTTGAGAAAAATATGTTAATAGATTTAACCTTATTAGTAGCAATTAAAAATTCATTTAATGATGTAATAGACACGGTAATTCCTGTAAATCCTAAAAATAGAAATTTGATGTTAGGAAATCCTCTGTTATCATGCTATAATGTGAAATGGGTTTTGCACATGTTTATATACTGAAAGTGCATTATGCTAGTTTTGCACCTTAGAAAAATCATAACTAAATCATTTTAACTCCAATTAAGATGAAACCACTTGTATTAGCCTTCAAATGTCAGTAGCAACCTATCATAAAAATTTCAAGTCTAGAAAACCTCTAGAAAATATTTTTGCTCTGATACCTAATTATGGCGAAAATGGGTTATTAGGTAACATCTTTTGCACCACAAATCCAAATTAGGTTTTCAGTTTCTATGTCTAGGTATATTCGTATTACGCCTTATGTGTAAATTTTGTAGCATTTGGATAATTTTTGCTTGCTCGTTTGTTTAAGTGCGGCTCGTCTTATTGGTTGTTCTTGGTTCTTTTTGCCTTTTAAGCTTAGGATTCGACATTTGCGGTAATCCCGAGAGCGACCCTCCACAACATTTGAGCAACGACAAGAAGGCAAGCGGTTTGATCATGTTAATCCCAGTATTTTAAGTATTTATGTTGATTACAAATTCTATATATGCATTGCTACTTTGTGTTAATAGTTGGCCTAGTAGATGCATTTCCTTAGCAAATGATTATCTGTACTACCATGAGCCTAGGTTACTTGCGTGATTTAGAGTTCATGGATGGGCTCTTGTCACTTAGTAGTTTACTGAATTAATTGCTTAGCCATGCTTAGTTTAGGTAGAAATGGGCGTTATCGACTTGTCGATAACCTTGATCACTTAAAACTTATTATGATTATGATTTCCACCTTGTGCCATGTCTACTTATGAAAATAAAGCTGAAAACAAAAAGATTTAGACTTGGGCACAATGGTATGATGGTGTGATTTTTGGGTGTGGTGGAATGGTGCCCGAGTCAACAAGGACCGAACATCTTGTTACACTAAACCAAGCATTTTAGCGTGCTAACCACATTAGAGGGTATGGGACCTCTCTTGACTTAGTACTTTGGCGTGTATTGGCTCAGAGTCGCAGGAGTCGGGAGGGATGGTGTTGGGAGCATTGTAGTGTCAAAGACTTCACCCGTGATGGGATTTGTTGTCTTTCGGCTTGCAATGTAAGCATATGGGTTTCTATCCATATGAGCAATGTAAGCATATGGGTTTCTATCCATATGAGCGGCTCGTAGTTAATACACAAGATTGGAAATGTCTCGTAGGACTTAGCGGCCGGCATACCTGGTAGTGTGCTTGTGGCTTGAAGGCGGTGCAAGTGTGGGTACATTGGTACACCCCTGCAGGGTTAAAACTATTCGAATAGCCTCGTCCTAGGTTATGGACACGCTTGGCAAGGTCTTTCAAGAGTTAGACTACAACCTTTTAAAATTAAAACTTGATGGGTGGTACGAATTGGGGATTCGTGCTATGTTGTGGTGGCTATTGGGATAGTCACTTCTGGTGGTTACTTGTATGTATCTTTACTAAGTTACTTTGATAACAAAACAGATTTGCAAACTTGCTTTTGAAATATATTACATTATTGCAAATAAAGTTGGCTTCATGCAAAATAAGACATACAACCTCCACCTAAATAAGCTTGCATGTAGTTTATGAATAGGTCTGCTATTCCACACGTCGAGTCTTGCATGTACAAAGACAATCTTTGTACTCGGATGCTATGCTTAATTGTTACATTGCAGAGGAAGAAGGTGAGCACGAGGGCCTCACTTTTGTGAGTCGTGTTGTGGTAGCTTATGGGCGAGTAGCTTAGCGGCTTGATCGGTTGCCTTGTGGGTGTATGGCTAACTGGTCGACTTTTGTTCTAGCCATCTTATGGCACTTTTGCTTCATTGTCATTCTTGTTTATTGTTCTATTTGGCGGTCGGCTCCTTTTGTAATAACTTTACTTTATGTATGTCGTTGTTGAACTTAGTGATGTATGTGTATGGAATTGATGTGTAATTTTGTGATGATGTGCATATGCTGCAGTGCAGGAAGCATATGTCCATCGAGGCTTAGAATGTTTAATTAGTAATGCCAGAACCATTTGGAGGTTAAGTGTTACTAGTTAAATATTCCGGGGTCCTCACAGGCATCCGATAGGGTCTCTTTGAAATTGGTGCTATCCCTGGCACTAGATCGATGACAAACTCGATGTCATGATCTGGGGGCATTCCTAGTAATTCTTACGGAACACATTTGGGTACTCATGGCGCATCGGTACTTCTTCTAAGGAAAGGGTCTTGATTGTTTACTAACAGATGTCCATCACTGGCCGAGGTGGCTAGGAATTCCACCTTATTCCCTTGGTATCCTCACTGTTATGGCTCTTCGGCCACAATCTAGGACGACTTTGTGCGTGGATAACCAATCCATGCCAAGAATGACGTCTAAGGTTTGGGTGTCTAGAACAATTAGGTTGGCTAGAAACTCAACTCTAGCTATGAGTAACTTAGCTCCTAAACATCCCACCCTAATGCTTAGCTCTGCTCCAGGCGATTAGACTAACAGAGTATGCTTAAGATGGACAACTTCCAGTTTATTCTTGGTTGCAAACATCCCAGAGACAAACGAATGCGAAGCTCCAGAATCAAATAAAGCGATGCAGTCGAAGTTAACGAAACTTACCAAAGTCGACGTCCGGTGCTTCCTGGGCTCCCTCCAGAGTGACGTGGTTGACATGGCCTCTGATCACGGACTGCGGTGCTCCTCCGGCTTGACCGGCAACTTGTGAAGCTCCCTGGTTGATGCTCGACGCGGTGTCTTGGATGGCGTAGCTCAAGGTTGAAGCGTACTAGAGTGATTGTTCCTTCTGCGGACATGGTTGGCAAAATATCACGGCCGGCGGCGAGCGTAATGAACTCTTGGTCCGCTTGCCGATTGCTTCCAGTTGGGGTTGACACGTGCGAGGGTTGCGGAAGTTCTAAGCGGTGGGCGAGGTGAAGTTGGTGCAGGTGCTCTGAACGAAGTCTGGGGTGGAAACCGGTTGAACTGTGATGGAACTGTCCTTACCCTTTGCTGTGATTGATGGCTCCCTTGCTGAGCCATCCGGTGCTTACGGTTATCTTCCAGTTCCTTGAGTTTGTCCTCCAGAACAAAGGCTTTATTGACCAGCTCCTGAAAGTCAGGGAAAGTATAGGCGATTAGACTGACTTGCAGTCTTGTGTTTAGCCCCTCCAGAAAGCGACTCTAGCGAGCCTTGTCTGTGGCTACATCCTCTGCTACGTAGCGAGCTAGCTGGGAAAACTTGTTGAGATAGTCAGACACTGACATAGCTCCTTGCTTGAGAGCGCGAAACTCATCCTTCTTCAGATCAATAATTCCTTCCAGCACATGGTATTGGCGAAATGCTGCAGAAAATTCTTCCCAGGTGATATCCTGTGGCATCTCATGCGCGGCACATAAATTCTCCCACCATTCGGCAGCTGTGCCCTCCATCTGGTGAGTAGCATACAAAACCTTCTCACGCATATTTGCTGGGTGATCGACTTCCTTTCGATGACCCGAAGCCAATCATTTGCTTCCACTGAGGAGACGTGTCCAGAAAACGTTGGTGGACGGGTCCTCATAAACTCCGCAAGTTTAGAAGGTCCATGGTGACCATGAGAAGCTGGGGCTCCATGCTGTTGATTGTTGTTATTGTTGTTGACCTGGTTGTTCATAGCTTGCATTTGATTCTTCATGGTATTCATCAGTTGCGTCTGTGCTGCCATGAAGGCTCCAAAATTTTGCAAATCAATCGGGGGTGCTTGTGGCAGAATTGCTCCTACGGTTGGTTGCTCATTGCTTCTCGGTGCTGGGGTACCGGAACCACTTGCAGCAGTCTGGCGAGTTTGAACTATCTGGCGAAGCTCCATGGGTTAGATAAGGTAGCAAACACAAGATGAGTTAAGAACTAAGCAGGGGGCAGGTTAAACCCAACAAAACACAGCTCTAGAAACTCGAATGAAATACCTTTATTAATTAGGGTCTTAGCATGGCTGCAACAAATGCTTAAGGGCCTTTGCAGCTTATACTCGCACACAAAAGAAACGACGACCTAAGCACACAAAACTACCGCCTAAAGGGCGACTTACTAAACTGAAACTGGTTAAACCAGAAAAACTGAAACCAAGACAACTACTCGAGAAAGCCTCCACAACCGCGGCGGCGCTCCTGACGGTCAGACTTCGAGTGAGCCAAACATCTTGGCAAACCGATCCCGATGCCTCAGGCTGTGTAACAGAGCAGGCGTTCCCAGTCTGGCCCAGCTCACCGCTCCTTTGGCTCTGCGGCTTCTTCTGGCTCCACTGGGCCTTCCTCTGGATCTTCTTCGGGATCCTCCTCGGGGTCTTCTTCTACTTCGTCATCCTGGTCGTAGAGAATCTCCTGTAAAGTAGCGACCTTTTCTTCATCTCTATGCAAAGCCTCATAGACATGATACAGCTCCGTGATAGTCCTATCCAATGCTTCTTCTTGGGCAGCTGCAAACTGGCAAGGTGCACAACTGTAGCGTTGCTCTCTCCTTCTATAGATGGGTAGCGTGCTGGCAAATCCACGACTGCAGCTCTGGGGTGGTAACGGAACATGGTGTCTTGAACCTCCCGTGCGTAAATGTTGCAGATACGAAGCATAGCCAAGCGTGACGACTCCTGGATGCCTTCCAGCCAAGTGCTCTTCCTCACAGAGATGTGCGAAGGTTGGCTTGCCTTGTCGTTCCTCCTGGCGTAGATCGTTAGGTGACAGATCACTCCATGGTTTTGTCCATTCACCATCCAGTTGTTGTCGACGTACAATGGGCGACCAAAGCCTCCAAGAACCTGCAACAGCTTCCAAAGCTCGATGGCATATCCTCCTGTGTGCTCACCATATCTCTGGAGACGAGGCATCTGTCAAGACAGACGAAGGGGAGGGTAAGAGCAACTTAAAAACAGCGAGACGAGAGAAGATTATAGCAATAGTTGAGTCGAGCGAGAAATAAGAAGAGTTAAGCAATTAATTAATCTCAAACATTGACATCCCCGATGTGCTTTCCCGCTAGACCAGCTCACAAAGAATATTAGTCTAACACACACCGCTGGACAGGGATGCGACCTATCGTCCCGCGATGCAACAACCAAGTAGTCACACCTCCACCCTGTCACAAAGCCTAACCTATCCACCTGAACGTCAATGTTGAGAATCCATAACTTACTAAGTTAGGCCCGTCCCATAAGGCATGTGGTCGTACAGTAAGGCTCAGTTCAACGGCGCACAAAGTTAAATCCTTAATTGACCAAGGCAAGACTTCCATTTTCTAACTAAGTCACAGTGATTATCAAGCCCGTTCACAAAGTCCACCATATCGCAAAGTATCCACCACTTACCTCAGTCTAAATCCTTTCCCACCCAGTTGGTTTTAGTGCAACACATGCTATCACAAAGTAATAACACATAGCACAAAGTTTTACACAAACTTCCATAATCCCTTAGTTAAATTTATAATTGCAACTCAGGTGATGATGATGACTCATTGCATGGCTAAGCAATCTACTCGTACTAACCAACCCACGTTGGTGCTACAATATTACCAACTAATAAACCAATCTAGGGTGACAAGGAAACATGACATACAAGGCCAAGGTGTATTAACGAATTGGATAATAACTATGCCCAAAAGCATTTAAATACATAATTAAAATAGAATGCAGTACTTTGAAACAAAGTAATTTGGAAACTGGGTTCAAGATGATCAAAGGTATGACTTGCCTTGGAAAAGGTCTATGTACTGGTCTTGATCTTGGGGTGCTCCTTCTTCTCCAAAATTTCCACGGCGAATCGCGTCTACTATAAGCGAGACAAATAAATAAAATAAATAAATAACAGAGGCAAAACAAACTCCAAAAATTAAATAAAAATCTCAGATAAATAGAGCTCGAATTTAGATAAATTTATGAATTTTAATGGGCTCAATCGGAGTTCGGATGCAAAAGTTATGGGCTCTGGAAGTTTAAATCTACAAGAAAAACCCTAATTTGGATTTTCTGGAATTTCCGAATTATTTCTTAACAGAAAAATCGGATCAATGCGCAATGCTGACGTCAGCCCTCAGGATTTCGGATAAGAGATAAATAAAAGAAAACACTGACATGTGGGACCCACATGTTAGTGAGATGGCTCACGGTAGACCAGGTCTACCGAGCCTCGGGACCTAGGGTCCGGTGGACGGTGCCACGCGGGCGCAGACGTGCCTGCTGACACGGCAGACACGTGGGTGGCACATCAGCGCACGGGATGAGGTGGCGGGTGACGTGGTGTCCACGTTGGACCCGTCGGCGATGGCGCAACTGGACCCTATGGTCGCCGGCGAACGGCAGCTCCTCGTCGGCGGCGGACGGCACCGGGAGGTAGAGATGACCAGGGCGATCTCGATGGGATGTGTAACATCTGTAATTTAACCCTGTACTTCAAATGTGTGAAAATGAGTATAATTTAAAACTTTTGAGCATGTATTAATTTCCTGAAATTTTTATTTGAAAAGTTGTCTTTGAAATTTTGAAAACAATTGAAAACATACAACCCAAATTATCATCAAAGAGAAAAAGAACCCAAAAACTCTTGATCATGCTCTGGAAGTATTTTTCCTACCTTCCTAACCTTCCTAGCCACCTCTCTGCAAAATCTCACACTTTTTAGATTTTATTTGCTATTTCAAAAGAGCAAGTCAAACTAGTTTAAACTCTGGTCAAACTCTAGGTCAGTAGCTTATGAATTTTCTGGAGGAAAATGTAGTGCATGAAAATTCCTAGAAAAATTACACAAGGTTGTTATCTGTCCCAGGAAGTTCCCATAAAAATTTCGGAATTTTTGGAGCTACCTCTAAAAATTCCCTAATCCTCTCAGCCTTTTAAAAATCAGAATCTGAAATCACTGTTTGTTGGGCTCAAACCAACTCGAGCTCGAGTCCGACCGCGCCGCTCGGTTCAACCGCACCGCCTAGCTGCACCGCGCGAGCCCGATGGCTGTCGATCGTCCGATGCAGATGGCACGGCCCTCGTGCGCCCGAAACAATCGGAATGTCCTATTGCATCCTTTCATCTCAACCGTCCAATCCAGATCTTGCGGTCGACATTTTCTTGATCGAGTCAAACCAGCTCGTCACGCCGCACCCGACTCCGTCTCGCGCCGCTTTGTCATTGCCGACGGCGGGCGGCCCCACTGTCAGTCGTCACCTACCTCGATCGAGGCCGAGAGTGCCGCCGGCAACACGCATGGGCGCCACCTCACCTCGCTGTCCTTTCACCGCTTCCCGGTATCCTCGCGCGCATCACCTCGGCCTCATCGTCCGCTGCCATCCCATGCCTTGGGCGGCATTAAACGCCCGTCGGTTTCCTCACCAACTCGCTGCCTTTTCTTCCGAGCACATCGTCGCCGAGAGCGTCTCCTCTTGCTTTCTCCGCTCTTTCTCCCTACTTAAGGGCACCCGGAGCTCCCTCTTCCTCCTTTGGACACCATAAAGCCACTTCCTACCATCCACTACTCCCTCTGAGCTCAAACCAAGGAAGTGCGCCGGCTCTGGTTCACGGCCGTGTCGCCGCCGTTGTGTCATCATCGCAACCAGTGAAGATCGTCCTTCCTGTTTCACGTCATATCATGTTCCAGCTCACCACTGTTGTTTCCCCTCAACTGATTTTGAGAATCATTCGCAGGAGTCATCAATTTTGAGGTTCTTCAATTCCGCCGTGGCGACCCTTTCTTCCCCATCACCGGTGAGGTTAATCTTGTTTCAATCCTTCGCAGTGCACGGTCGCCTAGCCCTTTTGACCTGTCCCTACCTCTATTTTTCCCGACTTTTGCTCGGGTTGCTCTTACCTCGGTGACACCTTGACCGTCGTGGTCCATCCTCGCCCGACCCATCTCGCAAGCTCCTCTCCTCGCGTCATCCTAGTAAGTTCGTAGGACCCCGAGTAGCTTCAGCGTGTGTTAGTTCGTGTTTATTGTTGCTAGTTAGGTATTGCCGTTTTCACCGTAGCCTTTGCTCCGCCTCTCGCCGTCGCATGCCGTCGTCTGCCGGTCACCTCAGACCGACCATCGGTGCTGCGCGGTCTGTGATATTGTCTAGGTTCCATTTTTGTCCTTGTTCGCACCGACGAGCTCTCCTTCGCCGCGGGCAAGCTCGACGGTCGCGGTGGAGCTCCTCCATTGTCGGACGGGCTGGTCTATTTTTAGAATGCGCTTAGAGTAAACTCAAGGCGTAGTCGGAGAATATGTTGTCGACGCCACCGTCGGCGGGCGGGGTCAAGGCTGACCTGGTCAGCGCCCTCGCTCGGGCCCCATCTGTCATTCTTTGTGGCTAGCTGGCCGTGGGTATAAAGAGGATTAAATGCTTTAGAGATTTCCGAATTGAATTTCTTTTGTGCGTTGTTAATTCATTTAAAACTTAGAAAATTCATATCTAATTCAATTTTGATCCAAATCGAGTGAATCCAATTTTGTAAATTTTCATTTTTAATGTTCTAGTTATCAAAATAGGTTTTAGATATATCTATGTTCTTAAAATGTTGTTAAATAATTAAATGGTGCTTTTATGTATTGTGAACTTAGAAAATTCTTAGAAAATTCTTCATAACTCCAAAAATAATATTCTCTGTTTCTAAAATTTTGTTATTTCATGATCTAGCTGCTGTGTGAAATTTGTGCTCTTTGGATTAATTTGAAGTTTGGTTATTGTCGGTGTTATTTGTTCTTATTTGCTCGTTTTGCTGGATCGATAGATTGCGACGATTCTGGTATTATCGAGAGTGAGCCTCAGCAACATATTGAGCAACAGCAACCAGGCAAGCAGTTTGATCATGTTAATCCCTTTATTTTCAAACTAATATTTTGTTTGCAACTTGTATGTATGCATTGCTATCTTGTGTTAAAATATGGTTAGTGGGCCCTTTTAGTTGCATAATCTGTAGGCAAATGATATTCCTCTACTACCTGAGCTTAGGTTATTTGCTGTGATTAGAGATCGTTGGATGGTCTCTTGTCACTTAGTAGATACGATTTCAACTGCTTAGACATGCTTAGTATCGGTAGAAATGGGCGGTTATCGACTTAGTCGGTAACCTTGATCACACAAAATTATTATAACTTTATGTTTCAGCATTTTTGCTATGCTTAATTGTAAAAACTAAAAATGAAAACAAAATGATTTGGACTTGGGCACAATGGTAAGATAGTGTGCTTTTGGGTGTTTGGAAAGGTGCCCAAGTCATTTAAGGACCGAGTTACTTGCGCCACCAGATCGAGCTTTTGCGTGCTAACCACACTAGAGTATATGGGACCTCTCTTGACTTAGTACTTTGGCGTGTATTGGCTCCGGTCGCAGGAGGTCGCGAGGCGATGGTGTTGGGAGCATGGTAGTTGTCCAAAAGCTTTATCACGAGTGGGTAGTTGTCTTTTCGGCTTTACCATGTCAACAGATGGATTTCTATCCATACGAGCAGCTCGAGTTAATACACAATATTGGAAAGCGTCTCGTAGGACTTAGCGTGTACAAAGATACCTTCTAAGTGTGCTTTGGCTTAAAGGCGATCTGAAGTGTGGGTACATTGGTACACCCCTGCAGGGTTAAAACTATTCGAATAGCCTCGTCCTAGGTTATGGACACGCTCGGATACGCCCCCCAAGAACTAGACTACAACCTTTTAACTAAAATTTGATGGGTGATACGAATCAGGGATTCGTGCTATGTTGTGGTGACTTTTGGGATAGTCACTTCCAGGTGGTTAATTGTATTTATCTTTATTTCGCTGTTATTTCAACATTAAAAATGAATTGCCAACTTGCTTTTAAATGTATTACATTATTGCAAATAAAGATTGCTTTGTGCTAAAATAAGCCATACAGCCCCACTCAAATAAGCCTGCATGTAGTTATGCATAGGTCTGCTAGTCCACACGTCAGTCTTGCGAGTACAAAAATAATTTTTGTACTCATATGCTTTGCTTAATATTTTTGTTGCAGAGGAGGCGGGTGAGCTCCAAGGGCCTTACTTCGTGAGATGTGCGGGTTACGGGACGACTAGCTTGACGGTCCTGGCCGGTTGCCTTGTGGGCTAAGGCACACTGATTGGCTTTGTTTATAGCCATCTTATGGCACTTTTGCTTCCGCTGTTTATTTAGCTACCTGTTGTAATTTGGCCGGTCGGCCTTGGTTGTAATAACTCTACTATGTTGTTTACTGTTTAGTGTTGTGTTGTTTGGACTCTATATGTTTAGAATGGAGTTGATGCATAATTTTGTGAAGAGGTGTGCATACTGCAGTTCTGGGGAGTATGCATGTCTCGAGGCTTAGTTTATTTGATTTGTGATGTTAGGACCAGGTGGTTGGTTAAGCATTACAAGCCAAATAAACTAGGGTCCTCACAAAGTTGGTATCAGAGCCATCCTGACCGTAGTAACCCAAGCATGGTCGTCCTTAGGATATTTAGCAAAAGTTTATTTTCAAAGTAACAAATAGTTTATGAAAGCTTAAGTAGATTCTCATAATTTACTCCTTATCTATCTTAGCTTTCTACTCTCATCTTGTTCTAATTTGAGTTTTAAAATTTTGATTCCTCTCTTTCCTTTCAAAAGATAGTTAATTATCAGTTAAATTGGTTTGGGAGAACCCTGAGAGTTGTAACCGGTAGTGTTGGTGTGCTGTCGATGGAAAATTGAGACTCGAGTGAAGACTTAGTAGGGACTTAAGGAAGAAAGTTTGAGCAGATCGACTAGTGGTTAGTGTGTAGGATTGGAAATGAGAGGATAACCAAATTTGTGGGGATAAAGGGTAAGATGAAATATGAGTTAGTTAAATGTTTAACTTTTCTTAGAAGATTTTATTTTGTTTATCATTGTATTTCAAATTGTCTTCCTAAAACTGATTGCTCGTTCTTCCATACGAGTTAGTCATATTGGGAAGTTGATTTTATGAGTTGCAACTTTGCCTTGTTGTTATGAACTATTAGAGTTTATTTGGTAAAGTGGATGCTTGCTTTCTATGTTTTCTGTAATAAAATTATTACTAACTTTCTTGGTGGAACAGGATGGCTGGTGGAACCCGTAGTGGTCGGAATCAGCCGGTGGTTCTGATGATGGAGCTTCCCCTCCTCCGACTATGGCCGAGGTTCTCGCTCGATTGAGAGGAATCGTATGGACCGGACACGGATTACGGAGGTCATCGCGAGAACACCTCCATTCCGCGGTGCCTCGGGAGCAGGAGGTGGCGGACACGGACCGTGGGGACTTGCGGAGTTCCTCCGTGCGTGGCCGCCGACTTTCTCCGGTCGAGAACCCACTTGACGCAGATGATTGGCTGCGCTGGTTGAGCAGCTCAACATCGCTCGATGCCGAGGATCGGAGAAGGCTTTGTTTGCATCTCACCGCTTGAGGTGCGGACTCTCGTGGTGGGAGAACTTCTCGCCATGCGCCCGCCGGCCATGTGGTCACATGGGAGGAGTTTCGATTGCTTTCGTTGGGCTCATGTCCCGCCGGTCTTGTGAAGTCGAAGAAGAAGGAATTCCTTGCGCTCAAGCAGGCGCAAATCTGTGTGAGTACCTCCATGAGTTCAATCATTTGGCGAGGTGCGCTCCTGTGAGTGGCCACAGATGAGGCCAAGCGGGAGAAGTTTATGGAGGGTGCATGCGAGGAGCCGTAGGACAAGCTCTCTGTGGTGGATTTTGCTGATTTTGGACCTTGGTGGACAAGGCTATCATCGCGAGCACAAGGCGAAAGCGCTCGGGTGAGTCCATAGCGCAAGTGGGAGGCCCAGGCGATCTGCGCAGCGGCCTCTCCCGTCCGTGTTGGGCCTGCATCGGCCCGTTCCTGGCTTCACCACCGCCGAGGCTCGTGGCGCCGATTCACCGTCCCCGCAGCCGTGATTCGATCCGCGCACTGCGGCCAGCAGCAGGTGGCATCCGTAACCCCATTGCCGAGGTTACTTGTTTCATTGTCACAACAAGGGCCACTACGCCAACGCTTGCCCTCGAATCTTTGGAGCGGCCTCGTCCTAATGGAGGACGCGGGCGGGAGTGGTCACCACCGACGGAAGATCATCCGAAGACCAGGTGTGGGGAGTGGCGAGTCAACCATATCTCTACCGAGGAGGCTCGGGAGGCGCTGACGTTGTCTTGGGTACACTTCTTGTTAACACTCGCCCTGTGTGTAGTATTATTTGATTGAGAGCATCGCATTCTTTTATTTCAAGATCATTTGCTGCTTGCTAGTGGTCCGTGACCGTGTTCCTTTGGGGTACCTTTGTTTATTCGTTCTCGGGTTGGAAATGAGAGTCAATTTAGAATGTCGGGATGTTCCGATTGAAATTGAAGGTGTGCGATTCTTGGCAAATCTTATCCTGCTCAACTCGGCAAATGTCCGGATGTGATTCTTGGCATGGATTGGTTGTCCCAACATCAGGGCAAATTGATTGTGCCAGAAGATTGTCTATCTCACCGATCCCTCCCAAGAACGGTTGGATTTTCACCGCATGTTGCAAGGGCCACACCTTTGTGCACTTGAAGCAAAGCCGACAATGGAGATTCGTGATGTTCCCATTAGTTTGTGACTTCGTGGATGTTTTCCCGAAGATTTGCAGGATGCCTCGATTCGAGACCTTGAGTTTGTCATTGAGTTGCTGCTCGGTACCGCCCCGATTTCGAATGCGCCGTATCGGATGCCTCCCAATGAGTTGGTGGAGTTGAAGAAGCAACTAGGTGAGCTTCAAGCGAAGGGTTTTATCTGTCCTAGCTCATCTCCTTGGGGTTGTCGGTGATCTTTGTGAAGAAGAAGGACAAGACTTTGCGCATGTGTGTTGATTACCGTCAAGCTTAATGAAGTGACGGTGAAGAACAAGTATCCATTGCCCGCATTGATGATCTGTTTGACCGCTTATGCGGAGCCCGTGTCTTCTCCAAGATTGACTTGAGATTGGGATATCATCAAGTCAAGAATCAAAGGCAGAGGATATTCAAGACGGCTTTCACTACTCGTTATGGTCTTTACGAGTACACCGTCATGTCTTTTGGCTTGACCAATGCTCCCGCCTTGTTCATGAATCTTATGAACTCGGTATTCATGGAATACTTGGATAAGTTTGTGGTGGTGTTTATTGATGACATTCTTATCTACTCCAAGAATGAAGAAGAGCATGCTGATCATCTGAAGCTTGTGCTGGGAAAGCCGCGTGAGCACCAGCTTTATGCAAAATTCAGCAAGTGCGAGTTCTGGTTGAAGGAAGTGGCATTCTTGGGCCATGTCCTTTCGGCCAGAGGCGTAGCTGTGGATCCTAGCAAGATCAATGATGTGCTATCTTGGTCAGCCAAGTCGATCACCGATGTTGGAGTTTTCTTGGTTTAGCGGTTACTACCGCGCTTTATCGAGAATTTCTCCAAGATCGCGAAGCCGATGGTGAATTGCTCAAGAAGGACAAGAAGTTTGTGTGGTCTTACGCTATTATGAAAGTTTCCGGGAACTCAAGCGGCGATTGACATCATTTGTTCTTGTTCTTCCCGATATCCACAAGAGCTTCGATATCTTTTGCGATGCCTCTCGTCAGGGACTCGGTTGTGTTCTTATGCAAGAAGGCAGAGCAGTGGCCTATGCATCAAGGCAGTTGAGGCCTCATGAACTCAACTACCCTACCCATGATTTGGAGTTAGCTGCTGTGGTCCATGCACTCAAGATTTGGCGGCATTACCTTATTGGCAACCGCTGTGAGGTGTATTCTAATCACAAAAGCTTGAAGTATTTGTTCACCCAGCCAGATCTGAACCTCAGGCAAAGAAGATGGTTGGAATTGATCAAAGATTATGACATGGGCATTCGGTATCATCCGGCAAGGCCAATGTTGTTCTTGATGCCCGAGTCGAAAAGTGTATTGCAATACTTTGATGCTCCAAGAGCAGCAGCCTGCCCTTCTTGAAGAATTCCAGCGGCTCAATTTGGGTTTAGTTGAGAACGGTTCCCTTGCTGCTTATGTTGTGCAACCAACCTTGATGGATTAAATCAAGGCAGCACAGCAATCAGATGATGGTGTAAGTCACATCAAGGAGAACATCAAGATTGGGACAGCCAGGTGTTTCTCGGAAGATGAGCACGGTGTTGTGTGGTTTGGGAAGCAACTTGTGGTTCCAAAAGTCATGGAATTGCGGGATTTGATTCTCCACGAAGCCCACGATTCCCCCTTGTCCATCCATCCCGGGGCCACCAAGATGTACCAAGATCTTCGTCAGAGGTTTTGGTGTACTCGGATGAAGCGCGAGATTGCCAAGTTCGTAGCCGAGTGTGATGTGTGCTGTCGGGTTAAGGCCGAGCATCAGCGTCCAGCTGGTCTTCTCCAGCCTTTGCCAGTGCCTGAGTGGAAGTGGGATTCCATTGGTATGGATTTCATCACCGGTTTGCCCCGTACTTCCTCCGGGAAAGATGCTTTATGGGTCATCATTGATCGGTTGACGAAAGTAGCCCACTTTCTTCCAGTGCGGGCTAAGATTGATGCGAACCAGTTGGCAGATCTTTATATATCCCGCATTGTGAGCTTGCATGGTGTGCCATGAACGATTGTGTCAGATCGTGGCTCTATATTCACCTCTCGGTTTTGGCACAAGTTGCAAGAGGCCATGGGGACCCGCCTTTCTTTCAGCTCAGCTTATCATCCCCAAACTGATGGTCGATGGCGTGTTAACCAAGTCTTGGAAGACATGCTCCGCGCTTGTGTTCTTTCCTATGGAAAGAGTTGGGAAAAGTGTTTGCTGCTTGCAGAATTCTCCTATAACAACAGTTTTCAAACTAGTCTTGGCATGACACCGTTTGAAGCCTTGTATGGGAGGAGGTGCAGAACCCCATTGAACTGGTCAGAAACTGGTGAGAGACAGTTTTTCGGCCCAGACTCCATCAATGAAGCTGAAAGTCAGGTTCAGTTGATTCGCGAGCATCTGCGTGTGGCCCAGTCCCAGGCAAAAGAGTTATGCAGATCGTCGTCGCCGTGAGTTGAGTTTCCAGCCCAATGACTTTGTTTATCTCAAAGTCTCGCCTCTAAAAGGGCATCGGCGTTTTGGCATCAAGGGCAAGTTAGCTCCTCGATATGTTAGACCTTATCGCATTATGAAGAAAGTGGGAGCTGTTGCGTACAAGTTGGAGTTGCCAGCTACACTTGAAGGGGTGCATGATGTGTTCCATGTGTCCCAATTAAAAAAGTGCCTTCGTGTTCCGACCGAAGAAACTCCATTGGAAAACCTCGATGTGCAAGAAGATTTGTCCTACCGCGAGCGTCCTGTTCGTATTCTTGAGGAATCTGAGCGAAGGACAAGGAATCGTGCCATCAAGTTCCTTAAAATCCAGTGGTCGAATCACTCCGAGGATGAGGCCACTTGGGAGCGGGAAGATCGCCTCCGTGCAGACTACCCATCCTTCTTTTCTCAGTGATCCGAATCTCGGGGCGAGATTCCTGTAAGGGGGGGAGATTTGTAACATCTGTAATTTAACCATGTACTTCAAATGTGTGAAAATGAGTATAATTTAAAACTTTTGAGCATGTATTAATTTCCTAAAATTTTTATTTGAAAAGTTGTCTTTGAAATTTTGAAAACAATTGAAAACATACAACCCAAATTATCATCAAAGAGAAAAAGAACCCAAAAACTCTTGATCATCCTCTGGAAGTATTTTTCCTACCTTCCTAACCTTCCTAGCCACCTCTCTGCAAAATCTCACACTTTTTAGATTTTATTTGCTATTTCAAAAGAGCAAGTCAAACTAGTGTAAACTCTGGTCAAACCCCTAGGTCAGTAGCTTGTGAATTTTCTGGAGGAAAATGTAGTGCATGAAAATTCCTAGACACATTACACAAGGTTGTTCTCTGTCCTAGGAAGTTCCCATAAAAATTTCAGAATTTTTGGAGCTTTGGAGCTACCTCTAAAAATTCTCCAATCCTCTCAGCCTTTTAAAAATCAGAATCTGAAATAACTATTTGTCGGGCTCAACCCAACTCGAGCTCGAGTCCGATCGCGCGCGCTTTCGGTTCACCGCACCGCCTAGCTGCACCATGCGAACCCGATGGTTGTCGACCGATCGTCCGATGCAGATCGCCACGCCCTCGCGCGCCGAAACAATCGGACCGCCCTATTGCATCCTTTCATCTCAACCGCCCAATCCGGATCTTGCGGTCGACATTTTCTTGATCGAGTCAAACCAGCTCGCCACGCGCGCACGACGACCGTCTCGCGCCGCTTTGTCATGTGCCGACGGGCGGGCCCACTGTCAGTCGTCACCTACCTCTCGATCGAGCCGAGTGCCGCGGCAACACGCATGGGCGCCACCTCGCCTCGTTGTCCTTTCACCGCTTCTGGTTTCCTCGCGCATCACCTGGTGCATCGTCATTGCCATCCCATGCCTTGGGCGGCATTAAACGCCTGTCGGTTTCCTCACCAACTCGCCGCTTTTCTTACGAAAGCACATCGTCGCCGAGCGTCTCCTCTGCTTTCTCCGCTCTTTCTCCCTACTTAAGGGCACCCGGAGCTCCCTCTTCCTCCTTTGGACACCATAAAGCCACTTCCTACCATCCACTGCTCCCTCTGAGCTCAAACCAAGGAAGTGTGCCGGCTCTGGTTCACGGCCGTGTCGCAGCCGTTGTGTCATCATCGCAACCAGTGAAGATCGTCCTTCCTGTTTCGAGTCATATCATGTTCCAGCTCACCACTGTTGTTTCCCCTCAACTGATTTTGAGAATCATTCGCAGGAGTCGTCGAATTTTGAGGTTCTTCAATTCCGGCCGTGAGCAGCCCTTTCTTCCCCATCACCGGTGAGGTTAATCTTGTTTCAATCCTTTGCTTGTCCCTACCTCTATTTTTCCCTACTTTTGCTCAGGTTGCTCTCACCTCGGTGACACCTTGACCGCCGCCGTGGTCCATCCTCGCCAGCCCATCTCCGGCAAGCTCCTCTCCTCCGCGTCATCCCAGTAAGTTCGTAGGACCCTAGAGTAGCTTGAGCGCGTGTTAGTTCGTGTTTATTGTTGCTAGTTAGGTATTGCCGTTTTCACCGTAGCCTTTGCTCCGCCTCTCGCCGTCGCACCGTCGCGTCGGGTCACCTCCGACATGACCACTGGTGCCTGCGGGTGCGCGATATTGTCTAGGTTCCATTTTTGTCCTTGTCCGTTACCGACGAGCTCTCCTTCGCCGGCGAGGCGCCCGGCGAAGTCGCGGTAGGAGCTCCTCCGTTGTCGGATGGGCTGGCGTATTTTTAGAATGCGCTTAGAGTAAACTCAAGGCGTAGTCGGAGAATACGTTGTCGACATCACCGTCGTGGCATGGGTCAAGGCTGACTGGTCGGCCCTCGCCGCCCCATCTGTCATTCTTTGTGGCTAGTGGCCGTGGGTATAAAGAGGATTAAATGCTTTAGAGATTTCGAATTGAATTTCTTTTGTCTTTGTTAATTCATTTAAAACTTAGAAAATTCATATCTAATTCAATTTTGATCCAAATCGAGTGAATCCAATTTTGTAAATTTTCATTTTTAATGTTCTAGTTATCAAAATAGGTTTTAGATATATCTATGTTCTTAAAATGTTGTTAAATAATTAAATGGTGCTTTTATGTATTGTGAACTTAGAAAATTCCTAGAAAATTCTTCATAACTCCAAAATAATGTTCTCTGTTTCTAAAATTTTGTTATTTCATGATCTAGCTGCTGTGTGAAATTTGTGCTCTTTAGATTAATTTGAAGTTTGGTTATTGTCGGTGTTATTTGTTCTTATTTGCTCGTTTTGCTGGATCGATAGATTGCGACGATTCTGGTATTATTGAGAGTGAGCCTCAGCAACATATTGAGCAACGACAACCGAACTGTGCAAGCAGTTTGATCATGTTAATCCCTTTATTTTCAAACTAATATTTTGTTTGCAACTTGTATGTATGCATTGCTATCTTGTGTTAAAATATGGTTAGTGGGCCCTTTTAGTTGCATAATCTGTAGGCAAATGATATTCCTCTACTACCTGAGCTTAGGTTATTTGCTGTGATTAGAGATCGTTGGATGGTCTCTTGTCACTTAGTAGATACGATTTCAAGCTGCTAGACATGCTTAGTATCGGAGAAATGGGCGGTTATCGACTTAGTCGGTAACCTTGATCACACAAAATTATTATAACTTTATGTTTCTGCATTTTTGCTATGCTTAATTGTAAAAACTAAAAATAAAAACAAAATGATTTGGACTTGGGCACAATGGTAAGATGGTGTGCTTTTGGTGTGGATCGAAAGGTGCCCAAGTCATTTAAGGACCGAGTTACTTGCACCACCAGATCGAGCTTTTGCGTGCTAACCACACTAGAGTATATGGGACCTCTCTTGACTTAGTACTTTGGCGTGTATTGGCTCCGGGTCGCAGGAGGTCGCAGGAGCGATGGTGTTGGGAGCATGGTAGTTGTCGGAAAAGCTTTATCCTGAGTGGGTAGTTGTCTTTTCGGCTTTACCATGTCAGCGTATGGATTTCTATCCATACGGGCGACTCGTAGTTAATACACAATTTTGGAAAGCGTTTCATAGGACTTAGCCGTGCCAGCATACCTTCGGAAGTGTGCTTTGGCTTAAAGGCGGTCTGAAGTGTGGGTACATTGGTACACCCCTGCAGGGTTAAAACTATTCGAATAGCCTCGTCCTAGGTTATGGACACGCTCGGATACGCCCCCCAAGAACTAGACTACAACCTTTTAACTAAAATTTGATGGGTGGTACGAATCAGGGATTCGTGCTATGTTGTGGTGACTTTTGGGATAGTCACTTCTAGGTGGTTACTTGTATTTATCTTTATTTCGCTGTTATTTCAACATTAAAAATGAATTGCAACATGCTTTTAAATGTATTACATTATTGCAAATAAAGATTGCTTTGTGCTAAAATAAGCCATACAAATTTCACTCAAATAAGCTTGCATGTAGTTATGCATAGGTCGCTAGTCCACACGTCGTCTCTTGCGAGTACAAAAACAATTTTGTACTCATATGCTTTGCTTAATATTTTTGTTGCAGAGGAGGCGGTGAGCCCCAAGGGCCTTACGTGAGATGTGCGGGTTCGGGACGACTAGCTTGACGGTCCGGTCGATTGCCTTGTGGGCTAAGGCACACTGATTGGCTTTGTTTATAGCCATCTTATGGCACTTTTGCTTCCGCTGTTTATTTAGCTACCTGTTGTAATTTGGCCGGTCGGCATTGGTTGTAATAACTCTACTATGTTGCTTACTGTTTAGTGTTGTGATGTTTGGACTCTATGTTTAGAATGGAGTTGATGCATAATTTTGTGAAGAGGTGTGCATACTGCAGTTCTGGGGAGTATGCATGTCTCGAGGCTTAGTTTATTTGATTTGTGATGCTAGGACCAGGTGGTTGGTTAAGCATTACAAGCCAAATAAACTGGGGTCCTCACAGGATGCTCACGGGCGCTCAGGGACCACTGTGGTGGCCGGTGGCGAGGTCAAAGCAGAGGTTGAGGCTCGGGCTCGACGGCGACGGCGTTGGAGAGGTCCTCCGGCGAAGATGAAGGCGGTTCCGAGATGCGGGCGACGCGGCGATCCCGAAGATGACCTCCAACAGCGACGAGGGCAGCTGGAACGGCGGCGGTGGTGATGGGGTCCTTCGACCGGAGCTGAAGACGACGACGGCGGCTAGGGCTCCAAGCGACGACTCGAGGGCGGCAGCTAGGGTTGCGAAGGCGGCGCGGCCACGGGTGCAGGGCACGAGGGTCCTCGGGGCCTTAAATTGCCCAAGGTGGTGTGTCCGCGAAGGACACGGCGTGGCAGCAGAGAAATCAGAAAGGAAGGTGGAGTCCGCGTCGAAGACGACGATGACGTGGCGGACGGGGCCCACATGTCGATGTGGCGGCGCTCAGCGCGCACGGGCGAAATGGCGCGCGCCGCGAACGGACTCAAGATCTGACCGTTCGTCCAAGATCTAACGACCCACAATCAATGGGACATTCGGACCTCGAGCAGATCACGACATCTAGCCGCTCATTCTCGATCGAACGGTGGAGGTGAGCGGGCGTTCGGAAGAAAGAGAAAGGCGGAGAGACCGGCGGTGGGGTCCACTGTCCAATGAGGCGAGCAGCGAGGCAGGCAAGCTGCTTGGCGGGATTGGGCCACATGGAGGAAAATGGGCGGGTTTAGGAATTCGGCCCAAGGGTTTTCTCGAGATTTTAAATAGCTTTTATCTTTTAGAAAATACGAGAAATTCAAATAAGCAATAGAAAATAGCAAATGAACTCATAAAATTCTAGAATAATCTAGAAAATATATCTGAGCACATAGAACCCAAATAAAATAGTTTTGGCTATTGTTCACGTTGGGATTATTCACATTAAGTGTTTTTGATTGTAAAGTCCAATATTAAGCTTTTGAATTAATTTCAAATAAAATCCAAATGGTGACTTTTTCCCTACTAACTATTTAAAAGATTTTTAAACTCAGAAAATTGGGATGTTACATCTCATAATCAAAATATGTAGCAATAGCTAGAATGATCCGGATAGACTTAAGCATAGCGACATGAGAGAAGGTTTCATCATAATCAACACCTTGAATTTGTTTGAAACCTTTCGCAACTAGTTGTGCCTTATGAATGTGAACATTTCCATCTATATCTATCTTTTTCTTAAAAATACACTTACACTCAATGGTTTTAACACCATCAGGTGCATCAACCAAGTTCCAAACTTGATTGTCATGCTTGGACTTCATTTGGATCTCATGGTCTCAAGCCATGACTCGAGTATGGGTGTACCATCGCCCGGAATAAGTATTAGGCTCACCATTATTCAATAATAAAATGTCATGCCCATACCTTACAGGACAATTGGCGTGGCCTTTTAGATCTACGTGGGTGATGCTTCATCTACATGTTCAATAACATTTTGTTCATCCCTGTAGAGGCTCAGAGGAGTTGAAACATTTCTGGATGTTTCCGAATTTCTTCGAGTTGCACCTTACTCCCACACTCCTTTGGAAAGAAACTCTTTCTCCAAGAAGACACCAATACGGCAACAAACACTTTGTTTTCATCCCGCTTATAAAAGTAATATCCTTTAGTTTCCTTAGGATACCCCACAAAGAAGCACTTATCAGACTTGGGTGTGAGTTTATCAGATGTCAAACGTTTGACATATACCTCACAACCCCATAACTTGAGAAAAGACAAACCGGGATACTTCCCGGCCCATATCTCATATGGTGTCTTCTCTACTGTTTTTGATGGAACCCTATTTAAAGTGAAAGCTGTTGTTTCTAGAGCGTATCCCCAGAACTGCAATAGAAGATCAGATTGGCTCATCATTGACCGAACCATGTCCAACAATGTTCGATTCCGTCATTCAGACACCCCATTCCATTGAGGCGTTCTCGGCAGAGTGAGTTGTGGAACAATTCCACACTTCTTTAGATGATCACCAAACTCATGGCTCAAATATTCACCTCCACGATCTAATCGTAGACATTTGATTGTCTTGCCAAGTTGATTTTGTACCTCATTCTGAAATTCCTTGAACATTTCAAAGGATTCCGACTTATGTCTCATCAAGTAGACATAGCCATATCTGTTGAAATCATCAGTAAAAGTTATGAAGTACTGAAAACCACCTCTGGCCGACGTGCTCATAGGTCCACATACATTCTGTGAGGACCCCAGTTTATTCAACTTGTAATGCTTAGCCTTCCATTGACCCTAGCATCACAATTCAAATAAACCAAGCCTCAGGATATGTATACTTCCCAGAAATGCAGTATACACACCCCGTTACAAAATCATGTATCAAATCCATACAACAAGAGGTTACAATAATAAAACCTCAAAATATACAATAGATTGAAATTATAAGATAAATAACAAACTACACAGCGGAAGCAAAAGCCATAAGATGGCGATAAATAAAAGAGCCAATTAGTGTGCCTTTACCCACAAGGCAACCAACCGGCCGCCAAGCTAGTCGTCAAACCCGAGCGCATCTCACAAAAGGAAGCCCTTGGGGCTCACCTTCTTCCTCTCGCAACAAAAACATTAAGCAAAGCAAGTGAGTACAAAAATTGTTTTTGTACTGCAAGACCGACGTGTAAGGGCAATGTAACTATAATTAACTACATGCAAGCTTTATTTAAGTGGAGGGCTCTAGACTTACTTTTAGCAGAAAGCAAGCTTTCTTTTGCAATAATGTAATAGTTTGAAGGCAGTTTTAACAATTCAAATTTTATTTGCGAAATAACAAATGATCTGATAAGTAGTGGCAAAAGACATCACTCGAGATGACCAACCCATTGGCCATCACAACAATAGTATGAACACCCGCTTATACCAACCCATCAAGTTTTAATTAAAAGGTTGTAGTCTAACTCTTGAAAAGCTTACCCAAGCGTGTCCATAACCTAGGACGAGGCTATTCAATAGTTTTAACCTCGTAGGGTGTACCATGCACCACACTTCGCATCGCCTTTAAGCCAAAACACACTTCCAAGGTATCTTTGGCACGGCTAAGTCCTACGAGACGTTTTCCAATATTGTGTATTAACTTGAGCCGCTCATATGGATAGAAATCCATACGCTTACATGGTAAAGCCGAAAAGACAACTACCCACTCAGATAAAGCTTTTGGACAACTACCATGCTCCCAACACCATCCCTCCCGCAACCTCCTCGCGACCCGAGTCAATACACGCCAAAGTACTAAGTCAAGAGAGGTCTCATATACTCTAGTGTGGTTAGCACGCAAAATGCTCGGATAAAAATTCACTCACAAGATGTTCGGTCCTTAATTGACTCGGGCACCATTCCAGTCACACCCAAAAACACACCAACTTACCATTGTGCCCAAGTCGAAATCATTTTGTTTTTAGTTTTTAGTTTTCACAAGTAACATAGCAAAAATGCTGAAACATAAAGTTATAATAATTTTTGTGTGATCAAAGTTATCGACTAAGTCGATAACCGCACAATTCTACCAGTATCTAAGCATTGCTAAGCATCATATCGCAAAGACAAATAAAGATCGTAAATCATTCAGGGCTCTAATTCACCAAATGAGGATAATATCCTATGGCGGTGGAGGGTGAATAATTTCAGGGCAACAATGCAATGGGAATAACTACCTCTAAACGATAAAATTATCTTTGACACAAAAGCATGCATACATACAAGTTAAACAAAATATTAGACTTGAAAATAATGGGAATGAGCTGGATATGATCAAACTGCTTACCTTTGCCTTGCTAGAGATATTCGACTTGCTGCAGAGGATCACTCTCGATAATCAACACCATCTAACGACAAAAACTGCCAAAGCAAAAAACAACAAATAAACACCAGAACGCCAAAAGTATCCAAAAATTAAAAACACACAAGATAGGTTATAAATCCAGATAAATTTAAGGACACAAATTATTTGACTTGGAGTTGATTTGAATTGGTTACAAATTTTGAAGTTAAATCTACTGCCCAAAAACATACATGTAGTTTTTCTAAATATCTTAACCCTTTTTAGATGGATAAACTAATGGCTAGCCACTAAGAGTTTTACTCACCGATCTTATGCATTCAACTGTGTTTTAGTTTTTAATAATGAGGTTAGAAAATTTTGAAAGCTTCAAAACTAGAGAGCTTATTGATGCTTTTCATATTAGGCTTACTCCGCTAACTTAGGTGTGTGGAAGCCCAAAATCCTAATAATTTCTAAGTCCGTAAGAAGCTCTATCCTAATGCCCATTTTACCATCTACAGATTACTTGTTGAGTTTAACTATTAGCAAGATATTTTGGACTACAAAGCTATGAACTAACCTCCTTCCAAATCGATACTTTCCACTAATAATCATGCAACCTACAACAACAAGGTTCTCTAACTTAAGTGCTACTATCTCAAAGGAGTGACTCAATTGACAAATTTTTAAAGTTTGATAACAAAGCAAAGTGTTACTTCTCTGTTGGTTTCCCACCGACAAAACCAAACTCCTTCTAAACACCTTTTCTACTCAACACCAAATAATGCACTAGCAGGCTCGACAACTAACCTCTCCACTAATCAGTCATACACATAAACTTTGATTAGTTTCATCGACAACACCAATTACCTCGAAAACCTTCTCTGTTAATGCACTTCACCTAATACATGATTTTTAGTTCATTGCCAAAACAGTGGAACTAGTTTCAGAGATTAACTCATTTCAGAACTCAACTTCCAATTAGCTAACCCATTTGAAGAACCTAAATGACATTCACAGAGTTTGTTAGCAGCAGCTAATTAGCTTTACAAACGGGCCCCACTATTAGTGTCTCAAAAAGTGGAATTTGTGCACAGAGTGCAAAGGAACAGGGCAGGCCAGGGGAAATGGCTCGGGTTGAAATGGGCGGTGGTCGCATGCATGACGAGTGGCGGCGAGATGGTAGCGATGGCCAAAATGGAGTGCCAGGGGGTTAGTGAAGCTAGAGGAGGCGGAGTTGTGATTTGGGCGGCACTGTGGTGGCGCGGCAATCGCACACAGTGGCCGACCATGGACGGAAGAAGGGGGCGACGGTGTGAGATGGAGTAGGGAGAAAATAGAGGAGCATGGGCATCCATGGGGTACGGACCATGTCGGTGCATTCGGAGGAGCCGAGGTGGTCGGAGGCGCCCGCGACGCCGTCGGCCAACGCGCGCGGACGCTCCAATGGTGGCGGCGGTCCCGAGAGAAAGAGGCACAAGTGAGTGATGGGGTAGAGTAGGGTGAGGTTAGGAGATGCTCACGAGAGGAATTGATCCGGGATCGCCGAGAAAACGCGCGATGGAGGCGGCGGATTTGGCGGCCGTGGGAAGAAGCCGTTGTGGGGTTCCTCGGTGGGAATCCATCAAATTGTCGAGGGTTTTACTCCTTATGATGCGTGGCACACCGTGACGTGATCTGCCGGCAATGAGCTCACCACAGCCCGAGCAGCAATGCCAATGCGGCTGGCGCGCGCGGGCACTATGCTTTCTTCGCACGCTGATCGGAGATGGAGGGGAATGGGAAGGAGAGGTCGGGAAATGGATTGGGGTGTGAAGAGGATGCATAGGCTCGCTCGGTGACCTTAAATAGGCTAGGGCGGAGAATGGCAAGGCGGCGGCGAGAACACCGAGGGCGACGGGCATGGGCCGGTGGTGAAGTGATGGGGAGAGGATAGGGCAATTAAGGCTAGCTGTGGCATGGCGCTGGCCGGCGATCTTGCGAGAGGGGTGAAACTGGCGTGTGGTAAACCGCGATGACCTCGGTGGCGCATGGCGGCGGAGCTGGCTCAGCGCATCTGTGGCGCAGCCGGCTACGCCGCGTGGAGAAGAAGGCCTGGCTGTGGGACCGTTTAGTCGAGTGAGCGGAAGGGGTGAGGTGGTGCGGTGGAGACAGTGATTTAGGTGCGGTCCGGGTTGAGTCGGAGGAACAGTGAGCTAGAGATTAGGGTTTTAGTATTTGACCAAAAATAAGCAAGTTTGACCTAGTCGTTTGAAGTAAAAATAAAATTTTAAAAATCCTGAAAAATTTTGTGGGCCCTCTGAGGTTCACAAGGGACTTAGGAAAAATAATTTTATACATTTTATACATTAAAATTTGTTATAATTAAATTACTTTCAAATCTGCATTAGTGATTTGATTTGAATTTTGGTGAAGTCAAAATCACTTCTAAAAATTTGGTAAAAATAATTGAAATTTAGTAAAAATAATCTAGTATTTGAATAAATTATTTTTGGAAACTTTCATTCACATATTTTTCTAGAATTCAAATAGCAATGGAATTTAAGTTTAAAAATTTGAAATCTCAACACAAACTTTAATACAAACATCAAAAGTTTAAAATTGTGCACAAATTTTTAGAAAACCAAGAGCATGACCAAGAGATACAACACAATTTTTAAATTTTAATACTTTTATATATTTGAAATACAAACCCTAATTTGGGGATGTTACACATTCGAATGTACAAGGGCCAACAAGTCACTCGCCCTTTCACTTCTGGTCGTGAAAGGTGGCTTTGTCATCTTGCCAAGTAAACAAGATTCACATGTTTCAAATGATTCAAAATGAAATGAGGTTAGAAGACCATCTTTATGGAGCTTCATCATGCGCTTCTCATTTATATGACCTAGTCGACAATGCCAGATAAAAGTGTGATTCATTTCATTGGGTCGAAGTCTTTTAGCATTAATGTTATAAATAGGCATGTCCTCAAGATTCAAAACATACAATCCATTCACCAATGGAGCATGGCCATAAAGCATATCTTCAAAATAAATTGAACAACAATTGTTCTTTATTCTGAATTCATAACCTTCTACTCCTAAGCATGAAGCAGAAATAATGTTTTTGCTTAAGGCTGGAACATAATAACAATTATTTAGTTCCATAACTAATCCTGAAGGTAAAGCTAATGGTAAAGTGCCAACAGCTAATGCAGCAACTCTTGCTCCATTGCCTACGCGAAGATCAACATCTCCTCTTGCCAAACTTCTACTCCTTATTAGTGTAACACCCTGGCTAATCGGAAGCCAAGATGTCACCTAAAACATCTAACATACATCCATAATGCAGAAGAATTTGAACTAAGTATTTCAACTAAAGACAACATTACATTAAACAGGACATGGTGAAGGTATCATTCCTTCACCTTCTAAGTTATTTAATCTCGATCATCAATAAAGAAGGTTCACACGCATAATAAATCAACATCCATGTGGAGAAGGTATCCTTCCTTCACCAATTATAATTTAATTATTACAGTTCATCATTAACGAATGTAAGATAGAACTAAATTTAATCTTGAACATGAATAGGATGATGTGAACGAGTAGTGCGTGTCTACTCCTCCCAAGTGAATAGGATGATGTGAACAGTAGGGGTTACCTAAAATAAACAAACAACGCAAGAGTGAGTCCATGACTCAAAGCAAATAAATGAAAGAAAAGAACACATATACAAACAGACATCACCATTTAAGAATGCGAACCTTGCATCGAGTGAACACTTATGAAAACATGAAATGAATGAATGTAATCAGGATGGACTGCACACATGCATATACTGCGGTATAGTGAGTGACACACCCGTCGGTGTTCATTTAAGCCCGCACCTTAACAAAAGTGCGGGATCCAAGTCTTATATGAAGAACGTTTCATATAGGTGTCCAAAGCTGCCCATACTGGAATTGATGGGTCTTACGTGCCCATACTGGAATTGATGGGTCTTTCAATCCACTCCGTGGACGGACATGACAATGTCCAAATTTGCCCACATTGGAATGGTGGGACTTACAATCCACTCCCGTGGACATAACATGAATAAAAGGATGCATGATATGAACATGAACAATGATAATACCATCTCTCAGTATATACTCCACATAATGAAAGAACATAACCAATTCCGCATCTCGGGTAACACAATATGTCACACTATATTCATGAAAACATTCACAATCACAGCACTCAAAAGCAACAAAGTACTTGCCTTTCGCGTTGCGACGCGTTAGCAGGCAACGATGGCGCTCCCAAACCCGTAGCCTCGTGGCCTAAACAATTAAATAACCGAAATAAGAACAACATAGAATCCAACCCGAATTAATAGTCTACAATACCCCCCTTGAACTCCCAAGGAATCGCCATAAAACCTAATCTGAAAACAGGCTGCAACCCAAAAACGTGTCGGGACAGCAGCACGAAAATGACAGTAGTTAATGGCGTGGGACTCGAAATGAGATGAGTCCAGATCCTACCTCATCTTAACGAACATATCTATAACATTCAAGTTGATGAGATTTCCCAATTCGCGAATAAACTTTCTAATAAAGAAAACAAAACAGCAGCACAGCTTCTGTCTGAACAAACAGGACAGCAATACTAAAACAACCATAACTTTTAATCTACAACTCCGAATTGAGCGTTCTTTAACAATCTGAAAAGGTTATGAAATTACCTACAATAAACTAGTTGGCACGACATTCAAATTTTGCCTTTAACAAAAAGTGGCACACGGGTCAAAACTAAAGATAGAAACTGACATACAATCTGGACAGACTGATCTACAATCTGGACAGTCACAAAGAAAAGTGCATAACTTTTGATCTATAAATCCAAATGAGGTGTTCTTTATCAATCCTGAAAGCTAGTGATATCACCTTCAAAATTTGTTATGGGCAAGACCTCTGAATCACCCTCTAACTAGGCCATATATCAACCTAAACAGAGACTGCTAATTCTCGTCAGGATTCTGGACAGCAGATATTAAATCTATCATAACTTTTGACTCGAAAGTCGGAATTAGGTGATCTTGGCGGCCACCGAAAGCTAAGAACAAGACCTACATATCTCTAGGAGATGGGAAACTCAGATTCGGCCTCTAACATCACGAAAAAGTCCACGCAACAATCTGGACAGAATCGAATTTCTACCCGCAGCAAATCGATATAATCAAAATTGAACCAAAACACATCTACCACTAATCAAACGATGAGGATCGGCACTCTTTACCCTTGTAGCAACCAGGACGTAGGTGGGAGAACCTTGGAGAAGATGATCTTCCTCCTCCTTTCTCCTTCTCCCCTCTTCTCCTTCCACCATGGCCGCGGCACCGGAGCTTCTTCCTCATCTTGGTAGAGCAGCACGGAGGGGGGGCTGCTACAGTACTGCGTGCTACAGTGCGGCGCGGTACTGTAGCAGAGGGTAGGGTTTTGGGGAAGGAGACCCCCCCTTCTTGACTCCACTACAAGGCCGCCCACTTGGCTAGGACACCTTGGGCTAAAAGCCAAGGTCCAATCCTCTCTCAAATCCTGAATTTTCTTTCAATTTTTCCTCTAAACTTTAATGCATTCAAATTTGAATAAATTTCTCTTCCGAATAATATGTTCTCTCTATTTGATATTCGAGGTATTACATTCTACCCTTAATGATTCGACCTCGAATTCTAACCGTCGAAATAAACGAAAGAATAATTGCCACGAAAAGAAACATCTATTAACATATGCCCGAGCAAACATGTCTGGATAAAACTCGCGCGATGCAGACTGTGTCCCAAATGACCTATCTCTCGATCGACAAGACCACAAGACATTGACGTAAACTACATCTGACCTAACACTCAATCCGACATTGCCAAGTACACTCATCAGAAGAGATTCAAAGGTAAGATCCTACTCGATGGTCAATGACGTTAACGAATATTCAAACTCTAGTTCTCACAGTACTCACTCGGCACCAAACATGCTAAATGTAGTACACCACATATGGACCGAGACGGTCCTTGCGATCACGCTAACTTCCGAATTCCGTAGCTAACGAAAACAACCCAAAGTACCTTGGCTAACCTTCCAATTGATCTTGAACCACACAACATGCACATAGAACACGAACTCTTGTTCCACCTCTCAATTGAACTCTTCACTAAAATAAGGATCACCTCCTTTAACTAAACACACAATGAGCTCTCTTTAAGCAAACTCTTTTACCGACAAAACCCTTCAAAAGAAAGATTCACATCGCATCTATCGTTACCATTTCAAGACTAAAGAGTCAAACACGTAAATCGAATTTCATCACGAAAAACCTTTCCACGCCCAAGTGGCGGTTTGCGAATAAACGCCACGAAATCCAAAGGAGAAATCACTTGAATGCCCAAAAAAAAATCATTTATTCCATTCGAATCGAAAGAATCACACATATCAACATAAATGTCGAGCTCAACTTGCGAAAGACATCTCACAAAACACATAGCTCAAACAAGAATCAAGAAAACGTGTCTCTACTTTAGGAAGCATCAATTTCTCAGTTTCTCTTTCAGAATAAAACTTCTCTCAAACTTTGGAATTCCAATTCATCGCATAACACCCTAACTCATCTCTCTTAACTTGGCATTCTCAACGCTATGCTCAAGTCGAAATACATCATCCACACCTCAGTATAGAGGCTCTATCGACTACATCTGAAACTTTCTCTCAACAACTCCTCTACCGATTGAATTAATTTGACAGATGACTTCCAATGCATCTCAAAATAGATATCACATGCAATCACATCACCTCAATGTTTTAAGAATAAACAACTCGAAATTCCCAAAGACACACATTCATATACTTCCTCAAAAGGGTTCTATCAATGACCATCCCATTGTTCGAATCCACCCTTATTCTACTTTCTACACATAATCATTGGGAGACTCAAGGTCCTAGCAAAAGAATGTGAAGCCCAAAATTAAACTCCAAGACTCCTACCATGAACTTCTCATATAGAAGATAGGGAAGCCTCAAATTAAATCCCTAAAATTCTCACAATCCAAACATACTCGCGCATTGACATCAACACAAAAACATTTCTTCGATCCAATTATCTTTATCAAGATTCTAATTCTTAGAGAGTTACTTACTACGTCCAAGTCATTCATGGCAATAATCCAACAATCTCGGCTATCTCTTTAACGATCAGATCACTTTGCTAATATTACTCCCATTACAACACCATCATATTTCATCTACACAACCACGCAAGGTACTCAACCGCGACACTCTAATACATTGATCAAGATTTTCATACTTTGGATAATTCTATGTTCCATTGAAATGAACAAAAGAACTTGGACTACGCCTCGCTATAGATTCTACTAGTTGTAACCATGCAATCAGTTTAACCTCCAAAGGCAACCTTCTAATGAGATAAACTCCTCTTAAATAACTATATTACGAAATTATTTCATCCTCCAATGCTCATCGAATAATTTCCAACCCAAAGTTTCACAACTACAATCATTAAACACCTCAAAAGACTCCGGTGAAACGAATAGATTGATTCTTTCTCAAAAGGAAGAGCGAATGAAATCAATTTTCTTCAACTAGGAAAACATGTGCCACCCGCAATGAACAAAGGATCAAGAAAAAAATAGTCACTTAGGCAAAGTACTCGGAAAACATAAGGGAAAATCAATAGTCGAGGGCTCAAGCCCTATTGAAAGCAAATACCAAACCACAAATGAGAAGAAGGTAATGCCCTTTGAAAATTTGATAAACTCTTATGGAACAAATGCATAAGGTTTAAGCACACCCAAATAAACGCAAGTGGCGAAACGCGACTTAAATCTCAAATACTTTTACTTCACTCCTTCCTTTAACCAGAAAGTTATTTTCTGTGATTACTACATCACTTTGCCGCTTAAACAAGATAAGCTCTTAAGACCAAATCATAAGAACCACTTAAGAACCAATAAAATCTTTCAACCCGTCTCTTTGCTCAAATGCAGACAAAGTTACCACATAACTCATGAGGTCCAAAGATAACAAACGCAAAACTCGAAACACTTTCACTAAAACAAGATCATGCAAATGATTTTTTCGTTGAACATTATCATCACAACCACGATCGACAATCACACTAATCAACGAAATAATATGCTATTGGCGATAATCATCAAATCTCTTAACACTCCATGAACTTTTGAAAAGAATCACAATGAACTACTTCATCATGTCTCTAAAATCTAAATAAGGTTACATATACTTGATCTAGGAAAACCTAGTGCAAAAACCTTATAATTGAAACAAACTCTTTCAACAAGATGATAATAGAACATGACAATCTCACCAATGTACACCAAAGAAATCTCGATTAGCTTTCATCCATTTAACTCTTAGTGACACTCGATGCCAAGATAGTACACACTAAATGCTCTCTAGCCACACATGGCACAAACATGATCCTACCTCTGCTTGCAACCTCAACAACAGCTTAAGAGGATATAATCAGCATTCTAACTTATGATCGACAATTAGAATAAAATGTCCTTAACTTCAATAATATAGGACACATAAGTCAAGGTTTCACAAGGCGATACATCATCGTTCATCTAGTCATTTAAACATGTTTCAATAATTTTTAGCATGGCAAGAATCAAGTAAAGCTATCATTTAAATAAGATCATCAAGATCCAAATAGAAGACAAATTCAAGATTAATATTTATCAAGACGACATTCGAACACATCCTTAACTTAACCATCACTAGCGGTTAGAATAACCGAAAGAGGACCTAGATTTCAACTTATCTAACAAATTTATCGATTATCCGATCGTAAAGATCAACCCGATACATCCACATTTTTTCCACAATTCTTAACAACAATAGCTTCTTGAACAAATATGAACAACCTCTTATCTAAAACTCATCCTGCACCAAATACAACGACATTTCACTTTAAGCAATTCACTTCCACGGATACTAGTTAAGAATAGACTGTTTGCACAAAGCTAATAACCCAAATCGATAACTCATACCATAATAATTAATTTATTTAGTTAACACCTCGTATTTAAGCATGTCAAGACATCACTTAAAGATTTTAACCTAATCTTTCGTAAAAGAGGCATTACATTCCAACACTGGAACTAATCCAAAAGAAATACATAAAGTCAAAGCTTTCACATGTTAAAGAATTTGCAACAGAAAACTTTCAGCAGTAATACTCAAATAATAAATGATTCACATTCTCCAATAAGAAGGCGAACTCCCAAGAAAAGATAAGTTTTTTTTTTTTGCCGATATCCAACGATCCCAAGAACAACTTTAGACCAGCAATGTGAGAACAAGTAGTCGACTTATGGAACCAAGAAAGTCCAATGAGAACTCATCGGAAGAAATGTAAAACACTAACTCAAGAAAACTTCATCAAACGCAACTATTACCGAATCGCCACATACGTAACCAAGGAAGAGAATAATATTTTCTAAAGAATCTCACCTCAACACTCCACTATGGTATTCGGGTAGATACTACTCTATTCTCGCTACCACAAATCTGGTGCAATCGACAAAGTCCAGGCCACAACCACGGCCTCCACTTCTTAACCTCCATCATCAACACGTTTAAACAATATAATCAATTATGATTATACATGATCATATCATGACAATCATAGAATAGATTCATAGATATGGAATATCATAACATATCATAGATTAACAACAAGAAAGATAATACAAAAGCAATTCAACAATTGCTCAACGAATGAAACATAACAATAGAAATACGAAACAATGGATTTCCCAACCCCACCTCATCGTGCACGATGTGTCAATTTAATATTCAATTACCACGGACCTAAAGCCCGCTCGATACCAACTGTAACACCACAGCTAATCGGAAGCCAAGATGTCACCTAAAACATCTAACATACATCCATAATGCGAAGAATTTGAACTAAGTATTTCAACTAAAGACAGATTACATTAAACAGACATGGTGAAGGTATCATTCCTTCACCTTCTAAGTTATTTAATCTGATCATCAATAAAGAAGGTTCACACGCAGTAATAAATCAACATCCATGTGGAGAAGGTATCCTTCCTTCACCAATTATAATTTAATTATTACAGTTCATCATTAACGAATGTAAGATAGAACTAAATTTAATCTTGAACATGAATAGGATGATGTGAACGAGTAGTGCGTGTCTACTCCTCCCAAGTGAGCCAACATCGGGGTTACCTAAAATAAACAAACAACGCAAGAGTGAGTCCATGACTCAGCAAGTACAAATGAAAGAAAAAGAACACATATACAAACAGACATCACCATTTAAGAATGCGAACCTTGCATCGAGTGAACACTTATGAAAACATGAAATGAATGAATGTAATCAAGGATGGACTGCACACATGCATATACGGTATAGTGAGTGACACACCGTCGGTGTTCACTTAAGCCCGCACCTTAACAAAAGTGCGGGGATCCAAGTCCTATATGAAGAACGTTTCATATAGGTGTCCAAAGCTGCCCATACTGGAATTGATGGGTCTTACGTGCCCATACTGGAATTGATGGGTCTTTCAATCCACTCCGTGGACGGGACATGACAATGTCCAAATTTGCCCACATTGGAATGGTGGGACTTACAATCCACTCCGTGGACATAACATGAATAAAAGGATGCATGATATGAACATGAACAATGATAATACCATCTCTCAAGATATACTCCACATAATGAAAGAACATAACCAATTCGCATCTCGGGTAACACAATATGTCACACTATATTCATGAAAACATTCACAATCACAAAGACTCAAAAGCAACAAAGTACTTGCCTTTCGCGTTGCGGCGCGTTAGCGAGCAACGATGGCGCTCCCAAACCCGTAGCCTCGTGGCCTAAACAATTAAATAACCGAAATAAGAACAACATAGAATCCAACCCGAATTAATAGTCTACAATACCCCCCTTGAACTCCCAAGGAATCGCCATAAAACCTAATCTGAAAAACAGGCTGCAACCCAAAACGTGTCGGGACAGCAGCACGAAAATGACAGTAGTTAATGACGTGGGACTCGAAATGAGATGAGTCCAGATCCTACCTCATCTTAACGAACATATCTATAACATTCAAGTTGATGAGATTTCCCAATTCGGCCAATAAACTTCTCTAATAAAGAAAACAAAACAGCAGCACAGCTTCTGTCTGAACAAACAGGACAGCAATACTAAAACAACCATAACTTTTAATCTACAACCCGAATTGAGCGTTCTTTAACAATCTGAAAAGGTTATGAAATTACCTACAATAAACTAGTTGGCACGACATTCAAATTTTGCCTTTAACAAAAAGTGGCACACGAGTCAAAACTAAAGATAGAAACTGACATACAATCTGGACAGACTGATCTACAATCTGGACAGTCACAAAGAAAAGTGCATAACTTTTGATCTATAAATCCAAATGAGGTGTTCTTTATCAATCCTGAAAGCTAGTGATATCACCTTCAAAATTTGTTATGGGCAAGACCTCTGAATCACCCTCTAACTAGGCCATATATCAACCTAAACAGAGACTGCTAATTCTCGTCAGGATTCTGGACAGCAGATATTAAATCTATCATAACTTTTGACTCGAAAGTCGGAATTAGGTGATCTTGGCGGCCACCGAAAGCTAAGAACAAGACCTACATATCTCTAGGAGATGGGAAACTCAGATTCGGCCTCTAACATCACGAAAAAGTCCACGCAACAATCTGGACAGAATCGAATTTCTACCCGCAGCAAATCGATATAATCAAAATTGAACCAAAACACATCTACCACTAATCAAACGATGAGGATCGGCACTCTTTACCCTTGTAGCAACCAGGACGTAGGTGGGAGAACCTTGGAGAAGATGATCTTCCTCCTCCTTTCTCCTTCTCCCTTCTTCTCCTTCCACCATGGCTGGCGGCACCTCGGAGCTTCTTCCTCATCTTGGTAGAGCAGCACGGAGGGGGGGCTGCTACAGTACCGCGTGCTACAGTGCGGCACGGTACTGTAGCAGAGGGTAGGGTTTTGGGGAAGGAGACCCCCCCTTCTTGACTCCACTACAAGGCCGGCCCACTTGGCTAGGACACCTTGGGCTAAAAGCCGAAGGTCCAATCCTCTCTCAAATCCTGAATTTTCTTTCAATTTTTCCTCTAAACTTTAATGCATTCAAATTTGAATAAATTTCTCTTCCGAATAATATGTTCTCTCTATTTGATATTCGAGGTATTACAATTAGTCCCTGCATCGAATTACAAATATGAGCAACCGATCCGGTATCAAATACCCAAGAACTGGTCGGAGAAGTGGCAAGATTAATTTGTATAACATTTATACCTGAACTGGAAGTCATACTTCCTTTGTTCTTATTCGTTTCTGCCAAGTACTTCTTGCAATTTCTCTTCCAATGCCCAGTCTCATGACAATGGTAACATTTTGTGTCAGGCTTAGGACCCAGTTTAAGCTTCTTAAGCTTAGCCTTGAGACTCTCGATCTCATCTTTAGTCTTTCCTTTGCCTTTCCTTCCCGACTTACCCTTCTTCTTGAAGGTCTGTAGTCTTTGAACCATCATCATATGATTGGAACTTTTCTTGATGTTCTCCTCAGCACCCTTAAGCATACCATGTAACTCGGTCATTGATTTCTCTATGCCATTCATATGAAAATTCAATATGACAGGCTCAAAGCTCGCAAGGAGCGATTGGAGAATCACATCAGTAGCCAACTCTTGACTAAGGGGAAAACCAAGCTTTTCCAAGCTCTCAATGAGACCAATCATTTTGATCACATGAGGACTGACCGGGTTACCTTCTGACAGCCTGCAAGAAAACAATGCCTTAGAGGTGTTGAACCTCTCTACCCTTGCTTGATCCTGAAACATACCCTTCGGACTCATAATCATATTGTAAGCATCTGTGGTCTCATATTGCTTCTGAAGTTCAGAGTTCATGGTTGCAAGCATTAGGCAGTGCACATCGATCAAGGCGTCATTGCAATGCTTCAAATAAGCATTCTTTTCAGTTCGAGTAGCATCAGCACTAGGTTCCTCAGGATAGGGATTCTCTAGAACATATTCCTTCTTTTCTTGTTTGAGAATAATTCTCAGATTACGAAACTAGTCAATAAAATTTGAACCATTCAACTTTTCCTTTTCAAGAATAGATCGCAAATTAAAGGTAGTTGCAGAAGAAGTAGTAGGTCCCATGATCTACAACAGAAAATATATGCAAAGATTCAGCACTATGTTTATGAGAGCCTTCTATTAATCACTCATGTCAGCGGTTATGTTCGACCAGTCTACTACTTACTCGTAATAACATACGACTTGTCTGGACCTGGTCGTATCACCATACGACCAGTGGTCAAACTCAACTTAACAATAGATAATAAAAGATACTCCCACTATAAATCATGTTTCCCTCAAAGAACATATAGTGAGTCCAAGATCCATGAATCATTAAGTTCTATTGAGCTTTGGCATCACTGCTAGAAACCTAGTGATTTAAGGTAGGCAACCTCTTGCCAATCACATCGCATATGACTCTTGTTTGTTGGGTGGCATCTTTATGCCCCGGCTTCCAACACCATGCCTCAAGGCCCAAAACTATTTTGATAGCCTTGTCAAGTCAAACCAACACTATGCATGTGGGTGTCAGACACCCACCCCATCTTATTAAGATAGTTAATGGCACCCTACTTTGGTAGACCTGCCAATTAACGATCAAAATCGTGATAGGTGCAGCAATTGGAAAGGCATCAATTTTACTTAATTTTTCCTAAGGGATACTATTCTATCATGTCAAAACATCTAATGATAAAACATGATTAAATAGCATAACAGGAATAAAAACATTCACAAATAATCAAATTAAACTGTGAAATAGTATGGCCCTTAACATGTCGATTTCCATCAGCATGCTTCCTGTCGTCCGACCACCATGCTTGAAGTCTCCAACCGCATTCATCTACTAAGCATTTACTCCTAAACGCTAGTAAAGAATTACATAGGATAATTTCAAGCATCACAAGTCGGTACGCAGGCCGTTATACAATAATATGTAGCTCGATGGCTATCTCACAGCATGACACGCAGGCCATGAAAATCCATTCACGCATCACATACACAATGGGCTATACTATTCACATTAAACCCTGCAAAACAAGTTATGCATAGAATCTAATTCTATCAGGCAACATGAACACATACTATCTATAACGCACGGTACGAAAACCCATCACGGCGTCCAATGCGGTTAGCGGCGAGGTTCGAAGGGCGGCGCCGCCGTCGAGTCGAGGCGGCGCTCTCAAAATTTCGAGACATGAATCTTTATACGACCACACACTGCGACATACTCCGATGGCGGAATTCCGATCGGTAGGAGTATCATGTATGATGGTCAAAAAACAAGTCGAGCGAATCATATGGTGCTCTTAATTTGTGCCTCCTCGAAAAACCCATCTACAATCGCCGAACAAAGATCGGTCCTATCGACCAGTGCCTAGATTGTTTCATCCATATGAAGCAATCTAGGTTATCAGATCAAACCAGTAATAGATCCGATCTACTACTGCCACATATCCAGTATATGCGACCGATCTAGATCAAAAACTATGCAAGATGGCTCTGATACCACTGTTGGGGTACGGGTAGGCTATGCTAGCAATAATTCAAAATTTCTACCACGTAAATCAGGATGCCAAGCAAGTTAAATGATCACAGATCATTACCACCAGACGCGCAGTGCAGCGGAAGTAGAGTCGGAGCAGCCTAGTCCGACGATGAACGCGCCGATGTAGTGGTCGTAGAGGATCGTCCAACGTCCTCGTAGTCGATCGCTCTCCAAAGAACCTCCGCAGTTCCTTGTGAAGATCACAGATCGTCCTCGGCCGCAATGGCGACGCGATAGCGCCTCTACGGTATCCACACGTCCAGAGAAGGAACAACCGTACGCCGGTGTGCTAGCACCAAGTCACACGGGAAGGCTTTCTCAAGAAGACGGCGGCTAGGGTTTCGGTGGAAACAACTCACGTGTCTGTCTCGCGTCCCCACTCTAGCCTCAAGCATCTCCTTATATATAGTGCCCCGTGTCGGATCCTATTCGAACACGTTTGACGAATCGTATTTGTACTGGTTTGTTCCATCCCATTAAGTGTGTGACCCGTTAGGTTTATGTGTAATCGGTTGTGACTCGGAAACCCTTTTCGACCACGAGTCATAGCGGTCCCTAACAGTACACAACGATTCCCGAATACACACAAATTATATCGGACGAACCTTAATACAATATGATCTACGACTAGGTCCTCATCACTTACGACTGTGTCCTATCTTTATACGACTGGGTTCAAGACTCGGTCACGACCAGTTCGTAACTCCTTACGACCAGGTTTCGACCACGCTGTGATTTCGTTCGATCAGTCTACGACTTGCTCGTATCACCATACGACTTGTCTGAATCTGATCGAACTAAGCGACTTACTCTAGTATTCTCCCTTTGCCTCACGATATCTGGTTTGAACTCCAGGTGAGATGAGGTGTCATCCATGGACAGTTCAATACTTTCTCGATCGAGTTGTCAGATAATCTTATGTAGTCGAACACTTTGACCACTAGTGGCATGGCCATGCACTTTCTTCATCCGACTACTTCGAGGGGCCCAGAGACATCTCTCCTGTTATGTTAGGAGGGGCAAATCTCATATCCGACCAGTCACATCCCTCTGCATGTTTCATAGCATACCCGAAAGCTACCTTTATAACTACCCAGTTACGAGTAGCGTTTGGCAACCCCTAAGAGTGCTGTTACACATGTAGGGAACCATGCTGATCTCAGGTCTAAGGATTATACATCATCATTGCTTGAGACCAACTAATGACACACAAAATCATAACAATCTCAATAGTGTCTCAAGGTGGGTCAATCCAACCCCATGTTTTCTAACATGTGTTCACATTATTGATTCAATATCCTATATCTATGACCGTGAAACATGGTCATCAATCAATATATGCGCTGGTCGTAGAGTCATTGGTGTTCCGATCAGTGACATTCGACCAGGGATACTTTTAGAACGACATCATACAAGTCGAAGAGTTTTACCAACAAGTCACATACTCGTTGATCTTCAGAACTAACGATTCATTCAAGGAACAGAATAACATTTATTCAAGAACTCATAAATATAGACGTGATACAATCATCTCCATGATTGCCTCTAGGGCATATCACCAATAGTGATCCTTGTTAAGGAGAAGAGATCGATTGAGAGGTGGAATAAGAATTCCGTGTGTATCTGCATGTTGTGTGGTTTAGTACAAAGGGGAAGCTGACCCAAGGTACATTCGTTTGTTTTCGATAGTTGCGGAGACTCAGAAGTTGGTGTATCGCTAGGACCATCTCGGGTCCATACGCAGGGCACACAACGTCTGGAATGTTCCGTGTTGAGTGAGTACCTAGGAGATCCAGAGTTTGAGGTTTCGTTAGCGCCGTTGACCACGAAGCAAGACCTCACCTTCGAGTCCCATCTGATACGTGTACTGGAGAGGTCAGAGAGAGTATTGAGGTATAGACGTGGGTATACGTTAGGTGTTATTATGAGATCGGACTGAGTGAGAAGAGACTTGGGAGGTAGAGTCTCGCATGATTGAGCTTAAACCAAAGTTGTTCACATCGGGTACGTCTTGATGGATATTAATTTTCAATTGTAGTTGATGTTTTTTTTAGTAGATGACAAGTAGAATTCAGGGTCGAATTCGGGTACATCATTCACACCTTTGTAGAGAAGCTCTATTGACTCCACCAAACATACCCTAGTCAACTTTTGTACCGATGGAAATACTTTGATAGATGACTTCCAATACATCTCGAAATAGCTCTCACATGCAATCACATCACCTAAATCTTTTAAGAATAAACAACTCGTAATCCTCAGCACACACATTCATATACTCCATCAAAAGGGTTCTATCAATGATCATCCCACTGTTACCAACTGTAACACCCTTATTCTACTTCTTCTACACATAATCATTGGGCGACTCAAAGTCCTAGCATACAATGTGAAACCCAAATTTAAACTCCAAGACTCCTACAATGAACTTCTCATATAGAGGGTAGGGGAAACCTCAGATTAAATCTCTAAAATTCTCACAATCCAAACATACTCGCGCATTAACATCAACACGAAAACATTTCCTCGATCCAATTATCTTTATAAAGATTCTAACTCTTAGAGAGTTACTTACTAAGTCCAAGTCATTTCTGTCAATAATCCAACAATCTCGGCTATCTCAAAATCGCTTCAACGATTAGATCACTTCGCTAATCTTACTCTCATTACAACACCATCAAAGTTTAACTGCACAACCGTGCAAGGTACTCAATCGCGACACTCTAAAATATTGATCAAGATTCCCATCCTTTTAGAAAATTCTAATGTTCCACCCGAATTGAACAAAGGATCTTGGATCACGAATCCCCATAGGTTCTAATGGTTGCAATAATGCAATCAGTTTAGCCTCAAAGGCAAACATTCGGTATAAATAAAATTTTCTCCAAGAATTATAATACGAAATCAATTCATCCTCCAATGTTCCTCAACTAAGCTGTAACCCAAGGTCTCACATCAAATAAATTGTGGGTTGCAAAATTTGATTCCACCCTCAAAACTTCTACTACACTCTTCCACTTAGGAAAGAAACAACTTTCTTTGAATACAACCTTACCTGCCAACTCAAACAAACAGGTCTTTAAGATCAAATCACTTGAATAAATTTAGAACCAATAGGACTCTACAATACGTCACTTTACTCAACAAATTTCAACTGCCACAAAACACTTGAACTCCAAAAGGTTACGAATTCAAAACTTGAATTATCTTCATTTAAGAGACATCCCAAAAAGGCGGTCACCTTTCTTTCTCTATAAAAGGATCAACATCGCCTTACGTTTGCACCATTTTATCAATATCAATATACTACATTCTTGGCTAAATTATACATTCGTTATTATCCCACCAATAAATTTTCCAAAAGAACACAACAATCGTGACATAAAATTTCCATCATCACAATAGGATTGCAATAATCACTTGATCTAGAAAAACGAACCTAGTGCTCAAGCCATAATGCTAAATCAAAACTATGTTAACAAGATCATACTAGAACATGACAATCTCATAAGAGTACACCCATATGAATTTCTTATTAGATTTCATACATTTAACTCTTACTAATGCTCATCGCCAAAATAGCACACACCACAAGCTCTCTAGCCGCACATGGGCACATTCATGATCCTACCTCTATTTGCAAACTCAACCATAGTTATGAGGATAGATTCGACATTCTACATTACGTTCAACAATTAGAATGAAATGTATTTAACTTCAATAATATAGGATACATAAGACAAGGTTCCACAAGGCGATACATCAACGTTCATCTAGTCCTTTAAACATGTTTCAATAATTTTTAGCATGCAAAAAAAAAATTAGGTAAAGCTATCATTTGAATAAGATCATCAAGACCCAAATAGAAGACTGTAATATCCTGAAATTAACCCTTAAGGGCCTACGTGTAAATAGACGAAAACGGATACGTAAAAAGAGAATATTTTAGATTTTTAGGGAGTTGGCTCTCGTTCGGTATAAAAGAATCGTGGGAAGAATGGATTCTAAAAAAACCCTAATCGCTTTTGTTTTCTTCTTTCCCGCGCGCGCCATCGTTTCTTCTATCTCGACCGCATTTCTCCGCCAACGCCTTGCTGCGTGTCCGCTCCACCAATTTATCTCCTACCCGCCTACTACCGCAGCCGCGGCACGTAGCGCGTAGCGCTGCCGCCCTCCGCTGCGGCGCATGCGAGAGGTCTCCAGTGTTGTTCGCCGGTGGAAAATCAACACCGCACATCACCTTTGTTTTGCATCCCACGCTTTGTCGGTTTGCCTTTTCCAATTACTAAATTCCTTGCACCGCTTCAATTAGTGACCGAGTTGTATGCATTCGTATCATGGAAAAGTAAGGGTTAGAGAAATTATTTTAATAGTGCTTGTGTTTCATTAATTGGGGTAGTTGGGAAGGAGGTTAATTAGATGGTGCATGCATCTTTGGCTTATGCGTATGCATGAATTGATTAGTTATTTGGTTTTATCCACCTAACTAGTGCTGCATGCATGTGTTTCTATGATTTGTTAAGGGAGAGAGATGAATTGTCCAGTACACATGCATCTATGGCAATTAGTAATTAGCTAGTGCTAGAAATCAACTAGTAGTGCAAGATTGTTTTGTATGCTCGGTTGGTTTGCTACATGTAAATATTTAATTGGATTAGTAGGGGAGAGAGAAATTAATTAAACAATGCTAATTAGTAGTTAACTAGTTTGTCTGTAGCATTATATACGTGCATGTTTAAATAGTAAAGGTGAGTCATTAGCTCGTTAGTGCTGCATGCTTCATATTTATGTGTTTCTCTGGAATGTTAAAGGAGAGAGAGGAGCTAGCTTGTTTTGTTGGAATAGCAAGGGGGGCGATTGTTCGGTATTGGGGAAGCGTTGCGGATTTGGGGGACGTATATGAGCGATGTCAATTAATTGTTGTTCTTGTGATGCTGTAGCTTGTATTGAAACGTGAGTGTTTACTGTAGGAGAGACGTCGTGCTTGTTGCCATCTTCTAGCCGACCGCAAGGCCGTCGCAACTAGTAAAGGCAAGTGCATGGTAGACAGCGATCAATGATTGATCTCTGTATTTCTTTATCGTTCATTACCATTATTGTTGTGCTTTTATTTGTATTTAATTGCAAGCAATGGAATGGTATGACTATATCTTGTTGAGGAAAATTGGATATGATGAATATAATGAAATTATGCATTTTTGCATTCATAAGTACCTTTGCATATGAGCAGGTGATCATGATTGATCACAACTCCACGGGAGTGGAGGAGGTCCCCAATCCTCGAGGAGGAGCGGGCTTGAGAGTGAACGTTGTCGCGAGCGTTCACTCGTGCTATACCGGTATACGCGAAAGAAGTGCATGTGGACATGTAGAATAGAATTGCATTGAGATATGAGATGAATGTGTGTGAAAAATAAAGAGAAGAGAATGGCATGAGAATATTAATAGAAGGACATGTGATGATAATGAAGTTATTAAATACTGTTGATTTGTCCTTGTTCGTTGTATATTGATGTATTTCTTTGAGTCGTGGACTCACCCTTGCTCTTTGTTGTTTTTAGGTGATCGTTGAGGGCACCATGATTGAGAGGACTAGCGCACATGGGATAGTTTCATATTTGGACACATGATTATTTGCCATGAGAACTATTTGATTCATTATTGACGGACTACTTTTAGAACATATTAGAGATTGAATAATCTTAGATGAATGTTTTGGACTAGTATATTTGGTGCTATTTTAGACTTATTATCTTGTTATGTTTCTCTCGCTTATTTATTCATGTTTGACATGTCTTTATTCATGTTCCATTGTGACCCGTAGATGGGTTTAATAATGCTTGGGTTGCTGATTTTTTTTTTGTGTGTTAAAGGATTTTAGATGGAAAGGTAGTTTAGTGGCATTCCAGGCTCAGTGTTGGGCTGGGGTGTTACAAAGACAGATTCAAGATTAGTATATATATCAAGGCAACACTTGAATACATCCTTAACTTAACCATCACTAGCGGTTAGAATAACCGCAAGATGGCCTAGATTCCAATTCATCTAACAAATTTATCCTAATACTCGATCGTAAGGATCAATCCGTTACATCCACATTTCCCACACATCTTAACAACAATAGGTTCTTGAACAGTTATGGACAGACTACTATCTAAAATTCATCATGTACCAAATATAACGACATTTCACATTAAGAAATTCACCTCCATGGATACTAGTTAAGAATAAACTGCTTGCACAAAGCTAATAACCCAAATCTGATAACTCATACTATGATGATTAATTCATTTAATTAACACCTCTTACTTAAGCATGACAAGACATCACTTAAGGATTGTAACACAATCTTTCAGGAAAAGAGGTATTAAATTTCAACACTCGAAATAATCCAAAAGAAATACATAAAGCCAAGCTTTCACATGATAAAGAACTTGCAATAGAAAACTTTCGGTATCTACAATACCAAGAGAGTAAATGAATCACATTTCCAATAAGAAGAGCGAACTCCCAAGAAAGGATAAATCTTGCCGATAACCAACGTTCAGAAACAACATTAGACTAGCGATCGGAGAACAAGTAGTCGATTTATGGAACCCAGAAAGTCCAATTAAAACTCATTAGAAGGAATGTAAAACACTAACTCAAGAAAACGTCATCAACCGCAACTAATACCAGAATTGGCCAAATTCAAGATCAGGGAGGAGAATAACTTTTCTAAAGAAACTCGCCCTCAACACCCATAACTATGGTATTTTGGGCAAATACTACTCTATTCTTTTACCACAAATGGTGGTGCAACCTGGCAAAGCCCAGGGCCACGACCTCAACCTCTCAACATCACCCATAGCCAAAAATCAACTATGGATATAGAATATCATCTCATAACAATCACTGAATAATTTCATAGGTATGGAAGATTATATCATATCATAGAGTAACATAACGGCAACGGAAATGCATTGCTTGAACCATCCCATCCTACTGTGCACCAGTGTGTCAAGTTTTAGGTTAATCAACCATTAATAAATTTTAGCAAATTCAGCTACCTAAGTTGCTAACTTATTCACCACGGACCTAAAGCCCGCTCTGATACCAACTGTAACACCCTGGCTATTCAGAAGCCAAAATGTTACCTAAAAGCCTAACCTACAACAATACTGCGGAAGAATTTCAACAAAAACTTATCAACTAATATAAAAAGACCAACATCTTTTAGAACCTAAGCAGGAATCAAAACTATATCCAACAACAATTCACAATTTCCAATTATTTAAGTCTATTGAATCCACTAAGATAATCATATGAAACCAATGATCATGGAACATAAGCAGTTATTTAAACAACCAAAACATGAAGGATGATATCATCCACAGCTAAATTTATCTATTACAGTCAAACGCTTAACCAAAAAAAAACAGTATCCATTCTTTTATTCAAACTAGTGTCAAGTGAAGTATTTGAGTAGTGCGTGTCTACTCCCTCCCAAGAGAACTTCATCAACGATCACCTAAAATAAATAAACAAAGCAAGAGTGAGTCCAAGACTCAGCAAGTACAATGAATATAAGAACAGACAATCAACATGAACAAGACAACCTCTTCAAAGGTTACGAACAACAAAGAATCGAATATTTATGAATGAATGAGATGAATGTTTATAATCAAATGAATGGACTGCACACGTCCTTATACCGGTATAGCTAGTGACACACCCGTCAGTGTTCACTTAAGCCCGTATTTATCGAAATACGGGGATCCCAAATACCGTATGAAGAACGTTTCATACGGTGGCCAAAAACTGCCAAATTAGAATGGTGGGACTCACATGCCCATACCTTGGAATTGATGGGACTTTAGACTCCACTCCGTGGACGGAACAAGAACATGGATGCATGAATGAACTTTTGGTAATATGGCTAACAACATCTCCACGCATTTGGAGGAACATAAACAAGGAACATATTCATCAAACCTCTTGAATACTTTAATCTCCACTCCCGTGGATATTCCACTCCCGTGGATGGAACATGAACATTGAAACTTCTCTCATATCAAACAAAACTCAATACTAATCATCGCATCCAGAATTTCACAAATCACACAGAAGTCAATGTACTTGCCTTCCGCGATGCGACGCGTTAGCAGGCAACGATGATGCTCCCAAACCCATAGCCTTGCTGCCTAAATAATTAAGTAATTGAAATAAGAACACATTGCACACGACACTTCTCGACACCGTTCTACAACGCTTCCCCGGTGACTCAAGATTCAACTAGAAACTCTAATATGAAAATTGGCTACTCAGGCATAAGCCGAAACTGGACACAGCACAGTAAAAATCATATCTATTGATCTGGAATTCGGAATGAGGTGAGACTAGTTTCTATGGATTCTTAACTGACATATCTACAATACTCTAGTTGACAAGGTAACCCAATTCGGCCAATTTAATTTACTAACAGTTAGATGAAGCAACAGGACAGAAACTGCCTAAACAATTCAGACAGCAGTAATAAAACGATCATAACTTTTAATCTACAACTCCGAATTGAGTGTTCTTTAACAATCTGGAAAGGTTATGAAACTACCTACAATAACCTATTTGTCATGACATTCATATTTTGCGTTTAACAAAAAGTGGCACAAGGGTCAAAACTAATGATAGAAACTGACATACAATCTGGACAGTCACATTGAAATGTACATAACTTTTGTTCTACAAATCCAAATGAGGTGTTCTTTACCAATCCTGAAAGCTAGTGAGATCATATTCAAAAGTTGTTATGGGTAAGACTTCTGAATCATCTTCTAACTAGGTCATATTTTATCAATTACAGAGACTGCTATTTCTCGTCAGAGTTCTGGACAGCAGAAACTAAAACGATCATAACTGTTGATCCGTACGTCGGAATCAGGTGTTCTTGGTGGCCACCGAAAGCTAAGAACATTATCTAAATAAATCTAGGAGATCAAAACTTCTGATTCGGCTTCTAAGATGTCAAAACAGCCCGCACTAGATGAGCAACTTAATTATATGAATGTAAATTGCAATAAGGTAAAGCTCAAAAATGCAAACCACAATTGACACGGAGATATTTTTCCCGTGGTGATCGAAGACTTGCCGGTCTCCCCTAATCCACGTTGAGGTAAGTTCAACCTTTTGGATCGGCTCCAAAACACGAGGCAACTCCTCCGAGGTAAGTCCAAACCACTTGGACCGGTTCCAACCGAACCAACACCTCTAAGTGAGTTCAACCGCTTGAACCGACTCCAACTTGAACTTATCACCCCAATCCACTAGGGTTGCTCTTACTCCGCTCCGGAGATGGCGAGCACCAAGCCACTCACAAATCGCCCGGGTCTTCTCACAAGCTTCACTTGAGAAGATCACCGACGCACAACACCTCCACGCCGTCTAGGTGTCGGCAAACACCAAGAGTAACAAGACTCAACTTTCGCTTGAACCACTCAAGTGCCAAAGCTCTATGGATAAGCAATCCACAACCTAATGCAACACATGCACTTAGGGTTTGCTCTCAATCACTCACTAAGTGCAACACATGCACACAAGAGTATGAGAGGCTTGCTCTTAGCTCAAAGAAACTCAATGGGGCACCAGCAACTTATTCTCACACAGCCAAGGTGGGTATTTATAGCCCACACACAAAAACTAGCCGTTGAGAAAAGATTCCAGAGAATCTGGACAAAACCGGTCAGACCGCCAACTAATGGCCGGTCGGACCGCCCAAGCGCCAATGGCTATAAAACTAGCCGTTGGACTCACAATCGCCCGACCGCCAACCAATGGCGGTCGGATCGCTCACTGATCGACCGCGCATCGAGGGCGGTCAGACCGCTCAACTGAGCACCGAGAAAAACCAGAAAACATCTCTTCTGGAAAATACATACCGCCAAACAAATATCGATACTACCGCACTCCGGTAGTACCGTTTCAAACTTCCGGTACTACCGCACCCCGGTAGTACCGTTTCTTACGGCCGGTACACACGAAAATCGGTCAGACCGCCCAACCCATGGCGGTCAGACCGCTACCACCGGTGAGACCGCTACCAGAGGCGGTCAGACCGCCAGCAGTTAGCAAGACTGAAAACAGACTTTGTACATTTGCCTCAACTCAATTTGCAAAACATATTTGCCAAATTGATGCAACATGTACATAAAAGATGAAAGCTAGATTCTCAACAAGTTGCAAAACACATTTGCCAACTTTTAGAATCATCGCCACAAGGAATAAGGTACATGGACTTAAACCATTTGCAAAACACATTCGCAAACTAAAGTCACATGCTACAAGGAATAACCATGAACCACATCTATTTGCAAAACGCATTCGCAAATATAGGCAACATGTTAAGTTGAGCTAGAGCAAACACAATGAGCGATCAACACAAGACTAACTCAAGTTACTAATTAAGACCCCTCTTAATAGTACGGCAACCTATACTAGCAATCCGGTCTCCAACCAAACACCGAGACCGGTAAAAGACTAGGAACAAATCCTTAGCCCTAGCTAGTCATACCTTTTCCTTGCGCAATCACTTGAAGCTTGATGACGCATATCCTTGCTTCAAGTCTTGACATACATCAACTCATGATGCACTCTTCACTTGAGTTCCATCAACACATGATGGATTCTTCTTGTCTTGATGATCAACTCATGATCATCTCCTTTACTTCAAGCTCTTCACTTCAATGTCATCAACCCATGATGATGTTCTTCTCTTGATATCATCAACACATGACGATATTCTTTTTCTTCATAAACTTGACTTGATGACGATCAACTCATGACGTCATCCGAAATCTTCAATCACACGGAACATAACCTATTTATCCGTCTCAAGGAGAAACGTTAGTTCCATAATATGATTATCATGAATTACCACATCATACCATTACCTCATAATGGTTGGGACAAGATACCACAATCTTTCCCTCTTTGGTAATTTATGATAACCACTTTAATAGCAAGTAATTGAATGTAATTGGTATGAGTATATATAAACTACATAAGTTATGTATACTCAAAAGATACATGAGCATATATGAACTCCATGAAGTCTCATATGCCCATATGAATATATACTGAACTACACAAGTTGCATATATTCAAGGATATGAGTATATGAACTACATAAGTCTCATATGCCCATACGAATATATACTGAACTACACAAGTTGCATATATTCAAGGATATATTTCAAGGTAAAGATCCTTAATATATGTGGACAAAGGAATATGGATCAATACTAATGAAACCACAAGATATAGATTGAACTCCCCCTAAATGTGTGCATACACAAATGTGTAAATAAAACATATGCACATATACAAGTTTTCCTTTTTGGTGAAGTTCAACCTATATAATGGATCCGAGGAATGCAGCAAGATATAATAAGATGTTGAATGCATACCTCTTTGATCTTTAAATCCAATTTAGACTAAACAATAGATGTATCAAAAAGAGTGTTAGTCTCATAAATAGATTTGTCATTAATAACCAAAACCCCATTAACGCATAATGGCGGGTCTAGATTCTTCACACGTCGCCAGTTAAATTGGCGACAGGAACCTCTCCGCACTACTCCAATTGGCGATAGGGATACTGTCGCCAATTGGAATGACGATGGGAAAATTCTGTCATTTCGAATGGCGATAGTGGCATATTTTGTTAAAAAAATCGACTATTTTTTAATCATCTTTTAAATTAATGTTATTTAAAAAAAATCCTGCTTCCCCTATTGGCCTACTGTCGATGAAGGGCACTAAAGGGCACAATACACATGGAGGCCTCAGTTCGACTGCACGACAGATGCTCAGTTGCTCAGCAGGGATGATGTTAGATCCTTAGTCGCACCATGGCCCGATGAACCCACCTAGTCAACCCGCGATGGATAACTTGTGTGGACACGACGGCGGCTAATAGGGGCGGACCCAAGGGACAGCTGGGGTTGGCGCCCCCTATCGAAGGTGTACCCCTAGTACCCCTAGTCCAGCCGCGCTCAGACAAACTACTGTTGGCAGGTAACTCGACATTCGGCAAGCCACAAGCAGGTGAGAGCATCTCCTAAATTTTGGTTCTGGGTCCGCCACTGGCCACCGACTGCCCTCATTTCTCAAGCGCTGGATCAACTCCAAGCTATTCTGCCAGGTTGAACAATTAAAAAAGTGACTCCGACTTGAAATCATATTTTGGCTGCAGAAAATCTTACACGCACACGGAAAGAAACAAGGGGATTAAATCATACTATACCACTCCAAAGGTTTGCAAAGCTTGTGGTACTACTCTAAAGAATTTTTGTTTGCACAATACCACTTCAAATACATTTGAATTCACACAATACTACTATCCTCCATTTTAACTCATTTTGTAGCTTTGGAAGCATGGGAAAAGACATTTTTGTCCCAATTGAACCAAATTGCACACGGGCATGGTTCCACCCTGGTCGGTGCTTTGGCAAAACCAGACCATAAGGTCGTATTCTTTGTTCCCTCCTATTCACCCACAATATCCTCCTCTCTATTAGGCGCTATTGCTAGTCAAAATGGGGAAGAAGAAGAAGCTAGAAACATCTCGCGGAGCACTCGCAAGAAACACCTCTTTATCTTGGTGGATTGCCCTAGTGCTATAGTCACAACTGACAAGTGTAGTTAACGGAAGAATATCCACCCCACTCATTAGCCAAACACACCAGGACCATTGTCTCTCCATGTATAGCGACGATGTGGTATGGTTTATAAACCCAACAAAAGAAGAACTATCAACCACAAAAGCAATTATGCTTTTGTGTGGTATCCTCAAGACTAAACACTAACATTGATAAAAGCTAGACATCGTTCACCTATAAACACATCGACCTACCGGAGATCACTGAAAATTTCCCTTGCCCAATACACTTTTTCCCCTGTAGATACCTAGGTTAGCCACTTTCAAATAGAAGAGTAAGAAGAGCAAACATGATCGATATTGTTGGACCGAAATGACGACTAGAGGACAGGGGAAGGGGTGAATAGGAGTACTACTCTTTTTTTGACCCTGGCTAATTTCAACTTCTTCTCCTCAATAGCTTGTGGAAGCTATGAAGATCAGAAAAAACAATCACATCGAAAGTCTTGCGTTGAAACTGATGAACCCTGAGACACAAAGAACAAAACCACCAAAAACTCACAAGGTGGCAAACGACTTGTCTGACCTCCCCTTGAAGGTTGGTCTGACCTGTGGTCAACAAGTCTGACCACTCGAGGTGGCGGTCTGACCGCTGGTGCCCTGAGCCTAGCTCGAGATGAGCACCAAAAGACCTAACTTCTACTCCGGTGATCTAAAACCTCTCAAACTACAAATATAGTTCATCAAAAAGGTCAGGAACCTGTTCCAATTGACGATCACGACGATCGAAGCCAAGGTTGCACGGATTTCTTAGATGAGGTCAAGAGGGCATAAGAACCGAGGAGATTCGAATTTTGACCAAAAAACTTGTTCGTGGGTGGATTATGACCAAGATGATCCTAAATATATTCCCACATGTTCTAGCAAGTTAAATCACAACATGAACACCAAGAAAACCAAATGAACAAGCAAAATCCCAAAAGGCGTCAAAGAGAGAACAAGAACAAGAGAGAACTCATCTTTGACAAATCTTGCTTGGATTGATTTGAGAATATAATTATTTACAATCACTCTGTCATGGTGGATAAAAGCCTAGCACTTGAGCACTCAATCAATCCATTTTCCACAAACCCTAGACTCCTCTACTCTACTTTTCCCCAAATCACAAATTAGGGTTTTCACTTAGAAAGGCTTAAGAGGCACAAATCATGCATCTCTCCTTTTATACTAGAGGCTATTTCAAGAGACACAACCTTATCGGGCACTCGTTAAACCAACACGCAAATGGGTCTATGTAATATCCCAAAGTAATGTTACAGAAATAAAATAAATAAAGTTATTGTTTTATTAGAATTTCTAAAAATTTGGAAAGAGTTCTATTGCTTTAATTGAATTTTTGAAATTTTAAAAGTCAAAATTAAAATTTATTTGAAGTTCTTGAAGTTATATTGGATTTTAATTGAAAAATAAAAGTTAAATTAATTTCTGAAATTTTATGGAATTTTAAAAGCTTTTTCCAAAGTATTTTTAAAGCCAAAATAATTTATTTACAAAATTAAAAGCCAACTTTAAGTTGAAAATAATTTTGCTAAGTCCAAAATAAATAAGGGAATTTCTGTGAATTTTTCCATAATTTTTTTGGATCTATTTGCTATTTTCTAAAGCTTAAATGAATTAACTGAATTAATTTAATAGCTAAAACAATTTAAAACCCTAACTCGCTTTTGGGCCAAAACCCACTATGCGCCCAAGTCGCCCACCACTCTCCACCGTTGGATCAAATCCAACCGCCGCCCGCATCCCTCTCCCTCTCTCTTCACCGCGCACAAATCCTAGCCGTTGGATCTAGATCCAACGGCTAGCGTTCATGAAACCTTCGGCAGCCCGAACAGCACAACGCCTGTAGACCGTCCGATCTAAAATAGACGGCCATGATCCCTTGAGTTCTCCGAATAGTCCAAACGGCCCATTCAATGTGAGTCGTTCAATTTCTTTTAAAGGGCCCAGATCCACTCGCTCCTTTTCCGCTCGCCCACGCACGCGTCACCGCTGTCACTGACAGTGGGCCCCATCGCCTTCGTCTCCACCACCTTCGTCCTCCTCACGCCGCGCTTGACTCGGCCGCCATTTTCGCCCACGTTGAGCTCCGTCAACGCCACCATTTACGCCTCCTACCCCCACACGATCGCACGCATCCAAACCGCCCCTCAATTCCGCGCCCACCCCAGCCGTTACCCCCTCTGATCACGCCCACGATCGCCGGAACCTATCCATTACAGCTGTGATCCCCGCCGCCACGATCTTCTCCTCCGGCCGCGCCGCCGCCCTATAAAAGCACGCCCTGGGAGCCCTCTTACTCCCTCATCTCACCGCCACCACCCTCTCCTCCTCCCTCGCCCTCTTTTGGCCGAAATTCGTCGGCGAAGAGCTTTGGCCGAAGCTCCTTCCGCTGCCGATTGTGTCATCGTCACCGCCGCCGCGTCCTCGCCGCCGCCACCAATGGCTTTGCCACACCACCGCGCACCCGGTGCTCACCTCCGTTTCGTCGGAGCTCCACCGGAACGCCGCGCTGTCACTTCACCGAACCGCGCCGCCGCCTTGGAGCTCGCCGCCAGCGTTCCCTCCACGCCCTTGCGTCGCCACGGTAAGCACCAAGACTACCATCGCCTCCTCTCTCTACTGGTAACACCCACCCCCGCTACCACGCCGCCAAACGCCGGCGACCTCGCGCCCGAACCGCTGTCGGCCATTTCCTACGTGGCTTTGCCACCTCGGCGCCACGTCGTCACATTCGCCCACGTGGTTGCCACGGTGTGCCACCTCACCGCCTCATAGGCGCCACCTCACCCTCCCGTTGCCGGGTCAACACCCACGTGGCACGGTCCACCCCCCCTCAGCCCCAATCACTGTAAACCCAGTCCATGTGAGCCGACCCACTTACAGTGGGTCCCACGGCCAAATTTCTTTTTATTTATTTCTTTTTCAGTCGAAAAAGCCCCGCTGACGTCAGCTTGCGCAATAATTCGAATTTCCTTTAGAAAAATAATTCCATTAATTCGAAAAAATCCTAATTCTATGATTTCATGTATTTTCAATTTTTCCAAAGCACATATCTTTTGCATCCGAACTCCGATTGAGCCCATTCAAAGTTCTAAATTTATATAAATTCAAGATCTAGCTAACTAAACCAAAATTATTTAATTTGGAGTTCATTTTAATTGTTATTTGATTTTTATTTGAATTTGGCTTATTTCGCATATAGATTTCAACGTCGTTTGAAGAGCACATAAGAGGATTGATTTTGGCTGTATGATCATCGTGATTTTACACATAGACTACCTGGAGAAAGTACTTATGAGTACAAGGTGACTTGTTAAGAAAAACAACATCACCTCAGTATCAGTTGATCTGTTCACCTCAAGCAAGGCAAGTTACACCCTTGATCATATTGATCCCATTATTTCAAGTTATTTAAATTCTATTTTAAATTATTATTGCATGCTTATTTATATTCAGTAATTTAAATTCCTGTTTTAAATTTATAGTTATGCCTAAAATCGTTTGTATGGCCAATTTTGATAATTGAAGCGAGCATATTGTCACCCTAGATAAAACCTAGTTAATACAATAGTATGGACTAGGATCTTGTGGAAAGAATTATGCTTAGCCATGCTTATAGACCAAATATGTTTTATTTGGGGAATTTCAGCCAAAAATCAACTATTGATTACATTGAACCCTTGGCATTGGTGTGTCATGGGAGTTTTATAAATGACTTTGGAAAAATGAAATAAAATGATGGTTTGGACTTGGGCGAAATGGTTGTCTGGTGGGTGCAGGTTTATGCACGGGCTCAACTGGGTAGGTTGAGGCCTATGGTTTTGTTGGTTGTCGCCCAGGTCAATTAAGACCGGTCTTCGAGCTGCATCTTGCTAAGCCACATCGTACTACCACATGTCTTGTATGCGCAGGACCTGGCTGAGTAATTTGCAAAGTTCCATCATGGTCGTTCCTATTGATGCGGTGGGTAGTCTTTCATGACCTTTGTTAGTCTCACCTGGCGCAAGAGGGGGCCTGAACCCTGCGGACGGGTAGTCCAAAGGGGGCGAAACCTTAGCGAGGGAGAACTATGGTGGAATGCTGCGTTGTAAAGGCCTCGTGATAATCACTTAGTCGCACACCTTCGGAAGTGTGTCAAACGGACATTAAAAGTTGATTATCTCGTGTGGGTAAAGTTGTACAAACTCTGCAAAGTGTAAAACTATTCGAATAGTCGTGTCCACGGTCATGGACATGCTGGTAAAGCCACTCAAAGTTAGACTTTGATTTTGATTTAAAAATGTTTTTGTAAAACAATTTTGTCATGGATGGGTGTCCATGAGAAAGGTTGTGGGTTGAAGACCCGGGTTGGTGCTCGTGTTTATGTTGGTGTTAGGTTGGTGCCAACATTATCTTTATCAATTCAAAATCAATTTTAGATTTTATAAAACTTGAGCTTTTGAACTTAGTTTTGTATTTAATGTCAAATGTTGTTCTTGCACAAATAACCCTATAAACCTTCCTTTGTTACATCCATGTATACATGTTATTCTGTTATTTGATGGGTGTAACTTGCGAGCACGGAAGTTGTGCTCATCCTTGCTTATGCAAACAAATTTCAGAGGAAAAGGACTTCGCTACCAGTGTGGATCTCGACGACTAGGCCACTACCCCAGTCGATTGCCTGTGGCAGATCAGTTGGACTCCACTACTTCTTCATCGTCTTCCGATGTGTTTCTTTAATATTGCCCTGTAAGGTTATCTTGTAATCAACTCTGTTGTTATTTAATAACTTTTAGTGTTTATAGTTGTGTTATCACATTTGTTTTTCTTGTGTGAGCTAGCCACCGATCATGGGACTAGTTTAGTTATGCACAAAGATTTGGGATGTTAATCTCGGTCCGACAAAGTGGTATTAGAGCCATATCGACCGTAGGTCGTGACCTAATTAGAATGGCCGTTAGTTGAGAAACTTCAAAACTTATTTTATCACCAGAAAAACAAATTGTTCTCTCCTCATCTTGGTCGTCTATCTATAGCTTCCTTATAGAGACTCTTTCTTACCTAATTCTTTCTTCACATTTTATAATGTTAAAATGGATCTTCTCTCCTTGAAAACTTCTATAGATGGTCAACACGTTCTTAACCCTTACGTTCATGACCACAAGGCATGAAGCTGGCAAGAGAGCATTGTCAACAAAGACCACGAGCAGAAGATACGATGTCCGCCCAGCCATATAGTCTAAGTTTGCCAAGACTCACTCTGTGTATTGAGTCGTTTCACCAAATTAAAAGAGTCTCGATCGATAGAACGTTGTGTTAAGTTCGTCTGAAAAGCTTTTAAGTTGGTTCTTTCGTTTGGGAGGGTTGTTTTGCTTTATCCCTTTAGTTCTTCTTATTTGTCTCTTCCCTATCCTTTGTCTCCTTCCCTAACCCTCTGGAGTAACCAGCAGATGGTGAACACTCGTCACTCGTGAAGTGGAACCAACGCCAACAACAATGAACCAGAGTGGCAGCAGATGATGGCCAATCAGAACTGCCTGATCGAACTGCTCTCTCAGTCCATCAACAACAATCAAGCCCAACAAGCTACAGCTTCCCAAGCTCCAACTCCAACTCCACCACCTCAAAGGACTAGCATGTCAGAATTTATGAGGATGCGTCCACCAACTTTTTCAAGCAGTACTGAGCCCATGGATGCAGATGATTGGCTCCGGGCGATTAGTAAGAAGTTGGACATCGCCCAGTGCACTGATCGTGAGAGGGTGTTGTTTGCTTCACACCAGCTCATGGGTCCAGCTCCCGAATGGTGGGATAACTTCAGCATCTCCCATGCAGATGCTCAGTCCATCACTTGGGCTGAGTTTGTGCAAGCTTTCCGCCATGCACATATTCCTGCAGGCATGATGACCCTCAAGTAGAAGGAATTTCATTCGCTGCGCCAAGGCAACCTCTCTGTGAATGAGTACTTGCACAAGTTCAACCACTTGGCACGCTACGCACCTAACGATGTTGCAAAGGATGAAGACAAGCAGGAAAGATTCCTAGAAGGACTCAATGATGATTTGTCCGTACAGCTGATTTCCCAGGATTATACTGACTTCCAACAGCTAGTCGATAAGGCGATTCGTCAAGAAGGCAAACAACAAGAGATGGAGAACCGCAAGAGAAGAATGGCTGAACAGAAGTTCAACTCTGGAAGTTTTCGTAAAGCTAGAGGGACTTCATCGTATCAAATCAAATCCCAGCCAACAGCAGACAACCCAGTCAACTTGGAGTCCTCTAACACATCTGATGATGATCAGCCACAGAAGGACTCATCCTATATTGCAGGCATCACGTGCTTCAACTGCCATGACGTTGGACATTTTGCCAGCAAATGTCCCAAGAAACAGCAGGCAGCGAATCCAACCGTCAACGACAGTTCTAGTTGAAGACTTTGTATTCCCAGCTTTGTATCCCAAGCTTTCTTTCTAGCCTCTCCGAATCTCGAGGACGAGATTCCTTTTAAGGGAAGTAGTTTGTAACATCCCAAAGTAATGTTACGAAATAAAATAAATAAAGTTATTGTTTTATTGGAATTTCTAAAAATTTGGAAAGAGTTCTATTTGCTTTAATTGAATTTTCGAAATTTTAAAAGTCAAAAGTAAAATTTATTTAAAGTTCTTGAAGTTTTATTGGATTTAAATTGAAAACTAAAAGTGTAACACCCCAGTCCGACATGAACCTGGAATGCTACTAAACAACCTCTAATAACTCTAGACTAGACAATCTTAATAAAAATTTCGGCAGAACCTCCCTTGTAAAGGTAATTACACGAAGGTTCCAACACACAAATTAATCAAATATTAACTAAAACTTTCATCCGAAGACATCAAAAGATAATCAAAGACATGCTAAGAATCCAACATAACTAGAGAGATATAAAGATCCACTACTCATCATTATTACATTTAATCTATTGCATAAGACAAAACATAATAATCTAAAATCAATTCCGTTCTGAAGATCATTCAACTTTATTTAGTTCATGTGGTATGTGTGTGACTAGCAGTCTACTTCCCCCCATGCATGTCATTCTTGGCTCGGGTACCTAAAACAACAATAAAAGCAAGAGTGAGTCCACGGACTCAGCAAGTACATAAAGAAACTATAACATCAACATACATATAAAGGAGATCAACATTAAAACATCTCATATCACGAATGCAATGCTCAAGGAACCTTTATCTTTAACTTCGTGTGCATTACACCGTGTCTGAGTATGCAACCGCCGCCCGCATACCCATGCTGCGCGCGCACGCACAGGACCAATTGCCCGTTACTCGGAGTAACGGGGACCTCAAGCCCACACTCCACGAGTGAGGATCTCGGCCCGTCACATTCATGACGGGGTTCTCAAAGGGAAACATACTTGGTCACCGCGTGACCAAGCCTCAATATGCTCTCAATATGCAAATGCTCATCTCCCATTCATTATTAATTTTACCAAAAGACAACAACATTGAACCATAGTAAGCATAAGCATCATTTGAACAATCACCATACTTAAACATTCAATAAGTAAGCCATATTACTATGCAACCATATCTCAAATAACACCCAACATAGCCAATCAATCACACTCAATTAACAACAGTGCACTTGCCTCAACCGTGCGAAGGTGGATGTCGAGGATAAGGTACTGCTCCCGGAGCCAAACCCACACCTGGACATACAATTGAGACAAGCTAAGGCTACCATAAAGGTCTAATAACAAAACCATAAACACAAAATGAGTACATCGTCCACTAAACGCAATCCCCAACTCTAATGCTGGCTGTCAGATTTCTTTTCCAGAGAACAGCCCCCTTCGAAAAATCATAACTAAATGTACAGAAATCCAAATGGAGTGATCTTGGACAATCTGAAAAGGTTATTGAATTCCCCTTCTAAACCTAGTTGGTGAGGTTCTCTGATTCGGCCCTTTACTAGCCCTACCAAACTAAACAACAGAGTATCAATTCTCGCGTCGGGTCTCTGGACAGCAATAATGAAATTATCATAACTTTCTCTATGTTCGTCCGAATTCCATCATATTTAGTTTTCCTGAAATCTGGAAGGATTATCTACAACTTTCGTTATACTGGGGTTCTCAAATTTCCACTTTAACCATCACTTTTAATCGGTTTTCTACAAACTGCCTAATTGCTGACAGAGCAGCGGAACAGCAATCTTAGAAAAATCATAACTCACTAACCGTTAATCGGATTTGGGTGAACTTGGCGTCCACTGAAAGCTAAGACCATAACCTACAACTCTCTAGGAGACCAAAACCGCAGATTCATCCTCTAACCATATGAAATTTACCTCGCAAGCCACTAGACGAAACTGCGATACAGCAGGCCGAATGCCATCTAACCAAAGACTAACCAAAAATCTCTTCCAAGACTAATTACCCTACAAGAACATCTCGTTACCCTTGACGACGTGCTGAGCAGCGATGATCAGCCCCGAAGACGATCCTTCTTCTCCTCTCTTCCTTCTCTTCTCCTCTTCTTCTTCCTCCTTCTCTCCTTTTCCCTTCTTCTTCCTCCTTGGCGGTGCAATGGAGCTCCTTCTCCTCTTTGGCCAGCAGCAATGGAGGTGGTGGGAGGTGGAGAGGTGCGCAGGGAGGGTGGAGGAGGTGGCGGCTTGATTGGGGAGTGGGGAGGAAAGGGGAAGGGAGGGGGTCGGCTAGGGTTTGGGAAGGGAGTGGCACCCCCTTAGGCTATGGCCGGCCACCCCTTGGGCCCTCTTGGGCCATGGGCTCTAGCCAGTTGCGCAAAATCGCTCTTTCCCCCTCTACAACGCTGAGATGAAATCTTTCCAATTGGTCCCTCCCGACATTCCGCTTAAAAATCTCCGAACCGATTTTCCTTCGACTTCTAGTGCAACACACTACCAGGGATATTACAAAAGTTAAATTAATTTCTGGAATTTAAAGCTTTTCCAAAGTATTTTTAAAACCAAAATAATTTATTTGCAAAATTAAAGCCAACTTTAAGTTGGAAATAATTTTACTAAGTCCAAAATAAATAAGGGAATTTCTGTGAATTTTTCATAATTTTTTTGGATCTATTTGCTATTTTCTGAAGCTTAAATGAATTAACTGAATTAATCTAATAGCTAAAATAATTTAAAACCCTAACTCGCTTTTGGGCCAAAACCAACCATGCATGCCCGGACCATTTCTCCTTTCGGCCAAGGCGCCGCTTCCCCCTCTCTCCACCGTTGGATCAAATCCAACCGCGCCTCATCCTCTCCCTCTCTCTTCACCGCGCACAAATCCTAGCCGTTGGATCTAGATCCAACGGCTAGCATTCGTGAAACCTTCGGCAGCACGAACAGCACAATGCATGTAGACCGTCCGATCTAAAATAGACGGCCACGATCCCTTGAGTTCTCGAGCAGTCCAAAAGGCCCATTCAATGTGGCGTTCGATTTCTTTAAGCGGCCCGATCCACTCGCTCCTTTTCGCCGCCACGCGCGCGCGTCACCGCTGTCGTTGACAGTGGGCCCCATCGCCTTCGTCTCCACCACCTTCGTCCTCCTCGCGCCGCGCTTGACTCGGCCGCCATTTTCGCCCACGTAAAGCTCCGTCAATGCCGCCATTTACGCCTCCTACCCCCACACGATAGCACGCATCCAAACCGCCCCTCAATTCCGCACCCACCCCGGCCGTTACCCCCTTTAATCACGCCCACGATCGCCAGAACCTCTCCATTACCGCCGTAATCCCCGCCGCCACGATATCCTCCTCCGGCCGCACCCCCGCCCTATAAAAGCACGCCCCGGGAGCCCTCGTACTCCCTCATTTCACCGCCACCACCCTCTCCTCCTCCCTCGCCCTCTTTTGGCCGAAATTCGCCAGCGAAGAGCTTTGGCCGAAGCTCCTTTCGCCGCCGTCACCGCCGTCACGTCCTCGCCGCTGCCACCAACGGCTTCGCCACACCACCGCGCACCCGATGCTCACCTCCATTTCGTCGGAGCTCCACCGGAACGCCGCGCCGTCACTTCAACGAACCGCGCCACCGCCTTGGAGCTCGCCGCCGGCGTTCCCTCCACGCCCTTGCACCGCCACGGTAAGCACCAAGACTACCATCGCCTCCTCTCTCTACTAGTAACACCCACCCCCGCTACCACACCGCCAAACGCCGGCGAGCTCGCGCCCGAACCGCCATCAGCCATTTCCTACATGGCTTTGCCACCTCGGCGCCACCGAGGTTGCCACCTTGGCGCCACGTCGTCACATTCGCCCACGTGGCTGCCACGGTGTGCCACCTCACTGCCTCGTAGGTGCCACCTCACCCTCCCGCTACCGGGTCAAGACCCACGTGGCACGGTCCACCCTCCCCCCCCCCCTCAGCCCCAATCACCGTAAACCGAGTCCATGTGAGCCGAGCCACTTAAAGTGGGTGCCACGGCCAAATTTCTTTTTCTTTATTTCTTTTTCAGCCGAAAAAGCCCCGCTGACGTCAGCTTGCGCAATGATTCGAATTTCCTTTAGAAAAATAATTCCATTAATTCGGAAAAACCCTAATTCTATCATTTCATGTATTTTCAATTTTTCCAAAGCCCATATCTTTTGCTTCCGAACTCTGATTGAGCCCATTCAAATTTCTAAATTTATATAAATTCAAGACCTAGCTAACTAAACCAAAATTATTTAATTTGGAGTTCATTTGAATTATTATTTGAATTTGGCTTATTTCGCGTATAGATTTAACGACTTGAGAGTCGATTTGATGCGTTTGAAGAGCACATAAGAGGATTGATTTTGGCTGTATGATCATCGTGATTGTACACATAGACTACCTAGATAAAGTACTTGTGAGTACTAGGTGACTGTTAAGAAAAACAACATCACCTCGATGTCGTTGATCTGTTCACCTCAAGCAAGGCAACTTACACCCTTGATCATATCGATCCCATTATTTCAAATTATTTAATTTCTGTTTTAAATTATTATTGCATGCTTATTTATATTCAGTAATTTAAATTCTGTTTTAAATTTATAGTTATGCCTAAAATCCTTTGTATGGCCAATTTTGATAATTGAAGCGAGCATATTGTCACCTAGATAAAACCTAGTTAATACAATAGTATGGACTAGGATCCGTGGAAAGAATTATGCTTAGCCATGCTTATAGACCAAATATGTTTCATTTGGGGAATTGCGCTAAAAATCAACTATTGATTACATTGAACCCTTGGCATTGGTGTGTCATGGGAGTTTTATAAATGACTTTGGAAAAATGAAATAAAATGATGGTCGGACTTGGGCGAAATGGTTGTCCGTGGGTGCGGGTTTATGCAGGCTCAACCGGGTAGGTTGAGGCCTATGGTTTTGTTGGTTGTCGCCAGTCAATTAAGACCGGTCTTCGAGCTGCATCTTGCTAAGCCACATCGTACTACCACATGTCTTGTATGCGCAGGACCTGGTTGAGTAATTTGCAAAGTTCCATCATGGTCGTTCCTATTGATGCGGTGGGTAGTCTTTCATGACCTTTGTTAGTCTCACTGGCGCAAGAGGGCTGAACTCATGGACGGGTAGTCCAAAGGGGCGAAACCTTAGCGAGGAGAACTATGGTGGAATCTTTGCGTTGTAAAGGTCTCGTGATAATCACTTAGTCGCACACCTTGGCGGTGTGTCGACGGACATTAAAGTTGATTATCTCGTGTGAGGAAAGTTGTACAAACTCGCAAAGTGTAAAACTATTCGAATAGCCGTGTCCACGGTCATGGACATCTTGGCAAAGCCACTCAAAGTTAGACTTTGATTTTGATTTAAAAATGTTTTGTAAAACAATTTTATCATGTATTAGTGTCCATGAGAAAGGTTGTGGGTTGAAGCCCGGGTTGGTGCCCGTGTTTATGTTGGTGTTAGGTTGGTGCCTACATTTTCTTTATCAATTCAAAATCAATTTTAGATTTTATAAAACTTGAGATTTTGAACTTAGTTTGGTATTTAATGTCAAATGTTGTTCTTGCACAAATAACCCTATAAGCCTTCCTTTGTTACATCTATGTATGCATGTCATTCTGTTATATGACGGGTGTAACTTGCGAGCACGGAAGTTGTGCTCATCCTTGCTTATGCAAACAAATTTCAGAGGAGAAGGACTTCGCTACTAGTGTGGATCTCGACGACTAGGCCGCTACCCCAGTCGATTGCCTGTGGCAAATCAGCTGGACTCCACTACTTCTTCATCGTCTTCCGCTGTGTTTATTTAATGTTGCCCTGTAAGGCTATCTTGTAATCAACTCTGTTGTTATTTAATAACTTTTAGCGTTTATGGTTGTGTTATCACATTTGTTTACTGTGTGAGCTAGCCACTGATCATGGGACTAGTTCAGTTATGCATAGAAGATCTGGGATGTTAATCTCGGGTCTGACAGTCTACACTCACGCACGCTTCTCAAAGCGGATAGCGAACTGAGCTTCCCGAATCCTTCTCTTTATGATCTTCATCTTCATTTGACCTAAACCTCTTCTCCTTGCACCGTCTTGCACCTCAGTTTCTCCAAAGGTCACCAAGGCGATATTTTGGGGAAGATACCAAAACACCCCTTCTCGATCCTTCTTCAAAGACCAAGTCGTTAAGTAATCCTGTGCTTCGTCATGTGTAGGTTGATCAATGGATCTATTCATATCGGCAAGTCTCTCCCATCTGACTCTCACCGAAACCCCCATGGCACTTGCACCGCCCCCTGCGCCGCTTGATCCAACCCGCCGCATTGAACTTCCTGTTCAGCCATCCCTGTCTGTCTTACATCATGCTTAAATCTAATGACTTCACCCAGCATCCTTGATCATTCTAGACCTGAGCGATCCTAGCATAGTCACAACCATCCTCATCGTTGACTTTTGTTAAACACCAAGCCTCCTACCCAATAATAGACTAAGAAATCGATTTCGGGCACAAGTTCTTCGCAACTTGACCCATGTTAGTCAAAATATGCACCATACAACATATATGCACTAAAACCCATGAATTTGACCCAACCCATAAAGATCATCGCCTTCCCGGTAGATGATTAGGGCCTGGCCAGTCAGACTACCGCCATGGCCAGTCTGACCGCCCAGCCAGCCAGTTTGATCGCCACCCTGGCCGGTCCGACTTCTCTAGTCCTTAGCCAAATTTTCACCTTGAAAATCTACAGACACTTTGGAAACATAATTCGAATAGAACTTTTGACTCCAAGCTCCAGAAATTATGGGACCAAGTGCAAAGGAATCCTCTCACTTGCCTACACCCCTCTATTTTTGGCTCGGCTCAATATTCATATTTTTACTTTTGGCCGGTTAAACCGCCACCCACGGTCGGTCTGATCGCTATCCCTTTAGCCAGCTGGTCTGACCACCACCATGGTTGGTTAGACCACCACCAAGGCCAGTCAGACCTCCTAGCGACTTACAACAACCTAAAATCCCTGAAAACAAGGGTTTTTCAAACGTTTCGACGCTATTGCTAATTGTTCAACACACTAAGATTAGGAGCATATCCTCATGACATCCACATATACCTGCTCCAAAAAACTTTGGTGGTTGGAAACAAAAACACATCACCATTGAAGGGGATTGGGATGCGGAGGATCTATAGTTCATGGGCATTAGGAGAGATCTCCATTGTCCAATCAAAAATCAAAGGTCAAGATCAATAGCTACAGTGTTTTTTACTATAGTCGTAAGGTCTTCTACGACCACCCCTATAGTCGTAAGTCCTTCTACGACCACCCCTATAGTCGTAAGGTCTTCTACGACTACCTCATGATTGTAAGTTCTTCTACGATCACCTTTGGTTGTAAGTTCTTCTATGACCAGTACCCAGTCGTAAGGTTTTCTACAACTGCCTCATGATCGTAAGTTCTTCTCACGATAACCTCTGTCGTAAGTTCTTCTCGACCGATACCTAATCATAAGTTCTTCTACGACTATCCCTGGTCATACGCTCTTCTACGACTAGCTTAGCTACGACCACCCCTGATGAGGACATGACCCCTATGGATACAACTATATTTGCTATGCTTACTGTTCCAAGTATAAGAGCTCGTACGTTTCACTTAAATTATCAGGTGAGCTTGTTTTTAGGAGTGTCTTTATATTATGTGAACTATATGATGCTACCTAATGATAATATATATATATATATGTGCAGCGCCACGTCACTTTTGGTCCAAGACAAGCAAGCAGTTCGAGCTGGACCTGTTTTGGAATCCAGTTCGACCTCCGGAATCAACGTGATAACACCAACTTAAAACAGGTATAACTTTCACATACAAAGTCTGTTGGAGGTCCACGAGTACTTGGCCCATCTGTCACATGAAAACACAGGGTGTGGTTCTTTGTTCATGTGAACAGTAATCCATGAAATTAGTCCCGCACTCTTAGTTCTATTAGATGTGTGGCTCCTCATCCCCTATTTAAGGAGGCCACACCCCCTCTAGTTTTCTTGGATTTTGTTTAGTTAAAAGTTAGCCTTGTTGCAACTTCGTGTATTAGCTTGTGTTGACTAGACCAACCATAATACCGCTTCAAAATCCCAACTCAATTCAATATTTCAATCCCTATTTGCAATTTCAGATTTCTTTATCTTTTTTTCTTGCGTGCTTCTTCGGTGTATGTAGGAATCGACCTTCGTGGTCAGGTCAACCGAGTATTCGTGCACGGTTGATAATGACTTGTCGAGCAGTTCAGCGATTGCGTGGTTTCGAGCCTTGCGTGTTCGTAGCTAGGATCGTGAGAGTTGAGCGCGCCTACCGAACTTATCGTTCTCATCAAAAGATCGGGCCAACAATCGGACCTTCGGGTTCATCAGGTGGTATCAGAGCTTCAATTGATCAGTGAGAATTTCTAGTTTTCTAGTAGTAGATTCGTTTTTCATACCTAGAGTCCAGAAAATTGCCCAAAAAATTATTGCATCTATCATCCCAGTCCGAACCCCTTTGAGCCATTGCAATTTTCTTTTTAGTATTTTGCTTGTTGAATCATTGGTTGCATTGTCGTGTCTAGTTGTTGATTTCTAATTCTATTTATTGTCTAGCTAGTCTTTGTCTACTTGCATCTCGTGTTTCCTTTGCGTCGCTTAATCGTTCTTTTGGGGTTCTTAGTTTTTGCATCTAAAACAGAAAATTCGTGGGTTAGAACTCCTCTAATCCGCACCAAAAATAGAAAATTCGTATTGTTGTTAATCCAAAAAAAAAGAGAGGATTGCTATGATATTTTGGGAGAGTTGATGTTATTTGCGACTTGCGGCAAATCCTAGGGTTGGCCAAATAGTAGAAGGAGAAAGAGGTAACCGCAAAAACAAAAACCGCGGTAGAGAAAAAAAAAAGAAAACAAAGAAAACAAAAAGAAAAATAAAAATGCATAAAAATTAGTGTAGACCTTCTACATATAACCACAAGCTTCCATAAAAAAATTCAGCAAGTTTGGACCACGGAATTAAAAGATATAGTAGTTTCAAGATTGAACACGAGTCGGTTTCAAGTCTGAGTAGGATTCCGTTTCCGAGACACCTTCAGTAAAATGGACATAACTTTTGCATACGATGTCCGTTTTTGACGTTCTTGTGCTCGTTTTGAAGCTAATGACGAGGCGCATCTTTTCCATGTAAGACATTTGTCTCCCTCTAGGTGCCCTAAAATCGACCATCTTCAGCCCTGAATTCACATCGCAAGTTTTCAGTTTCGGTTTTTACCATTTCCTTCGATCTTTCTTTCGGAATTTGGAGTTTGCCTCAACTGGAAAGTTGTAGATCTCGTCGAAACCTTTCAGAAGAGCATATATTAGCCATATAAAACTTTATTTTTTCATCATTTGAGACTAGCTATTGTTTCTGCTCAATCTAGAGGGTTGTTTGCATTGCACCGATATTGCTGTCTTTTGTGCTCTACGTCGTGCGAATAATCTTGTACCCCTTACAGAAGTTTGAGTAGTTGGCTAGCGTCTCTCCTAGCACTTGTTGTAAGGTTCTCCTTTGCTTACATCAAGTCATATTGATCATTGCGTGTGCGTACATACACTTCTCTACATCGGGCTTTGATTAGCTTGTTTTGATTAGGCTAGAATCAGCAACATTGACTAGTACTTTGAACAATTTTTCAACTAGCATTACTGATTTGATTTTTTCTAATCCTTGCTACCATATTGAAGCCTTCCAAGCTCCACTTCCTACTAACTCAGCAGGTGTCGTTCCTCGCAATCGTTGGACTATTCACAGGTGAGAGTATCACGAACCAGCCACCGGTTGTACCACTTCCTTGATACATTGGTAAGAGCTTGTAAGAACTTGGTAAAAGCTTGAGTGTGAGTGACTGTTGAAAACTCCAGAACCTACTAGTTCATAGGGACATATACACTGTGATTTGTTCCCTTATTTTCTACTAACTATGGCAGGTTCACGGGATGATTACAAGATAGATCCACGTTTTATTCGAGCCATTGAACGGGAGCGCAAGAAAGTCCACGAGGAAGATGCACGCTTGAGACGCGATTATCCACCACGAGAGGTACATGAATGTGATAGTACGTCTGGTAAAACTAAACTCACTGTGCCTTCTTTTCTTTGGTAAATTTGATCCCGATGCCTATATTATGCAGGAGATAGCTTTAGACAAAGAATTTGAATATTATGATTTGTCCGATAAATAAAAGATTAAAGTCGGCACTAGTGTTTTGTTGAAGATGCAATACTTTGGTGGAAATATTTACATAGACATGGAAGAGTGCCTAAAACTTGGCATGCATTAAAGAAACTTTTGAGAGATGAATTTGTTCCTAAATATCATGCTGATTATTTGTTAGCTAGATTACAACGTTTAAAACAACGTAGTGGAACTGTAAGGGAATACTATCATGAATTAAAAACTCGTTTGTTGCGTTGTGGCTTAGAGGAACATTTCAAGCGTCGAGAGAATAGATTCTTAAGTGGGCTTAATCAAGAAATTCAAGACATTCTTGTTCACAAAGAGTATAATTCCCTCCCTCATTTGTTTATACTTGCTTGTAAGGTTGAACGTCAGATTGAGAAGAAATTGAGAATGCTTGATAATAGGGAACATGAGAACAAACCTATGTTTGGATCTTTTTCTGTGACTAACAATTTACAGAAAGTTAAGAACCATGCCAAAAAGGAGAATGAGCTGATTGAACCATCGACTCTATTGGTTGAGAAGGAAGATGAGGAGATGGATACACCTACATCATCTGAGGAGAGCCAAAAAGGTAAAGATCATGGTGCTATCATCACTCAAGGTGAGTATGCTTGTGAAGAACTACAATTGTCCACTGTTCATGCTATTTAGAGCAAAAAATAGTGGAAAACAATTCTGATATGCACATATTTCAAGTAGAGAATACAGACTGCATTGATTTGAGTGCACCATGTGATACAATTGTTGATTTACCTGCCGACTTGAGTGCACCATATGATGAAATAATTGAATTGCCTGCTGTTTTGAGTGATTCATGTGATGAGTTAATCACATATAATGATCACGTGGAATTGGTTAGACATAAAGAAGTTTTGACTAGAATTTCTCCTACTGATTCTTTGTGTTACATTATGTTGGATTCACCTATGAAATTGTCACATGCTATGGAGAAAGTTTCTGAAATCGCATGTTCAACATGCTTGTCTAGTGCCTACATCCCTGGGTATAAGTTTAATTTGATTGGAGATTATGGTGTAGACAATCAATTTCTTGTTTATCGAATATGCATAACTTGTGATTATATGGATGAATTGAAGCTTACTGTTTTGAACAACAATTCTTATGTGCCGAATTTTGTTCATTATGAGAAAAAATTAAAATTTAGTGATCATTCAATGCCCATGTGTTTATCTCTTATTGCACCATCTAGTATGGATAATCTGCATCAAGATGTTGAAGTATGAAAGAATTTACACATCCTTTCACTCTTGCTAGATGAATTTGCTATTGCTCGATTGAAATATGATAATACAGATGAACTTTGTTTGATTCCAAAAGTTGTAGATTTGCTCATATGTGCTACCACTGCAAGTTTACAACTTCAGAGAGTTGAATTGCATAAATACTTCACTTATATTTGCAAAACTAATTGCAATAATTGCTATGTGAGAAATTTTGTTTTGCTCATTAACATATATGATTATTCTTGGGGTAATAATACTGTAATACCCCAAATGTATTCGAGAGAGAAGAAATAAATTAGAGATAAGGACCAATTAGAAAAGTGTTTTAACAAGAGATTAGAGGGGGATTTACGCATAATTTTGACAACTTGGGCTATGGGCTTCCAGCCCAAAGCATTTAGGCCCATGAGGGCTAGCTACCAATAAAAGAGGAAGGAAACCTAGAAGTGGTACTATAGCATAGTGTGCTACAGTACCCGCCGCGCTACAGTACCGTAAACAGTAGCCACCCCAATTGGAGGAAGAAGGCGATCACCCGGGAGATCGATTGGCCAAGAAGAAGGAGATCGCTGGAGGTGCCCGGCTGTTGGAGGAGGAAGAAGGTGAGGGGAACAGGACCATCTTTGGGGGGAGAGTTCGCTGGTGGGTGCTCATCGTGCCCGGCAATCGGTTCTTCAAGGGTAACCTCGTTTTCCCCTTGTTTAGACGTTTTAGCGCTTAATTGTTCTATGTCGGTAATTCTGTCGCCTAAGGGTAGATCATCTTAGAGGGACGTTTTGATATAGTTAAGTGTGGATTCAGTCTCGGATGTCTCCTAGGAAGTTGTAGAGGACGTCAATAGCTTTCAATGAAGTGCTAGAACGTAATTTTTGGACCTCCGTAGCAAAAGTTATGAATTTAATGGTGCGGCTGTTCTACAACCCTGTCAGTTTCTAGACAGGTTTTAGTAATCTGACCTTTGCGATCAGTTAAAGAGAGAATTAGAGGATCTCAGTATAACGAAAGTTGTAGATAATTGTCGTAAATTTCAGGGAAGCACAAGAACATGAAATTTGGATGAAATAGCTGAAAGTTATGATAGTTTTAGTGCTCTGTCCAGAAAGTCTGACGTGAAATCGATGTTTTGTTAATCAGCTTAAAAGTGATTTTATATGGCCGAATCAGGGAGGCTCACCAACTAGGTTTAGTTGGGAAATTTGATTACCTTTCAATGAAGTCTAAGAACACCTAATTTGGACCACTGTACGGAAAGATATGAATTTTAGAACTTGACTGTTCACAGAGGGCAGTTCAGTACTTAGGAAAGTGGGGTCGGGATCGCGTTGCAATCTGCTACTTGATGTGTTCGCTTATATAATTAATGTTTTTCGTTGATGTGGTCTTAGTTTATATTCTTAATGTGTTAGGTGGGGGATTGGTACCGGAGGCAGCATCGTCTTCACGTCCTCCATTCTCACGCGGTTAAGGCAAGTGCATTGTTTGATTCGTGGTTGTGATTGATCGGTCATGTTTGGGTGCTTTTTCGATATGTGATAGCATAGTGAGATTGTTGGGATGATGTTGGTTTAAGATTGGAGGATGCTCCAAATATGTTTATGCTCTATTGTCGTATGATGTTATCATCTTGTGGTAATTTGATGATGATTAAATGATGAGCATGTGCATATTGAGATCATGTTGAGGCTTGGTCACGTGGTGACCAAGTATGTTTTCCTTTGAGATCCCCGTCATGAATGTGATGGACCCGAGATCCCCACACTCGTGGAGTGTGGGCTTGAGGTCCCCATTACTTGCGGAGTAATGGGCAATTGGTCCCTGTGCTTGCGAGCACAAGCATGGGTATGCGGCGACCGTTGCATACTTTGCATTACCGGTAAAATGCAAAAAGAGATAAAGAGAAAGGATCCTTGAGCATTGCATTTGCATGTGAGATGTTCTATTGTTGCATTTCTAGCTTTGGATACTGATGTTATAATTGTTAATATGTACTTGTTGAGTCTGTGGGCTCACTCTTGCTTTTATTATTATTTTATGTACTCAATCCAAGAACGACATGCATGGGGGGAAATAGATTGATAGTCACACACTCACATCATGAACCAAATAAAGATGAATAAACTTCAGACTGTGTTTCCTATTACTGGGCGAGTTGCTCAAAGATTTATTATGTTTTGTCTCATGCAGTGGGTTAAGTGTAATAATGATGAGTAGTGGAACTTTATACTTCTCTAGTTATGTTAGACACTTAGCATGATTTGATTATCTATTGAGGATTAGAGTTGATGGCTTGATTATTTGTGATTTACTTGTCTGTTGGAATCCCCGTGTAATTGATTTTACAGGGGAGGTTCCGCCGAAATTTATTAAAATTGCCTTGGTTAGAGTTATTTAAGGTTAGTTCGGTAGCATTCCAGGCTCATGTCGGGCTGGGGTGTTACAGTTGATATCAGAGCGGGATGTAGGTCCGTGGTTAATAAAACATTAATTTTGACACACTAAGCACAGTAGGTGGGATTGGGTTATTGCATTGCATTTACGTTTTCGCATGTTGTATTGATGATTCCTGTTATGATATACATACACACATATATATATATATATATTATAATGCTATAGTTAATATGTGTGGGGATAACCCATGTTGAGAGGTTGAGATCAAGGTTGTGGCCCTGTGTTGTACCAGGTTAAACCACTGTTCGTGGTATAGCAATAGTGAAGTGCCCACATTGGATATCGTAGTTCAGGCTTTAATAGTAAGTATATTTAGAAGAGTTGTTCTCTTCTTTGAAATTTGAATTTGGTCAACTCTTGTCTAGTTGGGGTTGATGAGCTTCTCTTGGGTTATTAGTTTATTACGGTTGATGGGTTGCTTTGAAAAGGATTGATTTGTTTCTATTGGTTTAATTTTGTCCTGTAAAGCAATCATTGTTTTCCCAATCGTTGAGTTGTTTTTTTGCGGCTGGTGAACTTGGTTGATTGTCAAGCTTGACCTTTATAATGGAGTTTTATCTTTCTCATTGGAAAACCTTGACCCATTTATTCGCTTGATGTTTTTTTTTAGCTAGTGAAAGTTTCCTTTTGCAAGTCTTTTAGTATGTGGAGGCTTTGACGCAAGATATCTCTTTTGGGTATTTTGAGTGTGGAAGTTGAATGTTTCTCTTTTATGAAAGGAAACGTTAAACCTTTAGCGATGTCTTGTGATGGTTAAACTAGAGGTTATAACCGAAGAAATTAATGGTTGTGATATGGGTTATCAAGTTGAGTCTGTAGTGTGGTGCATATTGGATCTTAACTAAGATCCTTGGAAGGGAAGTTGTTTAATTTGATGGTGTCTTGTAGTAGTTCTTGTCGAACTGTGTTTAAGGGTATGGTTGTACCCAATTGAGGTTAAAGGATTTATTAATAATTGTGAGATATTGGTGATTTGGTCTGAGCATTAAGATTGTGGAATTTGTTAAATTTATTGGATAATTCGGTGTAATGGGTCCCAATGGATTAATCTATCAATAGTGATGATTATGTTAAGGATATGTTTGACGTTGCCTTAGAGGATTTTAATCGAATTTTTCATAAAGTGACTACTTGATGATTATACTTAATTGCTAGATTGAAACATGTATACGGATTGGATGAATGTTGAGGTAGTACCTTGTGAAACCCGGTGATTTAAGGAGATGATGTTATTAAATCCTTAATTAAACTCTGAGCATAAAGTGGAATATTGACACGGTGTATATAGATGGTTCAGGTGATTACAAATAGACGTATGATCCTATTTGCATACGTGATAGTTACAATTGTCAATTGTTGATGATAGATGAGGTGGGTGTTGAGCACCATTTATGGATTAGTGGATGAATGATTATGTGGTTTCTGATAGTGTGCCTAGCGAAATTATTATTTGTGTGAGGACCCGGAATATTTAACTAGTAACACTTAACCTCCAATTGGTTCTAGCATTACTAATTAAACATTCTAAGCCTCGATGGGCATATGTTTCCCAGAATTGCAACATATGCACATCATCACAAAATTACACATCATTTCCATACAACATACATTACTAAGTCCAACAACGACATACATAAAGTAAAGTTATTACAAAAGAGAGCCGACCGGCCAAATAGAACAATATACAAGAATGACAGCGGAAGCAAAAGCGCCATAAGATGGCTAGAACAAAAGTCGACCGGTTAGCCATACACCCACAAGGCAACCGACCGGGCCGCCAAGCTAGTCGCCCCGCAAGCTACCACAACACAGCTCGCAAAAGTGAGGCCCCTCAGGCTCACCTTCTTCCTCTGCAACAGAACAATTAAGCATAGCATCTGAGTACAAAGATTGTCTTTGTACCCGCAAGACTGACGTGTGGAATAGCAGACCTATTCATAAACTACATGCAAGCTTATTTAGGTGGAGGTTGTATGTCTCATTTTGCATGAAGCCAACTTTATTTGCAATAATGTAATATATTTCAAAAGCAAGTTTGCAAATCTGTTTTGTTATCAAAGTGTGATAAGTAAAGATACATACAAGTAACCACGGAAGTGACTATCCCAATAGCCACCACAACATAGCACGAATCCCGATTCATTACCACCCATCAAGTTTTAATTTAAAAGGTTGTAGTCTAACTCTTGAAAGACCTTGCCAAGCGTGTCCATAACCTGGGGCGAGGCTATTGAATAGTTTTAACCTGAGGGTGTACCAATGTACCCACACTTGGACCGCCTTTAAGCCAAAAGCACACTTCGAAGGTATGCGGCACGGCTAAGTCCTCTGAGACTTTTTCCAATATTGTGTATCAACCACGAGCCGCTCGTATGGGTAGAAACACCATACGCTTACATTGCAAGCCGAAAGACAACAAATCCCATCACGGGTGAAGTCTTTCGGACACTACAATGCTCCCAACACCATCCCTCCTGCGACTCCTGCGACCGGAGCCAATACACGCAAAGTACTAAGTCAGAGAGGTCCCATACCCTCTAGTGTGGTTATGCGCTAAAATGCTTGGTTTAGTGTAACAAGATGTTCGGTCCTTGTTGACTCGGGCACCATTCGATCACACGAAAATCACACCAACATACCATTGTGCCCAAGTCTAAATCATTTTATTTTCAATTTTAGTTTTCATAAGTAGACATGGCACAAGGTGGAAATCATAAATCATAATAAGTTTTGTGTGATCAAGGTTATCGACAAGTCGATAACCGCCCATTTCTACCGAAGCTAAGCGTGGCTAAGCAATTAATTCGCAACTACTAAGTGACAAGAGCCCATCCACGAACTCTAAATCACAGCAAGTAACCTAGGCTCATGGTAGTAGAGGATAATCATTTGCTAAGGAATGCATCTACTAGGCCAACTATTAAAACAAAGTAGCAATGCATACATAGAATTTGTAATCAACATAAATACTTAAAATACTGGGATTAACATGATCAAACTGCTTGCCTTCTTGCTGTTGCTCAATGCATTTGTGGAGGGTCGTTCTCGGGATTACCGCAAATGTCGAATCCTAAGCGAGAGGCAAAAGAACCAAGAACAACCAATAAGACGAGCCACAAATAAACCAATGAGCAAGCAACAATTATCCAAATGCGACAAAATTTATACATAAGGTAGAATACGAATATACCTAGACATAGAAACTGGAAAAACCTAATTTGGATTTGTGGTGCAAAGATATTGCCTAAAAACACATTTTAGGCCATAATTAGCACTGTAGCAAAAATATTTTCTAGAAAGATTTTGAAGCTGAAATTTTATGGTAGCTACCTACTGATATAGAGGTAACCCATATAAAATTTCAGGTCATTTGGAGTTAAAATGATTTAGTTATGATTTTCCTAAGATGCAAAACTAGCATAATGCACTTTCGAAATATAAACATGTGCAAAACCTATTTCACATTATAGTATGATATGAGAGGATTTCCTAACATCAAATTTCTATTTTTAGGATTTCTGGGAATTCTTGGTGTCTATTACCTCATTAAATGAATTTTTAATTGCTACTAATAAGGTTAAATCTACTAACATATTTTTAAGTGTGATATAGACCTTCCACCATTTTTAGATTAAAGTTTAGTTAATGACAAATTTATCAAAGTTAAAATCATTCAATTAGCGGATATACTGAGAAAAGATATGCATTTTCCAAGTTTTAATACAATTCGGACTATATAAAAATAGCGAAAACCAACTATTAAAGATTACGAATTTTCTATTACGAAGCATAGCTAAAGGCATTTTTATATTAAACTTTAGTGAAATACAAATTCATTGCGATTGGTTTCATGTAAAAGGATTTATCTTGAATTAGTTATGAATTTCTAAAGTTTTGATACCATTTTCGGTTGACAAATAATTACTTACGAAATAAAAACCAACCCAACCGAGCAATAGCGCGTGGGCGCTCGTGGGCGTCGATCGCGAAATCCAACGAGCCACACGCATTGAAAAAGCGCGCGCGCGTGCGTTCATATGAACCCCACCGTTGGATCAAGATCCAGCGGCTCACGAGGAAGCATGCAGCGGAGGATGCGATTACCTCGGCGAACCACAACCGCAGATCTAAAGATGAGCGGCTCAAAACCCAAATCTAACGGAAGGTCCGATTGCACACATGATCTCGGCCGAAGATCACGAGATGGGCGGTCGGAGATGATGAGGGGGCGGATGGTCGAATGCACTTACGATCAAGGCGTAGGTCTAAAATGAGCGGTGGATAATGATCGCGATTCAAAGGGATCTTGACATGTGGGACCGCATGTCGGTGACTTCAGTCACCCACGCCTTTGGTTTACACACACGTGCACAGTGCGCCCACTTGCCGGCGCATCGAGAGAAGGTTTCGGCGAGTTAAGTGCGACATTTTTATTAATCAATGATTAAGCATTAATGATGTCCGAACGATGCGAGATTGAACCGAGAGTGATTAAAGGATGTTGGGCCCACTAGTCGGTGGCTCAACAATAATGATTAAGACACAATTAACAACTAATGATTAGCAATTAATGTGCCCTAATCGGATAGCGAAAGCGGAGCTTCTCAGCGGCAAAACCCGAGTGGCTTTGGCGGCTTGTCGCCGGCGACTCGGTCGGCGGCGCGAACAAGACCCAAAATGGATTCGCAATAACGATGCGAACCTAATGGTAGCATTCTCGCCGTGGCGAGGACTAGAACGCTGGCTGGCGGAAAAGCGAAGCAGGAACCCTACGGCTAAACACGAAAATAGCTAAAAGCTCGGTGCAGACCTAGGATGCGGGTGCCATGACTTCGGGGACTATATAGAAGCTACCTTATCCGACGGGAGCTTCAAAGATGGCCGGGAAGACTTGAACACGATGAAGTCCACGGGCGAAGAAGATGAAGTGGAAGATGAGGTTACGAGCAAAATGAGTGGAACCAAATCATCACCACGACTTCATTATAGCTCAAAGAGGTTCCAAAGCAAGTAATTGCAAAAGAATCACTTACTGGAGTGGAGAAGAAAGGGGTGAAACCAACGAAAATCTCCAAACTTAAAATTGAGTGATTCTGTGAATGCAACCCAAAATCAAGTTAGGGGAAATACAAGGGAGGTTGAGGAGTTCAAAGGGTGCAAGAAATGTTGAAGATAAACCCACTGGACACCAAGGCCGCCATGGGAGCACTCGGGTCAACAATGGTGGATTGAAGGTTTGAGATGGTTTTGAGCTCAAACACTGAGAGAGTAGCTAGGTGTAGTGCAAAAGAACACCGGGAGGACCTAGAGGGCTATTTATAGGAAAGGAATTAGGGTTTGAGCAAGAACATGAGCCCATGGTGAGCTCGGTTCATGGTGCGACCATGGACCACGAAATGATGGGAGCAAGTGAGCACGGTGACCATGGAGGAGAAAGCATTGCGCATTAAATGCATTGCGAGAGGCGTTGGCGAAAGCAACGAGGTGACACCACAAGCCCCCATGCCCTCTCTTTCTCTCGCCATGAGCGCGCGCGCGCCGGGAAGCGAGGAGGAAGAAGAACGAGAGAAGGCGAGCCACGGCCGTTGGATTAAAAATGGGCGGTCACGATTAAGCGAGTTCGCGGACGGTCGGTTGCCCTCGGGAATGCGGGCGGTTGGATCGAATCCAACGGTCCCAATTTGTTAATGTAACGGAGGGTCCGAATGCTCACACGAGCGTGGGCCACGCGATCCGAATCAACGGTGATATCGCACGCGTTTTGAAAGGGTGGCTCGATGCGATTAGTTGATGGACCGAATCAATTGGCTCGAGCCGAGTCCGACTCGAACCCAGTAACGATAAAACCAAGTTTGACTTTGAAATAAAAGCAGAGACTTTGAAAGATTTATTTGAGATAGCAAATTAACTCCAAAATTTATGAAAATTTTACAGAGCTTGCTAACTCAGATATTAACCTTGTGTAAAATTTTCAGAGGTTTTATACTGTGAATAAACCTCCCAAAATTCTGCAAGGCTCTGTTTTAATGTTTGGTGAGAGTCAAACAGGTTTGACTACCCTCCAAAAATATTCAAACAATTTCTAAAAATTGTGAAATTTTTGAGAGGGTCACATATCATCCCAGAACCTAGGAAAAATATTTCAGAGGATGATCAAAACATTTGACAAGAATGTTTTTGAAGGAGCAGATTTGTATCAAAAGACTTGTGACTTTGCATTTCCATAAGTCTTGTACAATACTTGTCCAATACAAGCGGGAAACACATGATGTAAGAAAAAGTTTTAATTTCTACTCGTTTTCTTACATTTGAAACACAAGCCCAAAATTGGGATGTTACAATTTGATAGCATGATCTGATTAGAAGAGGTTTGTTTCAACCTTGTGGCTTGTGTTTCTTTTGGGTAGGTTTATGAGGGGATAAGAGGCTATGATGAGTCTCGCTAAGAGTGTATTATGTCATTGTTATGGCGATGGTCAGTAAGGGATTGTGATCATAATATTGAATGTTTTGTGTAAAGGAATTGGATTACTCACCTAATATTGATTAAATGAAAATGTTTCTAGTTTCGTGTTTGTGATCTTTCAGACCTCAGGTTGGTGTGGTAGCTGAAATTGTTTTGAGTAAAGTAAAGTGTTGAGAGGTTTTATAAGTTCCTAGGTGGTTTATGTGTTGTGGTCTTCAAATCCATTTTTGTTGGAGTTGGTATGGTGATGTTGTAACCAACGAACTCATTTTCTTTGTAAAAGGAAAGAGTGAAGTAGAAGTATTTGAGATTGAAGTCAAGTTCTGTAATTTGCAGGTTATTGAAGTTTATCTAAAACTGTTGTTCTTGCCTACAAGAGGTTTTTTTTCGAATTTTCAAAGCAATGTTTTATTCTCGTTTGAGGCTTGATATTCTCTGCTTGTGGAACGTGTGCCCTCAATTATGATCTCATCTTTTGTTTTCCAATATCATTGCAACTTCGTGTATTGGCTTGTGTCGACTAGACCAACCATAATACCGCTTCAAAATCCCAACTCAATTCAATATTTCAATCCCTATTTGCAATTTCAGATTGCTTTATCTTTTTTTCTTGTGTGCTTCTTCGGTGTATGCAGGAATCGACCTTCGTTGTCAGGTCAACCGGGTATTCATGCACGGTTGAAAACGACTTGTCGAGCAATTCAGTGATTGCGTGGTTTCGAGCCTTGCATGTTCGTAGCCAGGATCGTGAGAGTTGAGCGACACCTACCGAACTTATCGTTCTCATCGAAAGATCGGGCCAACAATCGGACTCTCGGGTTCATCAACCCCCGTAATCAATAGAGCCTACAGACAAGTGGGCCCAATGGATTAGGGGATCTAAGCATTTAATATACGTTGTTATTCTCTAGGGTAACTGCACGTAATGCGTCGTTATCTCTGACAAGTAACTGTTAGGCGACGTGGAGGGGTTACTACTCCAGTGATTACTACCATTATTACGTTCGTTATATGGAATAATAAGGTGCCTCTTGATCTGGAGGAATGACTACCTCTCCGCACACTATTTAAAGGTTTCACTCAAAGATGATTGGGAGAGGACAATCGGGAGCATTAGACTTTATTTTGATTGTAACCAGCATACACAATACAATACACACAGCAGTAGGCTTGTTATTCTCACCGAGAAGGCCTAGAACTGTATAAAAATCACTGTGTCATTCTTTCTGTGTGATCAATTGTGGAGACCCCCCGAATCAAACAATCTTTACGTAAAATCAGTTCTAAAACACTGATAGTTTGGTTGGCGCTGTCTGTGGGGATCTTTTGGTAATTCCTTGTCAACAGATTATCTTTTCTCTTAATGCTTCCATGGCAGGAGAGTGGAACGAGGAGAACTGGTTCGACTTGGCCGATTACGTAGACATCGACATGGATGTCGGTTTCAATTACGAGCTGAGTAACTTGTTTGATGGTGATGCTGCCTCTGGAGATATTTCATCAGATCCCGGAGACCATGCCACCGATGGAGTTGAGGAGGGATCCTTATCCCAAAACAGTACGTCCAACTGAGGGACCAGTTTCCTCAGAGGGTGAGGGTCAATCCGACCATAACAAGGAATGCGTCAAGGCAGGCTCACAACATAACGAGAGTTCTTCCTCCGAATGTTTGAGTTCACCTAGGCAATCCGACCTAACGAGGCAAGTTCTGTAAGCCATCATTTCAGAGCTTCATCAGCACCTAGTGGTACTCTCTCCGGTTAGCCGCACAGAGGAGGAGATCAAGTATACTTTTCCTGCGAGTCGACCATCCCTTCGCAGGGCTCACCTGTGGACGGAGACAGTTATGACCCAGAATTCCCCTCCTATAGGGTTTACTCCAAGTCGCCAGATAGTGTCTCTCGACTACTCCTCAAGCGAGAAGGCCTCGAGTGCAGGTACAGATCACCAACGGGAGGTTTTTGTTCTTTCCTCATATAATGATCTCTCTCTAAGAGACGGACCAGAGGATGCTCTCCGACGATCACACACTACGCCCTCTCGTGGCAATGGTAAGAACACCTCCGCTGATGCACAGGGTCAACACTCTAATGAGCGTGAGGGAAGTCATCAACGTAATCGCACTCCATTGAAGCAAACTCAAGGGTCAGATGTGGGTGATCCTGAGACGACCCGACAGAAAAGAATTGAAGCCCAAAGAACTCTGCTTGGGCACATTCAGTATCAGTAGAAAGAAGCTCGGGAACTTCAACAGATCAACAACCTGCTCGAGAACCCAACTTGAGAGCTTGCTCGAGCACCAGGCTACGACCTCTTTGCCGAAGAGATCGCATGAAGGCTTCGAAGCACGATGTTCAGACTCGAGCATCCTCATCGACATCACTCCGAAAGTCACAGCAGTACAGCTCCGTCAGCTACTAGTCGTTCGAACGACTCACTACATGGAGATCGGCGCGACTATAGGTCACGTCGTTCCCCTAACTTTAACTCCAGTCAGAGAAAGGTTCCTTGAATGACTGCAGTCGACAAGGTCCCAGGGGAGGTGATCATTCACCATCTCGACCTAGAAATCTGCAACGACAGATAGAATGCGAAGAGTATTTCCCTCGTAAGGCTGAGACCTATAATAGGACGTGCCTACCCACGACTGGGTATCGTCGTGTATGATCACCTGGTGATGTCAACCCTTCTTTCCTACAGAGAAGGCATTAGGAAGTCATTACCGGATGTCGGACGTTCTCACCCGACCTCTGAGCAGTTGACTAGCCGCCTCGGTTTCGACCAGTCAACATGGAGAAGTTTGACGGGTCTCAAAATCCCATCGAATTTCTCCAAATCTACACAACTATTGTCCGAACAGCAGGAGGAGGAGAATGCATCATGGCGAATTACCTTCCAACTGTGCTCGAAGGATCCGCTCGATCATGGTTGCTAAACCAACCACTCGAGTCGATCTACTCGTGGCAACATCTTTGCGACCTTCTACTGGCCAATTTTCAGGGCACCTACAATTGTCTAGGAAAAGACGACGACCTGCATCGGATGAGACAAAACGACCACAAGACCTTACGCCAATTCATCAGGCATTTCAGTTAGGTTCGTAATTCAATTCCATATGTTTTTGACTCATCAGTTATCAAAGCCATTAAGCAGGGAGACCGCAGTAGAAGGATTACGGAGGATGTCGCTTTGAACCCTCCTACTACCGTTGCCGAGCTCTTCGAGATGGCTGATCGATATGCGATTACTGCCGAAGTAGTCGAGTGGAAGAAAACCATCGATCGAGACAACAAAATTCCTCGAGAGGCGGGCAAAAATGGCAAGAAAAAGGATAAGAAGGCTAAGAAATCCAAGAACAAGGCGGAGGGCCAAAAACCTCAAGCCAACAGTTCCAAGGAAGTCTTAGCCGTAAGTGATAAGGAGCCACGAGGCTCTGAACCATACTCCGACCAAGGCAAAGGTAAGCGCCCTAATCAGAAGAACAACAAGCCTAGGAGGTGCCCTTTCCATAAAAAGGAGGGACATCACCTTCGCAACTGCTGGGTTTTCCAACTAAAACTCGATAACTGTTACTCCGGCAAATGATCGCTTCCTACTCTTGAGCAGGTAGGGAAAACGAGTGGTCGAAAGGAGTCAGACGACGACGAGGAAATGCCATTTCAAGATCCCCAGCACACCATCGAGCACAACTATGGGGGATCATTGGCATACGAGTCAAGGCGACAACTTAAGGTTGTCGAACGCGAGGTGAACTCCATTAACTCTCCTCTTGTCAATAAGATGACGAAGTGGTCTGAAGTCACCATTTCTTTCGAGAAGGGGGACTACCCAATCCCTTTGACTCGACCAAGTCAATTTTCGATCATGATCGAACCCACCATCAACAACTATTGAGTAAATCGAGTGTTAGTTGATGGTGGTAGCTCGTTAAACATTATGTTTACGAGTGCCCTGGACGAGATATAGGTACCCAGGACAAAGGTAAGACTAGTACAATATTCTTTTCATGGGATCGTACCGAGGTCTTCGGCCAAACCTATTGGCCAAGTTTCTCTTCCTTTAACATTTGGTTCACCAAGTAATTTCAGGATAGAGAAAATCTCCTTTGATGTGGCCGATTTCGATACGGCATATAACGTCACACTCGGACGACCAAGTTTGGCAAAATTCTTAATAGCTACTCATTATGGATATTAATGTCTTAAGATGCTAGGTCCCAAAGGAGTACTCACAATTCACGGTGATAAAAAGATGGCGCACACCTGCGACCGTTGATCCCTCGAGATGGTTGGTCAAATACCAACTCGAGAAGAAAGTAAAGGGTAGCCTTCGACCAAGTTGTCGGAGCCTAAAGCTGCACCAAAGCCGAACGACCAGGTCAAAGAGGTTCCTCTGGATCTCGTGGAGCCCCCGAAGACTGTTCGCATCGGGGATACTTCCGACCCCAAATAGGAAGACGCCCTCATCACTTTCCTTCGGGCTAACGCAGATGTCTTCGTGTGGCAAGCATCCGACATGCTTGGAGTCCCTAGAGAAGTGGTCAAGCATAGGCTAGTTTTATGGCCTAACAAAGTACCCGTAAAACAAAAATTACAGAGATTTGCCCCTGATCAACGAGATGATATTAGATTAAAATTGGACAAGCTACTTAAAGCGAGCTTTATAAGAGAAGTTGACCACCTAGAGTGGTTGGCTAACCCTGTAATGGTTAAGAAGTCTAATAGCAAGTGGCGTTTGTGTGTAGACTTCACCAACCTTAATAAACCTTGTCTAAAAGATGATTTTCTTTTACCTCGTATCAATCAGTTGGTTGATTTTACTGTTGGTTGTGAAGTATTAAGTTTTTTATATGCATATTCTGGTTATCATCAGATTAATATGTGTCTAGACGATGAAGAAAAGACCACATTTATTACACTATTTGGTATATTTTGCTATGTCAAAATGCCATTTGGTCTAAAAAATGCTGGCGCTTCTTTTCAATGCTTGATGCAATTGACTTTTTCACTTTAACTAGGCCAAAATTTGGAAGCCTATATTGATGATCTAGTCGTCAAGAGCATCAAGAAACTAAATCATATTTCAGACCTGCAAGAAACATATGACAACCTCAGAAAACACCGCTTGAAACTCAATCCTGAGAAGTGTGTGTTCGAAGCCTCTTTGGGAAAATTGCTTAGATTTCTAGTCTATGTACGAGGAATTGAAGCAAACCCTGAAAAGATCAAAGCCATTGTTCAAATGCGCCCTCCAACCATGAAGAAAGAAGTCTAGAAACTCACAGGATGCATGGTGGCTTTAAGTCGTTTCATCGCACGACTAGGAGAAAAAGGACTACCTTTCTTCAAATTTCTAAGGAAGCACAAGGGTTTCGAGTGGTCGAAAGAGGCAAACGCTACCTTTGAGGATGTCAAGAGGAATCTTATGAGTGCTCCTATTCTAGTTTCTCCAAAACCAAAAGAGACGCTCTTAATTTATCTAGCTGCCACACCACAGGCAGTGAGCGCAGTATTGGTTGTAGAATGTGAAAACGTACAACGAGCAGTCTACTACATCAGTGAAGTTTTACACAGACCTAAGGAGCGTTACCCTCAGGTCCAAAAACTTCTATATACCCTCCTCATGTTTTTGAGGAAACTGCGATATTATTTTCAAGCGCACAAGATAATTATGTCGTCTGAGTTTCCCTTAGGAGTGGTCCTCCAGAACAGGAAAGCAACGGGACACATGGAAAATGGTTAGTGGAACTTGGGGAGTTTGACCTCCATTTCATGTCCCGAACGGCCATTAAATCCCTGATCTTGGCAGACTTTCTCGCCAAATGGACAAATCCTGAACCTGTTCAGGATCCCTAGTACGATTCTCATGACCAGTGGACGATGTACTTTGACGGGTCACTTACTTTAAGTGGCTCGGGAGCTGGGGTGGTCATGTAATCTCCTACCGGAGAGACCTTAAAGTATGCTATCTAATTAACTTTTAGGCTACTAACAATGTAGCAGAATATGAAGGTTTGTTGGCTAGCATATGAGCTATGAAAGCACTCGCGATTCACCGACTACTCGTGAGAGGAAACTCTCAATTAGTTGTGAATCAGGTCAGAAAAGAGTACCAGTGCTCTAACCCGACAATGTCTCGGTACTTATCATAAGTTCGTAAGCTTGAAAAGCATTTTTCGGTTTTGAGATACAATTCATCCCTTGAAATGATAATTTTCTCGCAGACCAGCTTGCTTGTATAGCTTCTTCCCGATCGGAAGTTGTAACATCCCCATTTTGGCTTGTGTTTCAAATGTAATAAAATGAGGATAAATTAAAACTTTTCCTTCATCCTTTTACTCTTGAAACTTTTCTGAAATTCTTGTAAAGGAATTTTGGGAAATTCAAAAATCAAAATCCTCATTTATCTCAAGTCAAAACCTTCTGGGTGAAATCTTGTGTCAAACCCTTGTGCAATAATTTTTCCTGGGTTCTAGGGTTGCTTGGTAACACCTCTGAATTATTTCATAATTTTTGGAAATTAATTGAAATATTTTAGAGGCAAGTCAATCCCTGGTCAAACCCTGTTTGAAACTTCTGAAATTTCTTGGGAAAATTCCAGTACACAAAAATCCCTGGAAATTTTATGGAAGGTTAACCCTAAGACCAGGAAGCTCCAGTTAAAATTTCATAAAATTTGGAGTTGATTTGATACCTCAAATAAATCCCCAAGTTTCAGCTCTAAAAATCAAACCCAATCTGGTCAAGTACTGTTCATGCGACCGAGCCAGACTAGAGTCCGACTCAGCCGACTTGTCTCGACCGAGTCCACTAGCAGCTCCGACTCGGGGCTGGGTCTGTCGTCGTGGCTCGCCCGTGTGCGTTTGATCTCCATCGGGTGGCCTTGATTTCACCACCGAGGCGTCGACGCGTTCGCGTTTTAACCGTCGGATCCAGATCTTGCGGCTGTGGCTGCGTCTCCTTCCTCTGGCTCTCCCCTGCCTCCTTCTCTCGCTCTCTCGCGCGCGCTGAGCACCGCGGCCGCTCGGAGTCGTCACGGTGGGGCCCTCCAACGACTATCGCTGCCGCGCATTAAATGCTCGCCGTGCGGCCGTGTCCGAAGTCGCCTCTCCCTGACCTCTCACCCACTCCTGTTGCTCAGAGCACCCGAGGTCGCCCTCGAGAGAGAGAGAGAGCCGTTGAGGTCCCCGTGCTCCCCTCTGCTACTTATGCACCCGGCTTCCCTTTCTTTGCCCTCCTTTCACCTTACCGCAACCCCAGTCGGCACCTTCTCTTCTTGCTTGAGCTCAATTCACCAAGACACCGAATCCGCCATTGTTGGCCGCAACCGAGCTTCGTGGGCATCCTAGTTCCAGTGGCTCCCTTGCTCCATTTCTTGCTCCGACTGGTTCCTTTAACCCTCTGGAACCTTAAACCTCATTCAATTTTGGTTGTCTCCTCAGGTGTCGGGTGATATTGGAGTTCCCCCTTTTTCGGCCGGACTTCACCCCCTTCTTCCCCATCTCCGGTAAGCACCTCCTCCTTCCAATTCCTTGCTCCGGGAGTATCCTTGGGCTATGAGAAAGCCATGTTGATGACGCGGTTGTGCTATTTTCGCCCAGGCTGGTCCCGCCGCGGTGACCCCAGTGCCGCCGCCGCTGTCTTCCGCCGCCGGCCCACCTCCGACCTCCTCGACCTCTCCGCAACATCCCGGTGAGTCCTCTAAGCCCTCCGATGAGCTAGCACGCGTGGTAGCGGAGCATGATCTTGGCCGATCGCATGCTCCATTTTTACCGTAGAACCTTCTCCGCCCGTGTGTGTCGCGCCGCGTGAGCCATCTCCGGCGAGGTTGCGAGTGCGGTCGTGGGCGTGAGGCTATTGCGCTCCCGTTTTCATTCTTGCCTGCACTCCCTGGGCCTCCCTCGCGGCATCACGCCAGGCGAGCCGGCGGCGAGGAATGCCTTGTTGTCGGACGAGGCTCGGTCCGAGGGCGACGTGGCCCACCCTAGCCGTCGGATCTAGCGATCGAAGGCAGGAAACCTCCACGTCGCTCCTCGTCTCGCGCGCCGGCGTGTGAGTTGGCTGATTCAAGCGGAGCCGTTGGATCCTTGATCAACGGCCAGAGAGGCGAGCATCCGCTCGGTCCGATTGTCATCTCGACCGGGATGTTGGATCTTGATCCAACGGTGAGCCTCCGTGGGTCCTGTGCGTGTGTGCTGTGCGCGCCGTGCGCGTGGGCCGTCCGATCCAGGATCGACGGCTCTCACTGCCCACGCCCCCGCGGTTAGGAAAACCCCGAGAATGCTAAGTCCGAAATCAGTATCACTTTAGGGTCTTGTCATTTTTGTATCTCTGTAACTATAGATCCAAATTAGATGATTCCAATTTTGTTAGCTTCCTTATACCTTGAACTTAATTAGAAAAATAATTGTAGACCATGATCCAACCTGGAAAATCTTTTTCAAAAATAGTAAACAAGTGAACTTAATACTGTTTTTCAGAACTTTTAGCAAACTTGTAAAACGATATCTTTTATCTATAGCCGATTTTTGTATGAATCCAATTGGATTAGCTTCCACTGATAGTTTATTTGCTAGGAAAATTGGTTTCACAAATTTTACTGTTTTTAAAAATCATAAGGATCATATTTTAGTTTAATACCCTAAACAATTTAGACAAATCATAACTCTTTCAATATAACTCCAAATGATATGAAATTTTATATGGCTTATCACTATACCAGTAGGTAGCCACCATAAAAGTTTCAGCTTCAAAATCTTTCTAGAAAATATTTTTGCTACAGTACCTAATTATGGCCGAAAATAGGTTTTTAGGGAATATCTTTTGCACCACTAATCCAAATTAAGTTTTTCCAGTTTCTATGACTAGGTATATTAGTATTTTACCTTGTGTATAAATTTCGTCGCATTTGGATAATTTTTGCTTGCTCTTTCGTTTAAGTGTTGCTCGTCTTATTGGTTGTTTTCGCTCTTTCGCTTAGGCTTCGACATTTGCGGTAACCCCGAGAACAACCCTCCACAAAAATTTGAGCAACAGCAAGCAGGCAAGCAGTTTGATCATTTCCCATTGACCCCATTACTTTTAAAGTCTAATAGTTTGTTTAACTTCTATGTATGCATTGCTATTTTGTGGTTAAATTGATTAGTTAATCCTCTAGTTGCATAATCTGTAGGTAAATAATTATCCTCTACTACCTGAGCCTAGGTTATTTGCTGTGATTAGAGTTCGTTGGATGAGCTCTTGTCACTTAGTAGATTTTCGAATAAATATTGCTTAGCCATGTCTAGTATCGGTAGTATTGGGTGATCATCGACTTAGTCGGTGATCTTGATCACACAACTACTTATACTACTCCATTATGTCCAACCCTTGTGTTTTATTGATTTACAAATCAAAAACTAAAAACAAAACTATATCTTGACTTGGGCACAATGGTATGTTGATGTGATCTGTTGGGTGTGTTGAAATGGTGCCTAAGTCCCTAAGGACCGAGTTACTTGTGTCACTAAGCCAAGCGCTTATTGCGTGCTAACCGCACGAGAGGGATATGGAACCTCTCTTGACTAAGTACTTTGGGAGGTGTTAATTATGAGCTGGTTGGTGGGTGTGTTCTGTGTGTGTGTGTTTGTGGTGTTGAGAGGAGCATTAGCAGCCGGTTAGGCTGTCTAATGTGTCCTTCTCCGTGGGTTGCGGCTCTTAATTAGCATCGCCCATTGGAAAGCGTCTTGTTAGACTTAGCCATGCCCGCATACCAAAGGAAGTGTGCTAACCGTGGCTGGTGGAAAGGCGGTCTATCGTGTGGGTACATTGGTACACCCCTGCAGGGTTAAAACTATTCGAATAGCCTCGTCCTAGGTTATGGACATGCTTGGTAAGGTCGTGCAAGAACTAGACTACAACCTTTTAAAAACTTAAACTTGACATGGGTGGTATGAAGGGGTACTTCATGCTATTGTTGTGGTGACTATGGGTTAGTCACTTCTAGGTTGGTGTTGTCATTTATCTATTGTTAATATTGTCTCTCTTTATTTGAACAATAAAAGTTAATTGCAAACTTGCTTTGAATCTATTACATTATTGCAAATGAAAACTTGCTTTATCTTGAAAATAAGTCCGAGCCTCATCCACTTAAATAAAGCTTGCATGTAGTTAATTATAGTTCTGTTATCTCACACGTCGTCTTGCGAGTACAAAAATAAGTTTTTACTCATCCGCTTTGCTTAATATTAATTGTTGCAGAGGAAGAAGGTGAGCCCCAAGGGCCTCACTTTTGTGAGTGTAGGCTTGCTACTGCTTGGGACGATTAGCTTGGCGGTCCGGTTGGTTGCCTTGTGGGTAAAGGCACACCGATTGGCTTTTGTTTATCGCCATCTTATGGCCATTTTGCTTCCGCTGTTTAAATTAGTTACTTATGTGTTATTGGCCGATCGGCCTCTCTTTTGTAATAACTCTCTTTATATTATCTATGTCTTTCAGTTGTTGCTCTTGCTTCGGCTCTATGTGTTTGAATGGAATTGATGCATGATTTTGTAACGGGGTGTGTATACTGCAATTCTGGGAAGTATACATATCTCGAGGCTTGGTTTATTTGATTTGTACTGTTAGGACCAAGTGGATGGTTAAACAGTACAAGCCGAATAAACCGGGTCCTCACAGAAGTACCACAAGGGGTCTTCTTGGAGCAACTCCAGAAGCCATCTCTGGTCGAAACACCAGAAACACATCGTATTGAGACAGCCTCTGTAGAGTACGAGGATACCTGGATGAATCCCATCTACGAGTATCTACAGAAGGGTTCCATACCCGATGATAATCTCAAGGCGGATCACCTATCTCGTAAGGCCAAAATGTATACTTTGGTCGAAGGAGTTCTCTATAAACGAGGTACTCAAGGGGTACTTATGTGATGTATATCGCAGAAACAAGGATTAAATCTCCTTCACGACATATACGGGGGTATCTGTGGAACTCATTCTTTCTACATAATACTGGTCGGGAAGGCCTTTCAACAAGGTTTCTACTGGCCAACAGCCCTCTACGAAGCCAAAGAGTTGGTTCAGAAGTGTGTATAATGCCAGTTTCATAGTAGGCAAATACATCAACCAGTTCAGGCATTACAAACAATACCTCTATCTTGGCCTTTTGCAACCTGGGGTATCGATATCCTAGGATTGTTACCAAAAGCTCCAGGTGGTTTCGAGTTCCTTTTTGTGGCTATTGATACATTTACAAAATAGATTGAAGCCGCGTCTGTGACTGGGATAACAACGGAAGCAGCAAAAAGATTTATGATAAGATGCGTGATTACTCAGTTTTGAGTCCTGAGTCGAATAATCACATATAATGGTAGGCAATTTTTGAGCATAAAATTTTAAGAATTTTACGACAAGTTGGGTACCAAGTTATGTTATGCTTCTGTTGCCCATCCCAAAGCAATGGGGCAGTCGGAAGAGCGACCGACCAAATAATGCAAGGAATCAAAACTCAAGTCTTCGACTAGCTTGTGAAGCGCTCGAGGGCTTGGGTACAAGAATTACCCTCCGTATTATGGGCAGTTCGTATGACTATTAGTCGGGCTACAGGTGAAACGCCTTTTTTCTTAGTTTTCAGTGACGAAGCTATGCTTCCTCCAGAACTAAAGATCAGGTCGGTACGAGTCGAAACCTTCAACAACTCTGTCCAAGAACAACTTCGAGCGGATGACATCAACCTGCTCGAATTGAAGAGAAACCAAGCCTTAATCCGTTTAGCGGTCTACCAATAAACCCTACGCAGATACTATGATCGTAAGGTCCAACCTCACAGCCTTGTTGTAGGTGACTTGGTATTAAAGCTCATCCAATCCCAGTCTAATTGGAATAAACTTTTCCCCAAGTGGGAAGGTCCTTACACTGTGATCAAAGTTACGCGACCAGGTTCGGTACGACTAGTAATGGAAGACGATCGGGTTCTCTCAAACTCTTGGAACATCGACTTTTGTCGAACCCGGGAACGAAGGATCCCGAATTCTCTGTGTTCAAACACCGGTCCAGGATTTCCAGCATACACAGTCTCACAAAAGGGATATCACATTCATATCACGAAAGCGTAAATGACATTAAATAAATAATTGTTTAATACAACTGAGTCTGAATAACAATATCAAATAACAAATGATAAACACAGCGGAAACATATAATAGAGGTGAGCCACACGATGCACCACAGGAAATCGTCTGGGTCAAGGCCTACTCGTCCGGATCCTCACCGTCGGGGAAGAAATCTTCTCCTGAATAAGATTTATTCAGCAAGGATGAGCACAACTTCCGTGCTCGCAAGTTACACCCAATATTGAATTTAAATGCATGCATAAGGTAACAAGTGAGTATGGCAGGGGTTGTTTTGCATAAACAGCATTTTCAGTGTAAATAACCATAGTAATTTCTAAGGCAGTTTATATTAATACTAAAACCATAATTTAAAATGACAATATTACAATGTGGATAATCTCCAATGATTTAGTGAAGGATCCCCTCCTAACACTTGGCTTCCCGCCCAATTTTCATAAGGATTTTCCATCCTCAGCATTTAATAAAACATTTAAAAACCAAAAACAATTCTAACTTTAAGTGGCCCTGCTAGCATGTCCATGACCGCGAATGCGGCTATTCGAATAGTTTCTACTCTGCAGAGTTGGTACAACTTTACCCACACGAGGTGACATGCTCGTTGTGTCGGCCAATTCACGCTTCCGTAGGCGTGTGACTGAGCAATTACCATGAGGCCTTTACAATGTTCTGTCCTAATATATTCATGCCCGCTAAGGTTTCGCCCCTTTGGACTAACCGTCCTCCGGAAGCCCCCTCTTGCGCCAATTGGGAATAAAACGTCTAACCGACACCCACATAATTACATGACATAAATGCACTAGAACATCACAAATTAATTAGCCAAATCCTGCCCATACAGGACATGTGGTAGTACGATATGGCTTAGCAATAAGTGGCTTAAAGACCGGTCCTCAATTGACTTGGGCGTCATTCCTACAAACCATGGGTCTTAATCTTAACCAGATCAATCCCGTGCATAAACCTGCACCCACTATTCCGACCATTTCGCCCAAGTCCAAACCCATTTTTGGATTTTATTTTGAATAAAACTCCATTTATAAACCCATGTGGTAAGACAATACCACGATATCAAGTTTGAAACAAATTTATAGAAATTTGGTGTAAACCCTCCCAAATTCTGTAAGTGTGAACTAAACTTGGCTAAGCATATATTAAATTTTGGTAATATCTTGCCTATGGTATCAAGGTAGTCAGATATAACATTCAAATTGGCCATACAATAACACATGGAATTAACTATATGTAAAACAGGATATTAAAATATTTATAACAACATATGCATGCGATAAAGAATTTAAAAACTGAAAATAACTTAAAATACTGGGGGCAATATGGTCAATGGTGTAACTTGCCTTGGTCGATGTCTTGGAATTCTAAATCTTCAATTTGATCGAACTCTCCGGAGTCGTCGAATTCTATCTAAAATACGACAAATTCAATATTCAAATTCAAATAAATTCAAAACATAGTTCAAATTAACTCCAAATTGAAATATTTTGGTTTAGTTAGCTAGATAATAATTTTATATAAATTTTGCAATTTGAATCACTCAATTTGGAGTTCATATGCAAAAGTTATGAATTTTAGAAGTTTTAAACCTAATTCTGAAATTTAATTGAATTTCCCGAATTATTCTTCTCTTGAAAAATCTATTTATTGCGCAATGCCGACTTGAGAATGTAATTTCGGAATTTAAAAGAATTAAAACTAATTCGACGGTGGGCCCTCGTGTCGGTGACTCGCTACCGGTGGACTGGTCTCACCGAGCCGAGTGGACCCGGGTGTGGTGGATCACCCACGTGGGCGCGCACGTGGCGGTGACTGGGCGCCACTCGTGCGCCATGCCAGCAGAGGCGGTGAGGTGGCGCCTAGGTGGCATCACCACGTCGGCGACGTGAGGGCAGCACCGGCGCGGGGACCGAAGGTCGCCGGTGCTACGGTGCACGGCGGCGAGCGGCGAGGGCACTAGAGGAGAGAGGGAGGTGTGGCGATGCTACTGCGCTCACCCGCACGGCGAATAGACGACGGAGGCGGCCGGCGGCGAGGTACGTGAGATGACAGAAGGGCTCTCCGGGGGTCCTCTGGCGACGAGGTGGTGCGCACCGGGATCGCGGGGAGGCGGCGATGGCGATGGAGGCGTCGGCGGGGACGAAGCTTCAACGACGGCGGCGCAATCGGCGGCGAAAGCTTGCGGCTTGGCGGCGACGAAAACCGGGATTGCGACGAGCTCGCGGCGAGAGAGGGAGGGTGAGTGGGGGCGTCGGGTTGAGTGAAGGGAGGGGCGCCCGGGGCTCCCTTTTATCGGGCGAGAGGAGGTCTGGAACGGCGGGGCGACGTGGGGGCGTGGGGCGGCAGTTGCGGGCGCGGCGGCGGTTTCGGCTAGAACGTGCGCGAGAAGAGGGGAACAAGAGAGGAGTGGAGGCGGCGGGAGGTGGCGGAGCCGTTGCGCACGACCACGAGAGGAGTGGGTGAGCAGCGTGCGGGGAACTCGGAGCTTCATTGACCTGGTCACGGTAGTGGTATCGCGAGACGCCGCGGAGAAGAAAAGGAGGAGGAAGAAAGAACACAGGCCTTTGGATTTTGATCCAACGGCCGAAACCAGGCAGGGTGACGTGGAGGAAAGCGGCGCGGGCGGCTGTTGGATGCTAATCCAACGGCGGGGAAGGGAAAGAAAGAGAGAGAGACGTGGATGATTGGCAGTCGTCCGATTTTAATCGAACGGTGGGAGAGGGTGAGAGGCGGGCGCGGGCGTGTGGGCTGGAGTGGGCCGCACGCGCAAGGGGTTTTGGGCCAGAGCTTTAAGTTTCGGCCCAAAGCCAGATTTAGATTTTCTTTCGATTTTCTATTTGTTTAAATTCTGTTAATTCATATAAGTTTTAGAAAATAGCAAAATACTTTCTAAAATTATGGAAAAATTCACAGAAATTCCCATACTTATTCTGGACTTAATAAAATTATTTCCAACTTTATGTTGGCTTTTAATTTTGCAAATAAATTTGTTTTGATTTTTAAATTCTTATAAAAAGCTTTTAAAATTTCAGAAAATTCCACAAAACTTTAAATAAATTTTAATTTATACTGAATTTGAAAATTGGGCTGTTACAACTTGTTACGCAAGTTTTATGTGTAACAAACCACCACGATAATAAAGTATCAGGTTCCTTCATCTTTATTGTCTTATATTGATTAGTGCTTCTATAATCTTTCGATCATTTTTATACGCTCAGTTCTTTCTTTACACTGGTCAAAGGAAGGTAACAACAACTAATCGAAGTCTTTCCTCTCTGCATGTGGTCCTACCCACTAGAAGGAACTTCCTAGTGTCACCTTATTCCTAACTTTTGCTGCTAATACAAAGATACTGGGTTCAAAAAACATGGTCGAAAGATTTTAAGCCAACTCTTTTCACCTTAGTTTATTTCTTCGTTTTGAAAAATATTCTAAGCAAAGTGCTTTTTTTAATTTGTTTGACTATTTTTGGTACGCTCGGTTAGTTCTAACTGGTTGGAGGAAGACACAACACCAAGTCGAAGTCTTTCCTCTCTACACGTAATCCTGCCCACTAGAAGTAACTTCATAGCGTCGTCCTGTTTCCCACTCTTGCTACCAGGACAAACCTTTCGAGTCCACTGGAAAAGGTCGAACGAATTTCTAAGGTACTCCAGACATTTGTCTAACTCAAGTTGACATTCTTGATTTGATTAATCTGGTTGAAAATGGTAATATCACCTAGTCAAAGCCCTTCCTCTCTGCACGTGGTCCTACCCACTAGAAGGATATTCCTAGCATCAACTCGTTCCTACTCTTACGACCAGTGCATGATAATCGTGCTCGAAAACTATAAGTTAACCAAATCTCTCTGTTTTCATAAACCCTTTTTTCCACTATTTACTTACTTTATCTACATAAACTAAGCAAATAGTCGGGGGCTAGGATAAAGTTATCAATATGACTTCAATTCTTAGTCCTGATTTCTTTTTTCATTCATTATCTTGTGAGTTACTAACTATTCTACGAGATGATTTGTAGGAAAAAGGGAAGATTGTATATATCAACAAAAAATTGGTCTTTATAGCTTTCTATTACAAACTACTCTGACGAAGGATGTAACATCCCAAATTGTTGTTACGAAAATAAAAATAAATACAGTTATTATTTTGTTGGATTTTCTAAAATTTAAAAGAGTTTCATTGCTTTATTTGAATTTTTGAAGTTTTAATAGTCAAAAGTAAATTTATTTGAAGTTCTTGAAGTTTTATTTGGTTTAAACTGAAAAATAAAATTTTAATTAATCTCTAGAATTTTTTGGAATTTTAAAAGCTTTTTCCTAAATATTTTAATGCCAAAATAATTTATTTGCAAAAATTAAAAGCCAATTTTAAGTTGGAACTAATTTTATTAAATCCAAAATAAATAAGGGAATTTCTATGAATTTTCTCATAATTTTTTGATTTAATTTACTATTTTCTAAAGCTAGAATGAATTACCACAATTGTTTTAATCAGTAAAGCATTTAAAATCATAAAACTGTTCTTGGGCCAAAACCCTAGCCCAGCCCACTCCCAGTTCACGCGCATGCGGCCCGTCTGGCCCAGCTTCCCCGCGCGCCTACCCATCCACCCCCACCGTCTGATTTGGATCGGACAGTCAGCAAACCTCCACGCTACCACCTCCTCCCCACCGTTGGATCACAATCCGACGGCCCACGCCTTTCTTCCCCCGCCCCTTCTTCCTCGCGCCGCCCCTCCTCCCGGTCGTTGCCCCTTATCCGCATGCGGAATCGCCAGGACCGCACCATTGCCGCCGCCTTCCCCGCGCCCGATCTCCCGCATCAGGCCCCCTCCGCCCCCTATAAAAGGGAGCACGAGGAGCCCCTCATCTCACTCAATCTCTCCCCACCATCCACTCCTTCTCCCTCACTCTCGTTCGCCGCAATCGGGATTTTTCTCGCCGTCGGCCACCACCCACTCCGCCGCCCCTAGCGTCGCCTCCGTCGATGCCGCGTCGTCACCGTCGCCACCGTTAGCATCCCCGCCTCCGCGCGAACCCGGTGCTCACCCCCGCTTCGCCCGAGCTCCACCGGAGCCCGTCGCCGCCGTCGAGCCCGCACGCGCCGCCGCCAAACCTCTCACCGCGGCGAATCCTTCGCGTCTCCGTGCATCCGAGGTGAGCCCTGAGATCCCCGAACCCTCCTCTACCCGATGGTACCCCTCGTCGCCGGCAAAACGCCGTCGTTCGCCGGTTCCTTGGAACCCGAGCACCGCCCCCGTTCGGCGCCGATGTGGCAGCCTATGTGGCGCCAGGTCAGCGCCACGTCACCTTTTCCCCGCTCACGTGGCTCCCACGTCAGCACGCGCGTGCCACCCAGCCCCAGCACTAGAACCAAAAATCCCATGGACTTGGTCCATATGGACCGTGTCTCTGACATGTGGGCCCCACACGTTAGAAATTGATTTATTTCTTTAAATCCCGAAAATCTGAGGACTGACGTCATGTTGCGCAATAATTCGGGTTTTCTTTAGAAAAATAATTCCAAAAACTCTGAAAAACCCTAATTCTATCATTTCATGTAATTTCAAACTTCCAAAGCCTATATCTTTTGCATCCGAACTCTGATTGAGTCCATTCAAATTTGTAAATTCATATAAAATTGAGATCTAGCTAACTAGACCAAAATTATTTGATTTGGAGTTAGTTTGATTTGTCTTTTTGAATTTATTTGAATTTGGCTTATTTCGTGATTAGATTTCGACGACTTCGGAGAGTCAGATTTCGACGCTGTTTGAAGAGCACATAAGAGGATTGATTTTGAATGTATGATCATCGTGATTGTACACTTGGACTACCTAGAGAAAGTACTTGTGAGTACTAGGTGACCTGTTAAGGAAAACAACATCACCTTAGTACCAAGTGATCTGTTAAGGAAAACAACATCACCTCATCAAGCAAGGCAAGTTATACCCTTGATCATATTGATCCTATTATTTTAAATTATTTATATTCTGTTTTAAATTATTACTGCATGCATATGTTTATACAATTATTTTAATTCCCTGTTTTAATTGCTTAGTTATTACAATCTTCCTTGTATAGCCAATTTGAATGTTGAACGTGAATACCTTGTCACCATTAGGCAAAATGATACTAAAATTAATCATATACTTAGTCAATGCTTAGATCAAATCTTGTAATTGGGAAGTTTTTAGCCAAATCTTTCAAATTTGAATTAAATTGGATCTATGGTATTGTTTTACCATAGAAGGTTTATAAAATGCCTTTACTTGGAAAATAAAATGAAAATGGGTTTGGACTTGGGCGAAATGGATGATTGGTGGGTGCAGGTTTATGCACAGGCTTAATTTGGTTAAGGTTAAGGCCCAGGGTTTTAATTGGAAAACACCCAAGTCAGTTAAGGACCAGTCTTCGAGTGTATGATGCTATGCCTTACCGTACTACCACAAGTCTGGGATGGGACAAATTTGGCTAAATAATTTGTGATGTCTTAGTGTCATTTGTGCTATATTGTTGGTGTGGGTGTCGGTCAGACAGTAGTCCCACCTGGCGCAAGAGGGGGCTCCCGGAGGATGGTTAGTCCAATGGTAGCGAAACCTTAGCGGGTATAAATACATTAAGATAGAACATTGTAAAGGCCTCATGATAATCACTTAGTCGCACACCTATGGAAGTGTGTGAGCGGACAGTTCAAGTTGATTATCTCTTGTGGGTAAAGTTATACAACCTCTACAGAGTAGAAAACTATTCGAATAGCCGTGTCCACGGTCATGGACATGCTGGCCGAACCACTCCGAGTTAGATCTTTGGTTTTGATTTCAAAAGAATTTATCAAATGGTTTTGGATTTCAATCCAATCGGGAAATTTGGGCAGGAAGCCATGTGATAGGAGGGTATCCTTCACCATTCATGTGTGAATGTTATCTGTCTATAAAATTGAGAATTTATAAAATGAATTTTAGTTATGAAATAACTGCTTTGAAACTTAGTACAAGTATTTAAAGAAAATACTGCTTTATGCAAATCAACCAATAAGCCATCCTTTGTTACATCCATGTATGCATGTTATTCTGTTATTTGACGGGTGTAACTTGCGAGCACAGTAGTTGTGCTCATACTTGCTTTATGCAAATAAAAGTTCAGAGGAGAAGGACTACGCCACTGGTGTGGATCTCGACGACTAGTCCCTACCCCAGTCGATTGTCTGTAGCAGACCAGCTGGACTCCACTAATTCTTCTTCGTCTTCCGCTGTGTTCTTTATTGTTGGTTGTAAGCCTCTTTTGTAATAAACTCTGTTGTTTATTAATAAAGTTGTGATATGAATTTGTTACCATATTTGTTTACTGTGTGAACTAGCGACTGATCATGTGACTAGTTCAGAAATGCACAGAGGATTCGGGAGTGTTAATCCCGGGTCTGACAAAGGAGATCCTATTTGCATCTCCTCTGCGACCTTCTTGCCAACTGACTGCATGTCTTCAATCAACTGCTCTGCTTCTGCTTCAGTGCAGTCGAAGTTGGCTTCGATTGACTACGGATTAAGGTTGGGGTCACGAGCTTTAAGTTTTGCTAAGACATAACTTACAACCCCTTTGACCGCTTCCTTTATTGAGTCAGCTTGATTGGCCTTCAGAGTAGCCAGCAACTCTTGCAGAGTTTCGACTTGTTCACCAATGACACTCGTGTGGGCAGCTATTCTATCTTCTAGAGGAGTGACCTCCTCGGCATACAGCCCACCGAGTACATTGTTTAAGAGTGAAATGTTGTCTTGAAGGTTGACCTTCGTTGACTTCATCTCCTCTTGGGTACGAGTCAAAGCCTCTTGGAGGTGTTTTATTTTGACCACGTGCTCTGGAAAGAGTAAAACCGGTCAAACAAAATAACCCTTAAAGAGGACTGGAAAACAGACTAGTCGTAGGTAAGAAAATTGCTTACCTACTAATTGAGAGTCTAGCCTCTCAATCTCTTGGTATTTATCCTTGGCAATGCAAGAGATCTCGTGAGAAACCAAGGTCTTTTCATGGACCTCAGTTTGGAGATTTCCCACTTCGACTTCTTTTTCTAAAAAGGAATAGGAGTTAAGAAAGATAAAGACCAGAATCATAAGTAGTTTTAAGTTCAGAACTTACTGTTTATTTCTCCCTGGAACTGTTGAGTCGCAGAGTTTGCCTCCTGATGCTTCTTCAGAAGGTCCTCTTTTTCTTCCCTTAACCTTTTCATCTTGGCTTTTTCGTAGTCAAGCGAATCAGCTAGGATCCTTTCGTCACTTTTAAACCTACAAAGGTTAAGAATAGATATAAGCACCAATCAAGTGATGTAAGTTATTCTACGACCACTCATACAGTCGTAAGTTCTTCTACGACAGCCTCCTAGTCGTAAGTATTTCTACGACCAGTACCCAATCGTGAGCTTTTCTACGACCAGTACCCAATCGTAAGTTCTTCTACGATCAGTACCCAATCGTAAGTTCTTCTACGATAACTATCTGATCGTAAGTTCTTCTACGACCAGTTTCTAGTCGTAAGTTTTTCTATGATAATTCCTACAAGCAATGCAAGTAGTAGAAACATAAACGACTACGAGTTGTGGTGGTTTACCATCTCTCTGTGCTTACAGGGTTCCGCCTTCTCTTGTTGTAGCTTTAGAAGTTGTCGGTGCTACTCTGTAACAACCCCAAATTAGGGTTTGTGTTTTAAATGTATAAAAGTATGAAAATTTAAAAACTTTTGGTTGTATCTCTTGATCATGCTCATGGTTTCCAAAATCTTGTGCACAATTTTAAAATTTTGGAGATTGTATTAAAGTTTGTGTTGAAATTTCAAGCTTTTAAACTTAAATTTCATTTCTATTTGAATTCCAGAAAAATATGTGAATGAAAGATTCCTAAAATAATTTATTCAAATACTAGATTATTTATCTCGAATTGTAATTATTTTTACCAAATTTTTAGAAGTGTTTTGACTTCACCAAAATTCAAATCAAATCATTAATGCAGTTTTGAAAACAAATTAATTCTGACAAATTTTAGAATATAAAATGTCTGAAATTATTTTTCCTAAGTCCCTTGTGAACCTCAGAATGTCCACAAAAATTTGCAGATTTTTGGGATTTTATTTCTAATTAAATTGGCTAGGTCAAACTTGCTTATTTTCGGTCAAAAATGAAACCTAATCCAAACCCTAGTACTATTTCTCTGACTCGAGTCCGACCGGCCCCTTTCACCCCCTCGGGTCCGACCGAACCAGATCGCCCGAGCCGCTTACCCTCCTCTCTCGCTGACTTCCCGACCTCACCGGCAGGGTTTCATCTCCACGCGTGCGTCCGCGCCGCTCGTCCGCGCGCCAGCTCGCCAGCCCGTCGTCGCATGCATGCCGCCACGTCGAGTCGCCGGTCACCTCGCCGCCCTTGTTGTCTCCACCTCGCTGCCTTCGCCTTCTTCTACAAAAGCCAGTCGAGAGCCCACCTACCCGGGCTTTCCCTTCCCCTCCTCCGTCCATTTTCGTCGCCAAACGCCAAGGAGCCGTGAGCAGCGCCGCACCGCCTCCGAACGTCCCGGCCGCTCCGGCGATCCCCAACCACGGCAAACTGCGTCACGGCGCGCCCTTAGCCTCAAGGAGCAAGTCCCCTCAGTTGATTCGGAGAAGCCGCCACCGGAACGCCGCGCACTCGGCGTCTTCCCCAACACCGGCCGCCACCGCAATTCCTAGCGCCACTACTCCTCCGGCCATTCTTCCGCCAATTACTCCCGTCTCGAGCATCTCCTAACCTCACTATACCTTTCCCTATCACTCATTTGTGCCCTCTTTCTCCCCAGGGTCGTCGCCACGGAGGTCCTCCCTGCGCCGCCGCCGGCTCGTCGTCGCCGGGCCACTCCGGACGCTCTCCGTCATCACCGACCACCCCGGCCTGCTCCAGGTAGCCCACTGGTGCTCAGGCGCACCTTAATTCTTCTCCAACCACACCCGACGTCGTCGCCCCCTTTTCACCTCCACGGCCGGCCGCCGCGACCTGTCGCCGCGCCGCCACAGTGCCTCTCTGACCACCCCGACCACCCCTAGCTCCCTTGACCCCCTGGCGACCCATTTTGGCCATCGCCATGGTCTCCCCGCCGCTCCAACCGCCGGCGATGAACCACGGTCGAGTATCCTATGTCTGCCCTGTAGCTTCATCTCTGAAATTCTCCTCTGTTACTGAAATTAGGGCTCAATTGTTATGTCAACTCTCTTGAGCTAGCAAAATTTGTGTATGTAAAGTTGATCACTAAGTTTTAATTTAGCAAATAGGTAATTAGTTGTCAGTAGTATAATTTGTTGTGGTGAAGTTTTGAGCAGAGAAGGTTTTCGGTTGAAAACTGGTTTTGTCAGTAGACTATTTGATACTCTAACACTAGTAGTTAGCAGGATTGTGAATCTATTTAGCCATTTAATACACTTAAGCTATCAGGAAGCAAACATAATTGAAAGCAAGTATAGAATTGAAAACCTTGAAACCATCCGAGTGGCTGTGTTGTGGACTTCATCTAGCAGAAGCTCCCACTCTTGCTCAATCTTTCTGTGTCATTTTAGGCTCTTTGTTAGTAGAACTAGTTCCAGTAGTTGATGAGTCAATACTAGTCTTGTTGATTGTCTGACAGTTGAAGTTGCACTTTGATAAGTTGTATTGCCGGACTGTACTAATCAGTTTGGGTCTCTTGATCTGTATAGCAATGGGTTAGTATGGCACCTTTGGAAGATCTGCAGTAGGGTCTGGTCAACATCTCCCAAGGCAATGTGTTGGGGAAGCTTCATAATCTTATTGGAGATTACCTCGGTCCACGTGAGGATTTGTTTCTTAGGAGTTTTAGTTCGTAGTAAAACCATAAGGTAATGAGATCTTTGAAAAATTAGTTAGCATTCACATGTAGTTGGTGGTGTTGGATTGTGCATAGTTAAGGTCGAGAAGGCCAAATCTGGTTGGACATTTGATTAACATTTATTAGTGGCTAATTAGCTAATCGGTGTTCCAATAAGCAATTTTGCAGTCTAAAATGATCTTATCACAAAGAAAGGTTACATAGAATAGTTAGTTATTTAAAATGTGGTAATTTGTCGCTTAGCTAATAGATGTGCACACAATCACCATCAAAGTCCACAAAGAGGAGAGCATATAAGAGGATATGTTTTGACTGTATGATTATCGTGGAAAGTAAGTGAATTTGGAAAGATCAGTAAGAAGAAATCCTATCTAATTTAAATAAACTCCTAATCAACTAAATTTTTTGTTCCTAAATTTCATAATCTTTCTTCTGTGTTTTTAATTTCTGAATCCTTTTGGTATTCTGGTGTTTATTCGCTGTTTTTCGCTTTGCGCTTTTATCGTTAGATGACGTTGATATCGAGAGAGACCCTCTACAGCAAGTCGAATATCTCTAGCAAGGCAAAGGCAAGCAGTTTGATCATATCCACTCAATCCCATTACTTTTAAAATCTAATACTTTGTTTTACTCGTACGTATGCATGCCTTTGGTGTCAATAATTAATTTTGTCGATTAGAGGTAGTTAATTCCATTGCATTGTTGCCCTGAAAATTGTTCACCCCTGCCACTACCTTAGGAATATTATCCTCCCTGGTGAATTAGAGCCCGGTGAATGATTTAGGGCCTTTTATTTGTAATTGCGATATGATGCTTAGATACCGGTAGAATTGGGCGGTTATCGACTTAGTTGGTAACTTTGATCACACAAATTATTATATCTTTATATTTCAGCCTTTGTGCTATGATTACTTGTGAAAACTAAAAACTGCAAACAAAATGATTTCGACTTGGGCACAATGGTAAGATGGTGTGCTTTTGGGTGTGACTGGAATGGTGCCCAGGTCAATTAAGGACCGAACATCTTGTGAGTGAATTTTTATCCAGGCAATTTTGCGTGCTAACCACACTAGAGTATATGGGACCTCTCTTGACTTAGTACTTTGGCGTGTATTGGCTCCGGGTCGCAGGAGGTCGCAGGAGGGATGGTGTTGGGAGCATGGTAGTTGTTCGAAAAGCTTTATCCTGAGTGGGTAGTTGTCTTTTCGGCTTTACCATGTAAGCGTATGGATTTCTATCCATACGAGCGGCTCGTAGTTAATACACAATATTGGAAAACGTCTTGTTAGACTTAGCCGTGCCTGCATACCAAAGGAAGTATGCTAACCGTGGCTGGTGGAAAGGCGGTCTAAAGTGTGGGTACATTGGTACACCCCTGCAGGGTTAAAACTATTCGAATGGCCTCGTCCTAGGTTATGGGCACGCTTGGGTAAGCTTTTCAAGAGTTAGACTACAACCTTTTAATTAAAACTTGACATGGTTGGTATGAACGGGTGTTCATACTATTGTTGTGATGGCCATTGGGTTGGTCATCTCCAGGATGTCTTATTGTTACTACTTACTGTATCGCTGTTATTTCTGCAAATAAAATTTGAATTGTTAAAACTGCCTTCAAACTATTACATTATTACAAAAGAAAAGCGGCTTTATGCTAAAAATAAGTCCAGAGCCCTCCACTTAAATAAAGCTTGCATGTAGTTAAATTATAGTTCTCATTACCCTTACACGTCAGTCTTGCGAGTACAAAAACAATTTTTGTACTCAGATGCTTTGCTTAATGTTTTTGTTGCAGAGGAAGAAGGTGAGCCCCAAGGGTTTTCCTTTTTTGAGATTGTGCTACGGGTTTGACGACTAGCTTGGCGGCCCGGTTGGTTGCCTTGTGGGTAAAGGCACACTAATTGGCTCTTTTATTTATCGTCATCTTATGGCTTTTGCTTCCGCTGTGTAGTTTGTTATTTATCTTGTAAGTTCAATCTGTTATATATTATGAAGTTTTGTTATTGTAACCTCTCGTGTATGGAATTGATGCTTGATTTTGTAACGGGGTGTGTATACTGCATTTCTGGGAAGTATACATATCCTGAGGCTTGGTTTATTTGAATTGTAATGCTAGGGTCAATGGAAGGCTAAGCATTACAAGTCGAATAAATCGGGGTCCTCACATACTCACCGACTGTGATAATCTGCTCCAAAGCTTTCTGCAAAAAGGAAAACAGTGAGAAGCGAAAAAATCATGTGCATAGATGTTTAAGCGTGAGATGCTTACATTTATGCTCGTTTGAGCAAACATGGAGAACACCCTCGTGGGATCCTTCAGTTCATCTATTTCCTGCACTCGGTCCCACCATACCTTCTCGAGGCGCTCATTGTCAGTTGAGAATATCTTTGGGATGAGGAACTTGATGGCGAGACCTGAAAGCGGAATACCCCACAATATCTGTAGGGCCAAAGAATTAAGAGAAGAAGTTGTTATACTCTTGCTTTTGATGACAGCTCCACCATGGGGATTAGGAAGAGTATCTGTGACAACTTCCTTACTGGGGCGGTGGTCGTAAGAGCCACCGCCACGGCCAGATGCATGTGCCACTACTCCGACGACCACCAACACGACTTCTTCATCGTCTTGATGGTCTTCCATGCCTACTTTCTGCAAGGTTCAGAAAAATAAATAACTAGTCGTAAGTTTTTCTGCGACAAGTTCATAGTCGTAAGTTTTTCTACGACAACCCACCTGGTCGTAAGTTTTGCTATGACTATAAAATCCTAAAGACAATGTCGATCTTCAATTACCTTTAGGTGTTCCTTCTTTTCCTCTACGGGCAAAACCACTAGGATTTGAGGAGCCACCACATTTGGTGGAGCTTTCTCATAGATGAGCTTAACGCGAACGTCAATCTCAGCTTGTGAAAGATCTGTGCAAACAGATAGGACGATCAATAGACCAGTTTGAGATTAACCAAAGTGAGAGCCAAAAGTAGAAATTCACTTACCCTCCTCGTAGTCTCTGGTTGAGTCTGTTGCCCTCGAGTACCTCCACATAGGAGGAACTCATTTCTTCAGAGGGCTAATGCGACGTATGATGAAATCCTTCACCACGTGTCATCCGGTGAGCCTTTCTGCCTTCAAGTCCTTGATGGCTTGAATGTAGGGGGCGATCCGGCCAAGATCGTTGAGAGTCGAATCCCAGGAAGAAATCTTCTCAGCAAGGCTCCCAACGAAGGAGAGGCTATCTTCGTTGGTAGTCTTCCAGTAGAACCACCTCTTCTTCCACCCCGGCCACGACGATCGGGTGAATATCTGAATGTACTCCCTTGACTTCCTATTGTGGAGCTTCAAACCGCAACTTCCGGCAATTCCAGCTTGTTAGCCCATCTCGTAGTAGTACTAGAAGAGCTAGAGGTCCGCTGGAATCCCCAAGTACGCATCACACAAGTACACGAATACACTAAGCATCGTAATGGAATTGGGAATGAGATTTACCAATTCCACCCCGAAGCGCTCGAGTACGAGTGTGAGGAAGGGGTGGACAGGCAATCGCAGGCCGCACTCGCAGTATGCCTAGAAGACGAGAATCTGCCCTAGCTCCCCCGACGGCCAATGCTGCCCAGCAGCCTCAATCCACTTCACCGATAGCTTCACAGGGATATTCCCGGCAGTGACCAACGCTTCTATCTTCACCGCATCCATCTCCGATTCAGTCTACTGGGAAATGGTTCTGGCCATTTTTCTCAAGAAAGAGGGATTTGGACTCAGAAAGGTTTTGAGAAAGAGTACGAGTTGGGTGGCGGTAGAAAATACGAGAACTTGATGAACAGTTGGAGCAATTGGGGAAAGGTAAGAACTCTAAAATTAGCCCTACGGTGAGTTTTTATAACCGCATGGTTGAAACAAAACGCCGTGGATACTCAACAGCTGTTACCGCTTCGGGAATCGTCCCAACGGACAGATTTGTGAGAGTCAGTTGGGATTCTTGAACTTATCCATTCAAGAAAACCGTGTGAGGACCCGGGTATTTAACTAGTAATACTTAACCTCCATATGGTTCTAGCATTACTAATCAAATATCCAAAGCCTCGATGGACATGTACTTCCTGCATTGCAAAGACACGCTCATCATCACAAAATCATACATCATTTCCATACAACAATTAATACTAAGTTCAACAACGACATACATAAAGTAAAGTTATTACAAAAGAGCCGACCGGTCAAATAACACAATATACAAGAATGACAGCGGAAGCAAAAGGTGTTATAAGATGGCTAGAACAAAACTCGACCGGTTAGCCACACAACCCACAAGACAACCGACCGGGCCGCCAAGCTAGTCACCCCGCAAGCTACCACAACACAGCTCACAAAAGTGAGGCCCATCGAGCTCACCTTCTTCCTCTGCAACAAATACATTTAAGCAAGATAACTGAGTACACAAAGGTACTGCATAAGGCGACGTGTGCAATAGCAGACCTATTCATAAACTACATGCAAGCTTATTTAGGTGGAGGTTATATGTCTCATTTTGCACAAAGCCAACTTTATTTGCAATAATGTAATACATTTAAAAGCAAGTTTGCAAATCTGTTTTGTTGTCAAAATAACAGCGAAATAAAGGTACATACAAGTAACCACCTGGAAGTGACTATCCCAATAGTCACCACAACATAGCACGAATCCCCGATTCGTACCACCCATCAAGTTTTAATTAAAAGGTTGTAGTCTAACTCTTGAAAGACCTTGCCAAACGTGTCCATAACCTAGGACGAGGCTATTCGAATAGTTTTAACCCTACAGGGGTGTACCAATGTACCCACACTTCAGACCGCCTTTAAGCCACAAAGCACACTTCCGAGGGTATGCCGGCACGGCTAAGTCCTACGAGACATTTCCAATCTTGTGCATTAACTACGAGCCGCTCGTATGGGTAGAAACCCATACGCTTACATTGCAAGCCAAAAGACAACCAGCCATCACGGGGGAAGCCTTTCGGACACTGCAATGCTCCCAGCACCATCCCTCCTGCGACTCCCTGCGACCTGAAGCCAATACACGCCAAAGTACTAAGTCAAGAGAGGTCCCATACCCTCTAGTGTGGTTAGCACGCTAAAATGTTTGGTTTAGTGTAACAAGATGTTCGGTCCTTGTTGACCCGGGCACCATTCCAGTCACACCCAAAATCACACCATCTTACCATTGTGCCCAAGTCTAAATTATTTTGTTTTAAGTTTTAGTTTTCATAACTAGACATGGCACAAGGCTGAAATCATAAATCATAATAAGTTTTATGTGATCAAGGTTATCGACAAGTTGATAACCGCCCATTTCTACCAGAAGCTAAGCATGGCTAAGCAATTAATTCGCAACTACTAAGTGACAAGAACTCATCCACGAGCTCTAAATCACAGTAACAACCTAGGCTCATGGTAGTAAAGGATAATCACTTGCCTAAGGAGATGCATCTACTAGGCCAACTAACGACAATAGTTTAACACAAAGTAGCAATGCATACATAGAATTTGTAATCAACATAAATACTTAAAATACTGGGATTAACATGATCAAACTGCTTGCCTTGCTGGGATTGGTCTTGCTGCAGAGGGGAGTGCTCAGGTTCAATAAATTCTTCAGAACCTAACGCGAAAAGGCGATAAAACCAATAAGAACGAAGAATACCCAAAAGGAACTTAACAGCAAAGAACATCCAAATCCCATGAAATTTATACAGCAACTAGAGGTTGATTTTAGACAATTTTAGAAACAAGAATCACTTCATTTGGACTTAGCATGAAAAAGTTATGGCTAAATTAAATTCTCTCAGCCTGAAAAATCCTAATTAAATTAATTTCGGTTACTGTTCATGGCAAAAATTTCTAGAATGATCTGGAATCTAAAATTTTTATGGTGGGTGGCTAAGGTCATCCTAAGAACAGTAAAGTTGAGTTTACATCATTTGGAGTTATAATGAATTAGTTATGATTTTTCTAAGTCCTAAAACTAGTAGATCATTAATTTCAGTGGCAAGGATCATATTAAGGCCTATTCTACACTACAGTACACTCCTAGTGGGTTTTAATAAAATTTAGTTTGCTCAGTTTGGAATCACAGAGAATAAGTTATGCATTTTACAAATTTTCAATGAATTTCTAGACAACCATTTTATATTAAACAAGTTCATGCAGTTTATATCATTTTCTGCTATATAACAGTGCCTAAATCCATTCTCAGATTAAAGTTCATTCTATAACAGAGCTAAAGCAACTGGAATCATTCAAAAAGGAGCTAAAATGACAAAATTATGCACTTTTGAAATTTGAAACATTAAAAGACTTAGAAAATTTGAGCTCTCGGGAGGTCCAAATGAACTGAAGGAAATGGGGAGGTCGTGGGCCGTTGATCTTGCATCGCAAGGCCATGGACCTCGAAGCACAGCGCACAAAAGACCTCCTCCCGCTCTGGGGAGGTCTGGGCCGTTGAGATTAGATCCAACGGCCACGAGCAGTGCATGCACAGCGCACGCGAAAGATCTCCAAGCGCACTGAGGAGGTCGTGACCGTTAAGATTGGATCTAACGGTCCCAACGAGCTGATGCACAGCGCACACGCTGAGAACTCCTCGCGCCTAACGAAGGTCGTGACCGTTAGATCAAGATCTGACGGTCCAGAGCTCTAAGGGAGGTCCTAAGGCTTTAAAACCAAGGAAGGAGGTCGGGGCGGTCAGGATCTCTCGGGGAAGGTCCCAACGGTCTAGATCTCCAGAGGGAGGTCCTACGGCTAAATCTACGGAGGGAGGTCTAGCCCGTTAGATCTAAATCTAACGGTTTAGACCTGAGGAGGAGGTTCTAAAGCTACGGATCTAAAGGATGAGGTCCTAGACGGTCAAGGTCTCCAGGGGGAGGTCATGGATGGCCAAGATCTAAGCGAGGAGGTCCTATGCGATAGGGTTTCAACGAAAGAAGATCTGGACGGCTCAGATTAGACCTAGTGAGGTTCTGAACGGTCCAGATCGACGCGGAGGGAGGTCCTGAGACTAAGGATTTTACAAAGGAGATCTAACGCTCAGATCTAAATCCAGGGAGGTCGTGAACGGCTAGGATTGCGCCTAAGAGGTCCTGAGCGGGGTTTTCTTTGTAAAAGACCAGGGGTGGTTTTTTACAAAGAGGACCCCGAGGGTGGTCTAGGGGTGGTCTTTGCAAAATGACTAAGGGGAGGTCTTTTTGCGCAGGAGTGGTCCTAGCGGCTAAGATTGAATTTAAAGAGGTCATGGGCGGCTAGGATCTAACCAGGGGAGGTCGTGAGCACTTAAGGTTTCTGCGAACAGAGACCTACGGTCAAGATCTACCCTCGAAGAGGTCCTCAACGGCTCAGATTGCACGAGGAGGTCCCGAAGACATAACGTTTTACAGAAACGAGCCCACGGCTCAGATTGAACCCGGGGTGGTCCTAAACGGTGGAGATAACTCGAGGAGGAGGTCCTAAGGCTTAGGCTTTTCAAGAAGAATCCCAAGGCTCAGATCTAATCCTGGGGTGGTCATGGACGGCCACGATTAACCCGAGGAGGTCTGGTGACTTGACAAAATCGCGACAAAGTACAGAGCTCAACGTTGAACTCGCCGGCACGTCGCCGGCGACCAAAGCCACGGCGGTGCTAACTGACTAAGCCAAAATGTTCACAATACTATTGCGAACCTAATGCGAACATCCTCGACGGCGGAGCAAGCCTAGAACGCCGCGAGCCGAGGAGGCGGAGGAGTTGTTTGGTAAAACCGCAGCGAAAAGGCCCACTACACGCTAAGCTATCAAGTACTCGAGCTCTACGGGGCTAAAATGGACTCACCAGAGTACAGGGGTGGTCCAGAGGAGGTCGGAGAACTGCTGGCGGCGGAGCAGTTCACCGGAGGCGGAGAAGATGACGACGGCACGGAACTCAGAGCCGGATGCGACGAAGCCCCCCTTTTGGCCGGAACCCGCGAAACTTCGATTTGAGTTGCTCCTGAGAAAATAACCCAAAAAGGAGTTAGGGACCAGCTTTGCGATGACCAGAGGTCTCCAGGGAAACAAAAATCAGGGCAAGAGGACCACTGGAGGACCCAAGTTGCCGATGGAGCTCACGCGGCCAGAAATGGCGGAAATGAGCTTAAGGTGAGACTGGATGCTCAACTTGACAGAGAAAGGTTTGGGAGGATGACTGGAGGTGGAAGGGTCTTAGAGGAAAGCCTCGGAGGTGCTCAAGTAGCTCAGAGCCAGCGGAGCACCCGGACGGTGGTTTAATGGCGACGGGACAAAAGGTGCAGCCGCGCGAGAAAACGAGGAGGGGAGGTAGGTAAGGTCAGCGCTGCACCTGACATGGGCAAAAGCGAAGCTCAGGGCCATTAATGGGGCCCGCGAGATGACCCAACGCCGCGCAACTCACCTGCCACAGCGCGCGCAGTACGGAGAGCGAAGGAAGAAGAAGAAGAGAGGAGCGGGTGGGGTGGTTGTGAGCGTTGGATTGTAAATCCAACGGCTCCCACACGGTTGCTCCGGATTGAGCTCGGGTGCAGCTAAAAGACTTGGTTCAACCAAGTCACTGAGTTGGGCTCAGGCTCGAGCCCGAGTCTGACTCGAACCAGAGTTTTAATTTTTGGTTTTTGGAAGAGCTGCACTTTGGAGAATTGTTTGAGCTAGCGAAACAACTTCCAAAATTCTGAAATTTTTACAGGAGTTTGCCAACTAAGTCATTGACCTTGTGTAAATTTTTCAGAGGTTTTTGTGCTATACATTTTCCTCCAAAAATTCCACAAGGTGCTGGTCCACAGTTTGACCAGAATTTAATTGGGTTGACTGACCTCCAAAAATATTCAAACAATTTCTAAAAATTGTGAAATTTTTCAGAGGGGTTACACATCAACCCAAGAACTCAGGAAAAAAATTTCCAGGAGATGATCAAGAGGTTTGACAAGATTGTTTTTGAAAGCTCAAGATTTGGATCAAAAGACTTGTGACTTTGTATTTCCATAACTTCTTGTACAATAATTGTTTAGTACACACAGGAAATACATGATGTAAGAAAAAGTTTTTAATTCTACTCATTTTCTTACATTTGAAACACAAGTCTAAAATTGGGATGTTACAACTCTCCCCCCCTTACAAGAATCTCGACCCGAGATTCCGTTCACTCGGAGAAGAAAGATGGATAATCTGCACGAAGACGATCTTCTCGCTCCCAAGTTGCCTCATCTTCAGAATGGTTTGACCACTCAACCTTAAGGAACTTGATGACACGGTTCCTTGTTCTCCGTTCAGATTCCTCAAGAATGCGAACAGGATGCTCGCGGTAGGTCAAATCTTCTTGCACATCGAGAACCTCCAATGGAGTTTCCTCAGTCGGGACACGGAGGCACTTATTCAGGTGTGACACATGGAACACATCATGCACTCCCTCAAGTGTAGCTGGCAGCTCCAATCTGTATGCCACAGCCCCAACTCTCTCGACGATGCGATAAGGCCCAACATATCGAGTAGCTAATTTGCTCTTGATGCCAAAACGTTGATGGCCCTTCAAAGGTGAGACTTTGAGATACACAAAGTCATTGGGCTCAAAGCTCAACTCACGGCGACGGCGATCTGCATAGCTCTTCTGCTGGACTGGGCCGTGCGCAAATGTTCGCGGATCAACTAAACCTGACTTTCGGCCTCATTAATCGACTTCGGGCCGAAAAACTGCCGCTCACCAGTCTCTGACCAGTTCAATGGGGTTCTGCATCTCCTCCCATACAAGGCCTCAAACAGTACCATGCCAAGACTGGCCTGATAGTTGTTGTTGTAGGAGAACTCAGCAAATGGTAGGCACTTCTCCCACTTCTTCCCATAGGAAAGAACACAAGCACGGAGCATATCTTCCAACACTTGGTTGACTCTCTCCGTCTGACCATCCGTTTGGGGATGAAAGGTCGTACTAAAGGTAAGACGAGTCCCCATGGTCTCTTGCAGACTATGCCAAAATCGGGAGGTAAACAGTGCTCCCCGATCAGACACAATCGTCTTGGGCACACCATGCAAACTCACAATCCTCGATACATAGAGTTCAGCTAGAGGTCCCACACGAAGTTGAGTCTTGACAGGAAGGAAATGTGCCACTTTAGTCAACCTATCAATGGCATCGTTTCCCTTGGACGAGCGGGGCAAACCGGTGATGAAGTCCATACCAACGGAATCCCACTTCCACTCTAGCACAAGCAAAGGCTGAAGAAGACCTGCTGGACGCTGATGTTCGGCCTTTACACGACAGCACACGTCGCACTCGGCAACGAACTTGGCAATCTCACGCTTCATTCGAGTCCACCAGAATCTCTGGCGAAGGTCCTGATACATCTTGGTAGCCCCGGGGTGGATAGACAAAGGAGAGTCATGGGCTTCGCGGAGAATCAAATCCTACAATTCCATGACCTTCGGAATCACAAGACACTGCCCAAACCATACAACTCCGTGCTCATCCTCTGAAAAGCACTTGGCTGCCCCATCCTTGATGTTCTGCTTGATTTGGCTCACACCAACATCTATCTGCTGTGCAGCCTTAATTTGGTCCACCAAGGTTGGTTGCACAACCAAGGTAGCAAGAGAACCGTGCTCGATCAAACCCAAATTAAGGCGCTGAAATTACTGCCTTGGCAAAAGGTGATCTTCCCAACCACCCTTCGAGGATAAAACACAACACTGAGCATATCTTCTAAGGTTTGAATTATGCGCTCGGGTGACCATGCTAATAACTCTTGTGCAACGTACTATCTCTCGCATAAAGTGAAATGAGGGTAGGTCTCTTGCTCTTGGAGCATTAACATGTTGCAATACACCTTTCGACTGAGTGCATCCGCAACGACATTTGCCTTGCCCGGATGATACTGGATGCCCATATCATAGTCCTTGATCAATTCCAACCATCTTCTTTGCCTAAGATTCAGATCTGGCTAGGTGAACAAGTACTTCAAGCTCTTGTGGTCAGAGTACACCTCACAACGGTTACCAATCAGATAATGCCGCCAAATTTTGAGTGCGTGAACCACAGCAGCTAACTCCAAGTCATGAGTAGGATAGTTGAGTTCATGAGGCCTCAACTGCCTTGATGCATAGGCCACAACCTTGCCTTCCTACATAAGAACACAACCAAGACCCTGACGAGAAGCATCACAAAAGATATCAAAACTCTTGTGAATATCAGGGAGAACAAGCACTGGGGCTGAGGTCAACCGCTTCTTGAGTTCCTGAAAACTCACATCACAAGCAGCAGACCACTCAAACTTCTTGTCTTTCTTGAGCAATTCAGTCATAGGCTTCGCAATCTTGGAGAAATTCTCGATAAAGCGGCGATAGTAGCCACCAAACCAAAAAACTCCGCACATCGGTGGTCGACTTGGTGACCCCAAGATAGCACATCACTGACTTTGCTAGGATCCACGGCCACACCTCCTGCTGAAAGAACATGGCCCAAGAATGCCACTTCCTTCAACCAAAACTCACACTTGCTGAATTTGGCATACAGCTGGTGCTCACGCAGCTTGCCCAACACAAGCCTGAGATGTTCAGCGTGCTCTTCTTCATTCTTGGAGTAGATGAGGATATCATCGATGAATACCACCACAAACCTATCCAAATACTCCATGAATACCGAGTTCATAAGGTTCATGAATAAAGCAGGAGCATTGGTTAAGCCAAAAGACATGACGGTGTACTCGTAAAGACCATAACAAGTAGTGAAAGTCGTCTTCGGAATATCCTCAGCCCTGATTCAGACCTGATGATAGCTCAATCTCAAATCAATCTTAGAGAACACCTGGGCTCCAGCCAACTGATCAAAGAGATCATCAATACGAGGCAAAGGATACTTGTTCTTCACCGTCACCTCATTAAGCGGACGGTAATCAACACACATACGCAGGGTCTTATCCTTCTTCTTCACAAAATAACTGGAAAGCCCCAAGGAGATGAGCTAGGACGAATGAAACCCTTCTCTTGCAGCTCACCTAGTTGCTTCTTCAGCTCCTCCAACTCATTAGGAGGCATTCGATACGGCGCCTTAGAAATCGGGGCGGTACCGGGCAGCAACTCTATAACGAACTCCAGGTCTCGAACGGGAGGCATTACAGGCAAATCTTCGGGAAAGACATCCGCGAAGTCGCACACAGTGGGGACATCGCGAATCTCCATCTTGGCTTTGCTTCAGGGCATAAAGATGTGGCCCTTGCGGTGCGGTGAAAACCCAACTGTTCACTGAAGAACGGTGAGGTAGACGATCTTCTGGCACAATCGATTTGCCCCAAGTGTTGGGACAACCAATCCATGCTAAGAATCACATCCAAGCGCCACTGAGTCGAGTAGGATAAGATTCGCCAAGAATCCCACCTTCGATGTGGATAGGAGCGTCCGGCATCCTTGGTCGCTCTCATTTCGAACCGGAGCGAATAAGTAGTGGAACCCCAAAGGAACACGGTGGAGACCACTATCAGCGAGAAAGCGACCTCGAAATAAAGAATGCGAAGCTCGAGTCAAATAAAGCGTAGCGGGGCGTAAATTGACAAGAAGCGTGCGACACCACGTCGGGCGCCTCTGTGCCTCCTCGGTGAGATGTGGTTGACTCGGCCGCTCCCATGCCGGGGTCTTACGGTCGGTGGTGACCACTCCCTGCCCGCGTCCTCCATTAGGACGAGGGGCCGCTCCAATCTTCTTAGGGCAACTACTCGCGTAGTGGCCCTTGTTGTGGCAGTAGAAGCAGGTGACGTCGGCAGCGGGGTTGCGGGGAATACCCTGCTGCTGGATCGCAGGCGCACATGACTGAATCACGGCCTGCGGAGGACGGGGAGCTGGTGCCGAAGGCCTCGGCGGTGGTGAAGCCAAAGAACGGGCCCCTGGTGCAGGCCCAACACGGGGACGAACAAGGCCGGCCTGTGCAGACCGCTGGGCCTCCCACTTGCGCTTGCGGGACTCGCCCAGCGCTCTCGCCTTGTGCTCGGCGATGATGGCCTTGTCCACCAAGGTATGGAAGTCTGCAAAGTCAACAATGGAGAGCTTGTCCTGAAGCTCCTCAGACAAACCCTCCATGAACTTTTCCTGCTTGGCCTCATCAGTGGCCACCTCAGCAGGAGCATACCTCGCAAGATGGTTGAATTCATGGAGGTACTCAGTCACAGATTTGCGCCCCTGTTTGAGCGCAAGGAACTCCTTCTTCTTCAACTTCATCAGGCCGGCGGGGACATGGGCCCGACGGAAAGCTGACCTGAACTCCTCCCACGAGACCACGTGTCCCGCGGGTGCATGGCGAGGAAGTTCTCCCACCATGAGAGTGCCGCACCCTCCAAGCGATGGGATGCGAAAAGTGCCCGCTCGCGCTCACCCGGCGAGCAGCGTTGAGCTTCCGCTCAACGGATGTAACCGATCGTCGCGTCCGTGGGATCCTCGGACCTGGAGAAGGTAGGAGGCTGAGTACGGAGAAACTCCGCCAGCCCCCCACGCGCCTGATGTCCACCACCTCCAGATCCGGAGGCTCCAGAGGGGGTGGAGGTGTTCCTCGCGATGACCTCCAACACTCTGCGGTCCTCCGAACGGTTGCGTTCGATCTGCATGAGGACTTCAGCCATGGTCAGAGGAGGTGGAAGCTCCTCATCGGGACTACCCGGTTGATTCCGACCACTACGAGTTCCTCCTACCATCCTGTTTCACTAAGACAAGTTAGCTACAAGCCCGAGATCAAAAGGCAAGGAAATCCATACTCAATTAAAATGACCAAAGAACAACCATAAGAGAGCATAAGACCATAAGTCACTAAATCAACTTCCCGAAACGACTAACCCGTATGGAAGGAACGAGTAATCGTTTGAGAAGACCAAAATTTCATAACTCAATTCTAGCTCTAAACAGCCCAAAAATCAAGGTATAACCACCCAATAGAGTATAGGCATTTAGCTAATTTCATATCACTTCTTACCATTTTGTTCCCACAAGTTTTAGTTGAATTAACCTCTGATTTTTAACACCATTTACTAGTTAAGCGCTAGCTGTCCAGATTTCTTTCTCCAAGCTCTCATGGTTCTCCCAAAACCAATTTAATCGATAGTGGCTAATTTTTGAAAGGAAGGGAGGAACAACTTTTTCAAAACTTAAGTGAGAGTAAGGTGAGATGAGCAAGCTAAGATAGGTAAGGAGTAAAATCCGAGAACTTCCTTAAATTTTCATGAACTGTTTGAAAGTAAGTTTTCAAAATATCCTAAAGGCGACCAAGCTAGGGGTTTCTACGGTTAGTATGGCTCTGATACCAACTTTGTGAGGACCCGGGTATTTAACTAGTAATACTTAACCTCCATATGGTTCTAGCATTACTAATCAAATATCCAAAGCCTCGATAGACATGTGCTTCCCAATTGCAGACACGCTCATCATCACAAAATCATACATCATTTCCATACAACAATTAATACTAAGTTCAACAACGACATACATAAAGTAAAGTTATTACAAAAGAGCCGACCGGCCAAATAACACAATATACAAGAATGACAATGAAGCAAAGGTGCCATAAGATGGCTAGAACAAAAGTCGACCAGGTTAGCCACACAACCCACAAGGCAACCGACCAGGCCATCAAGCTAGTCACCCATAGCTACCACAACACTGACTCACAAAAGTGAGGCCCATCGAGCTCACCTTCTTCCTCTGCAACAAATACATTTAAGCAAGATAACCGAGTACACAAAGGTACTGCAAGGCTCGGCGTGTGCAATAGCGACCTATTCATAAACTACATGCAAGCTTATTTAGGTGGAGGTTATATGTCTCATTTTGCACAAAGCCAACTTTATTTGCAATAATGTAATACATTTAAAAGCAAGTTTGCAAATCTGTTTTGTTGTCAAAATAACAGCGAAATAAAGGTACATACAAGTAACCACCTGGAAGTGACTATCCCAATAGTCACCACAACATAGCACGAATCCCCGATTCGTACCATCCATCAAGTTTTAATTAAAAGGTTGTAGTCTAACTCTTGAAAGACCTTGCCAAACGTGTCCATAACCTAGGACGAGGCTATTCGAATAGTTTTAACCCTGCAGGGGTGTACCAATGTACCTACACTTCAGACCGCTTTTAAGCCACAAAGCACACTTCCGAGGGTACGCCGGCACGGCTAAGTCCTACGAGACATTTCCAATCTTGTGCATTAACTACGAGCCGCTCGTATGGGTAGAAACCCATACGCTTACATTGCAAGCCGAAAGACAACCAGCCATCACGGGGGAAGCCTTTCGGACACTGCAATGCTCCCAGCACCATCCCTCCTGCGACTCCCTGCGACCCGAAGCCAATACACGCCAAAGTACTAAGTCAAGAGAGGTCCCATACCCTCTAGTGTGGTTAGCACGCTAAAATGCTTGGTTTAGTGTAACAAGATGTTCGGTCCTTGTTGACCCGGGCACCATTCTAGTCACACCCAAAATCACACCATCTTACCATTGTGCCCAAGTCTAAATTATTTTGTTTTCAGTTTTAGTTTTCATAAGTAGACATGGCACAAGGCTGAAATCATAAATCATAATAAATTTTATGTGATCAAGGTTATCGACAAGTCGATAACCGCCCATTTCTACCAGAAGCTAAACATGGCTAAGCAATTAATTCGCAACTACTAAGTGAAAAGAACTCATCCACGAGCTCTAAATCACAGTAACAACCTAGGCTCATGGTAGTAAAGGATAATCATTTGCCTAAGGAGATGCATCTACTAGGTCAACTAACGACAATAGTTTAACACAAAGTAGCAATGCATACATAGAATTTGTAATTAACATAAATACTTAAAATACTGGGATTAACATGATCAAACTGCTTGCCTTGCTGGGATTGGTCTTGCTGCAGAGGGGAGTGCTCAGGTTCAATAAATTCTTCGGAACCTAACGCGAAAAGGCGATAAAACCAATAAGAACGGAGAACACCCAAAAGGAACTCAAGAGCAAAGAACATCCAAATCCCATGAAATTTATACAGCAACTAGAGGTTGATTTTAGACAATTTTAGAAACAAGAATCACTTCATTTGGACTTAGCATGAAAAAGTTATGGCTAAATTAAGCTCTCTCAGCCTGAAAAATCCTAATTAAAATAATTTCGGTTACTGTTCATGGCAAAAATTTCTAGAATGATCTGGAATCCGAAATTTTTATGGTGGGTGGCTAAGGTCATCCTAAGAACAGCAAAGTTGAGTTTACATCATTTGGAGTTATAATGAATTAGTTATGATTTTTCTAAGTCCTAAAACTAGTAGATCATTAATTTCAGTGGCAAGGATCATATTAAGGCCTATTCTACACTACAGTACACTCCTAGTGGGTTTTAACAAAATTTAGTTTGCTCAGTTTGGAATCACAGAGAATAAGTTATGCATTTTACAAATTTTCAATGAATTTCTAGACAACTATTTTATATTAGACAAGTTCATGTAGTTTATATCATTTTCTGCTATATAACAGTGCCTAAATCCATTCTCAGATTAAAGTTCATTCTATAACAGAGCTAAAGCAACTGGAATCATTCAAAAAGGAGCTAAAATGACAAAATTATGCACTTTTGAAATTTGAAACATTAAAAGACTTAGAAAATTTGAGCTCTCGGGAGGTCCAAATGAATCAAGGAAGCGGGAGGTCGTGGGCCATTGATCTTGCATCGCAAGGCCACGGACCTCGAAGCCGCAGCGCACAAAGACCTCCTCCGCTGCGGGAGGTGCGGGCCGTTGAGATTAGATCCAACGGCCACGAGCGGTGCATGCATGCAGCGACGCGAAAGATCTCCAAGCGCATCGAGGAGGTCGTGGCCGTTAAGATTGGATCTAACGGTCCCAACGAAGTGATGCAGCGCACACGCCGAGAACTCCTCGCGCTAACGAAGGTCGTGGCCGTTAGATCAAGATCGACGGCCCGAGCTCTAAGGGAGGTCCTAAGGCTTTAAAACCAAGGAAGGAGGTCGGGCGGTCGGGATCTCTGGGAGGTCCCAACGGTCTAGATCTCCGAGAGGAGGTCCTACGGCTAAATCTACGGAGGAGGTCTCAGCCCGTTAGATCTAAATCTAACGGTTTAGACCTGAGGAGGAGGTTCTAAAGCTACGGATCTAAAGGATGAGGTCCTAGACGGTCAAGGTCTCCAGGGGGAGGTCCTGAACGGCTAAGATATCGCAAGGGAGGTCATGGATGGCCAAGATCTAAGCGAGGAGGTCCTATGCGATAGGGTTTCAACGAAAGAAGATCTGGACGGCTCAGATTAGACCTAGTGAGGTCCTGAATGGTCCAGATCGACGCGGAGGGAGGTCCTAAGACTAAGGATTTTACAAAGGAGATCTAACGCTCAGATCTAAATCCAGGTAGGTCGTGAACGGCTAGGATTGCGCCTAAGAGGTCCTGAGCGGGGTTTTCTTTGTAAAAGACCAGGGGTGGCTTTTTACAAAGAGGACCCCGAGGGTGGTCTAGGGGTGGTCTTTGCAAAATGACTAAGGGGAGGTCTTTTTGCGCAGGAGTGGTCCTAGCGGCTAAGATTGAATTTAAAGAGGTCATGGGCGGCTAGGATCTAACCAGGGGAGGTCGTGAGCACTTAAGGTTTCTGCGAACAGAGACCTACGGTCAAGATCTACCCTCGAAGAGGTCCTCAACGGCTCAGATTGCACGAGGAGGTCCCGAAGACATAACGTTTTACAGAAACGAGCCCACGGCTCAGATTGAACCCGGGGTGGTCCTAAACGGTGGAGATAACTCGAGGAGGAGGTCCTAAGGCTTAGGCTTTTCAAGAAGAATCCCAAGGCTCAGATCTAATCCTGGGAGGGTCATGGACGGCCACGATTAACCCGAGGAGGTCTGGTGACTTGACAAAATCGCGACAAAGTACAGAGCTCAACGTTGAACTCGCCGGCACGTCACCGGCGACCAAAGCCATGGCGGTGCTAACTGACTAAGCCAAAATGTTCGCAATACTATTGCGAACCTAATGCGAACATCCTCGACGGCGGAGCAAGCCTAGAACGCCGGCGAGCCGGAGGAGGGCGGAGGAGTTGTTTCGGTAAAAACCGAAAACGGCGAAAAGGCCCACTACACGCTAAGCTATCAAGTACTCGAGCTCTACGGGGCTAAAATGGACTCACCAGAGTACAGGGGTGGTCCAGAGGAGGTCGGAGAAGTGCTGGTGGCGGAGCAGTTCACCGGAGGCGACGAAGCCCCCCTTTTGGCCGCAACCCGCGAAACTTCGATTCGAGTTGCTCCTGAGAAAACAACCCAAAAAGGAGTTAGGGACCGGCTTTGCGATGACCGAGGTCTCGTGGAAACAAAAATCGTGGCAAGAGGACCTTTGGAGGACCCAAGTTGTCGATGGAGCTCACGCGCCGAAATGGCGAAATGAGCTTAAGGTGAGACTGGGTGCTCAACTTGACAGAAAAAGGTTTGGGAGGACGACTGGAGGTGGAAGGGTCTTAGAGGAAAGCCTCGGAGTTGCTCAAGTAGCTCAGAGCCAGCGGAGCACCCGGACAGTGGTTTAATGGCGACGGGACAAAAGGTGCAGCCGCGCGAGAAAACGATGAGGGGAGGCAGGTAAGGTCAGCGCTGCACCTGACATGGGCAAAAGCAAAGCTCAGGGCCATTAATGGGGCCCGCGAGATGACCCAACGCCGCGCAACTCACCTGCCACAGCGCACGCGCAGGTACAGGGAGCCGAAGGTAGAAGAAGAACAGAGGGAGCGGGTGGGGTGGTTGTGAGCGTTGGATTGTAAATCCAACGGCTCCCACACGGTTGCTCCGGATCGAGCTCGGGTGCAGCTAAAAGACTTGGTCCAACCAAGTCACTGAGTTGGGCTCAGGCTCGAGCCCGAGTCTGACTCGAACCAGAGTTTTAATTTTTGGTTTTTGGAAGAGCTGCACTTTGGAGAATTGTTTGAGCTAGCGAAACAACTTCAAAAATTCTGAAATTTTTACAGGAGTTTGCCAACTAAGTCATTGACCTTGTGTAAATTTTTCAGAGGTTTTTGTGCTATACATTTTCCTCCAAAAATTCCACAAGGTGCTGGTCCACAGTTTGACCAGAATTTAATTGGGTTGACTGACCTCCAAAAATATCCAAACAATTTCTAAAAATTGTGAAATTTTTCAGAGGGGTTACACATCAACCCAAGAACTCAGGAAAAATATTTCCAGGAGATGATAAAGAGGTTTGACAAGATTGTTTTTGAAAGCTCAAGATTTGGATCAAAAGACTTGTGACTTTGTATTTCCATAACTTCTTGTACAATAATTGTTTAGTACACACAGGAAATACATGATGTAAGAAAAAGTTTTAAATTCTACTCATTTTCTTACATTTGAAACACAAGTCTAAAATTGGGATGTTACAAACGAGTCTGTCTTCACACCTCAAGTGAAATTACTTTCTTTACCAAGTCTATTTCTAGTCAAATGTAACACGAAGTCTTAAAGGCTTTACTTCCAATAACCATACTACGACCACTTCGTGGTCGTAAGGTTTTCTACGACCACCACGTAGTCATCAGGTTTTCTACGACTACCTTGTAGTCATAAGATTTCCAACAATCTTCTTGACCAAGTATATTTCTGGTCAAATAAAATACACGCTGAAGAGTTTTTCCTTCGACCATCATTCTACGACCACCTCGTGATCGTAAGATGATTTATAACTCCTTTTCCAAGTAAGTTACTTTCACTTAAAGTTGGGGGGCTAGATGACGAGGATCTAACAATCATCATTTTATTATTTATCTATAATTCTTATTATGGGTAAATATACCATCATACGGTTCTTAGGTATACCCCTTATGATCTTAAGAGAGAAACCAACTAGGTGGTCGTAAGTCCTACGACCACCCCTATAGTCGTAAGGTCTTCTACGACTACCTTATGATCGTAAGTTCTTCTATAATCACCTCTAGCCATAAGTTCTTCTACAACTAGTACCCAGTCGTAAGGTTTTCTATGACTGCCTTATGATCGTAAGTTCTTCTACAATCACCTCTGGTCGTAAGTTCTTCTACGACCAGTACCCAGTTGTAAGTCCTTCTATGACTACCCCCTGGTCGTAAGCTCTTATACGACCAGCTCAGCTACGACCACCCCTGTAATCAATAGAGCCTACAGACAAGTGGGCCCAATTGATTAGGGGATCTAAGTAGTTAATATACCATGTTATTTTCTGGGGTAATTGCACGTAATGTGCCATTATCTCTAACAAGTAACTACCAAGCGACGTGGAGGGGATACTACTCCAGTGATTACTACCATTATTATGTCTGTTATATGGAATAATGAGGCGCCTCTTGACCTGGAGGAACGACTATCTCTCCACGCACTATTTAAAGGTTTCAGACAGAGATGATAGGGAGAGGACAATCGGGAGCATTAGACTTTACCTTGATTGTAACCAGCATACACAATACAATACACACAGGAGTAGGGTTGTTATTCTCTCCGGAGAAGGCTAAATCTGTATAAAAATCCCTATGTCGTTCTTTCTGCGTGATCAATTGTGGGGACCCTTCGAAATCAAATAATCTTTTTGTAAGATCAGTTCTAAAACATCGATAATAATAGTTGCAAGGTTGTTCAAAGGAAGGCTTGTGGTTCCTTTATTTGCACAAAGCTATAGTTGAATTAGATTAAGTAGTAAGCTAGTCCTGTGATCTAGCATTTTAACTAAACCAACTTTTAATTAAATTGAGCATTGTTGTGAAATATTAGTGGAGGCTCCAACCTCCATATATTACTGGGTGACTCGATCCACTCAATGCTATGTTTTTCTTGGAATATAGCCTGCACTTTCCACTTGCTACAACCTAGACAAATAAAATCCTCGGGCTCCAACCCGACATTTCATCCCACTCACAAAATTGTTTTGTAAAAGTAAAGACTAATTAAGCAAGTTCTCGGCATCACCCATGATCTTGGGCATGGCTATCAAGACAGTTTTCACCCGGTAGAGGTCGCACAACTTTACCCAGAAGAGACGATCATCTTATTATGCCAACACACTACCGTAGGCGTGAGACTAAGAAAATCATCACAAGACTTTTACAATGCCCCACCCCAACACAACTCCACCCGCTAAGGTTTCATCCGTCGAGGGCCACTACAGCCGAGCTGGACGCCCCCTCTTGCACCCTATGGTTTACCTGTGTCTTATAGCCACACCACCCTCCAGGTGGTTTACCTGTGATTATGACCACGCCACATTCCGCCAAATGGTGAAGCTAACGCTGAAGCAAAGTAAATTAATTAGCTAGGTCGTACCTATTATAGACTTATGGTTGCACTTGTGGATGTCATGGGGATATTCTCCTAGTCTCAGTGCGATGAACAATTAGCAATAGCGTCAAGGCGATTGGCGAAATTCGTTTTTGGGAATTTTAGGCTATTGTTAGTTGTCAGGAGGTTAGATTGGCCTTGGTGGCGTTTTGACTGCCATGGTGACGATCAGATCGGCCCGCTAAAGGGTTGGTGGTCAGATCGTCCATGGGTGGCGGTCTGACCAGCCAAAAGTAAAAATGTGAATTTTGAGACAGGGTGAAAATAGAGGGTGTAGACAAGTGAGAGGATTCCTTTGCACTTGGTCCAATAATTTTGAAGTTTCGAGTCAAAAGTTCTATTCGAATTATGTTTCCAAAGAGTCTGCAAATTTTTAGGGTGGAAATTTGGCTAAGGAATTGAGCAGTTTGATCGGCCAGGGAGGCGGTCGGACCGGTTGGCCGGGCAATCGGACCGGTTGGCCGGGCCGTCAGACCGGCCATGTTGGCGGTCTGACCAGCCAGGCCCTGATCATGCGCCGGGAAGGCGGTGATAGTCATGGGTTAGGTCAAATTCATGGGTTTCAGTGCACATGTGTTGCATGAAGTATGTTTTGACTAACATTGGTCAAGTTGCGAAGAACTTGCACCCAGAATCGATTTCTTAGTTTATTGTTGTGTGGGAGTCTTGGTGGTCAACGACGGTCAACAGCGAGGATGATCGGGACTGGGCTAGGAGAGCTGAGGTACAGAACGATCAAGGATGCCGGGTGAAGTAATTCGACTCAAGCATGGTGCAAGATGGACAAGGATGACCAATAAAAAGTTTGGTGTGACGGGTTGGATCAAGCGGCGTGGGGTCACTACAAGTGTTATGGTGGTTCTGGTGGGAGCTGGATGGGAGAGACTTGCCAACATGAAGAGAGTCGTTGATCAAACTACACGTAGCAAAGTATGGGATTGCATCATGTCGATTGCACTCGGTCTATGAAGAAGGATTGAGAAGGTTTTTTTTGGTATCTTCACCAAAATACCGCCTTGGTGACCTTTAGAGAAACCACGCCACGAGACGGCGCAAGGAGAAACGGTTTAAATCAAGTGAAGATGAAGATCATGAAGAGATATATTCGGGAAGTCTGGTTTGTCATCCGCTTTGAGAAGCGTGCATGAGTGTAGACCCATTTATTTGTTGGCTTAACGAGTGTCCGATAAGGTTTTCTCTCTTGAACTAGCCTCCACTATAAAAGGAGAGCTGCAAGATTTATGCCACTGAAGCCTTTCCAAGTGAAAACCTTAATTTGTGATTAGGGGGAAAGTGGAGTAGAGGAGGTTAGGCTTGTGAGAAATAGATTGATTGAGTGCTCAAGTGTTGAGTTTTTATCCTCTATGCTGCAGTGGCTGTAAACCAATAATCTTCTCAAATCTATCCAAGTAAGATTTTCCCAAGATGAGTTTTCGCTTATTCTTACTCTTTCTTTGATGCCTTTTGGGATTTTGCTTGTTCTTTTGGTTTTCTTGGTGTCCATGATGTGATTTAGCTTACTAGGATATGTGGGAATACATCTGGGATCATCTTAACCATTATCCACCCACATACAAGTTTTTTAGTCAAAGATTGAATTTTCTCGGTTCTTGCGCCCTCTTAATCTCATCTAAGAAATTCATGGAACCTTAGCTTCGATCGTTTCGATCATCAATTGGAATATGTTTCTGGCCTTCTTGATGAGCTATGGTTGTTTCAGAGGTTTTGGATCATCGGAGTAGAAGTTAGGTCTTTTGGTGATCATCTCGGGGCAGGGCTCAGGGCAGTAACGGTTAGACCGGCATGCCATAGGTCAAACCAGCCTTCAAGGGGTGGTTAGACCGTTCGTGTGCCACCTTGTGAGTTTTTGGTGGTTTTGGTCCTTGTGTCTCGGGGTTCGTCGATTTCAACCCAAGACTTCCGTTGTGCTTGTGTTCTCTGATCTTCATAGCTTCCATAAGCTACTGAGGAGGAGAAGAAGTTGAAATCGTTCGGGGTTGAAAAGGAGTAATGCTTCTATTCACCACCCCTCTAGTCGCTGTTTCGATCAACAACACTATTAGTGCACGAGAGGTCATCACAGGAACTGGTCCTTAATTGACTTTGGTGGTGCTCTCATATTACCAAATTTCGCACTCTTATCCGCACCCGCCCAACTTACCATCTGCCCAAGTATAAAATAGTTTTTTAGTTTTCGTTTTGAAAATCTAGTTTTGAAGTTTGAATGATGTCAGAGCGAATTAATGCCCACATGTCAATGTATCTAAACAAGGCTAAGCATGATACTTAGATACAGACTTAATAGCTAATTAAGTCTATCATTATTCCTAGGGTAACAATAGGTAATGTCCAAGTTGAAGGAATGGAATTTAATATCTCACTTAGCATTAAGGTATTAACTACAAGCTAAGACAATATAATTGTAATAAAGCATAGCGATGCAATTTTATAATTTAAAACAATATAATTTGCATTCAAAATATAGGTGCAGAATAATTAAAGTGTTGACTCATCTTGCTGGTCTTGGTCGTGTTCGATCTGATGCTCTCCTAGAGCTTCAGAATATATGTACGCGAAAAATAACCAAACTCGAATAAATCCGAATGGATTCAAATTGCATTCAACATTCTAAATAAACTCCAAAATTCATGTTTTTGGTTTTGTTAGGTAGAGTTTGAATTTAGAAACAAGAATCATTGAATTTGGATTTAAAACGAGAGAGAACGATCCCTCTGAAGTTTTAAATCCAGAAAAACCCTTAAAATAAAAGAGAGAGAGTTCCTCCCACTGATAGCTAGGGCCCACTAGATTTTAATTTTCCTTTTGATTTATTTTTCAGTTAGAAAACTTTATTGTGACTGACAGGTAAGGCTATAGGGATTTTGTTTTCTTTTTCAATTAGAAAAGACTTTGTCCCTGACAGGTGGGGCCATTGTTTGTACAAACTCGATTCATGGGAACAATGTATGAACCGAGGGCTCACATGTCACTAACACTGGTCTGCAGACCAGTAATATAGTGTTCTTGGACTCTTTGTTAATTAGATGAGTTCGTGCGATGACTTACATACAAAATTACATACGAATATGATTGCTTGTAGTTGTAATTGTAATGGCAGGAGCTTATAAAAAGAGCATGCACAGTATGAATTGGATAATAAGCTGGAATCAGCTGCATGAAAGCCGCACTACATAGCTTTCCGGTTTCCCCTTGGGAACTCGCGCACCTCTCAGCTCCCATCATCGGACATCCCCCAACCTAACAAAACCCTCGAGCGCGCTAGCACTGTGCTAGTCAGCCAGAGAGAGCGCAGAGCCCTCAAAAGGCAACGGAAGGAAAAAGCAAGAGGCCGAATCCAGAGGTACACGCGCGCTTTTGATCATAAAGGAGCAAGAAAGGAAAGGGAAACGCAACAGAGGAGAGGAGAGCAAAGCGCGCGCCCGCACGCACATGGCCCCCTCGCGCGCGCCATCATCCCCCGGAACCGGCAGGAATTGACATCGATGGCTCGCTCGCTCGTCTCGTCGTAGCTCCCGATGGTCTCCCCCCTCCCCCGTAAGAGGAGAGAGAGGAGCGCCGCCCAATCATAGATTCGTCGGCCCCACACGACACGGGCCGGCCCAGCCCTGGTGGCTGGCCGCAGAGGATCCCGAGCGCCCACGTGCGGGCACGCCAGGGGCCGCTCGATGGGGCTCCGACGGCCGGATGGGAGCTGCGTGCTTTGTACGGCACCCGTGACAAGGCACTAGTTTGGCAAGATGTCCTTCAACATTTCGCTCGTCTGAAGATGAAGCTTTGAAGGAGAGAGTTAAAGCTGGGGCTATGAAGAAGATGGCCACACAATTCGGTGTTGGAAGAAGAAATTGTACAACACATTTATCAAGAAGAACTTCGGCCTTGATTTCAACACTAAGGCTGCGTCAAGTTGAGGCCGCTTTGGGATGAGTTTATGCAGTTCAAGACATCGGAAGAGGTGAGGCACGGGTGAGAAGGAACCAACAGAATGCGACAAAGCAATACCACCATCACTTGGGATCGGTGGCTCTGAGTGCCATTGTGGGAAGCTGGTCGCGCCGACACCGCGCTCCATCGCCTCCACGGCGGGACGCCGCCTCCGGCGGGCTGCCCCATCGCCTCCGGCGGGCTCGGCCACGCCGCCAGTGACCCTGCGCCAAAGAAGAAGCCCCCCTCCAGCGTCGGCCCCTGCGCCGAAAAGGCCTCGGGAGAACACCGGCTATTTCGGAAACTTTCCATGAGAAAGGCTGCAGAAATAGATGCGATGCAGATGTGGGCGATTTCTTCGCGAAAGTCAAGGGCGAAACCACGAGCCGTGCTTCTTACATGCGTCCTGGCGCAGCAGCGTGGGACCAGGGAGATAACGGGGATGGGTAGGGCGGGTTGGTGACGACGTCGATATGCTCCCGTCCTGTCCTGTGCGATGCCTCTGCTGGTTCTATTATGTAGGTACACCGGGAGAAAACTACATTTGAAACCGGAGTAGTTTCGCTTTCGTCATTGGCGCTGGTTAAATTTCCAAAAACGTGGGGTTCTACGTTTAGAGATGTAATGTTCACCAGCCAACTTTTCGAACCAGCAATCAACTTGGTCCACCATGGTCAGTACCAGCTTAAGTGGCAACTATACTTGTCATCAACTTAAGGTGTGCCAGAGCCAGAAATTAGTTACAAGAGGAGGATACGTGCGTTCAATGGAAAAACATGTGCCAGCTTTGTGATGCCTTGTGTGCCTCCAATAAACTCCAAACGTGTGTAGCGGACACGCACATGTGTGGATGGTGTGAGTACGGTGTGTGTCGAGAGTGTATGTCTGCCTTGTATTCTCTCAAAAAAAAGTTACAAGAGGAATGATATGTGGTGGTGCATTAAATATATTATGCAGTTTTTACAACGTACAAATTGTGCTATAATAATTTTTCAAGGGTTCACATTAACACATAATACATGTGTCGTACGTACCAAAGCATATCTAAGTTCTGTTGTAGTCGAAGTCCACGAGGTTATATGCCGAAATGAAGGCCCCAAGCCTAAGATTTAGGCAACGATTCACAATGAGTAAAAGACCTTGCCAAGAGGTGCTCTGCGCTGAAGCCCGAGTAGCCTAGGGCTTGCAAATATTTTGCAGAAATACTACATGTGTCCCTCAAGGTTGTACGTGTGTTAGGAACTAGCTTGGTAAACGACACCCTTGCATCCATGCTATACACAATAAAAAAAGTTTTTTTTTTGACTCATTTCTATTTTATTATATTTTAAACTTACAACATAAAATAGTTGCATTCTAATTTCACACCCATGTGTGAAAAAACTAAAACCTACACCGGGAAGCATTCTATCATCTTTTTTTTTATCTATTGCAACACTTAATTGAAACATGACACCGTGCTTCTATTTTTGCCGTCATTTTATTAACTTACATGGCATCATGCTTCTAATATTGCCACCATTTTATTAACCTACACATTTGAACTCTTCTAAATAGTAAGTGTGGCACGTGCAGATCTGCATTGCGGACAACTACCACAAACTAGAACCGATGGACATCATTTATACTTCATTGTTTCCCATGCATCTCTCATATACGTCGTTGTCATCTTTACCGATTGGCGGCCATCGCCTATTCCAGCCAATTGTGCCTCTACCACCTCGCCCCAATGCCCCATATATCATTGTCACCTCCCTCTTTACCACATGAACTACATCCTTTAGCATCACTACTACTGGAGCTAGCATCTTTTCACTGCTATGAGCACTCCCAGGGACGGAGACAAGGGTGCTAGGGGTAGCCCAGGTCCTCTCCCATGCTCTATTCAATCCCTTGTGCCCATATGAATATGTTAGATAAAAATAATAGTAAAGTTATATTTGATTCGCTTTAATAAAAAAAATATCTAATTGGTCCTCTCATTATATTTTTCTGGCTCCGTACCTGAGCGCTCCTACGACATCACTCTATACTGCCCATTTTTTAACTAGTAACGCCATTTGCCGTATGCACTGCTACTCCCCCATGCAGCGGATGCTAGCCAAATTGAGAAAAGGTACGTGGAAATACGCTACTGGGGAAATCACATTAAAGATTACAAAATTATAAGCTAGAGACACTACATTTGGTCTATGTACGTTGAGAAGCAAGGAAGCACATATCTCAATCTCTCATTTGCCTTTTTTCAAAACGTTGAGCCCACACAGCTATGCCTTGGCTGCTCATGTCCACAGTCGCTTGTAAAGTAGTAGGTAATGCTCTTACCATTTTACCTTTCAGCACAACCATCATTCAATTATTTCACCGATTTAAATTAAAGTTTACAAAAGCATTAGAAAAGATGATCCATTAATTCAAAAGAAAAAAAAGCAGAAAATTTAATCCACGTCATAAAAACTGGACCAACCCTTGTACGGGCTCCAAGTGAGAAATGATAGATTCGATGCTGTAACCAGCTGTCTGTCCCTCCGCCCGGTGGGGTGCACCTAGCAGCGAGTCAGTCAGTCAGGCAGGCAGGCTAGGCTAGCACAGAGCCACAGAGGAACCCCTGACCGGTGGGCCCCACGCACCAGCGTCACCCAGGTCACCAACCCAACCCATCCCTCGCTAGCCCCTGACCAAACCCTAGGGTTAAATACCGCACCCACGTTTTGATCCCCCTCTCTCTTGTCTCTCTCCCGCACGCCCCCTTCCCGAAGACCTCGCGACGCCAAAAGGAGACCACCGCCACCCTCCCCGCTCCTGCTCTCTCCACCCCCGAGCTCTCGCGGCGGCCGAGCCCGAGCCCTACCGCCCGAGCTAGGGCTTGGTCCTGGTCTCCACCTCCGCCTCTCGCCGGCGCCCCGCTCCGCCGCCGCCGCCGCCGCCGGCGACATGGATCTGCCGAGCCTCGCAGTCGTGCTGCGCGCCGCGCTCAGCCACGTCCCCGAGGAGCGCAAGGCCGCCGAGGAGAGCCTCAACCAGGTGAGCAGCTCCGCCCCCCGCCTCCTCCCCCAACAAGACGCCCACTCCTTCTCGGGGTCCAATCTCTACTGTTTGATCGCGAGCCGCGGGGCGCTCCGCGTGAATTGGGGCCTGTTCGGGGGCTGGTGATCTGCGCGAATCTGATAGATGCCGCGGCTGCTCGAGCCTGAGGTGTGCTTGGTGTGTTTAGTTTTTTCCCCGTGGGTTTGGGGAGTTAGCGGAGGGGCTCTGAATATTCTGATTGGTACAGGGTGTGTGTGTGGTGTCGTACTCGTACTCGTGCAGGTCTTACTATGGTAACTGCGGCGATGGTAATTTGGTACTGTCGTATACTGTTGGAGCTGGTTGGGTTGTTAGGGGCATTAAGTTCCGGGTCACCAACAGTAATTTGAGTTATATCTCGCCTTACTGGGAGCCAAAAGGGTTGGTAGCTTAATTAACTGTTCAATCATACAAACTGGCCGGTCAAGAGATTCAAGTGGACTTGATAGGCAACTGAAATATGTGAAAATTTGACCTTTTTTTGCCTCCGTGTTAGTGTCGCGAAGTATTTATGATATATTCTTTAAGTATTCGTATGCGGATTAAATGGGTAAATAAGCAACATTGAAGAAAGTTGTGTCTCTGCTGTGGTTTCCTCTTTTAAAGGCTATATATTTGGAGTTGATAGGAGCCAGAGTGGGTTTATGGTGTGATGCCAAAAGCCTTGGTAGCTTAACTAACTGTTTAATCAAGTAGACTACAGCTAGTCAACAGATTCATATGCATTAGTTAGCTGAAAATATGCAAAGATATAATTTTTCTCCATGTTTGTGAAACTTAGTGTTTCTTTCTTTTTTTGCGAGAAGGAACATAACGTTTCCGACATGAGCAATGCTTGTGAGGAAAAATGATATCTTTATTCCGTTTTTCTATTTAAAATGCTATTTTTTGGTGGCAGTTGCCGAGGGTAAGAGTAAGGTTCACACATGAACAATCATGTATATTCACCGGTTCTGTTTATGTAATAGTAAATTTACAAAAAAATATTTTCTTTTTACTGTGGCAACTAAGCAGAAATGCTGTTAACTTTCTTTTGGCAATATGTATTAAATGAACTGCACAAGTGCGCATGCTTTGAATATATTAATGGAAATGGTGCTCTGGGCAGGCATTACACGCGGATTCGCGCATTGCTCTGTTTTGTCTGATGTTATCTTGTGAGCTAGTCCATTCAATTCAACGCCATCTTTGAGACTATGTTGCCACTTGTCCGGACCATAACACCAAACATAAATCTGTATCTTCTTTTATATATTTTCATGTTGGCAAGGTGGTTATATTGGTCGTTTTTTCTGAACCCCTTAGAAGTCCTTTATCAGTACCTAATCTGGCTTGTCATGATGGTGTTGCTTAGTAATTTGCTTCATTTGAAGACAGACAAGGGAGTGTAGTGCACTGTACCACCAGCTAATATACTAGAGTAACGACAAGATAAGGTTAATTCTGGAGAGGATTTATTCTTGTTCAATGTTTCTTAGTTTCTTACTTTTACTACCTCCAGACTCCAGTTCAAATTAGATCTAGTTAGCAAGTGACATGTGTATACAAGTAATAGGGGCAAACATATGCCAAAAACTAGGGCCATTAGCTCCTGTTCTATGTGCATGTAGCTAAAACAACATCTAAATCAGAAAGTAGTTATTTGTTGCTTGTTGTTGATAATATATTGCACTTTCCCATGCTTTCCATTTGTCCTTTTGTTTTGAGCAATTGTGTTGATACTTCTGCAATTCCTGCAGTTCCAGTACACTCCACAACATCTGGTTAGATTGTTACAGATCATTGTGGATGGAAGTTGTGATATGGCTGTACGACAGGTTGCAAGCATTCATTTCAAGAATTTTGTTGCGAAGAACTGGTCTCCTAATGATCCCGGTATGTAGAGTTTTGTGGTTGACCATTTATGTGCTTATGCCTTCTAATAACTTAAAACTATATTATTATTCTTTTTATAGATGAGTCCCAAAAAATTTCCGAAAGCGACAAGTCCATGGTCCGTGAGAACATACTAGGTTTTATTGTTCAAGTACCTCCTCTATTAAGGTAAGTAGCTTTTTGCAGTGCACATTTCTTATTTTGCTAATGGTTGTAGAAGGTTTTACTTTAGTGATTGGCTTTTGCATTCATGGTGATAACACCTTCAGTATATTACTAATTAAGTGTTGGCAATCAGATGGTTTTTTAGGCATCCTATTCTGAATTTTCATTTCTTAACCTTTTTACTGCACGGTTCTGCCAATTACCATAACACTGTTCCCTTTTAGCATACGTGATGAATTAAACTAAACCATATCTTGAGAATTATTTTCACCATGGTTATCCAAGGTGCCCATGAAAGGTGAGGCACCTGAGCACTGCCAAGACCCCTAGGCGATACCTTGTGTGTCTCGGCAAGCCTAAAGAAAGGAAAAAAAGAGAAACGTAACCACCTGCCCGCCCCCGCCCCCCTCTCAATCCTAGTAGCAGTTGCCTCCTCCTCTCGCCCTAACCACGGTGCGGATGGTGCCTCTCTTTCGCGGTCGTTAGGGCTGGTGACAAGGGGCAAAGGGTGATGGTGATGGCTAGGGTTAGCTCTCACTCTTGATTTGCCTCTCCGGGTGGAGTGATTGGCCATGGTACCCTCCCAAGCCACTTGAACGATGGTTGTCATGAGTATTATTTAGAATTAAATCATTATCCATTTAATTGCAGGATTTTCCAGGATCTACCACTCTAGAGACGGGCGTATCAAGAAATACCACTCCATGTTTCACCGACATGTTGCCTCAAGACCCACATGTTGGTGGGACATGGAGTGGCATTTCCTGAAATGCCAATCTTTGGAGTGGCATATCCTCAATTTTCCATTAATTACAGTCTGCAATAAATTTGTACTTAGGGCCAGTTTGCGGATGCTGCGCCTGTAGAATATAGTTAGTTACATGAATCTTTACTAGTTTAAGTAAGATTTTGCTGTTTTGGTTAAAAAGTTCTTACAACTGTCATATCCAGAAGTAAAAAAGTGCTTTTGAAAAGCCACTGCAATGTCAAACGGAGCCTTATGATATAATGTTTAGCTAATGCCCGCCCTGATTGTACACCATATAATGAAAGGGATGTGAGTATTCATTTTGTAATGGCTCAATGCAATGTAATGTTTACACTGCTTTTGCTTTCCATTTCACAAGAACATAACGTTATCATTTCTAGCATTTTTGAACTATAGTATTGTAGTACCTGCCTGCACATTTCTCTTAATGAAGTTGAAATTCTGTGCACTCCTGTGGTGAAAATTCTAGAACTCTGTCTTATTATTTATTAAAGAACTTCATCGACATGCTGAGACACCTTTTCATTGGTTATTTTGTAGAGCACAGCTTGGAGAAAGTATTAAAACAATAATACATTCAGACTATCCAGAGCAGTGGCCAAGTATCCTTCATTGGGTTACACACAATCTAGAATCACAAAATCAAATTTTTGGAGCTTTATATGTGCTAAGGGTTCTTGCCAGGAAATACGAGTGAGTATGCACATTGTTTTGTAATTCTGTTTCCTATTCTTTGTATGTTTTAGACTAATTTTTGTTCCGGCCATTGTTAGTGGCTAGTTGATTTAGTTTGCCGTTTTTCTTCCCATTGTGCAAGTATTGTTCTGATCTGAGTGCTCCCTTTGTCATGAATTTGTTTTTTTCTCTTTCATCATTTGCTTCATTCTTGTTGCATTATTCTGATTGTACTTGTAGTCTTTTACAATGACCCTCACATATTTCTGTTTAACATGTTGAATATTGTTCTTTACGTTTTGTAAGGGATAACAAGAGGAAGCCCATATTTCTCGCTAAAAACCAAGAGAGATAACCTATAAGTTCTCTCTAATTGAATTATTTTGTTGTTTAGCGATGTCATGATGCAACATGGTGCCCCAATTTGGTATACATGAGCTAGCATGCTATAAATTACATTGTTGGGAGTTGGTTGTGTGCTCATGGAGTGTTTGGATATCAGGGATTTTCCATTGAACTGTTCCCCCTTCCTGCTCTGGTTTGACATTGTTTGTCATCTACGAGCTTGCCATCTTTGTAAAAATATGACCTATCGTTATGGATCACACTAGAAATAATAAAGGTAACAAATATCGATAAAAATAAGGAAATTTATAAGGGCATGTCATCTGCACTGGTTGTCTGCGTTGCTGGTTGCACACCATTGACTGCTGTGTGTCATCAGCACATCACTAGCCATTACATATTGCTGGCGATTTTACCTTTGTAAGTCTTAAAATATTTTTCTTTTCATGAGTTTTGGACTGTTTTAAAAATAATTTGAACAGTTTTAAAGTTAATGGTCAAATCCAGATGGAATGGTAAATTCATGAAAGCTGTAAATTCTTAAGTCTGAGTTAAGGAAGTATGAACTGTTAGAAGGCAGAACCGCAGAATCACAGACGATCTTATACACTTGAAAAAAGAACTTGGGGGTTTTGTGTTCTCTTATTGTTGTGCTGTCCTCGGACGAAATCATTACTTCTTGTGTTTGAAGTTCTGCGTTGCCAGTTGTACTGTTCTTGACTGATGCCCCAATCTCCATTTTTATTTTGAAGGTTCAAGTCTGAGGAAGAAAGGATACCTTTATATCACATTGTAGAGGAAACTTTTCCTCGCTTGCTAAGCATATTTAGCAAACTTGTTCAGATTGTCAATCCTCCAATTGAAGTAGCTGACTTGATCAAGCTGATATGCAAAATATTTTGGTCTTCAATTTATGTATGTTATGTGCTTATTATAATAAAACGTTTCTTATCAATTACTTTTTTCTGTACTTGTTTACACATGTAGTTGTTTTCCTTTCTTGCTTTATGTTGTGTAGTTGGAGATTCCGAAGCAACTCTTTGATCCAAATGTCTTCAATGCATGGATGATTTTGTTTATAAACTTATTGGAAAGGCCAGTTCCAGTGGAAGGCCAACCATTGGATCCTGATATCAGGAAATCTTGGGGCTGGTGGAAAGTTAAGAAATGGACAATCCATATCTTGAACCGCCTGTACACCCGGTCAGTATTCGGTAAAGCTCAGTCTTACCTTATGTAACCATTCTATTTGTTTACCTTTCCGTCCACTGTTTACAGATTTGGTGATCTGAAGCTTCAGAAACCAGAGAGTAAAGCTTTTGCTCAAATGTTTCAAAAGAACTATGCTGGAAAAATTTTGGGATGTCATTTGCAGCTGCTGAATGCAATTCGTACTGGCGACTACTTGCCAGATAGGGTTATCAATCTTATTCTTCAATACCTCACCAACAGGTTTGTGCTTGGAAGATGGAAAAAAAATCATTTTCAGCAGCAAATGGTGCTTGTGAAGTGGCCTTCTGTGTTGCTAGCATCTCACTCCCTTTGCTTGATCCTTTATTTGTCTCTGCATATGCTTGTCTTCATGCATACACAGTGCCCAATAATTTACCAATGAGTTCAGCTCCATTAAAATACCATGCGGCATTCTTGCTCCATCATTGTGACTTTTTTGCTCGATTTGTGGCTTTCTCATGTGCTTGATGCTATAGGCATTGTGTTGTAATCAGGGGAAAAAAAACCCGTCCGGTAACCGGTGGTTACCAGAAAAACCAGTGGGAACTGGAAAAAAACCGTCCATTTTTTTCAAATTTAAATTTAAATTTATGACTGTATAATGCACTTCCTAGGTTGGTTTAGGCCTTTTTCTCTATTAGATTACCTATTGTATGAGCTAAATATGCTTGAATTATTGTACTCCCAAGTCCCATCCTTTTTTGAGACAATCTAGCCTAGCTAGTACATGCTAGTTGGAATCTTGAAAAGGACCTTGGACAACATGATTGTTACTAGACATCAAGCTCCTTATGTATCAAGATTGTTACTTCATTAAACACTTTCTAATTAATATTTGCATTATTCCAATTGTTAATTACCCATAACCGGTTTTGGTAGTGGTTTTTCTGGTTTTTTGAAACGGTTTTTCCGGTTTTTGGGTGGTAATTGTTCCGGTTACCGGGTTTAAAACATCCCCAATTCAATTTTTCATATTCGATATTTAACTGGTGTTTCTGGTTACCGGCTAGTAACCGTTACTGGCCGCCGAGCGGGTTTTTCTCCGGTTCCAAGATTTGTATCCTTGGTTGTAATACTTCACTTGGCTGAATTTTGGATCTAACTGGTAGCATTTGACCAGAGATTGATTGATTGCTTTGCCTAGACAGGCAATTGTCCAACTAACCTTGATTGGCATTGGCAAGAAAATGTGTCTCATAGTGCCCCAAAATCTTACTTTGCCGGACAAGCTAGTGATAAAAGCACTAATGATGGTACGCAATGCATGTATCCAAATTGGTACATGCTGCACACACTGAAATCTCATCAAAAGATCTCTTTTTTACCATTTAAATAACATTTACCAAACAAGTTAGTCGTATTTTACCATTAAGAGCAAAATTTTGAGCAAGGAAAACAAAAACTGACCATGCTGCCTTTCTCTTAAAAGTTAAGGATCCAAAGAACCTACCTTGCCAGGTACAGCTATGCCCAAATGGCCTCTTCGGCTTGTCTGCTCAAGTGAGCAACAACGAAGGTGGAGATCCAAATGTGCCTCCCTTGGATGGCTAGTTATTCTGAGGGCCATTTTAGTTGTGGCTTTGTGATTTTCTTTTAATGCAGTTGTTGTGTCCATTATTTTGTTAGGTCACGAGGCTTGTACAAACTTGATTTATGCTGTCCATATCCTGCTTTTGATCCTTAGTTATTCGACTAATTTAAATTTTGTTGGAAGGCTTTATCAGTAATTGCATAGTTTGTATCTTGCAGTGTTACGAAGAACAGTATGTATCAGATGATGCAGCCTCAAATTGACATCATTCTTTTTGAGATAATTTTTCCACTTATGTGCTTCAATGACAATGACCAGAAGTTATGGGAGGAAGATCCTCATGAATATGTTCGGAAGGGCTATGGTGAATTTACATGATAATGACTTATAGTTTCTGTCTTAGTTCAGTAGCATAGGCTCTTTTTACTTATAATATTGTTATTTATGTATAGATATTATTGAAGATTTGTACAGTCCTCGAACAGCTGCTATGGATTTCGTGAGTGAATTGGTAAGAAAGCGAGGAAAAGACAATCTCCAAAAGTTTATCCATTTCATTGTGGATATATTCAGGAGGTAAGTTTTGCTTGTCATTTGTATTGTCTTTGTCAACTCTGTACACTTTCTAATTGATAAAATACTTAACAGATATGATGTGGCATCCGCTGAAGTCAAGCCATATCGCCAAAAAGATGGTGCGCTTCTTGCTATTGGTACATTATGTGACAAGCTCAAGCAAACTGATCCATATAAATCTGAGCTCGAGCGTATGCTTGTCCAACATGTCTTTCCTGAGTTCAATAGTCGTGTTGGACACTTGCGTGCAAAGGTAGAGTACTCTGAAAGTTAATTTTGCTTGCTTCTTTTTTACTGTGGATGCATTTTTGCATTATGAACTAGTATTATTAAATGTTAAGCATTTCCATTTATATTATGGTCACTTTGGAAAATGAGTCATTCATTGGTCAATAATGGCATATTGGCATGTAAAAGATTAAATTCAGTTTAGAGTATAACATACACAATTCGAAGTTTGCCATGATAGGTACCATCAAGGATCAAAACCTCGGATCCGGAGGAAAAACCGTTCGGCAGCCGAAAACGGTAACCGGAAAAAAACCGTCCGAAATTGAAAAACTGAAATTTCAATTTTCTTAAAAACCGGCCGAAATTCGAAAATTAAAATTTGAATTTGCTAAACCGGAAAAAACCAGCCGGTTTTTTAAATCCCGGTCCCCACCGGGTTTTCCGGTAACCGGCGGTGGATTTTGAACCTTGGGTACCATACAATAAAAAATCTTAGATGTAGTTTTAAGCTGAGCAGTTTTTTTTCTCCACTGGACCATCAAATGTGATCTAGACAATTATTATTTTCTCTACTTGGTGAATATCTTTGTCCTTGTTAAGTTGTTCTTTGTATGCTAGTGGAATTCTAACTCATTGTTGATTCAGTTCTTTATGGGCTTATGCCATTAATCTGACCTATTGTATCTAATAGGCAGCATGGGTTGCTGGGCAGTATGCCCATATCAACTTCTCGGACCAGGACAATTTTCGGAAAGCTATGCACTGTATCGTTGCTGGAATGCGTGATCCAGATCTTCCTGTCCGGGTTGATTCAGTCTTTGCACTTCGTTCGTTTGTTGAAGCATGCAAAGGCAAACTTTCTTTATCCACTAAATACCTTAAATTACCACTAAATTGTTGGCATTACTGTAAATTATTGACTAGAATTTGCCTATGCAGATCTGAACGAGATTCGACCTATACTTCCTCAACTCCTTGATGGTATGCAAAAAGTGTGTATAATTTTTTAAGCTTGTGATTTGATGGTAGATTAATACATTGGCTAATCATGTACTGTGCAGAATTTTTTAAACTTATGAATGAAGTTGAGAATGAGGACCTTGTGTTCACACTCGAAACCATTGTTGATAAATTTGGTGAAGAGATGGCACCGTATGCATTAGGATTGTGCCAGAATTTGGTGTGTGTTTTTTTCTGTAGTTTTAAGCTTTCTATTATTTTGTGCTGCCTTAGCAAAACATTTTGCTTATTACTTTTGATAGGCTGCTGCCTTCTGGAGATGTATGGCTAGTTCAGAAGCTGATGAGGAAGCTGATGATTCTGGTGCTTTGGCAGCTGTTGGTTGTTTACGAGCCATAAGCACAATTCTCGAGTCCGTTAGCAGTCTCCCACATCTTTTTATCCAAATCGAGCCAACTTTGTTGCCTATAATGCGCAGGATGTTGACTTCCGATGGTCAAGGTATTGCAATGTTTAAGGATACTTTTCAGATTCTTCTGTCAACATCGTAGCTTTTAATTTTTATTTTCCAACCGAATGCAACCTACTGGACACCAAAAATGCATAAAATGTTCCAGGTGAAATTTTCTGGCACAAATAAAATTAGATTTTGGAGTTTGCAAATAATGTTAATTGCATTATGAAGTTGTGCTGCATAAATTTCTTATGGACTCACTAATGATGGTGTAATTGATGATTTACAGAATTAGTTCTGCTGATTAAAACAAACGTGAACATATTTGCCTTGTTCGTATGTCTATGTGTAGGATTAGGCAAATGGAAATTAGTAGATTGATTATGAGAGATATGGTGTTACATATATATAGGCAAGGATGGCCTAGGGTTTATAGAAATAGAACCAATCAGTGGAGATCCTTGCCTAATATAGATCAATCTATCTATCCTAGCCATATAGGCACTAGGCCCAAATATAGACGAGTAGGCCCAAAGAAGGGCTGTCGTACCCTCTGTCTAACACGCCCCCGCAGTCGAAGCTGCAGCTCTGCGAACGTTGAGACTGGATCTGAACTCGTGGAAGACGGAACTTGGAAGCCCTTTGGTGAATATGTCAGCGAACTGCGACGTTGTGGGAACGTGCAGAACCTTGGTCTCACCTAGAGCCACACGCTCTCGGACGAAGTGGAGATCGATCTCAATGTGCTTGGTGCGCTGGTGCTGAACGGGGTTGGTGGACATGTAGACCGTGCTGATGTTGTCACAGTAGACAAGTGTTGCACGGCGGAGGGGCGTCTGGAGCTCAAGGAGCGGTTAGCGCGGCCGGTGGCCGGCGGCGGCGTTAGCCGCAAGACGGTATTACCGCTTGGTACTGGATCGAGACACTGTGGATTGGCGCTTGGAAGACCATGAGACGAGGTTGTCACCGAGGAACACTGCATATCCTGAAGTAGACCGGTGTGTATCTGGACAACCGGCCCAGTCAGCATCCGAGTACACCACCAAGTCGGACTGCGCAGACGGCCGAAGAACAAGGCCCAGGTCAAGAGTGCCTTGAATGTACCGAAGGATGCGCTTCAGAGCAGCAAGATGGGGCCTCTCCATCACTTCCTCGGGATGCATGTTCAGCGTTCTGGTGACAGTCTGTTCCTATCTCAGCGACAGTACATGGTGGACATTCTTGCTCGGGCTGGCATGTCCGACTGCAAACCTTGCAGCACTCCAGTTGACACTCAGCCCAAGGTTGCTGCAGACTCAGGCGCTCCTGTACAGGATCCCAGCGACTACCGCAGCTTGGCTATTGAGTTGCATGCACCAACCAGTTCACCCAAAAGCTTAAGCTGACGAGGAAAGGTGGACAATTCACTTATACTTCAACACTCCCCCTCACGTGTAGGCTCCCTCAGGCCTAAGACGTGGAAATAGAAATGGGCTGCAATTAATTTTTTTAATTGCACCAGCCGAGTCTTGAACTCAAGACCTCTTGGCTCTGATACCATGTAGGATTAGGCAAATGGAAATTAGTAGATTGATTATGAGAGATATGGTGTTACATATATATAGGCAAGGATGGCCTAGGGTTTATAGAAATAGAACCAATCAGTGGAGATCCTTGCCTAATATAGATCAATCTATCTATCCTAGCCATATAGGCACTAGGCCCAAATATAGACGAGTAGGCCCAAAGAAGGGCTGTCGTACCCTCTGTCTAACACTATGCACCATGTATATCCTCAGTCAGTGGAACATATTCCATTATTGAGGTTTACTTTTAGTCAAACAACCAGTCAACCATTACTTGCACGAAAATGACTGTATCAGGGTTGCAAATTTCCTTTCCAAAAACAAATAGGCTCGTGTGGGCAAGGGACAACTCCTATGTGACAGTGTTGGAGGGGGAGAAGGGTTTCTTTTTGAAGTTTGTGTTAGATTATAAAAAACTTAACAGAAGATTTCGGACTACGAAAACCTATCTTGGAAGAGAACCAAACTTTCTTTTGGGAAATTAAAGGCTGTGAGTGCTAAAAGTGAATTCTTTTCCTTAAGTTATAAAGTATGCCTGATTACACTAGTAGTTTTTTTTAACAAAGATTACACAAGTAGTTGTGACTTAGAAATTACAATACAAACAATTTTTTTAGACAGAAGTGCTTCCAAATATACCTTGTCCGTTTCAGAAACTAGATGAAGTTAGAGTTGGCTACATAGCCTAGTTAAGGCAATTTTCCGAACTAAGATAATGTGAATAGAATAGCTACAGGGTTTTGGGTTCTTACATTGTGTTTGTAATAATTATTTCTTATGATTTGTTTTTTATGTTCGTATACTTATTTTTCCCCCATTCCTTTGGCAGATGTTTATGAAGAAGTCCTGGAAATTGTCTCCTACATGACATTTTTCTCACTAACGATTTCGTTGGACATGTGGAGCTTATGGCCGTTGATGATGGAGGCTCTTAATGATTGGGCTATAGATTTCTTTGAGAGTATGTCTAAGTTTATAATACCATACTATTAAATTTTATCCTTACCCTTTTAGAAGGTTAATTTTTATCTGTATTTTCAGATGCCTTCACTGCATGCTTTTGCATCATGGTTATGTTTATTATCTTGTGTAATTTCTCCTTATATTTGTGATATTTCCAAAATATTCTTTTGCCGGCCTTCATATGCTTGGCACATGGAAAACTACATGCATTGGTATTAATTTGCTGAAGCAAGCAATTGTTAATCTGTTCTTGGTAGATTGCTATGGTGTTTTTTCATAGTTAACAATCTGCATATTTTCATCGTTTTAGGCATTTAGTCTTCTTACATAAGCTATTAAGCTTTACATTACATGATGTAATACCCCGATCTGCTCGTAGTGCGGCCCATGTGGAGTTGTGTGGTGGGATTAGTCACATATTGCTTGTTCAAAGTGAGTTGTGGTAGTATATAATGCCTGTTGGGTCTAAACGTAGCATCTCCGGGTTAACTCTTTTACACAAAGCGAGGATGAAGTGTAAGTGGGGTGCTATATGTGCGCGGGTCCGTCCCACGGTGGGCTGGGCATTAAGCGAATTTTGGGTCAGAGAGTTATAGATGGTATCAGAGCATCAACCTTCGCTACACGAGCGCGTGCGGGACAAAGGCGCGGGCATATAGTGCATGTCGCGTGTAGGCCCGAAGTGGACACATGGCATATGTGCCGGCACTGAACACACAGACGTGTACCGACTATCGAGGGGTGGTTCTGGGCATTTGCCGCGTATGCAGTGTGCTGTCGAGGGCGTCAGACCTTAGGAGGTTGAATGTAATACCTCGGCCTGCTCGTAGTGCGGCACATGTGACACATGTGCAGTTGTGTGGGGGAATTAGCCCCACATTGCTTGTCTAAAGTGAGTTGTAGTAGTATATAATGCTTGTTGGGTTCAAACGTAGCATTTGGTTAACCCTTTTACACAAAGCGAGGACGAAAGTGTAAGTGTTGCTTTGACTGTCATCTTGACTGAGGTTTCTTGCATTTATCTGAGGGAAAAACATGTTCTGCTGTTCATTTTGTTTCTTCCATGCTATCAAGTTGTTTAAAGGTCCTGTTGTCTGCAAATGAAACCTTAAAAACATGTGCATTTTACGTTTAAGAGAAACTGTTGGCAGCTTGATCTTAGCGTTTTTAATATTTCCCAACAGATATTCTTGTTCCATTGGATAACTACGTTTCCCGGGGCACCGATCATTTTCTTGCGTGCAAAGACCCTGATTATCAGCAAAGCTTGTGGAATGCACTATCATCTGTGAGTGGGGCTAAAACTCTCTTGCAAAGTTAATATGCATGGTACTAGCTTTTGTTGATAACTGTCAATTTTTAGATTATGATGGACCAAAACATGGAAGATTCTGATATTGAGCCTGCTCCCAAGCTCATCGAAGTGGTTTTCCAGAATTGCAAAGGCCATGTTGATCAATGGGTTGAGCCTTACCTCAGGCTTACAATTGATCGGTTGCGTCGAGCACAGAAACCATATTTGAAATGCCTCCTTGTACAAGTGGTAAGATGCAATATGAAGATGCCTTATTTTTTAAAATTTCTGGCTCATGCTAATCAGCCAAGAGCCATGATTGCTGTATTGACTTTCAAATTCTGCTATACTTTTTATGGGTGTCAATTGTTATTGGTTCTCCGTTGTTTTTTCAGTACTGGCTAGTAAGGCCTTGTCCCATTCACGTGGAGGATCAACTAGCTTCCACATGGATGTACCGGGATGGCCTAGGATCATGGCCCATTTTCCATGTTGATGGGCCAGGATTCTGGGCTATCTTGGCCCATCCAAACGAAGCCTAAGGGGAAGTATCTAGTGCAAACTTGTCACCCAAAGATGGATTTGCAATAAGATATTTCCTTGACATGTAATGTCATGTGTGTGGCCTAAAGTATCTTACTATCTTAGAACCATGGTTACAAACTCAGTACCGAACTGGTTCTTGCAAACAGCCTAGTAGCCTGTTATCAGTGGGAACCTGTAAGGATACTGGTTGAGTTAGTTTCTTGAAAATCACATCTATTCTACATTTGAAACTGGTTATCACTGACACCTGCCAGTTTCCATTGGTTATTGGCCTGGTTTTTAGAAAATAATTGTTCTAAATCTCAATTGTAGATGAACCAATTTGTTTATGTATAACAGTCAGGTGCAATGTTGATTGGTAATTGGCAGTAACCGCCAACCGGTTTGTTACCACTAAATTGTTCCCTGCTTAGAACTAAGTTGGTAACAAATAAAAGATACAAATGATGTCAAAATCATAACTACTGTACTAGTACTGCACAACCCTAAAATCCAAATTGTAAACCATAAAAAGCACTATTAGTTCTCAAAATTTTAACAGAATGCTCTAAATCCCATATGATAGACTGCAAAATCAGAAAAAGAGAACGGATAGTCCAGAACGACAGTAAATCTTCTTCATCCACAACAGTTTAACACTTTAACGTGTGCATAATATTTAACACCGTTACCAAAAACACTAGCAGTTCTATCACTACCACTAGCTAGCTGATATATCACACTGCAATTACTACTATAACATTTGTAGCTGTGTTAGCACCTTTGTTTTTGGGCATTAAATAGCTTTTAAGGTGACAGAGAGTCCACTTTACTCCCTATTTGTCCGCTTAACCTCCTGATGTTCCAGTACCTGTTCACTTAACACCCGAGACCAGTTTTGCTTAGTAGTTTTGATAGCGTGGATGGTGGTATTGCCACTCAGAAACACACATGGATGCTGAAGCTGATGTCAGCGTCTGTGTGATGCCATGGCGGCAAAACCGGGTTACGCGGCGTCCGCAGTGGCCAAGCCACTCTCAAAACCGGCCTCAGGTGGTGAAGTGATCCAGTGTTAGAAGTTCAAGGGGTTAAGTGGAAAAAAAGTTCCAGGGGTTAAGCAAACAAACGCGATACTTAAGGGAAGTAAAGTTGATTTTTTTCGTTTAGGGGTGATGAAACTGGACTGGGGTATAGGTTTTTTTGTGCCTTCACCAATTGGTGATATGATTTATGATCTTATGATAGATTTATCTGGATCATTCAAAAAAACCAACCAACTATTGTCTGAAATCTGGATCAACAGTTGGCTAACTCAGCTAGGGTTGACAACCAGTTCTTTCAAATGTTATACTTGAAACCTAGTTACCATTTATTTTGAACGATTTGAAGTTTTGAACCAGGTGGTGAGGTAATTGTAATTCTATACATTATCTAGCAGTATTATGTAGAAAGGTGGGGGAAACGTATTAACAACAATAAAAGACAGACGGCTTATTGCCTGTTTCCCTCATGGTTTTTGGTACCCCATTGTGGATTGATATTCTGTATTGCCTCATTTGGGTTAGTTGAATACTTAAGGGGATTATACTGGTAGCCTTTGATGTTTGTCTTCATTAGCTGCCTATGTTAACTAAGTGGTTTCTGAATGACTTCAGCTATAGTTAATGCACTGCAGCAAACAATGTAACTCTAGTTTCTTGATTGTCTATCAATGAGAGTTCCAATATATTCATAAATCAGCGATGATTTTATGTATTAATTTGTTGTAGCGTGCAGTCAGAAATACTTAATGTTGTCAATCATTTATGTTCTTCCCTTGTACAGACAAGTTGTCTCCTGGGCAATATTCATCTTAGGCCTGGGACCTTGTTCCCCTTTATTTGTTTGATCTTGTACGGATGAATACTTAGGCAAGATGATCATTTATGTTCACATTTATATATTAATATTAGTAGGGTTTACATGCAAGATAGGGTTTACTAATCAGGGACTGAACTTTATGTGTTATCTATTTACTACACATATACCTAAGAACCTTCATGTGCTACTTGCAGATTGCTAATGCGCTATACTATAACCCTTCATTGACACTTGCAACTTTACATAAACTTGGGGTTGCGACAGAAATTTTTAACCTTTGGTTTGTTATGTTACAACAAGTGAAAAAGAGTGGTATGCGAGCCAATTTCAAGAGGTACGGTATTTTCTAAGTTCTGTAAGGTCTAATTTCTTCCTAGTATGGCCTACGGTGAACTGATTTTTGTTGCTGTATTGCTTTATTTGCAGAGAACATGATAAGAAGGTTTGCTGCTTGGGGCTGACCTCGCTTATTGGCCTTCCAGCAGATCATATTCCAGCAGAAGCTCTAGATCGTATTTTCAAAGCAACACTTGATCTGCTTGTTGCTTACAAAGATCAAGTTGCAGGTGGAGTTTGCATCCATTTTACTGCATTTTGTTTGTTTTGCTGGTTGCCTTTGGAGGATATTGTTGTTGAGTAATTTTTCAGTTGGCGGGCCCCATATTTTGATATTACTGAATACTGATTAGCTCCTTGCACTTGATGTAGTGAACTTGGTTAACCTAAATGTAATATATGTTGGTTTAAACTTTGAATTCTGTTTGATTAAGTTTTATTTTTGTTATTGTTTTGCTTATTTGCTGTGTGTGGTGTCCTGATGATAGTTTTATCTTAGTAGGGGTATCACTCTCTCTCTCTCTGCATTCTATGGTTATTGTCATCTTTAACTTTCCTAGCTTAAGTTATTTGTGTTGGTCTTTTCTTTTTTTAAATAAGCAGAATCTAAGAAGCAAGATGCTGCTGCTGCTGCTGATATGGATGGCTTCGATGATGATGAAGATGATGATGAAGTTGAATCTGATAAGGAGATGGGTCTTGATGATGATGAAGATGGCGATGAAGTAAACAGTCTTCATCTTCAGAAACTAGCTGCTGAGGTCTGTTGCAATCTTTGACTGCTAATGCATGTATCACTGGACTCTCAACATTATTCTTTCATTTTTTTTTCTTTTAATAGTAAGAATCATTTTCTACCTAAGGTACCTGTTTGTTTGTGTGGATATTCATTTCCTGTTCAGATTCATGGCTAGTGTTTATGACAGATCATAATCTTTTGTTGAGGATATATTGTCTGTTCACTTTCTGAAGTTCTGATTTCTTTTGTTGGTGCAGGCTAGAGGCTTCCAGCCAGCTGATGAGGATGATGACTCGGATGATGATTTCAGTGACGATGAGGACCTGCAATCACCAATTGATGAGGTGGATCCGTTCATTTTCTTTGTTGAAAATGTCCAAGGTATCTTTTGCTATCAAGTGCTTCATTTCTCCCAAAAACATGTGCTGAAGCTCTTGACAAGTGAGTAAACTTTTGCAACAGGTTTACAAGCATCTGATCCGGCCAGGTTCCAGAACCTCATGCAAACTCTTGATTTCCGTTACCAGGCGCTTGCTACTGGCATAGCTCAACATGCTGAGGAAAGAAGAGTTGAGATCGAGAAAGAGAAGTTGGAGAAGGCAAACGCACAGTGATGACTCTCATGAAAGCATAGATGGTTTGTCTTGGATATCGTTGCCATTTCGTCGGTTTGTAGAAGTGGTGGGTCAGTGTTCCTGTGATTTGGCGATCGCAGGTATTGAGTTTTGGAGCCTTAGTCTGTACCGTTCAAGGCAGGCCAATTTTAGGCTCGCAAAATTTTATCCTTGCGAGAGGTGAAGCCGATGATAGAGCCCTTCTTGGATAATCTGTCACCGGTAGTCATTTTCACGGTGACCCGTGGTCGGTGTCTCGGTTGTGTGAGCGTGACACTGGAAAGTTTCTCCTCTTGAGGACACTTGTTTGTCATGCTGTTTGGGCCACTAAATTTTTTTGGGGGGCTTATAAGAGCAAATTGTTGGGGAGCCCCCTGTGGTGGTGGGGAGCATCTCCGGGTCACAAGTTTTTAGGACGGTTCGGTGCTAGACTGTAGAGTGTACATGGTTTGGTGCTTTTTCTAGGCATTACTGTGCAGTTCCAATGGGAAGCTGCGATATATGGGTTCTTTTTGCAAGAGGCGATGTATCTTTGATTTTTTTGGCAATTTATTTAAAAGGGCGAACAATTTGTTATTGTTCTGCTGCATAAGTTACCTTGATTCGTGTACGTAATTTTTGTTTCGTCAGGGTTGTCGATGCGGTCTGCGAATTGGGGTGTAGTATGTCCGGTTTGGTTGTCTTCGTTGACAGGATGTGAGTGCGAAAATAAATGCTTGTTGCATCCGGATAAATTGTGACATTGTAATGGAAGGATGTGGTTGTTGCACGTCGGACTCTTGCTTTTGGTGATAGTAAGATTCTTATTCTTATAGAGAGGATGACACTTGGAGATAGGATAAATTTTTCTTGGTTTATTTCTCACACAATGTCATGTCAACCTGAGGGGTTGGGGATACATATTTATAGGCTGCTAATCAGTCAAGCATATGCCAAGATGCTAGTCTAAGATGCTAACAACCTGTTTTAGATGCTGTCCTCTAAGATGCTAACAACCTGTCCTAGATGCTGTCCTCTAAGATGCTAATAGCCTGTCCTAGATGCTGTCCTCTAAGATGCTAACAACCTGTCCTAGATGCTGTCCTCTAAGACGCTAATAGCCTGTCCTAGATGCTGTCCTCTAAGATGCTAAAGCTAGTCCTAAAGTTAGTCCAAGGTGCTAGTCCAAGATGCCATAAAGACCACAGTACAGAGATTTATTCATCATTCTCCCCCTAAGTCTTGTGCGTCGTCTTGTGGGAAAGTTGAGCCATCTCGATCGGTGGTGAAGATGACGGAGCTGACGCCCTTGATTTCCACGTCGGAGGCGTCCCAGACTTGACGAAGCCTCGGACGCTAGAGTCAAACTCGGCGAAGAACTCCCGTCGACCGGTCATGTGATGGGTGGCGCCGGTGTCGAGGCACCACCCGTCAGTCTTGTCGTTGCCGGAACTGTCGCCGAGGAGCTTTTGGCTCGTCAAGGTGGAGGAGAGCCGCTGCGGCCGGTGCCGCTGGAGGTAGTTCGATGCTCGCCTGAGCAATGAACAGAGCCGGCTGCTCCTCCTCCTCCGCACACGACGTGGCCGGCGCGTCGTGGTATCGACAATCCTTGGCCCAATGACCAGGCTTGCCGCAGTTGTAGCAAGAATCGTCTCGTGCCGGCTCTTACTTGCCAGCGGCGCCGCCCTAGGCGTCTCCACGGTCATCACCCTCGGCACGTCCTCGCGCCCATGCCTGGGCGTCTTTGCGCGGCTTGCCGCGCTTGCCACGCTTGTGGCCGCCTGTCGTGGAAGAAGGCTCCCCCTTCTTCTTGTCACCTTGGCCGGCAGCCCACTGCTCCTGAGTGAGGAGGAGCTTCTCGCCAATGGTGACGGGTCCCAAGAGACGCTGTGGCTCATCGCTGTCAACGACCTTGAGGCGACCTATCGCCTCCTCGATCGACATCGTGGAGAGGTCCAGCAGAGACTGGATCGAGTGAGTCATCTGCTTGTACTTCTCGGGGATGCAGCGAAAGAGCTTCTCCACAGCTCTCTCCTCGCCGTAGGTGTCATCGCCGAATCGCACGGCTTACGCAGCGAGTGTTGAGACGAGAGCAAAGTCATCGGCGTCCTCGCTCGGCTTGAAGGCGGTTCTCCACTCCGCGCGAAGTGCTGCGGTGTGGACTTGCGGCGCGATCGGCTGCCGTGCGCGTCGCGGCGATGGCGTCCCAAGCCTCCTTGGCGATCCGCTTGTTGGAGAGCGAAGCGCATCTCGGGCGGGGCTGCGGCGATGAGGGCATCCGGCGCCGTCGATCTGGTCGTAGTCGGCGTCGCCGTCACGGACGCCTCCCACATGTGCGCACTGAGCCTCACCTTCATCACCGCGCCCACTCGGCGTAGTTGGCCTTGGTGAGGTAGGCCACCCACCGCCGGGCGGCGTCCCGACAACGACCTAGAACCCGTGGTAACCACGATGCCGGTCCGGGAGAGAGCCACGCGCGCGCGTGAAGGCCGCTCTCTATCGACCCGTCGACTCCGTTGTCGCGCGCGCCTCTTCCAGAGCGCCACCGCCAGCGCGCCTCCAAGAGCGCCACCAGCGCGACCGCGCTGTCGGGATCGCCGCCAAGCTCGTGGCGCGGCGCGGCGCCATCGCGCCGCGCTCTCGCTGTGGCTCCTCGCCGGCGGTCGAGTGCGCGTCGGCGCTATCGCCAGCGGAAATGGAACTCACGACGCCGCGCAGAGCCTCGACCTCCGCTGCCGCCGCGACGCTTTGCATCTGCCGTCGCCCGCTTCCACCTCGCCTCGCTGCTGCCCCGCTCCGCCATTGCCCGCCTCGGCGCCTTTCGCGCTGCGGCCGTCTGCCGCCGCCCTTCGCTCGTCTTTGCTCTGCGCGCGAGCTCGCCGCATGCTCGAGGCGGCCGAGGCCGAGAGCGCCTGCGGACATGGCGCGCCATCGGGGTGTTGAGTGGAGAGAGGGCGCCGACGAGCCGCCGCCGTCTCGGAGAGGAGTGGCGTGGGCGGCCGAGCTGCTGCGCTACTGGGCTGGGCAGCTGCTGAGGCCGGAGAAGGAGATGAGCAGGAGATGCTCAAGCTACAGGATAGTATAGCTCTGATACCACTTGTTACACGCTGGACTCTTGCTCTTGGTGATAGCAAGATCCTTACTCTCATGGAGAGGATGACACTTGGAGATGGGACAAATTTTTTTTGGTTTATTTCTCACACAATGCCATGCCAACCTGAGGGGTTGGGGATACATATTTATAGGCTGCTAATCAGCCAAGCATATGCCAAGATGCTAGTCTAAGATGCTAACAACCTGTCCTAGATCTTTGTCCTCTAAGATGCTAACAACTTTGTCTAGATCTTTGTCCTCTAAGATACTAACACTGCCCTAGATCTTTGTCCTCTAAGATGCTAAAGCTAGTCATAAAGCTAGTCCAAGATGCTAGTCCAAGATGCCACAAAGACCACAGTACAGAGACTTATTCATCAGTGGTCTGCCTACAGACGGATTTTTCGTCGGAAAAGGACCTTTATGTGACATTGTCATGGAAGGATGTGGTGTTGCGGAGAGCTAGTAGGAAACTCAATTTGTCACGTTTTAACTGTCGTCACGCGTTCAGAATGAGGTTGGCTTGGATCCAGGAAGAGAGCTCAGCGGAGCAGCATGTAGCAGTACTGTGGCCGTTCGGACCTTTGCAGCTTTGCGCAGCTTTTTTCTAGATAAGACAATCACGAGCTGGCTGTACATACTGACATACATGATACATATGTGTATACACGTACGTCACGTCGCTCACGGCCCCAATAATTCGAGTCAAGAGTCCCACTGCTCGAGGCCTATAAAAGTATAAAGGTGAAAAAAAGTAGGAACTTGCCCATACAGAGCGCGCGGCCCGGCCCCGTCGGTGCACCGCGCTGTGCGCGTGACCATCACACGCAGCTTTCCAACAGTCGCATGCAACTTGCATGTTGCTGCTGCATTGCGTACGGCAGCACAGTGCGCGTAGCATAGCATAATGCAGTCTCTACTCCACTCCATGTGGTGGTGTTGGAACCTGGAGAGAGAGGGAGAGACCTAACGTTACCCAACAGTCGGTGGGCGATGGAAAACATGACTGATAGATTGAGGTGACGGAGCTCCACACCGGCACGGCCTACACCACACCATGTGCAGGCGTGCAGTTGCAGTGCTGCCGTTATCACATGTAGTAAATACAGGAATTTGTACTGCAACCCTCTAAAAACTTGCGCGATTGTCGCGCATCGAGCTCCTTGCTAATTCGAGCCGGTATGACGAGGCTTGGGAATCAAAATTTCAAGTTCAGGTCGGCACTCTAACTCTAGCTGGGATAACCACGCAAGTTTGGAGAGCTCCGTCGCAATTTTCTGTAATAGCTGCTGCGAAGGCTGTTCCTCGTTTCGTTTGTAAGCATGGGGATGGGGATGGAGATAGGTGACACCTAATCAGAGGCTACTACCCCACGCATGTACAGAACCGCCACTGCATGAATGCCCTGTCGGGTAGCGATCGATGCGTCCGCGCACTGCTCATGGAGGCTCGTGCATGCTCATCTGATGGTCTCCCTGATTAATTATTATGGTCACAGAGCCACATAGGTTACTATATTTATCCAAGCGTAGAGGCCTACATTTGTTTGTCAACACGTGTTGCTACCTAACGATGGCTAGTGTCTGGCTAGGTGGATGAGTGGGATGCACAGTGCTCAACTGTTCGTTCACCTGCGCATCTATTTTCCTCTCGTGATATGAAATTCCATGGCTAGTTATTGAAAGTTGGCCATCCCTGAATTCTGGTCCAGTAATACTCCTCGGTGGGTGTTACAAAATTTAATTTTAAAAAAATCTGTTATTTGTGCACGTAGCAACGTTTAAGAATTAACGCTCCATCTGTACCATGTATATATAGAGAACGACCGTCTGATTTGTGGGAAAAAAACAGAACAATGTCGGTCAATCAAGTGTATATATATATACTATCGCTTGAAATAACCTATTGTTAAAATATTATATTACTTATGCATTTCTTCTTCTTTGTAATCTTCAGACTTATAGCTCCATGTAACATGCAGAAATTCCTTCCAGTTAAAGTATACTATATATGTATTAAAAACGGGGCTTGCTTCAAAATTATTCACTTTACATCAATAATATTCTATTTGTGCCATTCGAGTTTCGCTACTTCTAGTATTTTAAAGTTTATCCTATTTTTATACAGTCCATAAATTAAGGGTCCGTTTAACTCTTAGTATTTTTTTTTTCAAATTTTAGTTTATCATATTTAACATATATTTTAAAATTATTAGATATAAAAATTCTGTCAATTTTTTTTATGGATTTTATGTCCAACATGCGATATTGAAAGAAATTAATATGTGCTATTTGAAAACATATATGAACAATTAAGTAGGATCCAACTTAAAAGTTACTTATTTTTGAATTGATTCGTCTGAGTTAATTAATTTTTAGTTCCATTCGTTGAGTTACATTCTAAGGGCATGTACAATGCAAGATCATCAAGCATCCATGTAAAAATTATTTTCTCCAATGCAAACATCTATTTTGTCAATGCTTAGATGGTTGTATTTTTTTTTTATTATATATAGTTATATACCTGTGAGACTCCGGTTTATTAAGCTCGTAATACTTAACCTTCAACTGGCTCTAGTATCACAAACAGAATAACCCGTGCCTCGATGAACATGTGCTTCCCAGAAAATGCAGCACACATACATCATACCAAAGCATGCATCAATTTCATACAACATGATATAACAAGTCTACCAAAAGACATACATAATATAAGTTATTACAGAACAGCCGACCGACCAAATGACATAAGTATCAAGTAACAGCGGAAGCAAAAGATGTCATAAGATGGCTTAAACCAAAAGACGACCGGTTAGCCACATAACACCACAGGGCAACCGACCGGGCCGCCAAGCTAATCGCCCCACACACTGCCACAGCACAACTCACAAAAGTGAGGCCCTTCGGGCTCACCTTCTTTCTCTGCACACAACAAGCAATACAGGTGAGTACAATAATGTACTCGCAAGACTTACAAGTAACAAGCATATACATAGCTACATGACAGCTGTATCAAAGGAAGGTTGGTTATATGGTTATTTGGACGCATAAAGCAAGTTTTATTTGCAATAATATAAGTAGATTGAAAGCAGTTTGTCAATTCAGTTTTAAGCATTAAAATAACACGAGTAACAATAAGTATCAAGTAACCACCTAGAAGTGACTAACCCAATAGCCACCACAAATAGCATGAATCCCTGATTCATACCACCCATCAAGTTTTAATTAAAAATGTTGTAGTCTAACTCTTGAAAAGCTTACCCAAGCGTGTCCATAACTTAGGACGAGGCTATTCTAATAGTTTTAAAACCCTGCAGGGGTGTACCAATGTACCCACACCTCAGACCGCCTTTAAGCCACATGATTAAGCACACTTCCAAAGGTATGTTGGCATGGCTAAGTCCTACGAGACATTTTCAATATTGTGTACCAACTACGAGCCGCTCGTATGGATAGAAATCCATACGCTTACATTGTAAAGCCAAAAAGACAACTACCCCTCGGGGTAAAGCTCTTTGGACAACTACAATGCTCCCACACACAATCCTTTCATTTTACCACAACGTAACACACACACGCCCTCCTGCGACTCGTAGCCAACACACGCCAAAGTACTAAGTCAAGAGAGGTCCCATTCCCTCTAGTGTGGTTAGCACGCACAAATTGCTTGGATAACAGGTACTCACAAGATGTTCGGTCCTTAATTGACCCGGGCACCATTCCAATCACACAATCTTACCATTGTGCCTAAGTCTAAATTGTTTTATTTTTCAGTTTTGGTTTTGCAATTTAGACATAGCACAAGGCTGAAACATATATATCATAATAAGTTTGTGTGCTCAAGGTCATCGACAAGTCGATAACCACCCATTTCTACCGACAGCTAAGTATGTCTAAGCACAAACTCGTAAACTACTAAGTGACAAGGATTCATCCAACGAACCCAAAATCACAGCAAGATAAACCTAGGCTCAGTAGTAGAGGATTAGCATTTGCCTACTGATAATGCATCTACTAGGTGAACTATCGACAATAGTTAAAACAACATAGCAATGCATACGTAGAATTTGCAAACAATATATTAGAATTTGAAAATAGTAGGAGAAACATGATCAAATGATGCTACATCCGCTTGCCTTCTTTGAGTGCGAGGATCGATGGTGTGGTTCAAATTATTATCAATATTGTCTTGAACCTAGCGCAAAAAGGCGATAAAACCAAATAAGAACGAAGAACACTAAATAAACTCCAACAGCAAAAGACATTCAAATCTAATGAAATTTATACAGAAGCTAGGGGATGATTTTAGACAATTTTAGAAATAAGAATCATGCAATTTGAATTTAGTATGCAAAAGATATAGACAAAATACTCTTTCTCAGCCTATTAATTCACGATTTAAATCATCGGTATCTTTGTTCATGGTGAAAATTTCTAGAATGACCTAAGGTCTGAAATTTTTATAGCAGGTAGATTATGACATCCTAATGACAGCAACATTGAGTTTATTAATTTTGAAGTTATAATGATTTACTTATGATTTTTCTAAGTTGTAAATCTAATGCATTCCACTTTACAGAAGTATGGTCATGCTCAAAACCTATTTTAAAGCAAAGCATACTAACAGAAGAATTTAACAAAATTGATTCTGCACAAATTGGAATCACACAGAAAAATATATGCATTTTACAAGTTTAATGCCATTTCTGGAATAATTAACATTGGCAGAATCAAGTTATTTTGGTTACATAATTTTCTGCTACTGGAATATGCCTAAATGCATTTTTATATTAAACTCAAGGGGCATATGAATTTATTACAGTTGGAAACGCCTAAAAAAGGAGTTAACAATAATTAGTTATGAGTTTTTAAAGTTTAAAATACAATTTTTAGTTAACAAATAAAGACTTACAGAAATAAAATCAAACCCAACGGGAATTAAGTGACGTGGGCGCTCGTGGGCCTTCGATCTAAAATCCTACAACCCACACGCGCAGGAAACAACGCACGCGCGCGATCCCAAAAAGGAACCCACCGTTGGATCAATATCCAACGGCTCACGAGAAGGGATACATTCGGACGGTGCGGGTGCCTCGGCCATCCACAGCCGCAGATCAGGAGATGGATGGCTCGGAGCTCACCTCCCTTCGGAGAGTCCGATTGCACTCACGATCTCAGCCGCAGATCGCGAGATGGACGATCCAGAATAATAAGGGAATCGGAGAGTCCGAATGTTCTCAAGATCTGGGCCGTTGATCACGAGATCGACGGTCCAGGATCAACAAAGTGCAACGCATGAGACTTAAGTGCGCGGGGAGGGTTTAATGAGTGGGTCCACATGTCAGTGACCACAAGGGCCAAATTAAGACAACGATTAATTACTAAAAACCAATTATTAGTGATGATTAGTAATTAATGTGTCCTAACGATCTCGCACAGAGGTGGATTAAAGAGATGGGGCCACCAGGCAGTGACACAACTGACGGCTTAAGACACATTAATGGCTAACCAACGATTAGCAATTAATGACCCCAGATTTTTTCTTAAAGAACCCCGAACTGTGGCTTAAGGCCAATGGGCCCACCAGACAGTGACCCAACGAACCAGATTAGGACACAATAATTAACCCAATGATTAACAATGATCAGATCATTAAATGTGTCCTAATGACGACCGAAAATAGGCGATTACGACCTACAACACCCGAGTGGATTCCCCGGCTTATCGCCGGCGACTCCGACCACGGCGGCGCAACCTTAAGATTAAAATGGATTCGCAATAGGCTTGCGGACCCAAAGGTGGTGACCTCATCGGCGGTGGTGGCCCAGAACGCCGGCGAGCCGGAAAACAAGGATGGAGGCTTATAGTGCCAAACGTGAAAATAGCGAAATGCTCCGCTGCAGTCCAAAGCGAGTGCCACAGCCTCTAGGGACTAATAAGAAGCTACCTTGACCGAGATGAGCTTCAAAGATGATCGGAGAAGGTCTGACCACGGTGGGGCTTGCCGGACCCGAGGAAGATGATAAGAGATTAAAGATCTGAGCCAAAATGAACACCTGCTGGTTGTCAAAATAGCTACACAATAGCCCATATAAGCTTCATGAACAATTAATTGAGAAAAGGAGCACTCACTGGAGCTGAGGAAAGGGAATGGCTTCGGCCGAATTTGAACAAACCCCAAATTCGTCAACTCCTGAGAATGAAACCCAAAATTGAGTGAGGAGAAATGATTAGGATAGTGAGGAGATTAAAAGGGTACAAGAATAGTTGAAGAAAAACCACTAGAGCTTCATGATCCTCAATGGAGCTCCACGGGTCAACAATGGTGACTGAGGTGTTTTTGGGTGTGTTAAGCTCCAAAATGAATAAGGAGCTTAGGATGATGTAAAGGAACATCAGGAAAGAGTTTTGGAACCTTATATAGCCAAAGGATTAGGGTTTGGCAAACAGGAGCCTCACGGGTGAGCTAAGTCCACGACACAAACATGGACCGAAAAGCAAAATGATGGAGATGTAGGAGTAGGGCATGCCTCTCGGCCAAAAGTATCTGCAAACACTTAATGCCGACAAGGGAGACGTTGCCAGAGGAACAAGATTTGACAGGCACCATGCCTCTTTCTGTTCACGCACGGCGGGAGGTTGAAGATGACAAGAGAAAAAGCTCGGGCGATTTTGGACCCTTGGATCTTGATCGAGCGGCTGACAATGCGCCACGCCTCTGAGGTTTGAAATAAAGGAATAGATCGGGAGCCCTTGGATTAGAAATGAATGGCTCAGATTGCTCCACGATGCCGAGGTGGATTACGACAGAGGAGATTGCGAGCGTTGGATTTTAATCCAACGATTCTGATCAAATGAAGCAACCGGAAGGTCCGAATGTCTCCTTCGACGAGGACGGTCTGATTTTGATCCAACGGCTGAGATTGAAAGCGCGCTTTTAAAAGAGGCTCGGTGCAGTTAGTTGACTGGACCAAGACGAGTGGCTCGAGCCCGAGTCTGACTCGGACCCGAGGAACAATGGAACTAGGGTTTGAGTTTTGAATAGAACAGAGACTTTTGAGGATTTCTTTGGGGTAGCAAAATAACTTCAAAAATTATGAAAATTTTACAGGAGCTTGCTAACTCAAATATTGACCTCTGGTAAAATTTTCAACGGTTTTTATGCAGTGCATTCTCCTGCAAAAATTCTACAAGGCTCTGGTTTAAAGTTTGACTAGAAGTCAAACAGGTTTGAATGCCCTCTAAAAATATTCAAACAATTTCTAAAAATTGTGAAATTTTTCAGAGAGGTCACATACCATCCCAGGAACTTAAGAAAAATATTTTCAAAGGATGATCACAAGATTTGAGATGGATGTTTTTGGAAGACAAGGGTTTGGATCAAAAGACTTATGACTTTGCATTCCCATAACTTCTTACAACAATTGTTCAAAGCACACAGGGAAATACAAGATGTAAGAAAAGTTTTAATTTCTACTCATTTTCTTACATTTGAAACTCAAGTTCAAAATTGAGATGTTACAATACCTAAGCATCTGTTAAGCACCGGTGAATAATTAAGTATCGATGCTACAAAATAAGCATCTTATCTATCCTAAGTGGGAAGAAAAGTTAGTTTTTATTTGCTAAACTTCTTTCTAAGCACCTACACTGTATATGCTCTAAAAGAGAAATATTAAAGTTAGTTTTTACCCTACATTTTTAAAATTCTTGATTCACCTCTTGTACGAGTGCAACTATTTATATGTGCTACTTAAACGCACGGTTGGTGGATGCTACTTGAGGGGCGTGCCAATGCTGCTGTTACAAAGGCAGTTGTTGTGGCTACGTGCACAATTTGTGGATATCAAATTGGAAGACTACTTTCCTTAAAAAAAAAAAAAGGAAGAGTGGTACCGAAATAATGACTTCTTATCGAAAGGATTTTGTCAGCTTAAATGCGTTTTACAATGCAACAACATCCAAAAAAAAAAAAAAATAAGAAGAAGAAAGAGGCAAACGGGATAGATTTGTCACATTTTTCAAGGGACAATATATATGGGCATTATATATAGGCCAGTTCTAATTATTTTTCGCAGAGTTGGGAGGGTACATGAATTGCCCAAACAAACATGCGACATTTGGGGAACCAACCAGGAATTGATCTCCTATTCACAAATTCTTTTTTTTCAATCCAAAGGGGACCTTAACCTCGTTCTTTCGATTAATAGATGTATATCCATGACGTTTAAGTCATACCAGTCAGGATTACTTTTTTCCTGACACCGGACGCAAGCCAATCATGAATACAATGAGGCCATCAAGGAAAACTTGGATTATGGCAGTGTAGCTTCCTGCCCATGTAAAAACCTTCTTACATCTAAAATTGCTTATAAAAGGAATTTTGGACTGTATTGACCCCTATAGAGCACTCTAATTCCAAAAATAATCCCTCTAACTCGAAAATTCCAAATCTGGCCTCCTGTTAGTACGTACTGTGCAGTGGGACCGCAGCAGGCACCTGCTGCCGTCGCGACTCAGCGACAACCGAGTCTGCGGTGCGGCGCTGGCAGAGCACTGCGCTCTTGGGCACGGCGGCGGTGGCCACCGCCACGCGCCACCCAGCCTGGCTGCAGGTCCCCTCGGCTGCCCCTGCGTCCCCCTGCGTGCGCGACGCGCGCAGCAGCCGCGTGCACGGCCCCGGCTCTGCTGCTTTTCATTTGCATGCCACGCGCAGCCATGTGTTTTCTCTTTCGTTTGCTAGGAAGTGCATAAAACGAGTGAAACGCAGCGCTACTTTCAAAGAGGAAGAGAGCCAGAGAGAAAGATCGAAAGAGAGCCAGAGAGGAAGAGAGTTCTCGGAAGAGAGAAAGAGAAGGAAGAAGCCAACCAGAGAGAAGTTGAAGTTCGTAAGGTGCATCGTCTTGTGAGTATCTAGAAAAGGTAAGTGTCATTTGCATCCGGCTATAGTTTTAGCTAGTTTTGTAGCAAGTGAGTAGTTATAGTTGTGTAGTCGGTGTTTTTGGATTTAGCGTTCGGACATAAAATTGGAAGACTTAGCGTTCGGACATAAAATTAGGATATTATTAGATTATTTGTAGTTTCTTATTGTAGCAACTAAGTAGTTATAGTTACGCGTTGGTGTATTTTGACTTAGTGTTCGGACATGAAATTAGTGTGACTTACCAGTTGGCAATGTGATTAGGTAGTAATTAGTTGAATTAGCAAACTTATTATTGGTACTATTGGAAATTAAATATAGTTAGCAATATACCTTCCTATGAGGAGGTAACTCCAGGGGATAGAAGCGTTGGAGGAGGAATGGGAAGGAAAGAACGACGGGGAATGAAGGATGGCAGCTAGGATATTTCAGTGGTGAGGAGATAAGGGAGAGATAAATGTAAGTAGTGTAATTAGCCCGTAGACCCGGCATGTCAGAGGTATAGGCTAGGTTTAGCTCGAGTATAAAAAGTTTTAAATGCATTAGGAATTTCGAAAGTGATTTAGTTTTGCACATGTGTTAGGTACTTCATGGCGGAGATTCAAGATCTATTCGTATTCCACGGGAACGCTCTCGTACGCGACGGACCGTGACGGGCGGACTGTCAGTGCGAGCGGACGAGTGATCCGGCGCGGGTGCGAGACATGACCCTTTCGGAGCTAAGGCGGTGCGTGCGGTCTGCGTTCGGTCGCGCCACTACAAGGAGGAAGCTGCGCATCGAGGCGTTGTATGTCTCGGTGGCGGGTGATGGAGGGGAGACCGTTTGGAAACTTATGAAGGTGACAAGTGACACTTCATGGGCCAATTACATGGGGGTTGTTTGCAACCCTGCTGCTGCGATCTTTGCGCGACCGATGGTCTATGTTCAGTTCGTGGAGAGGACGGGGACGTCCGATGTGGGTGGTTCCGGTGAGGCTGCTAGTGAGGACGAGCCTGCGTTGGTCTCTGGTGTTGGAGGAGACGCGGGCGAGGAAGTGGGCGATGGAGACCTGAGGAGGCGTGCCGACAACTTCGAGCCCAACGAAGGAGTGGAGAGATGGTGGGCAGCCCGTATTGATTACCATGAGTACCTGGCCGACCAGGTGGAAGAGGTGGAAAGCGAGGAAGAGGAGGACGTGGAAACAACCAGTTCCGAAGACAAAGAAGATGGAGAAGCTGCTACGGGAGGTGTTGTTGGTGGTGTTGTGACCACCGACACTGCTTACGTCCCCTCTAGATTGGACGACGTCGCAACGACATCGCTGGTCCTACCACAGCCGGAGGGGCCCGACTGGGGGTTCAATAAAGACACCCTGCTCCTAGGGCAGTGCTTCCCTAACAAGAGCGCCGCCAGCATGCTATTGCCAGATACGCCATTAACATTGGCCGGACATATCGGGTGCAGAGGTCCAACCCCGACACCTACATCGTTAGGTGTGTTGAAGAATCCTGTGCTGGCAAGGTCCGTGCGTGGCCGTTCACGACGCGCGCCATGGGCTTCCGGATCACGGTGCTGAAGGACCACACGTGCGAGCTAGCTGAGCCGCTTCATAGGCACCGCAACATGACATCGTCGTATATTGCCAGCCTGATAAGCTACCTCGTGGCTGAAGATGTTGGTATTTCCCCAAAGCTTCTAATGGCGGAGGTTGCTAATATGGTGGGGTTCCAAGTGAGCTACAAGACGGCATGGCGGGCGAAACGGAAGGTCGTGGAGAGAATGTTCGGCACATTCGAAGAGGCTTATAACCTAGTCCCAAGAATGCTGCATCAAATCGCAGAATCAAATCCCGGGACATACATAAACAAGGTTGACCGGGTGCATCCGAGGGAGGGGCCCAATTGTTTTGTTCTTGACCAGGTCTTTTGGGCCTTCCGTCAAGCAATCAAAGGGTTCAAGCATTGCCGTCCCGTGCTGACGATGGACGGCACCTTCCTATCCAGGAAGTACAAGGGTACCATCCTCACCGCGGTTGCAGCCGATGCGAATGACCAGTTACTCCCAATGGCTTTCGCAATTGTTGAGAACGAGAGCACCGAAAGTTGGCTATGGTTCCTGTCCAACGTGAAGCAGGCGGTGGTCCAAGACCGGCCAGATATGTGTGTCATCTCGGACCGCAATGCTGGGTTGTTGTCTGCGTTGAGCACGATGCAAAATGGGACGCAGCCGTTGTTCCAGTGGAATGATGTCAGGAGCCGCTGGTGCATGAGGCATCTCGCGGCAAACTTCCACACAAGGTTTCAGAGCAAGGACCTGATGAAGATGTTCAAGAAGCTCTGCATGCAGAACCAAAGGTGGAAGTTCAATACCGTGTGGAGACAGCTCGACGAGGAGACCGGGAAGCATGTAAGGAACTCGGCGGACGCGGAGGCAGCTGCAGCGGCAAGAGGTTCCGCGAGAGTTGGGGAGTTCACACAGTGGGTTAACTCGCACGCACCCGACCTGGAGAAATGGTCCCTGCTTCACGACACCGATGGTGCAAGGTATGGGATCATGACGACCAACATGTCGGAGGTGTACAACGGTGTCCTCAAGGGTGTCCGATCCCTGCCGATCACTGCGATCGTGGAGGAGAGCTGGAACCGTACTGTCCGCTACTTCGTTAACAGAGCCATGATGGCCAAGAAGCACCTGGAGGATGGCAAGCAATTCTCGGAAGTAATGCATGCCTACATGGAGAAGAAGATCAACAAGGCTCATTCACACACTACTCGTACCATGGATGGCGTCAGACAGAAGTTCGAGATCCGGCTCAGGGAGAAGTACGTCATGGGCCACACTAGAGGGGATCGGAAGCAGGTCTGCACGATTGGTGACGAAGCATCTGTTGGAGATATGCCCTAGAGGCAATCATAGAGATGATGATATTTCGTTGTATCCATGATTTAATAAATGTTCCTTGAATATTGCATTTGTGTTGATTAACAAGTATGTGACTTGTTTGTGAAACTCTTTACTTGCATGATTATTCTAAAGTTGTCCCTAGTCGGAGTTCATGTGAGGACACACGTGAATGATGGATTAGCACATGTATCGGTTGATGACCATGTTTCACAGGTCATAGACATGGAGATGTCAAACCAATAATGTGGACACATGTTTAGAACATGGGGTTGGACCGACCCAACATGAGACATAGCAATTATACTTATGGTTCTCTCTACACAATGTGTACGCCTTGTTCTTAGACCTGAGATTGTCGCATGTACTTGAGATGTGAATCGACCTACTTAGGGGCTATCAAACGTTACTCTGTAACTGGGTAGTTATAAAGGTAGCTTTCGGGTTTGTCATCAAGCATGCTGCGAGGCATGGTCGATCGATCCCCATCCTACATGTGCAAGTGTGTCAATTTTTTCTTCTCCTAGAACCTAAAGCCTAGGCTCGATGTAACACCCGGGACCCACATTACCACAGGATACTACTTAACCACTCTGACTAGCCAATAATTTCATAAGAATATAAAATTTCAAAGCAGCAACTCTAGGCAAGAATCAATAAGCGGAAGCATAAACCACTATGGGAGTAAAGATAACAAACAACAAGTTCAATAATTAAACAACCTCTAGCAGATTAATCCAAGTGTAGTCCACAAATGCATCAATAATAAATCAACAGATCACTCATGAATAACTAGTCAATAGGCTAAATTCTTCTCAACTTTATTCTGACATGAAACTATGAATTGAGTGCATTATTGTAGTGCGCTCTACCCATCCCAGAATGCTTAAGAATCACACGAAGGGGGAAAGAAACAACAAGAATGAGATAAAATCTCAGCAAGTAAGTTGAATAACAAGTTAATCAAATGACAAGCAAGCTACAACACAAGTTATATTATTGCATGACCACAACCACATTCCACTATCACATTCAATAAAACACATGGACTAGCATGAGTCCTGCCTCAAAAGAATTCAACCATTGACAAAAGAATGCATGTCCTCCATCCACAATGCTTAATGCAAATGCATGCCATGCTCCTTGCACTCTTACCCATCAAGGTAGAGTGTGCATCATCTCTCACGACATATGCGATCTTTGTCAGACGTCTGATCGCCACCATAAGCGGCGACATCCACAATGCAATGTAATGATATGTTATGAGTGATATGATAATCATAAACCACATATGTGACATCTCATAATGGCACCAACAGGATTAACTTGTACAACTACCACATAATCATTATGGAAAAATACATCCATGATCCACATTCGGCACATAAAGCAACCATTTCATGACTACACACAAGATATCCAACGTAAATCATTAAATAGTAATTATTGTCATCATCTCATATGTAAGTCAACCAACCATGGCATAATACTTCTGTCTACGAAACTCATAGGGATTGCAAGTAGTAAGAACAACCAATTAAGCAGTAGTAACATGCTACAATTACTTGCCTTCCCCGATGTGTGGCGTTAGCGGCCAAGGCGATACTCCTAAACCTGAGGCTTCACACTCCTAAACAAGTAAAATAATTTCAATAAGGTCATAACAAACCAGCGCTACTAATCGGCATTCTACAATGCTTACTAGGCGACTCAAAGCGAGTTTATAAAGCTGAAAGCGAAAAACAACGTTTGCTGCCATAATCTGATTCGGACAGCAGCACGGTAAATGACATAACTCATGATCTGGAAGTCAAAAAGAGGTAAACCCAATTTCTGTAGATTCTTAACTGACTAATCTACAATACTCTAGTTGACACGATACTCCAATTCGGCCAAAAAAATTAGGCTAACCATTGTCTGAACTTTCAGTACAGAAACTGTCTACACAAACGAACAGCAAAACTAAAATGACCATAACTTTTAATAGGTAACTCCAAATTGATCGTTCTTTATCAATCTGAAAAGGTTATCGAATTACCTACAATAACCTAGTTGGGTGAACTTTCAGATTCTACCAAATTCCCTTTCATATTTTAGGAAATAACCAGACAGATTATTCTCGTCAGATTTCTGGCAGCAGATACTAAATCGACCATAACTTTTGACTCAGACCTCGGAATCGAGTGATCTTCGCGGCTACTGAAAGATAACGACATAACCCACAAATCTCTAGGAGATGGAAACTTAAATTCAGCCTCTAAACATACGAAAAACCCACGCAAGGTTCTGGACAGAATTGCATCTTCTGCAGCCCAACAATTAACCATCAATTCTAATCGGTTTCGCATCTAATAAGGATTAAACAGCGGGGAGGGCATCTCGTTACCCTTGTAGAACCACTAGGATTCGCTGAACCAAACCCCACACAAACTCTTCTTCTTCTTCTTCTCCTTCTTCTCCTTCTTCTCCTTCTTTTCTCCCTCTCTTTCTTCTTCCTTGCATGCAAGGGCAGCACCTTGGGATAGGGAGGTGCAGGGGACAGCACCTTGGGAGAGGGGAGGTGCAAGGGGAGGAGAGGATTAAACCAAGAGGAGGAGGAGGGGCGGCTACAGAGAGGAGGAGGAAAAAGGGAAAAGGGAGGGGCGGCTAGGGTTTGGGAGGGTGGCCCTCCCCCTTTGGCGGCCACCACTAGGGGATGGGCCAAAGCCCAGCCCAAAAGGAAGCAAAAACAACAGAGAAAGCCCTCTCTAAGCTGGATTTGTGGCTGAAAATAAAACTTCCCGATTGAATTATTCTCTACGATTGTTTTAATTGTCAGATTCTTGACTTCCCACACTTAGGAGTATTACATGGGATTTGCCCTCTCTACGAGAGAGATATCTCTGGGCCTCGGTGATCGGATCCGAAATGCATGGCCATGCTACTTAAGGTTAAGAGTTAACCTAGTAATGGATTAGGATCACGGGATCGAGAAAGAGTGGTCACTTGGAGCTCGACCGAATATTGTGAGGCAAAGGGATTGGCATGTACATAATGTTGTGATGGTTCGTCCGATATGATCTTTGTGTGCGTTTAGGAGTTGGCACGTTTTGCTAGAGGCGCTACCAACTATTGACCAAGTATGTGTACTCGCGTCATGTCTAAACATCGTGAACCCATAGGGTCACACACTTTAAGTGAAGCCTAATTCGGATTGGATCCGGTGGATGGGCATTGAGTCCTAATGGGCCTCTATTTGTAGAAGCCCATTGTAAGGACATCTATAAAAGGAGGGCGGGCGCACGGAGATTGAGGATGAGTTTTTCGTGACATCCTCAAACCCTAGCCGCCACCCTCCCACGCCCTAGTCGCTCGCGCGATCTAGTAGTTCGGCGTGCGTCGCTTCCCGCGTCGTGCGGATACCTTTGAAGGCGCCGCATCGTAGCGTTGGGACGAACCGCAGAGAGAGGCGTGCGTGGGGCGCCACGACGAGGACGAGGAAGTAGTGCGACTACTCGCCCGACGTCGTTTGCATCAACTTCCGCTGCGCGTCTAGTGGTAAGACCGTGATCTATAACTGTAGTGATCTTGGTTTACGGGTAGAATTTTTAATTTGCGCTAGTGTAGCCTACCCGTTACCCTACAGCATCGTGCACCTGCAACAAGCCGCGGCTTCTCCACAAACCATGCTCTCATGTGTACGCGGCGTGCGCGGTGTGGCGCCAGGCCTCGGAGCGTTACATCTTCGAGTACTACGACATCCACCACCTGTTGGAGATATGCCCTAGAGGCAATCATATTGATGATGATATTTTATTGTATCCATGATTTAATAAATGTTCCTTGAATATTGCCTTTGTGTTGATTAACAAGTATGTGACTTGTTTGTGAAACTCTTTACTTGTATGGTTATTCTAAAGTTGTCCCTAGTCGGAGTTCATGTGAGGACACACGTGAATGATGGATTAGCACATGTATCGGTTGATGACCATGTTTCACAGGTCATAGACATGGAGATGTCAAACCAATAATGTGGACACATGTTTAGAACATGGGGTTGGACCGACCCAACATGAGACATAGTAGTTATTCTTATGGTTTCTCTACACAATGTATACGCCTTGTCCTTAGACACGAGATTGTCGCATGTACTTGAGATGTGAATCGACCTACTTAGGGGCTATCAAACGCTACTCGTGAATCGGGTAGTTATAAAGGTAGCTTCGGGTTTGTCATGAAGCATCTTTGCGAGGCATGGTCGGTCGAGATGAGATTTGCCCTCTCTACGAGAGAGATACCTCTGGGCCTCGAGTGATCGGATCCGAAATGCATGGCCATGCTACTTAAGGTTAAGAGTTAACCTAGTAAGGGATTCGGATCACGGGATCGAGAAAGAGTGGTCACTTGGAGCTCGACCGAATATCGTGAGGCAAAGGGATTGGTATGTACATAACGTTGTGATGGTTCGTCCGATATGATCTTTACGTATGATTAGGAGTTGCACGTCTTGCTAGAGGCGCTACCAACTATTGACCAAGTATGTGTACTCGCGTCATGTCTAAACATATGTGAACCATAGGGTCACACACTTAAGAAGTGAAGCCTAATTCGGATTGGATCCGAATTAGATCGGGCATTGAGTCCTAATGGGCCTCTATTCGTAGAAGCCCATTATAAGGACGATCTATAAAAGGAGGGCGGGGGCGCTGGTTGAGGATGAGTTTTTCGTGACATCTTCAAACCCCGCCGCCACCCTCCCACGCCCTAGTCGCCGCGCGGATCTAGTAGTCCGGCGTGCGTCGCTTCCTCCGCACGTGTGGATACCTTTGAGGCGCTGCATCGTGGCCTTGGGACGAACCGCAAGAAAGGAGGCAGTCGTGGGGCCGCGGCGCGACGAGGAAGTAGTACGACTACTCGCCCGACGCATCGCATCAAGCGATACGACTACACGCCCGACGTCTTGCATCAACTTCCGCACCTGCGCGTCTAGTGGTAAGACCGTGATCTATAACTGCAGTGATCTTGGTTTACGGGTAGAATTTTTTAATTTGCGCTAGTGTAGCCTACCCGTTTCCCTACACCACCTGTATGGCACTTGGAGTGCGGAGTTCTATTCTTACGGGATGGACATGCACTACAGGGACCTCTGGCCAGGGCAGGTGAAGTGGGTGCCCAATGACGCACTAAAGCACGCCCGCCGTGGAAGACGCCAGTCACGACGCATCCGGAACGACATGGACGACAGCCAGCGCGGGCAACGGATTCGCCGCCCCAGATGCAGACTATGCAAGATGGTTGGTCACTCCATCAGTCGCTGCCCAAACAGACCTAGCACAAGCAGCGCACCGTAGCGCCCAAGATATAATTACCAAGTTGTGATGTTACATGCTTATTTTAATGCCTAGTATGAGTTGTATCGTTGTCAATCCATGCCTTTGTGTATGGATGTAATGTTATGTTATGTGGGTCATGTGCTAACTCATTATGGTCATATCTACTATTATGTTGTACGGGTGTGTATATGGTGTTACTCACTTTGTCTTACATTCTGTTGTCAATGTTTTGATTTCTTTTTGTATGCCATACATTATGTTATATATGTAGACTAACATGTTGTTTATCTCTCGGCAGGAGATGGCGCAACCTCCAGTTGACGGCCCGTATGAGCTGCTCGACGCACGCTGGGATGGGCGACACCGATGCCTGGCGTGGTCGTCCCGCGTCGACCCTCCGAGCCTAGTCCTGAGCGCCCTGTGAGGACCCGGAATAGTTAACTAGTAACACTTAACCTCCAAATGGTTCTAGCATTACTAATTAAATATTCTAAGCCTCGATGGGTATATGCTTCCCAGAATTGCAGCACATGCACATCATCACAAAATTACACATCATTTCCATATAACATACATTAACAAGTCTAGTAAAGGACATAGATAAAGTAAGTTATTACAAAAGAGCCGACCGGCCAAATGACACAATATACAAGAATGACAGCGGAAGCAAAAGCGCCATAAGATGGCTAAGAACAAAAGTCGACCGGTTAGCCACATAACCCACAAGGCAACCAACCGGGCCGCCAAGCTAGACGCCTCTAAGGCTACCACAGCACAACTCACAGAAGTGAGGCCCCTCCAGCTCACCTTCTTCCTCTGCAACAAATACATTTAAGCAAGATAACTGAGTACACAAAGGTACTCACAAGACTGACGTGTGGAATAGTAGACCTATTCATAAACTACATGCAAGCTTATTTAGGTGGAGGTTGTATGTTTCATTTTGCACAAAACCAACTTTATTTGCAATAATGTAATACATTTAAAAGCAAGTTTGTAAATCTGTTTTGTTGTCAAAATAACAGCGACATAAAGATACATACAAGTAACCACCTGGAAGTGACTATCCCAATAGCCACCACAACATAGCACGAATCCCCGATTCGTACCACCCATCAAGTTTTAGTTTAAAATGGTTGTAGTCTAGTTCTCACGGGCGTATCCGGCGTGTCCATAACCTAGGCGAGGCTATTCGAATAGTTTTAACCTGCAGGGGTGTACCAATGTACCCACACTTGGACCGCCTTTAAGCCACAAAGCACACTACGAAGGTATGCCGCGCGCTAAGTCCTACGAGACGTTTTCCAATATTGTGTATTAACCACGAGCCGCTCGTATGGATCGAAATCCATACGCTTACATTGCTAGCCGAAAGACAACCAGCCATCACGGGGGAAGCCTTTCGGACACTGCAATGCTCCCAGCACCATCCCTCCTGCGACTCCCTGCGACCCGAAGCCAATACACGCCAAAGTACTAAGTCAAGAGAGGTCCCATACCCTCTAGTGTGGTTAGCACGCAAAATGTTCAGCACGGTGGCGCAAGTAACTCGATCCTTAATGACCCAGGCACCATTCCAGTCACACCCAAAATCACACCATCTTACCATCGTGCTCAAGTCTAAATTATTTTGTTTTCAGTTTTAGTTTTCATAAGTGGACATTGCACAAGGCTGAAATCATAGATCATAATAAGTTTTATGTGATTAAGGTTATCGACAAGTCGATAACCGCCCATTTCTACCGGAAGCTAAGCATGACTAAGCAATTAATCCGCAACTACTAAGTGACAAGAGCTCATCCACGAGCCCTAATCACAGCAATAACCTAGGCTCACGGTAGTAGAGAATAATTATTTGCTAAGAAAATGCATCTACTAGGCCAACTAACGATAATAGTTTAACACAAAGTAGCAATGCATACATAGAATTTGTAATCAACATAAATACTTAAAATACTGGGATTAACATGATCAATCTGCTTGCCTTGCTGGGATTGGTCTTGCTGCAGAGGGGAGTGCTCAGATTCGATAAACTCTTCGGAACCTAACGCGAAAAGGCGATAAAACCAATAAGAACGAAGAACACCAAAAGGAACTCAACAGCAAAGAACATCCAAAACCCATGAAATTTCTACAGCAGCTAGAGGTTGATTTTAGACAATTTTAGAAACAAGAATCACTTCATTTGGACTCAGCATGAAAAAGTTATACCCTAAACAATTTCTCTTAGCCTGAAAAATCCTAATTAAATTAATTTCGGTTACTGTTTATGGTAAAAATTTCTAGAATGAGCTAAGCTCTGAAATTTTTATAGCAAGTAGATTATGACATCCTAATGACAGCAAAGTTGAGTTTACTAAATTTGGAGTTATAATGATTTACTTATGATTTTTCTAAGTTGTAAGACTAGCACATTACATCTTCCAGAAATATAAACATGCTCAAAACCTATTTCATATTAAAGTACACTAACAGAAGAATCTAGCAAAATTGATTTTGCACGATTTGGAGTTATCTGAGAAAAGATATGCATTTTACAAGTTAAATTCTATTTTTTGGGATATTCAAAATTGCGAAAACAAGCTATTAATGATTACAGAATTTTCTACCACAGAATCATAGCTAAAAGCATTTTTATATTAAACTTTTAGTGAAATACAAATTTATTACAGTTGGAATTATTTAGAAAGGATCTATTTTGAATTAGATATGAATTTCTAAATTTTTTATACAATTTTTCAGTTGACAAATAACTATTTACCGAAATAAAACAACACTTAACGGAAAGGAATCGACGTGGACAACTATGGGCCCTTGATCTGGAATCTAACGGCGCGCGCGAGGGGTGCGCGAGAGCAACCCGAACGGCACAACTCATCTCGACCGTTGATCGAAGATCTGATGGCCAAGAACGAGGGAGGTTCGGACCTCGCGAACGGCACATGAATCAGGACCGTTGATCATCAAATGAACGTCCCATGACGATGGGAGGATCGGGTGACCCGATCGGCTCAACTGATCTGGGCCACAGATCGCAAAATGGACGGTGGCCAAAGATCGAAGTGCAAAATGGAGCGCTAACACGTGGGGCCGCATGTCAGTCACTGCGAGTCACACACGCAAGCTTTAACACACGTGCACAGGGCTCGGGGCCCACATGGTAGCGAGACACGAGGAGATTTTAGGACAGATAATTAAATACTAATGACCAATGATTAGTGATGATTAGCAATTAATGCGTCCCAAAGATTTTCACAGAGATGGATTAAGGAACTGAGGGCCCACCTGTCAGTGAGACAAGATGGCGGCTTCGGACACATTTATTGCTAACAATGATTAGCAATAAATAAATCCAAAAATTTACCCTAATGATTTCTGGTTTTCGGCTTTTAAGCTTACGGGCCCACCTGGCAGTGGCATAGGGGTTATTTCCGACAGCCATTAATACCGACACTTAACTAATCAATGATTAAACATTAATGATGTCCTAATCGCGCTGATTAGCGCCGACGGAGGGGATTACAGGGGGTTGGACCCACATGTCAGTGAGACATAAGGCCGGTTTAGGACACAATTAATACCTCTAATGATTGAATATGATTAGGCATTAAATGTGTCCTAATAATCTGACGAAAACGGGAATTTCGGTCGGCAAAATCCCGAGCGTAACCCACGGCTTGTCGCCGGTGACTCCGGTCGCGGCGGCACTGACCAAAAACCAAAATGGACTCGCAATAGCGATGCGGACCTAATGGTGATGACCTCGCCGGCGGTGGGGGTCTAGAACGCCGGCGAGCCGGAAAACACAGAAGGGGGCCATTTCGGCAAAACATGAAAACAGCAAAATGCTCTGCTGCGGTCTAGGAAAGTGAGTGCCAACACTTCTAGGGGCCAAATATAAGCTACCTTAATCGAGAGGAGCTTCAAAGACGGCCGGGGAAGACTTGTACACGATGGAGCTCACCGGAGCCGAGAAGATGAAGTAGAAAATGAGGTTCTGAGCAAAATGAGTGGAACCAACTCATTACCAGAACTTCATTATAGCTCAGAGAAACTCTAACAGCAAGTAGTTGCAAAATGAACCACTTACCAGAGTTGGAGAAGAAAGGGGTGAAATCGGTGAAAATCTCCACACTTAAAATTGAGTGATTCCTGTGGATGCAACCCAAAATGAAGTTAGGGGAAATATAAAGGAAGTTGAGGAGCTCAAAAGGGTACAAGAAAGATTGAAGGTGAACCATTGAACACCAAGATCGCCATTGGAGCTCTCGGGTCAACAATGGTGGTTTGAGGATTTGAAGTGGTTTTGAGCTCAAACACACAGAGTGAGCAAAGAGTGGTGTAAAGGAACACCAGGAGGACCTAGAGGGGTTTATATAGAGGAAGGATTAGGGTTTCGAGCAAGAACAAGAGCTCACGGTGAGCTCGGTTCATGGTACGCCCATGGACCAAGAAATGATGGGGGCAAGTGAGACTCGGGATGGAGGAGCCGAAAGCCTAGGGCGCATTTCATGCCCCACAGAGAGATGTTGACGAGAGGAAGCTCGAAGTGACACAACGAAGCCGCCCTGTGTCTCTCTCTTCCTGCCATTGCTCGCCGCACTGCACGGAGAGACAGAGGAGGAAGAAGACCAGAAAGAATACGGTGACAGTCGGATTGAAATTGGACGGTCACGATTAAAAGGATCCGGCTGAGGGTTCCTAAGACTCCAAGCAATCAGGGCGGTCCGATCAAGATTGAACGGCTGAGATCAATTGGGACTTTCGGGTGACCCGAACAGCCCATTCAATCAGGACAGCCCGATCAAAATCCAACGGCTCAAAAAGGATGGGCTCTTCGCGGCGGCCCGAACGACACAACCAACGCGGGCCGAACGATTTAAATCCAACGGCCGATATCGACCGCGCGTTTAAAAGGGGCCCGCTGCAGTTAGTTGACTGAGTCAAGTCAAGTGGCTCGAGCCCGAGTCCGACTCAAACCCAAGGAACAGTGAACCAGGTTTTAGGTTTTAAATAGACAGAGACTTTCGAGGATTTATTAAAGGTAGCAAAATAACTCCAAAAATTCTGAAATTTTTACAGGAGCTTGCTGACTTAGACATTGACCTTGTGTAAAATTTTAAGAGGTTTTTATGCATTGCATGTTTCTCTAAAAATTCTACAAGGTACTGGTTCAAGGTTTGACTGAAAGTCAAACAAGTTTGACTGCCCTCTAAAAATATTCAAACAATTTCTAAAAATGGTGAAATTTTTCAGAGGGGCCACATACCATCCCAAGAACTTAGGAGAAATATTTCCAGGAGATGATCAAAAGGTTTGACAAGATTATTTTTAGAAGGATCAAGATTTGGATCAAAAGACTTGTGACTTTGTATTTCCATAACTCTTGTACAAGATTTGTTTAGTACACACAGGAAATACATGATGTAAGAAAAAGTTTTAATTTCTACTCATTTTCTTACATTTGAAACACAAGTATGAAACTTGGGATGTTACACGCCCCCAGAGAGAGGTGGGCTCTTGACGAGCGGTATGTCCCAAGACTGTGGGACACCGGCCTCCTGCCCTTTGCCCGCATGTTGGATGTACCGCACGCGTTTCAGTTTGACGCGACACTCCTATCTGCGCTCGTGGATCGTTGGTGACCAGAGACTCACACTTTCCACTTCCGGTGGGGGGAGATGACCATAACTCTGGAGGACGTAGCTATGCTTACAGTCTGCCACTGCACGGTCTTCCAGTAGTGCCACCTCCGAGGCGAGTGGACTGGAAGGTGCGTATGGCTGACAGATTCGGTCACCGATTCCTGACAACATGTCGGGTGTGCCACATTCCTGGCTGCGGGAGTACATGACCTGCCCCCAGCATGCGACTGTGGAGGCAGTTAGGACACACTTCCTTGCGTACCTTTTGTTCCTGTTCGGATGGATCTTGTTTCCTACTACTCAGGGTGACTGCGTGTACCCTAGCTACATCCATCTCGCTGAGTCTTTGGTGGACGCCCGGCCCGACGAGGTGCCACAATACAGTTGGGCCTCCGCAGTGCTTTGTGGCACTTACCGAGGGTTGTGCGATGCCTCTCAGCGCAGTAACGTAGTTGCAGCAATTTTCCCAATGCATAAAACCAATGACTAACTCACCAAGTACCCTTCCCTCAGGATGAGCACGTGTGGATCGATAATATGCTCAGCTTTGACCCGGACACCTACACTGAGATCACCGCAGCGATGCCTCCCACGCAACACCCCTACTACGGCTTGCGAGACATACGCCGCTCCCCTGACAGGTTCACCTTCCCTGAGGATCAGCTACGTCGTCCGGGCAATCGACGAGGCGATGTACCATAAGTAATGTCATGGACGTATAATGCATGTTATGTAATATCATTGTGTATTGTGTGCAGCATGCCATGTTATGTGATTTACGTAGTGTCAGTGTGCAGCATGACCTTGTGATTTATGGACACGACATGTTCTAAGCTCGGGTTTGTATCTCAAACATCCGTGATTTTCGAATACCTCGTGGGTCCCGTGGTTGATCTGCTAGGGGATCCGACACTACCTCGCGGATGCGAATTTTCTTCAACGCTGCCGCACGATTCCTCCTCGGGCCCGCTGCCTCACGGACGCGATTTTCCTTCAACCCAATTGCAATTCAACCGCATGCTATATATGGATGCTTTTGCTGCCATTCACCTCACTCTTCAATTCCTCTTTTCCTTTCTTCCAGCCTTAGACGGGATGTCTACGGCCTCATCTAACTTTCGAGTGAGCAGACAATTACAATCACTGCGGCAGCAGCTGGTTTGCCCTCGTTGCAGCGATCCGGTGAATGTGTTCACCTCGCCTACGCCAACGAATCCATCCTGAGTGTTCATGAAGTTTTCAAATCTTACGGTAACTTTTGCCTATTCATCTCGAATGAATTGCATTCGAAACAACATGTTTTTTTCACTTCAAGCTGTAATTCTTTTTTAGAGCACAACATGTCGGTTTTGGCAGTGGGCTGACGAAGCTGTCCCAGTGGTTTAAGATATTGCGATGCAAATTCTTTGCCTTACAAGATGACTCGTGGTGTTCACGCATTTCGTCTAGTGGCTCGACCCTCCGATCCACCAACGCAAAATGAAGAGAATAGACTTACAAGACTGGATGAAAGGATGGAAAGAGTTGAGAAAATACTTCAGAAATTAGTTAAGCTAGTTAGTTTTGCGGTTTTTCTTCTATTATTTCTTGTTGTTGCCAAGTAGAAATTCAGTTGTAATGAGATCGTAATCTCCACTCTTTATCTATGCATCGCAGTCCGTCATGAATGAGAATAAAGCAGTAACATTATCTACGAATGGATGAACTGTCGTGTATCCTGCATTACTTTGTGTGCGAATTCATGAAATCCTAATTTCGAAACCTCAAATCCAAATTGAACACTTAGTTTTCGATGCGACAAGGCCACACAACTTCTCTGCAGCGTAACGTGACCATTTTTGGAAAGTTAGGCGTGACAACACTCTGCCTCCCGGGTTTCGGGCCGAAAAGACGACACTCCGCAAAGAAAGACGTGACAACACTCGCTCGCCACTTTTCGGACCGAAAAGGCAAGACTGCGCAATGAAAGGCGTGACAACAATCGCCTCGCCGACTTTTGCACCGATAAGACAACACTCTGCAAAGCACGACATGACTTCTCCATGCAAAGTAAGACGTGACAACACTATGCCTCGCCAGCTTTTCAGACCGATAAGTCAACACTCTGCAAAGCACGACATGACTTCTCCGTGCAAAGTAAGACGTGACAACACTATGCCTCGCCAGCTTTTCAGACCGAAAAGACAAGACTCTGTAAAGAAAGACGTGACAACAATCTGCCTCGCCAGCTAATCAGACCGATAAGACAACACTCTGCAAAGCACGACATGACTTCTCCGTGCAAAGTAAGATGTGACAACACTATACGTCGCCAGCTTTTCAGATTGACATGACAACACTCTACCTCATCAGCTTTCCAGAACTAAAAGACGGGACTCTTCATGAAATTAACCACACCATGCCAACCATGGAGCTTACAAAAGGGGGTTGAATCAAACCAAACCCAACACTACACAACACTACACAATAGATACCCAACTATGGACTCTTCGGCAAACTTCTACTCGAGGATGTTGCAGAAGCAAAAGTGGCTTAAGGAGAAGGGGAAACACTTACAATACCCAGATTTTTCAATGAAAGATGCTCCAGTACCACCACGTTCACCGATCCTGCAGTGTGTGTGTGGTGAACCAGCAGAGATCATTCAGTCCACGCACCCGACCACTGCGCGGGCGCGCATTACGTCGCGGGCACCACCTGCGTAAGCGTTTCTTTCGCGCGCATCGATTTTCGTCAACGTTGAATTCCTTAAATTTTTAACTTCATCCCCACGTAATGGCAGCCCGAGATGCGCTGCCACTTCTTCCAGTGGATCGATGGCCCAGAGATGTACGATAGGACATTCATCCAGCAGAAGTACATGCTGAACTACTCGGTGCGGGCTGAGAACTTCGTGTGGTGGAAACCTTACGTACCGGACCGTGCTGAGGAGGCACCGAAGGAGCCCAATAGTCGCCCGGGCGTAATCCATATCGACGACGTAATCCATATCCATATTACGTTTTTTACTGTACGGTGTACTTACATCATACAATCGCAGGACATGGACGACTTCGACATACCAACCCGACGTGGACAGTTCTGCGACAAGGGCAAGGGAAAGGCTCATGCGGCTCAGCCTGACCGCCACAGCGTATCCGAACGCCCGGGCATAATTCGTATCCACGACGTGAGTTATGAATAATTTACATCATTCTTACGATTTTCACTATATTACATCATGGAATCGCAGGACATGGACGACTTCGACATACCAGCCGCACGTGGACAGTCCCGTGACAAGGGCAAGGGAAAGGCTCATAGAGCCGAGCCCGGCCGCCACAGCGTATCCAGTCGCCCGAGCGTAATCCGTATTGACGACGTCAGTTATGAAGAATTTACATCCTTCTTACGATTTTCACTATACGATGCACTTACATCAATGAATCGCAGGACATGGACGACTTCGATATACCAGCCCGACGTGGACACTCCCGCGACAAGGGGAAGGGGAAGGCCGGCGAGGAGTTCAACGCCAAGCTAGCAAGAAAGGAAAAATAGCCCCGGTCCACGCAGTAGGTCAGGTCATTACGTAGTAGTCCGCCGTCCTACCCCCCATTACTATCCCCTAAAGGCATGCATACTTATATGGTCCGGATGCTTGTGTCGCAGTGTACCGTAGTAGTAGCGAGGATGACTAAAGCAATTAGCCGAACCATCATGCCATGTCACTACATGTAACGTGCTTCACAGCCCCTTCAATCATATTCTGTATAAGCTTCATAAAGTACTTCATCGACTGCCTGCCTATACACGCGTATACGTTCAGACGATAAAACCCTAATTTACAAACCTCGGTGCGCATATTACTTGATGAATGTTTTTTTTACAAATATGAGTGCCTGTTAAAACCCTAATTGAAATCACTAAAGAAAAATTCGTATTCCTATCAACACTAACCCAAACTGAAAACCCTACTTTTTTTAATTTCTGCAAACCCTAATTGAAATGACTCAAGAAAATTGTGAAGTGCATATAGAGTATGGGACCACAACATTTCTGGCCCCCAACATTCGAATCTACTATTTTAGGCCATCTTCATAATCACAACGAGCGTTCTCAGCCCCTTTAATTGCATTTTGTAGAAGCTCCATAAAGTAATATGCTTTAACTCCGTCATTTTTAACAAACGCATCGTAATATCACTTACCTTCGTACTTACAACTCATTACTATCTTAATCGTCCTCGTAAAATTTCTCAGAAATTTAGCGCACTACAACATTATACGACGATCACAAAATGTTATTGCCAGTCTGACAATTTTTGTGCCCTTCATATTCTACGAAAATAACAAACAGACCAACCAACGTTGTTGCTACACTTTTATTTTCAAAAACAAATAACATCATACAATAGATTATTTTTTAAAAAATCCAGAAGTAATGTGATCAACAACCGTAGCAATCAAGATATTATTTCTCTTCAGTTTTCTCTTTTCTAGAGTCTTTTGAAAGCTTCAAAAAACTCTGATAAACCATTTCTATTTTACTGTATCAATTAGAGCTTAATTGAAAATTTTAAAAAATTAAAAATAATTTCAATCAGTAAAATAAACTTCTATTAAATTCAATTTTTTCCCAGTTTTTTCTCTATTTTTCCCTTCATTTTCCTTTTTTTTCCAATCTTCTTCTTTTTCTCTCTCCCTATTTCTCTCTCCTTGGCACCACGTGGCAGGGGGCAAGGTGCTGCCAAACCCCACGGCAGCACCTTGCTCATCTTTGTCGAGCTCGCGACACCTTGCTCCTATTTGTCGGGCTCGGTGCGGTGCGCAATGGCGGCAGTGGGCGGCGGTGCACGGCGCAAAGAGTCACATGCTTGCCGTTCCGACGGCGAAGACGTACTAGGATGGGGCCAAAAATGGAATTTTAGAGCTAATGGGGCTACTTTTGGAATTACGAAACGCTATAGGGCCAATTCAGTCCAGGATTCTATAAAAGCAGCCTCCTAATTGTGTCACATCAGCTTTAAAACTCTAGCCATTAGATCAAACACAATAAAAATATTAACCCTTAGATCCTAAATACTCGATATATGCTTTGATTAGGCACCTTTTAGTTGAAAGGGTGGAAGTTCATAATACGATTGCAATGTTTCACGAAAATCGACATTTTCTATGGCACCCTTTGGAGATTACAAATAGTCTAGGAATATTTCATTAGTGTTGATAGTGAAAATTAATAATCAACCAAACAACCTGCAGCAAAGTGAGTGATATATATATATATATATATATATATATATATATATATATATATATATATATATATATATATATATATATATATATATATATATATATATATATATATATATATATAGGAAAAATACTTTCTACTCCCAGGAGTAGTTACTCCCACCTCTGAAATACCACCTAAAAGAACTTGACATACTCCATTATCACTTTGGGTATACTCATATACTAATTATAAGATACTCTAATGTGAATTACACGAAAAATTTGCAAGAGAGTCTATAGTTTTTAGCATATTTTGTAAATACCTTCATATCCGCACATAAAAAGGAGTATGTCTAAAACATTGTACATACCACCCCTGAAAAGGTGTAAATACCACCTATGTGGTCTTATATACTCGTATACTACACATACATACTCTTGGTTGCGCAAGATACTCTCTACGTTGTGAGATATGTGAGATACAAAATAGGAAGTAACTACTTCCGAGAGTAGGAAAAGGCTTATATATATATATATATATATATATATATATATATATATATATATATATATATATATATATATATATATATAACGTACTCCACTTCTTATAAACCAATTAAATCGTATGATAATACTTTTTATATCTATTTGAGCATACTCCAATAATGATTATAAGGTACTCCAAACATGAGTTTTATGAAAATTCATGAAAGTCCACTTTTTATAGCAAAATTTGTATATATACTTCTTTTATATATGAAAAATGGTATATAACAAAAAAATGGCTCCAATGATTTTTTTTCCACTTAATTCACATTTAAGTATCTTATAATTGGTATTTAAATATAATAAAAAAAATAAAAATGGTAAAAAAGTATAATATATTCATTTAAGTGGTATATTAAAAATAGGGGTACGCACTCCCAAGTGTATAATTATTCTACACGCCAGCCAGTTCAGTTGGAACTCGCGAGCGCGCAGACCTCATATAGTCGGCCCAATAAGAACAATCGATAGGCTAGAAATCTCCGCCTCTCACATGCAACGCGTTTTGACAGTAATAGACAACATATGTGACTGTAATTATAACAACATTTTTACTTCCAGATTAACAAGTAGGTTTTTGTTTTTTTGTTAGGTCACGACCCGAAGACACTTGGTAGTAATGTCCAGAAGTGAGCAAAGTAATCGTGATCCCCTGTTTTTACTGTGGATCCACATATATGAATAAGTTTTTTTTTATCGGGTCACGTTCCAATTATCCCCGCCGCGCGTGGTCAGTAAATACGTTATCCATATTTTACTTGTACCGGACACGAACCATTTTTCATGAGAAATTTGTTTGACAGTAAAAGCCTATTCATATAGCAGTAAAAGTGAATATACATGGAAGTAAACACGTTATCCATTTCTTTACTGGTATGGTCTCTATGGTTTGCAATAAACATAAAATGTGTCATCCAGTAAATTATGGTATCATAAACAGTAAATCAAAGTCAAACAGTACTTCTTCGTTATATTTTTCGGTTAATTCCCTATTTACCATTGAAAGTTTGGCCGGCTCCCTGAAATACCAAGCCAAATTGCTCTACCCTCCATTGCCACTCGTTCTTAAATTCTATCCCCTTTCTGCCACTCCTGTCAGTTGGTGTTAGGGCAACACTGCGCGAACGTGTAAAACCCATATGGGAATTTAGGAAAATACCGCATGGGTTTTGCACGTTCGCATAGCATTGCCCTAACGGCAACTGACGGGAGTGGCAAAAAGGGATAAAACTTGAGAACGAGTGGCAACGGAGGGAAGAGCAATTTGGTGATGGCATTTCAGGGAGTCGGCCAACTTCCAATGGGAAATAAGGAATTAACCCTATATTTTTCTATTCAAATAGTGTGGCCAATCGCTTTTACAAAAGATCATCCATTTTTTTACACTGCAGAAGATTAATAAAAACAAAAGTAGATAGGTAAAAGGCGAAGATTCTAGTGACCAAGGTAGGACCCTATCTCGGTCTTCAAATTTTTGTAAGTATTCTCGTCGGCCTCGGTGTGTGCGGGATCAATGATTGTTTGACAAAATGCCTCCACCCGCTACCTCGTGGGTTCAACCTGCGCTCCCAGCCGTTCGGACCAAAGAACCAAGTCGAAGATAGCCCAGAGGCTATCTTCCCTTGCTTCTATGGTCTCTGCGAGGTCGACCCACGCGCTCTGCACCTTGATGTAGTCGTCGAAGCTCCGGACAACCTCCTTGGTGCATTCCAATTCGTTAGAGAGGATGGTCTCGACGACGATGTTAACCGTCGGACATTGGAGACCATCGCATTTGTCTGTCGAAGGAGCTCCAGCGGGTGAACAATGGCTATCATGCTTTCTGGCATACTGTAGGGGTGGTGAACGGAGGGCACCGTGGGCACAATGATCTTCCACAGCATGGGTCAATGTCTAGCCATATATGTGTGCTCGTTTATAAGTGTTAGGTAGGCTAGCACAACCAACGTGAGGGAAGAAGAGTGGGAAGCCATCTCCTCCTTTTCCTTGAGTGAAAAACTGTTCTTTTCTTTTTTGCTTTATGGAGCTTGAATAAAGATGAGTGCTGTGAGAATTCATCTCCGAAAACGGATGTCCATTTTATAAAACGAGCAGTAACGTCGGTGCGGGAGACGAAGAAACACATCGGGAGCCGGAGCGACATTGGTGTGTTTAAACGAGCACTCGGTTGACATGGTATCTTTTTTGCATGTAAGTAGACCATTAAACGCCAAATCATATTATAGTAAACCCATATCGAATGTACAATAATTTTGAAAATAATAAATGATAGTAACATTACTAGCATCGTATAGTAACCTCAAACAAGCAATCCAGTAAAATTGTTGTGGCAGTAATTTTGTATGTGCACGGAAGTAATTTGTTATACCTGTTGGACCGAAAAGGCGACTAGAGGGGGGGTGAATAGGAGCATGATCTCTTTTTCTCCCAAATTCAATTCAATACGAATCTCACTCCAATAGCTATGAAAGCTATGAAGATCAATCAATCATGCACAGCGGAAGACTTGTATTGAATCAACTCAAAACCCCGAAGTAAAATCAACACAAAACCAAAACACGAAGGTTCGGGCGGTCTGACCTCTCACGGGGGCGGTCAGACCGGTAGGTCTAGCGGTCAAACCGATCCAAGCGGTCAGACCGATTCCTCGGGCGGTCAGACCGCTAGTTCGATGAACAGAGAAATCAGCCCGACAAACCGAAACGCAATTTGATCAAACTTTTGATTCGTGCGTCCAAACTTTGTGAAATTTGACACACACCTTCCTAAGTATGTCAGGAACCTATTCCAAGCAACGATCGTGATAATCCTTGCCAAGATTCTGACCTTTTACCGTTTGAGCGAAGTTAGGTCAAAAACCGAGTCAAAACGAAAATATGATCTTGAGACTTGCTCGTGGGTGATTGATGATCTTGATGATCCTAGATGTATTCCCACACGTCACAGCAAGCTAGATCACGTCCAAAAACTAAGCAAAAACTCGTGAATCAAGGAAAGACTCAAATCATCAAAAAGAAAGAAAGAAAGCAATTGACCTCATCTTGAAGAAACTTTCTTTGGATTGATTTGATATGATATTGGTTCACAGCCACTCCATCAATGGATGACAAAGACTCAATACATGAGCACGAAATCCAATCCAACTCTCTAGAACCCTAACCTCCACTACTCCTCTCCCTAAGCAAATTAGGGTTTCTAAACAATGAAAGGGTCGAAAAGCCAGGGGAGGGATGCAGCGACCTCCCTCCTCTATTTATAGTGGAGGCCTAGGGTTTCTAAAAGAGTCTCCCTAATGGGCTCCCGTTAAGGCTCAAAACAAACGGGTGACACACGCACGCATTTTAAAGCGTTGTGTTCATATTGTGCGGCACTCGCTTTCGCCACGTGTAGGTTGATCCAACGGCTCTCATCATGTCCGCAAGTCTCTCCCATCCGGCTCCCACCGAAACCACCATGGCACTTGCACCGACCCGCGCCGCTTGATTCAACGATCGCACCGAATCGCCTGCTCGGTCTCCTTTGTCCATCTTGCACCATACTTGAATCCAATGACTTCACCCGCATCGTCGATCGTTTTGAACCTCGGCTATCCAAGCCTAGTCCGATCATCCTCGCGTTGACCGTCGTTGACCACCAAGCAACTTTGCACAACAATAGACAAGCAAATCGATTCGAGAACAAGTTCTTCACAACTTGACCCACGTTAGTCAAAACAGGCATCATGCAACACATATGACATGAAACCCATGAACTTGACCTAATCGGCAACCATCGCCGCCACACGGCCGACGACATAAGTGGCGGTTAGACCGCCACCTTGGCGGTCGGCCGCCATCGCCGATCGACCGCCAACGTAAGGCGGTCGGACCGCCACCAAAGGACTTAGCCAAAATTTCAACATCAAATCCGCAACCTCTCGGAAATTTAAAGCGAATAGAACTTTTGACCGAGGCACCAAAAATTATGAGACCAAGTGCGGTAGAATCTCCTCACTTGCCTACACCTCTATTTTTGGACCTCAAACTCAATGCCACTCAACTTGCCGGTCCGATCGCTCATCGACGCCCGGTCGATCGCTACCAAATCGGTCGGACCGCCCGGCTGGCGGCGGACGCCGATACATTTCACGAGGCATGGCGGTCGACCGCCACCAAGGCCGATCGGACCGCTGAGACTGATGAGATCCGAACTTTGCCGAAAACTTGTGTTTCCACAAACCTTCAACGTCATTGCCAATTGTCACATCATCCTAAGATCATGAGCATATCCCCATGATATCCACAATCTCCCCTTGATGAACACATTGGCAATTCCCACAAATGCAAGTTTTGAGGTTTGAAAAGTAAAACTCAACGTTTTTACAGAAAGGCACAACTTGGTCCATATGCAAGAGAAAGCAATGAAAATGACCAAGCTGGCTTCAGAATAGCATCGGCAAGTGAGATAAGGCAAAAGAAAGCAAGAAAGCTTCAATTCCCAAAGACGAGTCAAAATTCTCACTTAAGGTCCATATGAAAGAATAATTGTTCGAAATGACCTTTGATCATGGTGAGGATCAAGAATTGCAATTCAAGTTCAGAAAGAGCAATAAGACCATAAGAATGCAAATAAGAACTCCCCCTCACTATGATCCTCAAATTTCAGAAAATTTCAAATTCTCCAATTTTCTCCCTCTTTTTAATACTTTTAAATCTTCTCCCCTTTACACATCTTGAAATATCTTCTCCCCCTTTGACAATGGAGTCATCGAGGAATCACGCCTTCCTCTCGTCCAGAGATAACAAATGCAGAATGAGGAAAAAGCACAAGAAGGAGCATGCATGAAATGCAATGGAGTGGCTTCATATTTTTGTATTTTTCAATTTTGGATTACAAGAAGCTTTGGAGATTACCCAAAAGAACAAGCTAGCATCTCAAATTTTGCATAAACACCATATCAGCCTGAATGCGCTAGCAAGATCATGATAAGACATATATAACAAAGCTAAAGCAAGAAGGCTCAATATAAAGCAATAAATTTTAGCATTTTAAGCAAAGCTTCAAATCTAGCAAGTCCATCAACAGAGATCCTAAGATGATACTGGCCATGTCAAAATGTCAATGTGAGACCAAGACGCTAACAATGACCACATTAAGAGACAAACAGGTCCTAAATTGAATCATTTTGCTCAAATTGTCTCAAACGCCCATTTTTCAACAGTTTTTCATTTGCAATGAATATTGAAGTTGATTAAAGGTATATCTTAGTGAAGAAGATCTGGACTAGGAGCCATCCACAAACTCTTCCTAAGCTTCTACCTGCGACAAATCTTGAGGTTCATGTCAATTGTGACAAGCGGTCCCCATGAGATCGTGCGGATCATCAAACTATCTCCAAGTTCATGTCTATGACATGCGGTCTCGAGAATAGTTTGGCACATTTTAAGCACAAGACAATCTTTAAATTTGATTTTCATTTTTCACAAGAGCGATTTAGATTCTTAAAAGAACAAGAAGCTCAAGCAATGATCAATACTAGATTCAAGAGCTAACACCGCAATTTTGACAGGGCCAATGTCACAAAAGGAGCACTAATTGCGCAACTAGCTAAAACATCCACAAATTGCAGTTTTTAGTTCAAGTTGTCTTAAAGTTCTGGCTCATTCAGCAAAGACTTAGCTACACATGTGAAAGCATGATAATTCTAGCAAGTCAAAGAACTAGACATGACATTGAGTAGAATTGAAATACTAAAGCTCAAAAGGGTAATAAGCAAAGCTTCATCAATTTTAAAAGACAAGCAGAAAAGCTTATATTACAATGCATCTTTTTGGTTTTTCATATAAATGCAGTAAGATACAATGAGATGCACAAAAAGACTTAAAAAGCCTAAAAAGATCAAAAAGTTCAAAAGAAGATCAAGAAAAGATCAAATGAACAAGGTAAGATCAAAAAGATCAAACTCCCCCTCAAACCAAACCGTAGGGATAAATTACCCCTAACTCACTTCTCAAGGTGGCAAACCTAGTTGGATCTAAAGGCTTGGTGAGGATATCAGCCAACTGAGCTTCGGACTCCACGAAATGCAGCACAATATCACCCTTCTCGACATGATCTCTAAGATAGTGATAGCGAATGTCTATGTGCTTGGTCCTAGAGTGTTGCACAGGGTTTTTAGCAATGTTAATCGCAGAAGTGTTATCACAAAAAAGAGGAACACTATCAAATGCCAACCCAAAATCCTTAGAGTGGACACCATCCACAAAATCGACTCTGACAACTAGCAAAGAGCTACATATTCAACTTCAAAGAATGGATTGTGCAACAGAAGACTGTTTCCTAGAAGACCAAGAGACAAGAGAAGTGCCTAAGAAGTGACAAGTGCCTGAGGTACTCTTCCTATCTAGCCGACAGCCCGCAAAATCAGAATCAGAAAACCCCCGAATGGACAAAGAAGACGAGCAGGAATACCAAATGCCATACTGGAGGGTAGAGTGTAAATACCTGAAGATGCGCTTAACGGCTTGGCGATGGGAAGTCCTCGGAGACACCTGAAACCTCGCACAGAGGCAAACCGCGAAGTGGATGTCCGGTCTTGAGGCCGTCATGTACAGAAGGGAGCCAATCATCTTTGCGGTACTCACGTTGATCCACGACTTCTCCTTCCTCATCCGGATCCAAAGCGATCGAAGTCGCCATGGGAGTGGCGATCGACTGCGATCACCATCTCAAGCGCTTGAGCGGATCCTTGGTGTGCCGTCGATGAATGAAGATCTCTTCCTTGCATTGCTTGATTTGAAGCCCTGAAAGTAGTTGAGTTCTCCCATCATACTCATCTCAAATTCCTGGACATGGTCTCGAGAAAAGCTGGAAACAAGAGCATGTGAAGAACCACCAAAGATAATATCATCTACATAAACTGAGCAAGCAGAAGTCATTGCGTGCCTAAGGATGAGCAGGTCTTGTCTACCTTACCCATCTCAAAATCATTCGAAGCAAAAAGGTCTTAAGTCTATCATACTGGGCTCTAGGGGCTTGCTTAAGACCATACAAGGCTTTAGATAGCTTGAAAACGTGATGTGGATGCTTGGGATTCTCAAAGCACAGGGGTTGTCTAACATACACTTCCTCCTCTATAAAACCATTCAAAAGGCACTCTTAACATCCATCGATATAATCTAAAGCCCTTAGAAGCGGCCGAATGCAAGGTAATTTTAATTGCTTCCAATCTAGCAACAGAGCAAATGTCTCATCAAAATCTAACCCCTCAACTTGGCTAAAACCCTGAGCTACCAATATAGCCTTGTTTCTAACCACAGAACCATCCTTATTTTGTTTATTTTTGAACACCCAACGGGTTCCTATCACATTATGACCACTAGGAGGTTCTACTAGATTCGGACCTTATTCCTCTCAAAATTCTCTAACTCCTCATGCATGGCATTGACCCAGCTAGAATCAGATAACGCATGTGATATATCACGGGGTTCGAAAGAAGCGACAAATGCAGAATGAGAGTAGAGACTTGGATCGTGATACCTGGAGCGAGTGACTCGCTCATTAAGATTACCAATCATCTGATCCGGAGGATGATACCTCTGAATATGAAGTGGAGCGCCTGGGGGAGACAATATCTCCTCTGTTGGAAATATGCCCTAGAGACAATCATAGAGATGATTGTATTTCAGTATGTTCATAACATTTGATAATATGTTATCTTGTTCCTTGAATGAATCATCAGTTATATAGATCAATGAGTATGTGACTTGTTGGTGAAACTCTTTATCTTATATGATATCGTTCTTAAAAAAGTCGAATGTCACTGGTGGAACACGGTAACATTCGACTAGTACATGTATTGATTGATGACCATGTTTCACCGGTCATGGATATAGAGATATCGAATCAATAATGTGGACACATGTTAGAGAACATAGTGTTGGATAAGACCCACCTTGAGACACTATTGAGATTATTATGATTCTATGTGTCGTTAGTTGGTCTCAAGCAATGATGATGTATAATCCTCGGACACGAGATCAGCATGGTTTCCTACATGTGTAATAGCACTCTTAGGGGTTGCCAAACGCTACTCCGTGAATCGGGTAGTTATAAAGGTAGCTTTGGGTATGCTATGAAACATGCGGAGGAATGTGATTGGTCGGATATGGATTTGCCCTCCTAACATAACGGGAGAGATGTCTCTGGCCCTCGTTGTGGTCGAATAAAGAAAGTGCATGGCCATGCCACTAGTGGTCGAAGTGTCGACCACATGAAGTTATTCGACACTTGATCGAGAAAGTATTGAACACTCCATGGATGACATATTATCTCACCTGGAGTTCAACCAGATGTCGTGAGGCAAAGGGAGAATACATAAGCGGTCGTTCGATTGCCGAGGTCGAGGTGGTGAAGTCGTATGGAGATGCGACCTAGTCGAAGACTACTCGAACATAATCACCAACTGGTCGTAAGGAGTTGCAAACTGGTCGTAGTTAGATACTAGCTGGTCGTAAGGAGTTATGAACTGATTATAACTAATTATGAACTGGCCGTGACTAAGTACGAGCTGGTCGTAAGTGATAAGGACCTGGTCATAGATCATATTGCGTTAAAGTTCGTCCGATATATTCTGTGCATGTTCGGGAATCGTTATGTGCTGCTAGGTACCGCTGACGACTCGTGATCGGAAAAGTGTTTCCGAGTCAAAACCGATTACACACGAACCTATAGGGTCACACACTTAAAGGGCTAGGATTTGATTTGGATGGTGATCCGAATTCTTATAGGCCTCGAGTTCCTAATAGGCCTCCTGGTCGGGACCCATTATAGATGCCTATATATAGAGGGGCGGTGGCATGGGGTGATTTTGGATCAAATCTTTCTGGAAGAAATCCCAAAACCCTAATAGCCACGCTCTCCTCAACCACGCCGCCGGCGCTAGCACTCCTGCGCGTGGTGTCCCTGCCTCGTACGTGTGGATACCTTGGAGGTGCTGTTGCGAAGCATCAGCACTAGGACGATCCGCGACTCACGACGTTCATCGGAGCCCGAGGAGAACTTGCGACGTTCGTCGGAGTAGGAGGAGAAGACGCGCAGCAAGTACGACTACGACTGCATCAACTCGCTACATCGACTCTACTTCGCTACGAGTCGGCGCGTCTAGTGGTAATCTCGTGATCTATGACTTGCGGTGGTTCCTTGGTTGCGCGGTATAATTTTTGTTTGTGCTCTCGTAGCCTTGCCGCGATCCTTCATCCTCAACCTCCGCAGGTACTGCTGATGAAGAAGATGCAGCAGGAGCCTCAATTGGAGGTGAAGCGATCGTGAGCGAGTTCGGAACTTGGACAGAGCCTCAACAAAGAAGAGTGGAGGACAAATATCAACCGTCATCATCTTCCTCCACAAAAATGCTTTCACACTGTGTATTACCCGAAATGTCGGATCTAGCTCGGGGCTAGTCTCATCAAAAGTGACATTGCATGTCTCTGGACAATGTTAGTTTCAACATTAAAACCCGAAAACCCCTCGAATGTGCAGGATAACTCAGAAATAAACCATCAAAAGTCCTTGATTCAAATTTATCTAGATTTTCTGTCTTAAGAATGAAACACTTAGCTCCAAAAACTCGAAAATGAGAAACAGAGGGTTTTGTACCAAATCGAAGCTCATATGAAGTCTTGCCCAAAGAAGGTCTCAAGAAGACACGATTTGCAATATGGCAAGTCAGAAATAGCTTGCCCAAAACCTCCTGAGTGCTATACTCATCTAGCATCATCCTAGCCATCTCGACTAAGGTTCTGTTCTTCCTTTCCACAACGCCATTCTGTTGAGGGACGTGTGGAGAAGAGAACTGATGCTCAATTCCGCGCTCAGCACAAAAAGAGGCAAACGAAGCATTCTTGAACTCCGTGCTATTGTCACTGCGGATCGCTCTTAAAGCACCAGAAAGTTCAGAAGCCAAACGAAGAACAAGATCACGATAAAAACCAAGAGCTTCATCCTTCGAAGCAAGAAAGAACACCCAAGTGTATCTCGAAAAATCATCAACTATGACAAGAATGTACCATTTGCCACCAATTGACCGAACCCTAGCAGGACCAACAGTATTCATATGAAGCAACTGTCCCGGTCCGTCAGTCATGACCAAAGTCATCGAAGGGTGTGAGGCGGCAACTTGCTTTCCATGCCTACGAGGCGCACATACAAAGATCCTTGACGGCTTTGAGTTTGGGCAAACCTCTCATGAGATCAAGGTTGCTAACTCGCGTCGATGATCAAAACCAATGTGCCCCAAACGTCGGTGCCAAAGCCGAACTCGAGAAGAAGGTGTAAACAAACATTTAAGAGAACTGACAGAGATTCGTAAAAATCAGCTCCAAAGATCCTAGCAACTCTATAAATCCCAAAAATGAGCTCACCAGTGAGAATCAAGCACCGACAAGCATTTTTCTTAAATATAGTCTCATAGCCATCATCAAGAAGTCGTGAGACGAGAGTAAGTTAAACCTAAGCTTGTCCACAAGGGCGACGTCCTTTAGGATGAAATTTTCATTCACCCTGATTGTTCCTGTTCCTTCAATCCGCCCTTGAGTATTGTCTCCAAAGGTGATGAGAACATCACCTATCGACCGCGCGAAGGAGGTGAACCATTTTGAGTCTCCGGTCATGTGGCGTGAACAGCCGGAGTCGACGAACCACGTGTCCTTGTGGTTGCTCTTACCTTTCAGCTTGGGGCAATTTGCCCGGATGTGATTAAGCTCTTCACACTCATAACAAGTCACAGGGCCGCCCTCTTTTTGTTTCTCATATTGTTGTAGGCCCATGTGAACTTCTTAATCAAAAGCGCCATCTCAGACTCAGGAATACTCTCAAGATCCTCTTCTTGGATTGCAGATAAAGAAGCAAGTGAAAAACCAGAAGAGGACTCAAACGACCCATCAGAGGCTCTCTTGAGCGGGTCTGCTACCAAAGCCATGTTACCCTTCTTAGAATGGTCAGCTTTCTGGATCTCATGAGTCTTGAGCTTGCTATAGAGCAGCTCCAAAGTCAAATCAGAGAAGTTGACATTTTCCTGAATGGCGGTAGCCTTTATCTCCCACTCCCTGGTGTTGATTGCAGCCAGGAGATGGATGGCATTTTCAGACTGTGTAAATTCAATACCAACAGACTTCATCTGATTTATCACTGTGTTGAAGCGACTGAAAATATCATCGATGCTATCACCAGGACGCATCTCGAATTTGTTATATTCTCTTTTATAGACCTGCTGACGCACTTGTTTGATTTGGGAAGAACCCTCATGATAGGTTTCAGAGTCTTCCAAATCTCATGTGCGATCTCGAGATTGCAAATCCTATCATATTCTCGTCTACCAAGCCCACCATCTGAGAAAATTCTTTGCCTTACGGTCATTAGCCAAGAGGGCTTGAGCGGCGTAGCAACCTCGAGCAAGATAAGCGGACCTCGAACAGCCTCCCAAATACCTCGTGGTTCGCTCTCAAGAAAGACACGCATGCGGTTCTTCCAAAAGGCATAGTCGTGCCCATCAAATATATGCGGTTTGGAAGAGTATTTATCCATCGCCAAGTTCGGTGACCGGTTAAGATCAAGATTGAACTAACCGGCTCGATACCACTTGTTGGACCGAAAAGGCGACTAGAGGGGGTGAATAGAGCACGATCTCTTTTCTCCCAAATTCAATTCAATACGAATCTCACTCCAATAGCTATGAAAGCTATGAAGATCAATCAATCATGCATGTGGAAGACTTGTATTGAATCAACTCAAACCCAAGTAAAATCAACACAAAACCAAAACACGAGGCTCGGGCGGTCCGACCTCTCACGGGGCGGTCGACCGTAGGTCTAGCGGTCGACCGATCCAAGCGGTCGATCGATTCCTCGGCGGTCGACCGCTAGTTCGATGAACAGAGAAATCAGCACAAACCAAACGCAATTTGATCAAACTTTTGATTCGTGCGTCCAAACTTCGTGAAATTTGACACACACCTTCCTAAGTATGTCAGAACCTATTCCAAGCAACGATCGTGATAATCCTTGCAAAGATTCTGACCTTTTACCGCTTGAGCGGTTAGGTCAAAACCGAGTCAAAGCGAAAATATGATCTTGAGACTTGCTCGTGGGTGATTGATGATCTTGATGATCCTAGATGTATTCCAACACGTCACAGCAAGTTAGATCACGTCTAGAAACTAAGCAAAAACTCGTGAATCAAGGAAAGACTCAAATCATCAAAAAGAGAGAAAGAAAGCAATTGACCTCATCTTGAAGAAACTTTCTTTGGATTGATTTGATATGATATTGGTTCACAGCCACTCCATCAATGGATGACAAAGACTCAATACATGAGCACGAAATCCAATCCAACTCTCTAGAACCCTAACCTCCACTACTCCTCTCCCTAAGCAAATTAGGGTTTCTAAACAATGAAAGGGTCGAAAAGCCAGGGGAGGGATGCAGCGACCTCCCTCCTCTATTTATAGTGGAGGCCTAGGGTTTCTAAAAGAGTCTCCCTAATGGGCTCCCGTTAAGGCCCAAAACAAACGGGTGACACACGCACGTATTTTAAAGCGTCGTGTTCATATTGTGCGAAGCACTCGCTTGCTCCGCCACGTGTAGGTTGATCCAATGGCTCTCATCATGTCGGCAAGTCTCTCCCATCCGGCTCCCACCGAAACCACCATGGCACTTGCAGACCGCGCCGCTGATTCAACCGGCCGCACCGAATCGCCTGCTCGGTCTCCTTTGTCCATCTTGCACCATACTTGAGTCCAATGACTTCACCCGGCATCGTCGATCGTTTTGAACCTCAGCTATCCAAGCCTAGTCCCGAACATCCTCGCCGTTGACCGTCGTTGACCACTAAGCAACCTGCACAACAATAGACAAGCAAATCGAATTCGGGAACAAGTTCTTCACAACTTGACCCACGTTAGTCAAAACACGCATCATGCAACACATATGACATGAAACCCATGAACTTGACCTAATCAGCAACCATCGTCGCCACACGGGCTAACGACATAAGTGAAAACCGGTCAGACCGCCGGCCTTGGCGGTCGACCGCCATCGCCACCGACCGCCAACGAAGGCGGTCGATCGCCACCAAAGGACTTAGCCAAAATTTCAACACCAAATCGCAACCTCTCGAAATTTAAAACGAATAGAACTTTTGACCGAGGCTCCAAAATTGTGAGACCAAGTGCGAGAATCTCTCACTTGCTTACACCCTCTATTTTTGGCCCACCTCAAACTCAATGCCACTCAACTTGCCGGTCCGGCCAGCTCATCGACGCCGGTCGATCGCTACCAAATCGGTCGGACCGCCAACCTGGCGGTCGGACCGCCAAGATAATTCACGAGGATGGCGGTCCGACCGCCACCAAGGCCGGTCCGATCGCTTGAGACTGACAGACCGAACTTTGCCGAAAACTCGTGTTTCCGCAAACCTTCAACGTCATTGCCAATTGTCACATCATCCTAAGATCATGAGCATATCCCCATGATATCCACAATACCCAAGTTTACTGCCGAGTAGCTGTCAGTCATTTAATTTTTTTCTTTGAATTTTTCTATGCGCACAGAAGTTGCATATATTACGTGCGTGGGGCCGCATCGTCCGAGATTCCTCGCATTGTAGCAAAATCAGAGTTTCTCTCTCTGGCGATGCGCTCAACCCTAAAAAACCCCAAGTTGTTAACACAGACTCTCTAGCAAGCTGTATTGGTCCCCATTTCTGGTAGGATTAGAGGCGATCTTTGGCTTCAGTCCCCTCTCACCCTGCACGTCTCATGGTACGAGCAAAAAAATACTACCACATTTTTTTGATTCATTTTTTCTCGTGACGTGAAAATATCTAGGGTTCCGAACAAAAAATCTCCAAAATCCACAATCCTGTTACCCCCGGCGATTTTCCTCCCAAATTCATGTTTTCTAGACCCAGCGTGAGCAGGAACAGTAAATCATGGATGGATACAAGCTTAGAAGTAAATCCATGTCGTCTCTATAGTAAATAACATGATCTTCTTTGATTTTGCATTTTGTTTCCCCGCTGTGGCAATAAATGAGGACATCCAACGACACCCCCTCGAAGGTGAGGAAGATCACCATAGAGGACATCCATACCACACTGGCGATTTTCGTTGACCCATCTCAACCCAAACATGTCGTTGCAAAAACATCAGATTTACCCATCGCAGATCCTCATGCTGGTGTTTCTTAGAAGAAACAGCTGGACAAGAAGAGGAAGGTCATCGAACCAGAGGATGTCATTGCCCTGATGTCGTGTGCAGTAAAGATATGAATATATAGCAGTAAATCCTAATTCATATTCAGTAATTTGTTCACTGCACCGACATGGTATCGCCATGTATTATTCTAGTAGTAAATACAAAATAAGTTCCAGTAATTATGTAGCCATGTTGCCAGTAAATCATTCTACTTTCCAACCAGGTTGCAACAGAGAGGAAGCGTGGACCGTACACGACGTAAATCAGGTTTGCCCCTGCCCTCGTTGTCTTGACCATCGGCCAACTGACAATAGGATAGATGAATGAGGTTTCGAGACACGGCTTCGGTGGCTTTCTAAAGTTCAACCTTGAGGGACTGGAGAAAAGGAATCTGCTATGCTTCCTTATGGACATGATAGACACAGGTGAATTGGTGATATGTATCGGTGGCGGTAGGATCATCCCAATCAAGCTCACACTGTGCAGCGGCAGGGATGCACTGATGGTGTCCCTGGTCGTAGGAACCGCTGAGCTAGCCGAGCTTAAGTGACTGCTCGTGGTTCAACCGAACGTCAACATAAAAAATGAGACTCTGCTCAAGAGGATAACCACAGGGGGCATAGACGGGCTGATGGTGTTTCTTCCTTGTCGTCTTCAGCAAGCTACTGTTCCCAGCAACCAACATCAACATAACGGGGAAGGATGCCATGCTCACAAAGGACCTGGACCATTTCAGCGACATTGATTGATGCAAGGCCATCATAGACAACCTGAGGCAGGCTGCGCGCACATGGAACAACAAGAAGGATAGCACCACTAAGTCCATCGGCGGATGTGCCACCTTCCTGCTTGTAAGCAACCATGTTTTTTTTCCACATTAATCCTATATATCACATTCGATAATACGTACACTAACACGCAATAAACATGTAGATCATGAACACAATAAATATCAACTTACAACACAGTAAAACATAATGCATTCACTAGTAAATGGTTGTCATAAAATGGAGCATAGTACATGTAGTAAATGTATGTATTAACTATAGTAATACAAACACTAACAAGCAGTAAAATCTATTTGACAGATTTACTACCTTGACAACATGAGGTGCGTCCACAGCATCGACACTGTCGAGACCCCACAGGCCACACACTTCATGACCGCTCTTGTCAACAAGATAGTCGCGGCCGACAGGGCGAAGGGACTAGATGGGAAGGACACCTTAGGCAAGCTCGGTGTGTGTGGTCTTTTTACTTTCTTTGATTAGCAGTAACATAACTATTTCCTTACAGTAAAGTTCAATGGAGGAAATGGTAATTTCACCGATAACATTGAAAGGCCGGCTTAGGAGCAAGGAGGGGACGTGCTACTAGTCCAGTGCGATGGAACAAGCACACTAGCCGGATGACCCCCTACACCCCACCGCTTGGCAGTTCCCGAGTTTGCATGCATTGCTTGGTGACTTGGTGCAATCCATGGGCAAGGCAAAGAAACGCCTAACGATGGAGGCTCTGGAAAAGTTCGACGACGGGGCCAAAAAGGCGATGAGGAAGATACAGAAGGCCCAACAGAAAATCGAGACCGCACTAACGAAAGTGGTTAGCATTATCAGGGTGTTGCTTGCACTGGCAGAGGATTTTGGATTGGCATCTTATGAAGGCGGGGCGAGGAAGGCCAAACGTAGCAAGAAGGCACTGGCGTCGGAGCATGTGTCCTCAACTCCCACACCAATAAACACAATGTTCCGAGATTGATCGGCGTTGGAAGGAGCTCCTGCATCGTCAAGGTCGGCCGTTATCCTCATCACAGAGCTGTCGCGTGCGGAGACCGCACCCCCGACATCCGCAGAGAGGCGACCCGGCAGTAGCCTCGCCGGTGGCACCAGTCATTGCGACAGCACCCCTGACACCCGCGGATGCAGTCACCCCAGCAACAGCATCACCGCTAGCCCCTATTGTTGCACCAGCACCCCCAACACCGGGTAAGACTACCATCCCATCTGCACTGGCGTCGGTGGTGGTCTATGTTCATGCGTTGTCACTTTTCCCTCCATCGCAAAGCGAGGTGGAGGATGATGGAGCTCAAGGTAGGATACTGCAACACAGTAAAAACAATATACCATATGTAATAAGTGGATACAATACGTAAAAAAGGAAACACATGTAGTAAAACTGATAAACCAACTACACCAGGACGATAAATGTACATGTAGTAGTTGAATACCCTCAACATAGTAAAGTTATAGTATACACGCAGTAAATCTATATGTATAACATAGCAAAAAAATGTCCCCAACATGCAGTAAATTTCTATCTTAACTATAGTATATTTCAAAATGTACCTGTCAGCTGTATCAGCATACTTTTACTGCTCATGCAGGCCAGAAGGGCATGGGTGATGTCGCTTCAAACATCGACAACATAATCGACTTGATTGAAGCCGATGTGATCCTGGGGATACACACCATCGCCTTCGCTACCTAGGCACTCAACGAGCAGGAGGCTGCTGTGAGACATGGGCCTCTGCCTATACATATGACCCATGGCAGTAGTCTGTTACGCTACATACGGTAAATATGTGAATGTACATTAGTAATTCTGCACTTTTTTTACTACGAGATGCTGCCACCCTCCCCAAGCTCAAAATCAAACTCGATCATAGCAAGTAGACAACAAAGATAGACACCACCTCGATCAACAAGGCGGTCCCCGTGAAGAACACCACATTAGGCAAGAGCGTGACACTCGCAGAATAGAAGGGTACTAGCGATGCTAGTGTATTTGGGAAGAGGCTGACCAAAGTACCCAACAAGCTAGTGTCCCCATTCAAGGCCTATGTCAAGCAGCTAGATGTGCCTATCGCCATGGACATGAAGATGAGGGAGCAGATATGAATGGATGAGGGCCTTAAAAGGTAAGAGGTCCTGCCCTTTTATCGATATCATCAACAATTTTTATTATCTTTTTATTATAAATTTTATTGTGTTGCAACGATTTTTTGCCCCTAAGTCTATGTCGTGTTTTTACTTCACATACACATATGTTTTACTGCTAATATCAATGTTATGTACTATAATGTCTATTTGCTCTAGTCCAGGGATGAAATCATCGCGACCACTGACAATGATATGGCAGAGTCATTCAAGGACAAACATATAACTGAAGACATGTTCATTTCACAGTTCATCAAGTGCTTGCTCCAAGACGACGTGGATCTGAGGCTGGATAGTGCTGGGTACAAGCTTTTCATCCCAATCGAACTGGCGGTAATTTTTATACGAAAATGTTTTTTTATAGTAAATGTTTATGGACTTACCAGTAAATTGTAATGTCGCTCTCGGTAATAATAATGACACGATACTGGAAGTTTTTGCTCAATCATCTGGCTTTTGGGTGAATTATAAGAAATCTTGTATGATTCCCATCAACGTTACTGATGAGCGTATGATCAACCTTTCTTCTGTTTTTGGTTGTTAAATTGGTGCACTGCCGTTCACATACCTTGGTCTTCCCCTTGGTACCACAAAACCTAGAGTTCAAGATTTTGCTCCTCTCATTGATAGGGTAGAGCGTCACTTAGTAGCTTGTGCTAAATTCCTATCCTATGGAGGTCGCTTAACCATGGTGAATGCTGTGCTTTCCTTATTACCTACATTCTACATGTGCACTCTCAAACTCCCTATTATGGTTATTCAAAACACTCATAGAGCTCGGAGGCATTGTTTGTGGAGAGGATCTGATATGAATTCAAGAAAGCAATCTCTAGTAGCTTGGGATAAGGTATGCAAGCCAAAGAATAGAGGAGGGCTCGGAGTAATCAATCTTAAACTTCAGAATAAAGCTTTGTTACTAAACATTTGCATAAATTTTTCAGAAAACATGAAGTCCCTTGGATTCATCATATTTGGTCCACCTATTATTGGCACAAACTGCCTCAAGCTTCCAAAGAATATGGTTTTTGGTGGAAGGATGTCCTACGACTACATACAAAATTTAGAGAAATATCAAATTGCTCCATAGTTTCGGGTAATTCGGCTCTTTTCTGGTATGATACTTGGAATAACAATCTGATGTCACACTTGTTTCCGAGATTGTACTCTTTTGCAAAGGATAGAGATTCCTCGGTTAGTACCTACATATATGTTCATGAGCTCTCACAACTATATAACATTCCTTTATCAGTTCAAGCATATCAGGAATATCAACAGCTACAACTTTTGACAACACAAATCAATCTCTCCATGGATGCCAATGATGTCTGGACTTATATCTAGGAAATAGCACTTATTCTTCTCAGAAATATTACAAACTATTCTTTCAACATCTCCAAGCACCACGCCCCTTCCTATGGATTTGAAAGAGCAAAGGCATCATGAAACACAAAGTCTTTGCTTGGCTTTTGCTCTCCGATCGACTTAATACTAAAAATATTCTACAAAGAAGACATGATACTATCCAAGGCAATTACAATTGTATACTTTGTTTAGATCGGGTTGAAGAGACCTTGACTCACCTATTTTTTGATTGCTCATTTAGCAATACCTGCTGGCACTACCTGAATATTGTTTGGCAGAGGGAATCAGACGTTCATCTCTGGATTCAAAATGTATGCCACTCTTTTCATCAACCTTTATTTATGGATATTTTCATCATTGCATCTCGGAACATTTGGAAGTAACGCAATGGTTTTTTTTTCTTCCGAGAATATCAACCCGACTTTTGATCATTGGAAGGTCTAGTTTCGCAATGATATCACTCTACTTTTGTTTAGAGTGAAGGAACCTAAAAAATAAAACCTCCGTAACTAGCTAGATTCCTTAAGATGACTCTTGTCCCTTTTAGGGTTGTATTTCTATCCGCTTTGTACATATCGCCTTATTTTTAATATATTTCTATAGGGCCTCCCCTACAGTATTCGTTAAAAAAAATAACAACTTGATATCTGCCTTTCGACAAAAACTACTAAATATCGAGGTGTACGTTAAAAACGAGCAGTACAACAATGATCAGGCTGCGAGCATGCTAAAGGAACATATATAAGGGGGGGGGGCAGTTCGAATGCATGTATTCATGACATTCTTGTTATAGTAAATTTGCTTATCCCTTATAGTAAATGTACAATTGGCGATCATTTTTTTGGTTGCATTTTGGGGTGTATTTTTTTGCCAGTAAATATGGCGCGATGTCCAGTAAATTCGGATGAACCTTCAAGTAAATCACATTCCTCGTCTAGTAATTTGTGGACATGTCTAACTGAAATAATTTTGGATGGAAGATCTTTCTTCCCGTTCTACACAACTCACACTGGTTCGTTTACTGCTTCAACATGGGGTAGAAACGCGTTGAAGTACTGGACCACAATGACTACAACAAAAAAAAATACACAAAACTGTTCGACAATCATGTTCCAATAAGTAGCAAGGACATTCCACACCTATGCGCCGCCCTCCAAGCCGTGACTGGCGGGAAATCCCCTGCCATTGCGCGTTGTACAACATGACAACCCCGAAACTAGTCCTTGAGAATGACTGTGCATTCTTCGTCTTGAAGTTCTAGGAGTAATGGGATGACAAAGGTCAGAAGCTCTGCACACTAATCGAGCCAGTAAGCAGTGATTACATTCACAACTTATAGTAATAGAACTTTTTAGATGTATAGTATCTAGCACATGATGTTATCAACACGTATGCAGGAGAAGGGGAGTGAGTACATGGCTGAGCTGATATTTATTTTTTGTTCCATAAGATTAACAACATCAAGCCCCTACCTAATGCCCTCGAGAAGTTAAGGACGCGTAGAATGACAAAGTAGCATGATGAGTTGTAAACATTCCATTTTTTTGTGTAACATGCAGTAAAAACACTTTGCAGCTAGAGGTGGGAGTCGGGCCGGGCTACTCTGTGCCTGCCCGAAGCCCAGCCGGCTCGGCACGGCCCAGGCACACCACGTGGTGGGCCGGGCTGGCACGGCATGGGCGACGGGCCGAGCTGGGCTTGGGAAGCCGACGACGACAGCGACAAAGACGGCCGGTGTGGCGTGCGTGCTCGGGCGGCCGGCAGACGGCAAAGACGGCGGGCACACTCGCACGCTCGCACGCCGCTGCCGTCGCGCCGCCACCTCTGCCGCCCGCGCCCGCCTCCTGTGAAGTAAGAAGAGAAACAAAAGGGAGGGGAGAAGAGGAGAGCCAGGCTGCCAGGGAGGGACGAGGGAGGTCAAGCGCGAGCACTGCCATGCACGGAGGACCGAGGCGGCCGGCGGCCGAGCCGGTGCGCATAGGACCAAGGCGAGGGACGCGCCAGGAGGCAGCGGCGAGAACCGGAGGAAGACCTGCAAGTAGGGGATCGAGCCGCCGGGAAGCAGGCCACAGGCGGTGAGGGCCACTCCACCTTCCGCCGTGCCGCCTCGGCTCCCGCGCCGCTCGGCCTCCTCCGCCGCGCCTCCCGCCACGCGGCTCGGCCTCTCGCGCTCCGCCACCGCGCGCTCGGCCTCCTCCGCGCGCGCCTCCTCGCCCTCCGCCTCCGCGCCGCTCGGTCTCCGCGCGCTCCTCTCCCTCGGCCTCCTCCGTCGTGCCTCCTCGCCCTCCCGCCTCGTCGCCCTCCCGCCTCCCGCGCCGCTCGGCCTCCTCTGCCGCCCCTCCTCGCCCTCGGCCTCCGCCTCGCCGCGCCTCTCGCCTCGGCCTCCTCGCGCGTCTCTCGCCCTCCCGCCTCGTCACCCTCCCGCCTCCCGCGCCGCTCAGCCTCCTCCGCCGCGCATCATCGCCCTCCCGCCTCCCGCGCCGCTCGGCCTCCTCCGCCGCGCCTCCTCGCCCTCCCGCCTCCTGCGCCGCTCGGCCTTGTGAGGAACTGGGGATGGATGGGGGATTGAGGCTGGTTAGCTGGTAGGTGGGGGGATTGGAGATGGAGGTAGGCGTGCTGGTTAGGAGGGGGAATGGCCGAAAGGGGATGGGACTCCATCTCCAATGCTGCAGCGCGTGCGCGTGGAATCGTGGATGGAGCTGTTCGGTAGATGGGGACATCCGGATATGGGGTCATGGACTGATGGACGTGAATATACAGTGAAAGTGGTGACCCGTGAAGACTAAAGACTGAGGAGTGAAAGGAAAGATGAGAGCTGACATGACAAAAGTAAAAAATTTAAATGAAATGAAGAGAGGATTATGCCGTTGGCGCTGGGAAAGATAGGGAGAGGGAATCACGGGAAAAAGATAGTGAGAGGCAATGTTAGGAAGCTCAACGATCAGAAGCAACGTTCGGAATCTCAACGTTCGGAAGCAACTCACCGTGCCTATAAAACTGAACTCTCACCGAGCATTTGCCATCCACGCTCATCTCTTCTTCATTCATTTACTCTTCTCATTTCTTCAACAGCCATCTACTCTCCCCATTTATTCACCATCTATCCATTATGCTGCCAAGGAGTCGGAGCACCAAGGAGCTCCCGAGCGGTATGCTACCGAGGAGTCGGAGCACGAAAAGGACAGCAGGGCGACTTAGTGTAAGCTCTCGTCGTCGCTCCCCTAGTCCTCCTCCGGCTCCGACTCCCGTTGATGCTCGCCAGTTGTCGCCAAGCATGGGAGACTACGGCATGGATGACCGTCATATGGACGGTACGGAGGGCTACGAGGAGTACCAGGGCGGTTTGGAGCCAATGGGGACTCCAGAGTTCTCCCCCGCGTCCACAGACGGCAACATTGGCGGTCCGACGGCGAAGGCGAACTGTTGGAAACACATGACCTGGAGCCAGGAAATCCATGACGGCCAAACGGTAGATATCGCAACATGTAATTATTGTCAAGCTAAATTAACTGCTCGTACAGCTGCAGGGACAGGACACTTGAACCGGCACTACAAGGCATGCTTGCGCAAGATCGGCGCAGAGCGAGGGGAGGAGTACAAACGCGGCTAAACTTCGAGGCCGATGGCTCTGTAAGTACTTGGGTATACAACCCGCTTTACGCGTGAGGAAATCGCTAGATATATTGTTGCGGAAGATCAACCGATTAGGATGGGTGAAAGCCGGCGTTCAAAAATGATCCAACGCGCTTTTGCCCACGTACCAACATGTTAGTAGGAGAACCACTACATCGATATTTTACGAATGTATCATAAGCAACTAGTGAGCTAAAGAACAATTCCTACAAGTTCGGTTCTCTTTTGCTATAACTTCGACATTTGGACATCATCACACGTAGAAGTGCCTACCTTAGTGTTGTAGCCCATTATTTAGACGATAATTACAAACTAAACAAGAGAGTCATAGGGTTTAAGCCAATTAACGAATCACACACGGGAGAGGCTATTGCTGAGCGTATACTACATGTACTTGATGATTTTAAGATAGATAATAAGATTGCTTCTATCACTCTTGATAACGCATCAGCGAACACTACTGCTATGAACACTCTCACCCCAAGATTGCAGACATATATTGGTGGTTATGTTCTCCACCAGAGATGTGTATGCCATATCTTGAACCTTGTTATTCAAGACGGTATGGAAGCGATTGGCGGATATTTGAACAATGTCCGCGACGCCATTTGCTACCTCACAAATTCCCCATAAGTTATAGCCAGGTTCGTGGAGTACTGCGCAGCCAATGGGAAGGAGCCAAGAAAATTCGGTCTTGACATGAAGGTGAGGTGGAACTCGACCTATATCATGTTAAAGAAGGTACAAGGGTACGAACATATTATATCTGTTTTTGTCAATGCTAACTCTGAAAAAAATGAATTGGTAGTTACCAATTCAGATTGGCAGATTGCTAGTCATTTTCGACAGTTTTTACAACCTTTTTATAAAGCAACAAAGATGTTATCTGGTGTTTATTACCCTACCTCTTGCTTAGTTATAGAATTTATTTAGTTAATTGCAGACAAGGTTGCCAAATCTAGGAAGGATCCCCTTTTAAATCATGCTGTCGCACTAATGGAGAAAAAATTTACTAAATATTTTGAGTCTATTTCACATGTGTATTGCTTTGCTATCATTTTCGATCCTACGAAAAAGTTGTCAGGTTTGCAGATCGGTATGGAGGGAATAGGTGAATGTCTTGATCTTGATTACTCAGAAGCTTTTGCACATGTCAAAGAGGAACTTTTTCGTGTTTTCCGTATGTATTATGACAAATTTGGCAGTAGCACGGGATCGGAGGCCTCACAACAAACGCAACAAGGAAAGAAAAGCTTGACATCCCACTTGTGGAAGAAGCTAAAGGGCAAGTCCAGTTCTTCGTCCTCTCAGCCTCAAGCGACCCCCAACTGGAATTCTGTCTCAGAGCTAAACCACTACCTGGAGCATGATTTTGCAAACATCGATCCTGATCTTTCCGGTGGAAAGATAGACTTAGCTCGAGTGGTGGAAGAACAACAAGCGGATATTTCCTGTACTATCACATTTCGCACGGGATGTTCTATTGGTGCCGGTGTCCACTGTATCGTCAGAAGCAACGTTCAGCATGGCAGGGAGAATAATTGAAGAAAGAAGATCATCCCTCACGCCTAGGATGGTGGAGGCAATCACATGCGCCAAGGATTGGGAATTGGCTAAAGAGCGGCAACAGCATCAACTGGAGGATCTTGAGATCGCGCAGGCGCACGCTGACCTTGAACGCATGAACGATCTCGATATTGATGAGTAGTCAGTATGTACACATATTGTTACTGTACTCTTTTCCTTACTCGGGGAACCCCACTCTGGGGCGTAAGGTTTTTAACGAGGCAGTAACATTGTATTTGTAAAATATTAAAAAAAATTCACCTTTTCCCCGAAATATTTTTGTGCTCATGTTTTTACGCAATTAATTCAATTTTAATTAGGTTTTTAATGAGGCCGGCACGACCACACGAGAGGAATGAAGATGGCGGTCGCTGCCGCCTCCGCCGTCAATAGTTACTTAGGGCTGGGCTTGGGCTGGCACGGCACGACCCTGGCACGATGGGCTTTGGGCCGTGCCTGGGCCTAGCCGAATGCGAGGTGGGCCAGCACGGCACGGCACGGCGAGGTGACCGAGCCGAGCCGGCACGACACGATGCGGCCCGAAGCACGGTGGGCCCGGGCCGTGCTGGCACGGCACGGCCCAATTCCCAGCTCTATTTGCAGTACAGTAAAACATAGAAATTCACAAAACAACAATGCGTCTTCGTCTGTTGATGGATATTAGTAAAATCCAAACTAACATCCAATAAAACACTACTACACACACAGTAATCCAAAAAACAAACAGTATATGACTGAGGAAACAACAGTAAAACAATGCCTTCAATGCAGTAATACAACATACTTAGTTTGTGGTATCATTTTTTCGCTCAGCACGGCAGTAAAAATCACAACTCAGAAGTAAAACGAGGTGGATGAGCCAAATCACGAAGCATGCCATGCCAGGCGAAGGGGGATATTTTCTTTTACTGCCGACGTTTGATTTTAATTTTACTACCAAGTATGGGCGCTCCCTCACCATTGTACTGCCAATCATGGGTCCGGCATTCGGGTTTTACTACTGGTTTCGAGGGGGAGCATGGGCTGGCGAGCCACGCGTAGCGCGGCTCAAGCGCAGAATAACCTTACACACACATACAGGGAAATTACATAAGACACCTGGGTGCGTAAACACCCAGGTCATAAACTTTATTAGATAAGATTTGCTAGGATGAACTTTAGAAAAGAATCCATGATAGATATGCGCATGAAACTTGGGCAGGTTATATTAGATAGTACGTGAGAGTGTTGACTTTCGGCTAGCTGTTCTGTGATTCTAGGAGGGAAAACGGTTACTCCATTAAGGAGCAAGAAGCACAATCCCACAGGGCGTTGTGTAGGAGTATTTAGAGACAACACAACTGTTCTTTCACGTGCCATCTTTCACAGCCTTTCTTCCATCTAAACTACCTTGACCTAACAAAATGGCAAACATTTATAATGGATAACTAAAGGAGGAATCATATTTATCTACTACATCCTCCGACTTTGTGTACATAGATTGTTCATGACCGTTCGATGGACCACATCAAATAAGGATCGGATTCACAACACAAATTTAGCGCACTACATCAGATGCCTCACATTCAAAGTAGTTCTTGCTTCATATTCAAAGTTGTCAATTTCACGATGTAAGTCCATTAAAGATAGCAAGAGTATAGTTATTGAAATATTTCCACTATCTATCCATACTTAATGTTGTATAAGAGGCATGACAGATTGTACTAGAAGTACTCCCTCCGTTCTTTTTTACTTAACGTTTTCGACTTTTCACGGTTTGCGATATGCAACTTTGACCGTTACTTTTTATAGTTTTACATTAAGATGTACCAATAAAATTATAATGTTATGAAAGCATTTTTAACGACAAATCTAATATATATTTTTCACATAGCTAATCTAAATAGTTTCAAACCAATTGGTGGTCAAACTTTAGAAAGTTTGATGACATGAATTTAAGATGTCAAATAAAAAACGGAGGTAATACCATTTAATAGAGGTGTATATTATCCAATCTCAGTAACTGTTTAATTAGATTGGGTGTTTTATTAGAGTGGGCTTCGGCTTATTATATTGAGAAATGGATGGATTAACTTTCATAGGGCGCTACCATTCCTTTTGCAGTGTTTTCATGCCAAGTCATTCAAGACTTGTTTGCCGGTTGGTTCGATTCAAACAAACAAACAAAAAAAAACCCCTTGTTTGGTTGGTGGCCACATGCAACAAAATATCTGGAACGTGTGCATATATAGACATCATATATAGCATTTTTTTATATATAAATCTATTCCTTGCAACGAAGATAGATGTCCAGCATTTTCCTGATATCTGCAACCTTTTGCTGCCTAGTTGACATGTATGACTGGCCTGTGGAAGGCATGGATCAATCAACCCTTTCTTTCCGTCTTTTGCTACTAGCTACCGTTGGCCCCTACTGCACAAAAATTCAAAGGGCTTTTGGCTCCAACAGTGTGTACGAAGCTCACTAGCTTGCCCTGTTGTAGGTGCCCCCATATATATACAGTATATTCATACAATGCAATATTAACATTGCCTCCCCAGTACATTGCAACATGCATGCATACACCTCGCTAGAAAACCAACACCATGAGATGAGATCATGAGACTTGACAAATTGACAACGTATACATATATATATATATACATATATATATATATATATATATATATATATATATATATATATATATATATCACCACCACCTGCAAAACATGCAAAATGAAAGGCCCAGCTGCACATGGACCTACATCGTGAGTCGACGAGTGGCTCCAAAGGCTAGGGGGCACTGTGTCATGTGCACTGTGCACTGTGCATGCAGCGAACCGCCCCCACCGTGCACAGTGGGTTTTATTACTGTCGCCACTAGCAGTAGCTAGCACACAGGCGCCTGTGGCTATCTATGGCTAGACGGGGAGACGGACGGACGGACCGCCATGCAAGTTGCCCTCAGGCGCCCCCGCAAGGGGCACATGCATTGAACTTTGCCGACACGCACAGCAGGTGCCCCAGCTTGCTGCTCTCCTGGCCATCGGAATCGATTCAAGATGGCCATCGAGATCTCATGGGAGCGTTGAAATGGAAACTAGCTACCCTTCAATTCAGCGAATAGTTGGTAGCCCAATTAAATGAATATATACTCTCCGACTTAGGCTCGAACACGAGGGATTAATATCGTTCACAGAGATAGACCCGATCGTGAACACAATTTGTGTTGCTTGTTGGCCCAAATCGAAGATGACAAATCAGAGCGATCGGAAGAAGAAACTCACGGCAAATCCTGTTGGCAGAACTTCTCGGCAAAATCTCTTGCTTCCGCTGCGCTCGGTAGAATCTGGGCTGACAAACGTACTGAAAACCAATTGATGAAGATGAAGCACACGCTCGGGATCACGGAAGCAATACACAACTCTGGAAGCAAAAGAACTCACATATGCAGAGGCTCTGAATGTCACATACACACGAGGCGAAAGAAAAATCTTTGGTGCTGTATGCAAGACGCACGGCAGCGTTTTTCTTTTTCTTCTTCTATTGCTTCTCTCCCACAAAATCTGATTATAGAGGTGTCCTTTTATTAAGAGCAAACGACTATTTATATCCAGAAAGGATTCTACGAAGAAGGGTATCAAACAAACTCTAGTATCCATAATGAATACTACCTAAATACTATAGGATTACGCAAAACAAATTCTCTCTAAGATCTAGATATACCATCTACACAATGATTACCTAACATTGCTTGTGCCCGTAACAAAGAGAAATAATTAGAGTTTACCGGATGAAAACAAAGCTGGATACACAGGTTCCTTCAGAAAAGAGAAAAGAAGCTAGATACAGCGATGCGTCGACGCGAGAACAATTTTTATTAAGAATATAGTACGTTGAATTTTGCTTGAAAATCCATCCGACGTCCTAAACTATGAAGCCAGATATTTGACACCCCTCACCCCGAACTTTGCAATCCATTTTAAATAATACCATCACCTGGTTTCGCATTGTGGTATTGTCTGTGTGACGTGATGAGTGGGGCGATTTTGCCGTATAGGACGACACGCTGAGCAAGTTTTGGTGAATGATAGGTGGGACCCACGGGGGCTTCTAGCTCAAACCAAACTTGTGTTTCAAAGAGAGGAAGGAGTTACAAGGGGGCATGGTCCAATTGATCCAAACTTTGTTATTCCAAAATTGTCATCTCAATTCTTGTGATCGTCTTGGGAAATATTTTTCCTAAGTAGCTCAATTTTTAGGTGAGGAAACCGTTAGATTTGATCGCGCGCCCTCGTGCGTGTAACCCTTCGGACCTTCCGGTTGCATGTGCGAATGTCGACCGTTAGATCTCCATCCAACCACTCAGATCCTTCGAAACGATCGGACCCTCCGGTTGTTAGTTTAGATCAGAGTCGTTGGATTAAGATCCAACGTTCGCTCATCTCCTTCGTTGTGATTTAAACCTGGGAGGCGTGGCGCGATCTCAGCCGGCCGCGTCTAATCCAACGGCTGGAAATCGCACGAGCCATTTGCGCTGGTCATCTTCAACCTCCGGCCGTGCGAGCACAGTGTAGGGCATGGGGGTGTCTTGTCATGCTTCCTACAGACACCCTAGTCAATAGTGAGGGGCGTGGGAGAGGTATTCGGCCGAGCCATACCCTATTGCACGTCTACTAGCTTTTTCCTTGTCGGCCGCACCTTGTGCTCGCTTTGCTGCTCTGAAAAACTTGTGGTGCAAACCCTAATGCCTCCAAGGCCTTATAAGCACCCAAATCACTTCCTGGAGTTTCTTTAGACCACCATCAAGCTCCATTCTCAGTATTGGAGCTTAACACCTCAAGAATGACAAGTTGCCATTGTTGACCCGAAGAGCCCCATTGGTGTTCTTGGTGTTCCAGTGGTTCTCCTTCATGTTTCTTTGCCCTATCCTTATCCATTTACTATCTTGAACATTTCCCCTCACTTGATTTTGGATTTGATTCTCAGGAATTGTCTAATTTGGGGTTTGTTCAAATTCGGCCGAAATTGGTCATCTTCTTTCTCAGCTCAAGTGAGTGCTCCATTTCCTAATTACTTGCTCATGTAGCTTCTGTGGACCTTAATGAAGCTATATTGATGCTTTGGAATCACTCATTTGGCTCAGGGTGTCATTTTCAATCTTTCTTCTCCAAGTCCGGCGAGCTTCCTCCGTGATCAAGCTTCTCCGGCCATCTTTAAAGTTTCCCTTCATCAAGGTAGCTTCTTATTACCTGCTTCCTTGGACTGCAGCGGAGCTTTTCGCTATTTTCAAGTTTAGCAGTAGGGTTCCTTTTTCGTTTTTCCGGCTAGCCGGCGTTCTAGTCCCTCACCGCCGGCGAGAATGCCACCATTAGGTTCGTAGTGCTATTGCGATTCCATTTTGGTTCTTGTTCGGCGCCGCCGCGGCCAGTGTCGCCGGCGACGAGCCGTTGAAGTCGCTCGGTATTTTGCCGGTGCAGGACTCCCGTTTTCGTCATTTGATTAGGACATATTAATTGCAGTGAAAGCTAATCATTAGCTAATTAATTGTGTCTTAATCTTCGTCGTTGAGTCACTGACCAGTGGGCCCAGCATCCTTTAATTCCCCGCTGGCGCAATCCCGCGCTGTTCCGACATCATTAATGCTTAATCATTGGTTAATTAATGTGTCGGCATTAATCGCTGTCGGAAATTACCTTTGGGTCGCTGACTTGTGGGCCCGAGGGGTTGCAATCCAAATCTAGGAGTCATTAGCGTCTATTTAATGATAATCATTAGGAGCATTAATTCTGTCCTAAACCGCCTCTCTCAGTCGCTGACATGTGGGCCCAGAGCACTGTGCACGTGGGTTAAACGTTCGCGGTTGTGACTTGAGGCCACCGACATGCGGTCCCACGTGTCAGCATCTCTCTTTTGAACTTCGATCTTTAGCCACCGTTCGTTTTCAGATCTGCGGCCCTGATCTTGAGTGCATTCGGACCCTCCGGATGCCTTGATCATTCTCGACCGTCGATCTTGCGATCAACGGCTGAGATCGTGTATGCAATCGGACCTTCCGACCGTTGGTGCGCTCTAGACCGTCCATCTGCCGATCTGCGGCTGGGATTGGCCCAAGCAATCGCACCGTCCGAATGCCTACACTCGTGTGCGCCGTTGGATCGTGATTCAACGGTGGGCTCCGTTTAGGTTTCACGCGCGTGCGCTGTTTCCGGCGCGCGTGAGCCGTAGGATTTTAGATCGAGGGTTGTCGAGCGTCCACGTCTTATTCTATTATTTGAGTTTGTCTGTATTTCGGTAAGTAGCTTTTAACAACTGAAAATGGTATAAAAACTTTAGAAACTCATAACTAATTCATTTTAACTACTTTTTAGATAATCCCAACTGTAATAAATTGTGTTATCACTTAAGTTTATTATAAAAATGGATTTAAGCATATTCCAAGAGTGAAAATTGTATAACTAGAAATAACTTGATTTCTGTCACTTTGAATATTCCAGAAATAGATTTAATCTTGAAAAATGCATATATTTTTCTGTATAAATCCTTTTTGTGCAAAATCAATTTTATTAAATTCATCTGTTAGTATAGTTTCATATGGAATAAGATTTGAGCATGTTCATAATTCTGTAAAATGATTTGCATTAGGTTTACAACTTAGAAAAATCATAAGTAAATATGTATAACTCCAAATTTAGTAAATCCAACTTTGCTGTTATTAGGATGTCATAAACTACCTACTATAAAAATTTCAGACCTTAGATCATTCTAGAAAATTTCGCCATGAACAGTGCTAATTATTAATTAGGTTGTTTTAAGGCTGAGAAAGGGTATCTTGTCCATATCTTTTGCATGCTTAGTCCAAATTGCATGATTCTTGTTCCTATCTCTGTCTAAAATCATTCCCTAGCTGTTGTGTAAATTTTATTAGATTTGGTTGTGTTTTGCTGTTGGAGTTTATTTGGTGTTCTTCGTTCTTAATTGCTTATCGCCTTTTCGCGTTAGGTTCCGAAGATAATTTTATTGCGATATTGAGCCCAGCGACCATCGATCCTGCACTCGGCAAGGCAAGCGGATGTAGCATTCATTTGATCATATTGTTCCTACTATTTTCAAATTCTAATATATTGCTTGCAAATTCTATGTATGCATTGCTATGTTGTTTTAAACTATTGTCGATAGTTGGCCCGAGAGTTGCATAATCAGTAGGAAATGTTTAATCCTCTACTCACGAGCCTAGGATTACTTGTTGTGATTTTGGGTTATTGGATGGACCCTTGTCACTTAGTAGTTTACGTGTCATTATGCTTAGCCATGCTTAGTTATCGGTAGAAATGGGCAGTTATCGACTTGTCGATAACCTTGATCACACAAACTGTATGATATGTATATTTCAGCCTTGTGCTTTGTCTAAATTGCAAAACTAAAACTGAAAATGAAAACAATTTAGACTTGGGCACAATGGTAAGATGGTGTGATCTTTTGGTGTGATTGGAATGGTGCTCGGGTCAATTAAGGACCGAGCTACTTGTTACACCGAACCAAGCATCTGTGCGTGCTAACCACACTAGGGGGATATGGGACCTCTCTTAGCTGAGTACTTTGGGCTGTGTTAATTAATGAGTCGCGTGGTGGGTTGCATATTTAATTATATGCAACATGGACGTGTTTGTGGGGAGGAGCACCAGCTGGCGGTGTATCTTGCTCCACGTATGGGTCCTTGTGATACATATTTAGTGCAGGTCACTAAGGGTTAACCCTATCGTGCGTCTCTTGATTAGCATATTCCATTGGAAAGGGTTCGTAGGACTTAGCCAGTGCGGCATACCAAAGGAAGGAAACCTCTGTGGGTCTCATCTGTCATTGACTCAACTTGGCTAACACGTCATCCTACGTAGCAAAACAACCCACTTATCATGCCATGCGTGCGAAACCGGATTAGGGTGTTATTTGAACCGGACTGTAAAGTTTCGGGAGACAAAGTACTGTAGTGATACCGTAGCACTTGACCTAGTCCATTCTTTTTGAATCGGACAGCTCAGATCGTCGCAATGTTATGATACTATTGTTCTCTATCATTTTCTTTACAATGTTAGAGGATTTGAATCCCCGTCATAGCCTGACGAAGGCTGTTTTAATAAATCAGTTTGATGGTGGGTTATTTTTAAAATATTATTAACATGGTCAAATGAAAAAAATCGCCTTGGCTAGGACCGGATTACATAAATGTCAATTTTGTAAAGCCTCGTGCTACTACTCGACACTGGATATTCAGGAACAAGGAGACAAATTTGTATGGGAAGTAGACGTACTACTGCTTGACATGTTACCTCTGCCGTGCACCCGCGCTGATCCGGTCGCGTGTCATTGGAGTGCGTGGATCGTCAAAATTGGCGGGAGGATTTGGTACGTACTTGTGCAAAAACTGATTGGAAACTCCATAAAGATTGAAGGACACCATCTGCTACCGGATTGTCCGGCCGACAGTGTCATGTGGTTAACTTTTGAACTTTAGGATTAGTTACTCGTTCATTTTTTCTTATCATCAACAAAAAGCAAAAAAGGCAACAAAGCCAATAGTTTCACTTGACTGTATCGCAATGTTAACTTTGTTACTCGTTCATTTTTTTCCTATATAAATACGTGTCATTTTGCGCATCCAACTTAGTTAATCTCTATTTAACTAAGACCGTTAGCTCTTTTGCATACATTTGTAAATGGAAGGAGTGCAAGTTTGTTGATGTGCTTTCTAGTATTTTCACTAAATGTTCTGCATAGCTCGTAATATTCTTATTTTAGAGTACAAGATTGAACGTGCATATGTACGTACTCCTAAAATCAGTGGACATCAGCGTCAAGTCTAGAACTTAAACTCTAGTAGACTAGGTATACACCCGCATACCTAGCCATCTGGCCACACACCAGTTTCCTCCTAACAATATTCCTGATCGCTACCTAACCATCAGTTGCATCATTACCAATTAAAAACAACCTACATATATACGGAAAGCGTGGTCCTCTCTCTCGTTCTTCGCCCAACACTGTCGCCCTTCCCCTCTCTATTATCCGGCTAGATCCAAACACCTCCGCTCTCTCTCCTCTCCTCCAGTGGTCTTGTTAGCGGTGAGAAACAGGGGTCCTACCCTTTGTGCGTCCTTTCTTTATTTTTATTTTGGTTTTATGTGTGTTCTATTTCATTTTTTCTTTGAACCTAGAGGCGCTTTTTTCTGGCTACTCATCGCTTGTCAGCTGCTCCTGTTAACTATGGCCATGGTGTTTTAACATCTCACTTTTTATTTTCTGTTAAAAACGAATTAAAATAAATATGTATGAAATTTATAGATTCTTGAAATTTAACTGAAGCTTATTTCAATTTATAGAAATTAAAAGAAGAGTTAATATGATTAAACAAACAATAATTTTAATTATAAATATTTTAATCGAGTTTAGCATATTAAAATATGTGCCTCTGAATTTTTCTAGAATCGTAAAGTTTATTTGGTATTTATCCGACACCCCGTTTGAATATCAGAATTAGGCATGGAATGGGAGAACTACAATTGATGTGTATGACTAAAAGAGCGGTGTGCCAAATTATAGAGCCTCCACCCTCTGAATCACATGGAAATGGGATCAATCAATTTCTTCAGAAGCCTCTCTCGACGTCTTCCCGTCCTTGACTCCTGACCCACCATGGCTCCACCTCGCCGTTGGCAGCACCGCCTCCTCATCGACGACTTCGACGGTGCGTCTTCCTCGCTGATGGGTGATAGTTGACGGACCTCCCGTGTCTTGCCACCACCACCCTCCCATCCGACCACCCCACCGAAACTCTTCTTGTCGCATAGCTTCAGATCTGGTTGTGCTTCTTCCTCATCGCCGGTGAGACACCATCTGCTGCCGGCAAGCTCAAGATGATCTTGGCCATCGCCGACCACTTTCCCCTTCTTCCTCTTTGACCCCGCCGCTCCATATATAAAGCCACCACACCGTCATCAAAATGGCGTCCAAATCTGGTCATTGCCTGCGGTCGTCCTAAACTCCGATAGCCGCAACACGTCTTCCTCTACTAAATGAATAATCAACTCCAATCTATGACCTATGGCAAATACTATCAAGTCCTAATCATCATTATGCTAATAAAGCGTCTCATGATCAATGTTTTAAGTATTTGAGTGTATGACGTTGTTTCAAGTGCGCTAGCCCTTCCCATGTGCAACATTGTCAACAGTCACCTAAAAACAACAATAGAGTAAGAGTGAATCCACGACTCAGCAAGCATAATAATAAATAATGAACAATACTTAATCAATTATAAATAATATCATCATCAATATTAACTGTTTACCCATATTTTATTTCATACTCAATTCTCAATCTTCCTTTTTCATCAAATGCAAATTGTCTCTACACTACATGTCCACATACAACTCCTTTCGCGAACACTCGCGACAATGTTCACTCTTAAGCCCGTCCTACAAAAGGATCAGGGAACCTCCTCCACTCCCGTGGAATATCTACCAACAAGGTAGATATGCGATCACCATGATCACCTTCTCTTCATGCAATGATGGTTATAAATGCACAAGTTAACATAAGTTCATCAATAATACCATTTTTCAACATTTTTGAATTCGTCAATGCAATTAATATCATAACCATTCATATTGTTTGCAATTAAATAAGATAAAGGAAGAAACAATATAATAATAATGAGTGATAAAGAATACAATGATCCACCATCGATCGCTATCTACTATACACTTGTCTCTTTATCCTTGTGAAGCTGGATAGTGAAGCAGCGGTAAGACACTAGAGGAGCTTTTCTGAACTCGGAATGGAGTGATTTTTTTTTTACCGTTTAGCTAACTCATAGTACTTCAACTTTCTATTTCATGAGCTTTTCTAAAAACGCCGTCTTCATTGCCAAATTTGCTTTGGAAATTAACTCAGCTGCGGACTCTAATTCTCTGTATAGCCTGCCTTGCCCATATCTCACAAGTCGAAACTCCAAATTAGGTCAATGAGGACTCTAAATTAGACTATGCAAAGAGATCTACTACTTTGTAGTTATGAGGTTTTTCATTCGAAGCCATTTTAGTCGCGAAAATCATGTTGCAAGATGATGACAGATTCTGTCCCGTTTCTTAGCGAGGCAAATAAGGAACATCACAATCTCCTTATATTCTCTTTAAATAAGTGGGATATTACAACTAATCTCGTTGTAGCTTTCCAGCTAGTTCCATTTTTTTATCTAACAATTATTGTTCAAAATTTGGTTCTCATTTTATTTTGAAAAACATGGAAGCATGTAACAAGGGATCGACAAAACAATCGGCGTTAACCGGCCACACCGGTAGGTACTTGGTATTGATATGTTATTTTGGCCTATTTTTGACTTATTTAGCTAGTACCCAGCCATATATGTTGGTTGGTGTAAAATATTCTACAAAATTCAAATAAAACGGAGAGAAAATTGGGAAGCAATTTTGAATTTGAACTGATGGACAATAATTCTGATCAGCAACTGACCGAGAACTGGTCAAACCAGGTGATAACCGGACAGGAGGGAACTAACCAAATTCAAAATTTAGGTTTGCATTTGATGATTGAAACCATTCAGTAGAAAACGTCCCACAGGTAACAAGTATCGCCGAGGGTCTAGCATTTTTTTTCTTCCATATTCGGTTTTTGAATCCTTGCATATAACCCAACCCTATCAACACACAACAGAACGATATATTGACCTAATGTGCCACACATGCATGACTTTGAACTACTACTGCAGTTGATCCTCTTGTTAAAGGACTTAAAAGTCATTTTTTACTGGTTGTGCTTATTAGGTCGTAGGGTTTAGTACAAAGTCAAAAATCTGAAGTGCTTGCTCTATAGATCTCACTCCAAATTAAAGCAGAAACAGTGGTACTTGACAAGCCAACCATATTGGATGGCTGTGACCACACAGGAGGCTATTGGGATGGCCTACGTTATCGCTGTCACAGGAAGCTTCAACTTGCACACCCCCAGGTGAATTATTGTCTCTGTCGTTGGCTAATGGCATGTGTGCAATTGTGCATCTATATAAAGGGCCAGAGGGAACGAAGAGCGACACAAGCCTCAGTGCAACCACTGGAGCAGAGAGATAGAGATAAGAGGGAGAGAGAAACATGTGTTGTAGTTGTCGGTAAGATGGAAGAGAGAAGCTGAACTCATCTAGGCTAAAGGGAGAAGAGAGAGAGTACAGCCTTGGCTTAAATCTCGATCATCTCTTCTGCGAATATGATCAAGGCTGTACCCTCTCTCTTCTTCTCTTAGCTTCTTGATGCAAACACCCCATGGAGAGCTCTTGCGGTTAATCAGTATTGGAGCTTCAGATCCATGTCTATGATCAGGCATCAGTCAAACATTAACATTGTGGTTAGTTAATTTCCTTTCTTTAGTTTGTTCAAGTGCCATCATCACAGGGCGTATATATTGGACTAGTTGATATATAAGCTACAACTGCAGACATAATAACTCAGTCTGAACTGCATGCTACAATCCTAGTCCATCTCTTTGTTACTTTGTGTATGGTGCTAGCACTGCATGCAATTTATCCATGCACAAGTCTGCTTTCTGCTACGCCTTTCAGTGCCACTGTTTGTCAGCGGAGTACTTGATGATATGTGAATATGTACATGTGTCATCACAAGAACCACAAATCTGTCATCATTTTTGTGACGCGATAGTAGAGACTGTCCTTTCTTAAGGACACTCATCAATCTACTTCATTGCTCAAGGCAAGTAAATGTTGGATCTATAGCATCATGCTAAAACCCAGAAGTGAACTCGCAATCGATGGCAAGACCATTTCCAAGCTTGCAGGTAAGGCTCTCAATGCATATATGCTTGAATCTAAACCCTATTTACTTTCTTTTGAGTGCTTTTCTTAAAGAACCTGAACTGCATGTCAATTTGCAATCTAGTGTACCAAGATCTCCTCTCTGAAGGACGACGGCTATGTATGCCATTATGCCACTGACAACTAAATGGATCGATTGTACATGGACTGAAGAAACTTTGGGCGTGTCTCCAAGATTAATTACTCGATCAGGTTAAGGTATAGTCTTACCGTCTCTCTCTTAGTAACGTTTCTTTTTATATGTTTGTCTCCAAAATTTTCTTACCATTGGACAGATCAAGGTGAAAAAAAAACATCACCAAGAACAAGTGAACAATTTTTTACATGTACATCTTTGGTTTGTTGCTTACTTGCTTAGGTAAAATGCATGGGATAGAATTGTCTATCATCTCGTCTTGTTTTTTTTTTTCTTTTGTAGATTGCCCTGATTTTGTTCAGTCCACTGAGGCAGCCAACAACAGGATATGACGAGTGAACGACGGGGTCTTTCAGAGAACAGCAATCAATCCAGACATTTGATTTCCCCACAGTAAGAGTGTTAGTAAGTATATATGATTGATTCCATTAGACACACACTGGGCTGACATAAATGTTGAGTTTTGGGCTTAGCCCATTCAATATTATGATTAAATCTTAGGAAAATCCTAAAGACCCACTCATGAATGGTAGAAGCCGGGAAGTTTAGTACCATATTACTAATCTAGGTGGGAGGAGACCACTATATAAGGTGGAGTTGGTATTACCTAGTTGAAGTAAGCAAAAGAAGAACACACACGCTCGCTCGCCTCGCCATCGCCAATGGTTCGGCGATTACCGCCACCGCCAATGGTTCGACGATTTCTTGTCTGGTTGGCTATGGAGCTGCAGCTTCTTTTGCACCTTAAAACCATGCATACAAATTAGAAACTGAAAACCGAATACACTATTTCAATGGAGCTTTTATGACGCGCTTTAACTGCATTTGGCTGTGAAGCTGCAGCTTCTTTTTTCACCTCAAAGAGCTTCTTTTTTCACCTCAAAACCATGCATACAAATTAGAAACTGAAAACTGAATACATTGTTTCAATTGGGGCTTTTATGGCGCGCTTTAACTGCGTTTAATACAGAGTTATTACTTCAGTTTCTTTCTTGTGGCTAATTCTATATGAAGGAGAGACCTCTCCACTCAGAAGGTCAGACCAGAGAGAAACCTCTCAGAAACAGAGCAGAGAGAAACCTCTCACAAACAGAATAGAGATAGAATTAGTACCGTTCTATTGCCCTGTTCCTCTGCGCTGCGCAACCTCGGCTTCTCCATCCCTTCTTCAGCATGCATCGACGTGGGGAGAGCAGTGTCTGAAGTCGGCGTCCCTCATGATCATGCACCGGTTGAGGTGAATCATGTTTTTAGGAAGTGTTCTCGTGATTACTCACGGCTTCCTCCTTCTCTATCGATCATTCGCTTCGCGTCGTCTTCTTCGCATCAAACTCTACTGCGACCTTCGCCGGAGCGATTCTTTGTAAGTCGCGGTGATATCTTTTGATATGGCTATGCCTTGCTTCTTAGAAATAAATCATGTGATAATATTGATGTCTACTTCTGTTAGTAGTGTTCTTATTATAGGTTTTGCCTTGTTAGCATATATATATGAGATAGAAATATTTGAATTGATGATCATGCTACTGTTCATAGTTCCAAATATGCCTAGTATATATGCTGTTGTTGCATCAATTATTATTTTAGGAATTAAACTAATCATAATAGTGCGCATATACCCAACAATCCAAAAACCTGATAGGCACTTTGTGATGGCTGGTTCTGCCGAGGCAATGAAACCAGGGAAATTCACTGGTGTGAATTTCAAGAGATGGCAGACAAGGGTCCAATTGTGGCTCTCAGCTATGAATGTATTTTGAGTCGTGATACCAGGTCCTGCAGGACCTCGTACTGCTGCACAACAAACAAAGTACGATAGGGCTACGACAATATTTGTTAGGTGCATTCGAAGCGTGTTGTCTGACCAGCTTTGTAATGTGTATATGCACATGAAGAATGCTACAGATCTATAGCATGCACTCGAACACAAGTTCGCTGCCTCAGATGTTGGACATGAACTGTATGTCATGGAGCAATATCATAATTACAAAATGGTTGATAACCGTTCTGTAGTCGAGTAGGCTCATGAACTACAATTCACTATGAGAGAACTCGCCCACCTTGGTTGTCAATTGCTTAACAAATTTGTGGCTAGGGGCATTATTGCCAAATTGCCTCCAATCTAGAGGAATTTCACCGCATCTCTAAAACACAAGAGGCAAAACATTTCCATCGATGATCTGGTTGCTAGTCTTGATGTTGAAGAGAAGGCTCGGGCAAAAGATGTGACATCAATGGTGCAAGGGGGACAGTCTAGAGCGAACATCATGCATCATATTAAAAAGGGGAAAGACAAGGTTGTTTTGACCACCAACTTTAAAAGGATCAATAATAGTAGAAAGAAAATGAACATGAAGGATGTTACTTGCTTTGTTTGTGGCTAGACTGATCATTGGGTTAAGAAATACCGCAAACAGGTGGGCAAGAAAAATCATCCAATGCAGAAGAAGTCTGCTAATGTGATTATTGGCGAGGCCGAAGCATCTGGGTCGCACAAGGTTCTTCTGTCCTAATGGGGAATGGGTTACATGCTTCTGTTCTTAGTGTTGGCATGATAGATCTGAAGTTCAATTTGAAAAATATCGTGCGCTTGAAGAACGTGCAACATATGTCGAGAATCTCGTCAGCGGTTCCCTTCTATGTCGAGATGGGTTCAAGTTGGTCTTTGAGTCAAATAAAGTAGTCGTATCAAAATTTGGACTCTTTATTGGAAAATGCTATGAATACGGAGGCTTGTTCCATTTTTTCTTTTAGATTTTTATAATAAGGTAGTGAACCATATTAATGACTCTACGAATGGTGGTGAGGCCAATGTGTGGAACTCACATTTATGTCATATAAATTTTGGTTGTATGTCTCGGTTTTCCAGTTTAAATTTAATTTTAAACTTTTCCATAGTCAAAGGTTCTAAATACCAAATTTGTGTTCAAGTGAGGCAACGTCGAAAGCCTCACAAGGCTATGGAGGAAAGAAATTCGGCAAAATTAGAACTCATACATTCAGACTTGTTGTGAGATGAATGGTATATTGACAAAAGGATGGAAAATATATTTCATGACTTTAATTGATGATGCCACTAGATATTGCTTTGTGTATTTGTTGAAAACAAAGGATGAAGCATTAGACTACTTTAAAACTTATAAAGCTGATATTGAGAATCAATTAGATAGAAAGATTAAAATAATTAGGTCTGGTCGTAGTGGAGAGTATTTTTTCTAATGAGTTCAATCAGCTTTGTGCGGAACATGGTATTATCCATGAAAGGACACTTCTTTATTTGCCCCTATCTAATGGGGTTGCCGAAAGAAAGAACCACACCTTGACTAACTTGGTGAATGCCATGTTAGATACTATGGGTATGTCTAAGGTATGGTAGGGGGAGGCTGTGTTGACTGCGTGACATATCCTGAATAGAATCCCCACTAAGAATAGTGAGATAACTCCGTACGAAAGTTGAAAAGAGAGAAAACCATCGCTCTCGTATTTGCGCACTTGAGGGTGCTTGGCGAAAGTCAATGTTCCAATAATTAAAAAGCGCAAACTTGGACCTAAAACAGTGGATTGTGTCTGTCTAGGACATACTAATCATAGTACAGGCTATAGGTTTTAGTAGTTTGATCCGGGATATCTGACATGCCAATCAATATGATAATGGAATCCTGAGATGCTATTTTCTTTGAAAATATATTTTCTATGAAGAATTCACAAAGCTCTTCTAGTCAAGCAAATGATTTAAGTCTTAAACCTACTACTCCAATTGAGTATATTGAACACACACATGAATACGTGAGGAGGATGACAGTGTTATAGCTCCTCGAAGGAGCAAGAGACAAATGATTGCAAAATCTTTTAGTGATGACTTCACTGTGTACCTTGTGGATGGTGTTCCCAAATCTATTTTAGAGGCATATGCATCTCCTGATGCAGAGTACTGGGAGGATGCGGTTTATAGTGAAATGGATTATATTATCACTAACTGAACTTAGGAAGTCACTGATGCATAGTGGAAAATTCAATATTCTAATTAAATCCTAGGAAAATTCAAAAGGGCCATTCATGCATAGTGGAAAGTGGAAAATTTAGTACCATATTGCTAGTCAAGATGGGAGGAGACCAATATGTAAGGTGGAGTTGGCCTTACCTAGTTGAAGCAAGCAAAAGAAGAACACACACACACGCACACTCGCTCGCCTCGCCATTGCTTATGCGCGATGTGCGCGTAAATGGTCCGGCAATTTCTTATCCAGTTGGCTGTGGAGATGCAACTTCTTTTTGCTCCTGAAAACCATGCATACAAATTAGAAACTGAAAACTGAATACACTGTTTCAATGGGGCTTTTATGACGCGCTTTAACTGCGTTTAATACATAATTATTGCTTTAGTTTCTTTCTTGTGGCTGATTCTATATGAAAGAGAGACCTCCTCTATTAGAAGGTTAGAACAAAGATAAACCTCTTAAAAACAGAATAGAGAGAAACATCTCAAAAACATAATCAGTATCATTGCCCTGTTCCTTTGTGTTACGCAACCTCGGCTTCTCTATCCCTTTTTCGGTTTGCACCGACGTAGGGAGAGCAGTGTCTCCGAAGCCGATGTCCCTCATGATCTTGCACGTGTTGGGGCGAATTATGTTTCTGGGAAGCGTTTGTATGACTACTCACATCTTCCTCCTTCTCCATCATCCGCTTCGTGTCATCTTCTTTGTATCAGACTCTAACACGATCTTCGCTGGAACGATTCTCTGTAAGTCATTGTGATATCTTTTGAGATGACTAGGGCTTACTTCCTAGAAATAAATCATGTGATGATGTTGATGCCTACTTTTGTTATTAGTGTTCTTGTTCTAAGTTTTACCTTGTTAGCGCATATATATAACATAGAAATATTTGAATTGATGATCATGCTACTGTTTGTAGTTCCAAATATACCTAGTATATATGTTGTTGTTGCATTGATTATTGTTTTAGGAATTAAATTAATCATAAAAATACGTATATACGTAACAATAAATTGCAAACTACGAGGAGATCAAATTGCAAATAAAGTAAAAACAGAGAGAATAAATATAATTAATTTTGGTTTTTGTTAGAGAACGGGTTCCAGTCATATTCGAAGAACGTCACGATAGAGTCAGAATCTTCGGCAACATGCACGCATAAGAGATAAATGGGTAGGGTGCCTCGCTGTATTAATTTATTCTCATTTCATTTTTACGTACATTTTTAGTATTCGTCAAAGAACTTACTTTAATTTATCAGTACATACTATTTTTTTTTTCTGAAAGTAAACGTCTTATGTTGCATAGAATTACAATTACCATACAGGAAAACTCTGCATTTATTTTGTTTCTGAAAGTGAATAACTTTATGATGAGCATATCGTTGTAGATCAAATTCCATAATCAACCTAACTGTATAATTCTACCAAGTTACTGTAATTTTTTGCTTTTAAACTTATTATCAATATTTCAGGACAGTCAATGTTAACCTCAAAAGAAATAGGACATCTTATAAGTATAGTTTAAATCCAATGCTAAATTGAAATTTTTTGTTCAGTACCTAAACTTTTAGAATGATAAATGCATTGCTGTTTAAACTAAGAAGCCTTGATTAATATAATAGTAATTTTTACCTCTGGTCCTTAATACTTGCTCATGTGGCACACATGCTGTCTAACCTTTTGTCTTATCTCTTTCCCCGAATATAAAATACATTTTCTCATTTGACAAAAAATATATCACCGTGTCTTCTTCTGTCTTAATTTGTTTCAATGCTGCTCCCTTTCAATATTATGAAACCTGGATCACATGTAACCCATGCATGAATGTGATGTATGATTCAACTATATATAGCTAGCACGCATAATCAACGGTGTTACGGTCACCTCATACCTCATTAGTCATTACTAGTTTCGTAAAGATGGATTATGTCAACACATCTGAAGATTTTAGCATTATTCTTAGTTGCTAGTGTAGATATTGACCCACATATTTAACCGATTTGCTATTTCTAAGTTGTCTGAAATTTTATTAAGTTTAAGTCAATTGTTGTGACCATTAAATTTTGGTAGAGATTGATGTGTCATATGATTGCATATTGATTCAATGGATAAAACATGTGACTTATGCTTAATAAAATTTCAGTCACCTTACGAATAGACAATCCCCATAGTTAATTCATATGGTTAGATTTATTGGATGCTTATTTGGGAGGATTAGGATTTAGGCATATCTCTTTATGTCCCGTTGCAGCGAAGGTTCATATAGCTGGTGCATGTCTGCGCTACTCACCCCACAACAACAAATCATGAAATATGACAATACTTGAGATTTCTGGGATGGTTTTGGAAGATGCCTTTTTACATCTACCGTCTCCGTGCATGGAGAGGCTGCCGTTTAGTGATCGAATCAATCAAAGGTGGGTAACTCTTCAACAAAGTGAAAGTGGAAACTTTAGACAAGTCCCGGTCTCCCCCTCCATTTTAGGCTAAATTACAGTGCTTTAAAATATGTCCACTGTATATAAATAAAAACCTTCAGGGAGCAGTTATGTTTTTTAAAATTACAAATATGGTTAGTTTTGTAGCCTTTTAATCCATAATATCAAATCAACCTAACAAACCTAAGGTGCAATGCTCTTATACTCAGAATGACTTACAATGAATAAACTATATATAATGCGAGGTGAGAATCTGGTGACTCCCCCAAGAAAATGGGGATATTAGAAGTCACGTCACGAATATAGTTTTTCGGATGGTCTTGACCCTTGAATTCAGATAGAAAATAATTCAAAATAGAACCTATTTATCCATTTTTGGTGAGAAGAGAATCGATTGAATGTGGACATGTAATTATCCATCTGGGCTGGACATATCATAATTGCCTGCTGGAGCATATATGTATTTTTGACTGCCCGTAAAGAAGAAGAATTTATTGGACAATTTACAGCCATCACATTTAAATAGGAAGAGAGTTTTTATAGCGCAGTTTGCCTTTGTTATCCGTAGATCAAATAAAAAAAAAACTTTCCAACTAGAGAAACCTGGCTAGCTAATTTCTCTAAGGCATCGGCCATTTGGTCTTTGTACATATATATTTTCTGTTTTTTTTCCTATTAATATATCGGTAACATCTGGGCTCAGTGATTGTTAATGTGATCGATCTCCATTAATTACGAGATGAAGATGGCGAATGATTATGGATTTCATTCGGCCGTGCCTTCGCGCACTCAATCCGCTCGGCCAGGGACGGAGCCTGGAAAATACAATGAAATGGGTCAATTAGTAACATTTTTGCATTGAAGGGGGCCAAATAGAACTTTGCTGCTATTTTTATTTAACGCATTCACGTGTGCATAGGGATGAAAAATGGATACAAATTATTCATATTATTCGACTATCGTATTCGATAGGATACAAATATGGTATATATTTTTTTCCATCCGATTAACAATTTCTCTCATATTCATATTCTATATTCGTATTCGTCTTGATTCGCATCCCAAATGCTCTGCAGAGCACACATCGAAAGTGCTCGGAAGTTGATCATTGGAAGAAGGAATATGTATATGGCAAGAGTCTATACAACCCGAGAAGCTCATGGAACTTCGTGCGCAAATGTACTTGTTAAACAAGTGGTACATGGCGGCATGTCGCAGAAAAGCGGATGACTTTATTTGCGTTTAATGAGTTACACCAGCTATGCCACATGGACGCCTAGACAAATCTCTCATCACCGCTTTTGTCAGACGTGATTCTTTCTTTTAATAATCTCACTCTAGCATATGTATATGTATAAGTAATTATCCTCACACTAGCTAGCATGTCTATACATATGCAGAGACATGATGAGAGACCTCACACGTAGAAATGACAAGAACATTGGTTTCGTTGATCCATATATCGTATTCAAGGCTTGGGACCTCCGGGACTACAAAAGTGTGATATATATGTTGACTCTATAAACAAACAATTTTTCATCGATACGATTGTCTTCGATCTCTCCGATACTCATTTGCTAATCTATTTAGTCAAGTATATATAATAAATCCATTTTATTTATTTGTTGCTATTAAATAAATCTTATGTATATTAATACTTTTTCGTTTAATGCAAATTGAAGGAGATATGGTTGAAGGAACAGTGTTGGATATGGACCGCCTCAAAGGAATTCAAGAGACAATCGCAGATTTCTTAATGAGCATGTCCTCAAGCCCTACACCGAGTTCTACTTTAACCAGATGAACCATTGAAGCCAAACCAGACGAACATTTGTATGACATTTAAGTGGAGGACAACATTTGTGTTGTAAATACCAAGGATGCATGAATAATTTTGTAAATTTTTTGTGCATATATATATATATATATATATAGCTCCATAATATATATAGTTTCATACTTTATTTGTGTGTAATAATGTTCCAAACTAAATTATAGTCCCGATTTCTAGTCTATAACTGGGACTAGAGGCCCTTTAGGCCCGGGACCAAAAGTCAGTTCTGTAGTAGTGTGGATTCAAATTCGATGAAGCAATATAAGTATCTTATTACAGCATGCCTAATTAGTTGGATGTTTTTTTTTCTAATGTAATGTAAATTCACGTTTCTTTAGGTGAAACATATAGATTAGAATGATTAAGTGTGATTGTACAAGGATAAAACGTCACTAATATCTTGGCATTACATAAGTTGTGATGATATCCGGATCTGACCGAATTGAGTAGATATTCGATTCACATTCGTATTTGTTACGAGATTCGATTCATATTTGAGCATATTTGAATTCGTATTTATTTTAAAAATACGAATACGAATATGATTTCACCACTATTCAATTCATATTTGATCCGTTTTCACCCATATGTGTGCTCAAGGAATTACATTTAGGCGTGAGGAGGCCAAGGCTACCCCTAGTATCCCCTGTCTCCGTCCCTGCACTCGGCATGTACGTATATAATCGAGGTAATCTCATGCATGCCGAGACAAGCATACAAGATTGGAACAAGCTGCAACGTGAAGCATCCATCAGAAGGCTCCTGATATGATAATTAACTAATATGGTAGTGTATCTATCGTAGTACTATCCGCTGTACAAAAAGTACACCGAATCGAAAAACTCAGGCCTTTGAAAGAGCGAGTGGAATCTGCCAATCGAGATGGATATATATATACCGTAAATGCAGACGTTAAGTCATACGTACTACACCTTACTCGTGTCCTTAAGTGTAGCGCTTCTGACTTTTGCGGACATATAGATAAATGCCACAAGACAAGGGAATATTTTAGGTTGTTTTTTGTTTTGGAAAATAAAAGATGGCATCAGGGTCAATTTTAATTTTTTTCTTTAGAAAAATTGAACAAACAAACATATATAGTATGTCTGAACAATTATTTTTGCAATACCTACAATAAGATTAACCAGAAAGAAATTGGTTTATTCACTTCTAGTCCATTACAGATAAATTTTACATAAATAATTTTAGTGTTTAGTGCAGATTTTTCCAAAAATACACTTGATTTACACTTTCAAGGCAGAGTAACCAAAGAAGGCTACCTTGTTAACCTTGCCTCTACGGGCAACAGCCTAGATGCATGGGCAAGGTTATCCTTGCTTGGCTAGCTAAGTGGGCAGATGATCCAAATATGTTCTAAAGAGTCATTTTTTTGAAACTGCTAATTTCCATCTTATGTTCCAATTACTAAATCTCCAAATATATTGCGAAAGTTTAAGACGTCCTACTAAACGGAAAATTAAGTGGTGTTCACGCAGTTGGGATGCACTGGCAGTGTTTTTTTAGATGACTTGCGTTGTTGTTGACATCAGGTTCACAACTTTTACTCTCTCTCTCTCTCTAAGAAAAAGAAGAAGAAATATTGTTCCTGGGCCTTAATTTACTTTTGCTAAAGGCAGTGGTAGACGGGACAGTAGTTATGGGCCAGGTTGAACCCAAAATACTCTTACGACATAATGGTCCGGCCCAAAACCTAAAGGCCAAATTCTATTTTCTGCCTATGTTCCATTTTCGAAAAAATAATATTCTTTTGTTCTTAGAGCCCACATATCAACTAATCTTGCCAAAAAAGATACATTCCTCCTCTAAACAATTTTTTCTCTCTGACGCATGCATGGATATATATAACCTAGGCACATAGATCCGACCGCGTGCTATCTCGGCCGTGCGTTCCAACGACCAGCGGCTCAGATTCACTGTTACAGTACATACGGCACACTGGCACACATCTACAGTGATTTCACCGCAGCGCATGAACAGTTTTGGGCCACACGATTTGGATCTGGCGGTTGATATTTGCGACTGCTTAAGTGCAGTCACACCGCTGACTGCAGAGGAGCCGCGTCATAAACGGGGTATAGAGGGCACCTTAAGATTTTCTACACCAAAGGTAGTTCAATTTTTTTTATAATCGTTTTGCAACAAACGGGTGCACTCGAGTGCAAGTGTGTGGGCGCATAGTTAATCAGGAAAGAGATGCTAATGAACCATTTGTCCAACGTGTCGTTCTTACAGCCACAGGTACTCCATGGGGAGCTAGTAGTATCATTCCCGAGAGACCGAGTAAAATTGGGACGACACTGAGAAAATTAACAAATAATTGACATCGGTAGAAATATCCATCTTAATGGCTTCATTTCGTGGTCAAAGAAGAGCTTGGGTTGTCCGTGCTCGCAAGATATTTTCCCCGACGGAAATCAACACTTTGTAAAATTGAGTGATTATTTGGCAGCCAACGAGCCTTTGATTTCATATATCGGTGTCAAACTCGATCTGATGAAGCTTAGTTGGCTGGCTCTTGTATGGACTAGCGGTGCTGCCCATGTGCAGATGGCGCGTCGCTGTCGCCAGTGAAACTCCTACTTATTTATGGCAAGGTTGAAAACAACTCGGATATTGCCCTTCCTTCCTTCCTGTATTCCAACTCATATTTTTGTTTTGATATAGATTTTTTGGGATATGGACACAGGACAGATACAAATCGGATTCAAATTAGTCACGGATAACTTGATGAATAATGTACACATAAAGAAAAGATATAACTCTACCAACAAAAATGTCAAATTATACTACATATTAGAGAATTATTTATCCTACTTAATAATATAAATATAATTAAATGTAAATTCATATTATATATTAGTCAATGACTAGACAACTATAGAAGATATTAAAAGATATTGATGTTTATCGGATATCAATTTTGTTGATTTATCGGATATCCTATAAAATAAAGATATAGACCGGGTATTGTTTTTCTTATATCCTAATCCATGTTCTATGGAATTTTCTAGATACGAATACAAATAATATCGGACACGGATCGAGACTAAACAACAATACCCTTGACGTATTTTTTCCGAATACAACATCAGATTGGCGGGAATTATTCGTCCGTTTTCACCTCTATTTATTTATTTATTTATTATGGCACACTCGTCGTGCGTCACTCTTGCATTTTAGTCAGTATGGTCCGATGTGACTACGCCGTCACCTTTGACACCCCCAAAGAGCATTAATATCTTTTTTGAAGAGCATTGATATGCGTACAAATCTGCCATTTTGATGGGCATGTCACGGACTGAGATGAGCCGCTTACATAGAATTTTTCACCAAGATGCCTCTTGTAGGTGTCCAACCTTGCATGTGCTCACACGAGAATATTCCTTACATACGTGGTGTGGCTTTTACGAAGGTAAATAGCTGATTATAAGCAAAATTCATTTGTACGCGTATGTAGCTTTCGCGTCCTTTCCACGGACTTAATTGCATGGATGTGACGGGTTGACCAGTGGCGGACACAGCCCAAAATTTAAAGGTCGTAATGAGACTACTCACTTGCTTGCAGATTGCCGAATGCCAAATTACCAGCTAGCGGTAGTCTGTCTGAGCGTGATTGAGTTGAAGGAGTAGTTACTCCCTATTCCGTATCTCATATATCTCACAACGTACAGAGTATCTTGCGTAACCGAGAGTATGTATGTGTAGTATACGAGTATATAAGACCATATAGCTAGTATTTACACATTTTCAGAGGTAGTATGTATAATCTTTTAGACATACTCATTTTTATGTGCAAATATAAAGGTATTTATAAAATATGCTAAAAACTATGGACTCTCTTGCAAATTTTTCGTGTAGTTCACATTAGAGTATCTTATAATTAGTATATGAGTATACCCAAAGTGATAATGGAGTATGTCAAGTTCTTTTAAGTGATATATCAAAAGTGGGAGTAACTACTCCCGGGAGTAGAAAGTATTATATATATATATATATATATATATATATATATATATATATATATATATATATATATATATATATATATATATATATATAAGAGACGTCCGTTTTATACTCTGTACATATTTCCACTTCTAATATAACACTTAAACGAATATATTATACTTATTGATCACTTTTAGTATACTTAAATATCGATTATAAGATCTTCCAATACGACTTAATTGAATTTTTTTTTCATTGGAGCCCTTTATATTTGCTATATACCCTTTTTCATATATAAAAGAAGTATAAACACAGATTTTGCTATAAAAAGTAGATTTTAATAAAATTTTCATAGAACTCACTTTAAGATATCTTATAATCATTATTAAAGTATGCTCAAATTGATAAAGAGCTATCATTATACGATTCAAGTGGTATATAAGAGGTAGGAATGCGTAACTCCTAGGAGTATGTACACACACACACACACATATATATATATAGGAAGCCTATTTGCTACTCTCAGGTGTGGTTACTCTCATTGTATCTATCGTCCATCTGTCTCGGATACCACATGCTTGATTATGATTATTGGGTCGGGTACTACTCCTTACTAGTTGCTTAGAACCCGCAAATATCACGTAATTTACTCCTTTGCAAAGGAAAATCAAAATTAAATCCAACTCCGAATACTACGCACCTAATTTGCTGCGTCAGCTAGTTGGCTAATATTTTATTAGGTAGTATGTATACACCTAAGGAAATATTTTAGTACATGCACCTAATTTGCTGTTATGCTTTGTCGGCTAGTTGGTGAATATTTTATTAGGTAGTATGTATACACCTAAGGAAATTTGTTAGTACATGCACCTAATTAGGTAGTATGTATACCTAAGGGAGTATTTTAGTACATGTACATAGGTAGTATGTATAACTCGGGAGTATTTTAGTACATATACTTGGGTAGTATGTATACCTAAGGGAGTATTTTAGTAGATGTAATTAGGTAGTATGTATACCTAAGGGAGTATTTTAGTACATGTACATAGGTAGTATGTATAACTCGGGAGTATTTTAGTACATGTACTTGGGTAGTATGTATACCTAAGGGAGTATTTTAGTACATGTAATTGGGTAGTATGTATACCTAAGGGAGTATTTTAGTACATGTAATTGGGTAGTATGTATACCTCGGGAGTATGTTAGTACATGTAATTGGGGAGTATGTATACACAAGGGAATATAGTTACTTTATAAATGGCAGTGTACGTGTACATTGGTAGTATCTGCACTTTACGAATGAGAGTATATGTACATGGAGAGGAAGTATCCTCACTTTACGAATGAAAATAAAAGGGACTGTGCACAAGTTGATCTCATCAATTTTCATAGGTTCATAGAACAAAACTTGTAACTATATATCGGGTGCTGAGCAACATATATATTAGTTTGACATGGCTTAAGAGTGAAAATATTGCAGAACTACAGATACTGAATTCAGATCACGCTGACAAGCATGGTGGAGATCGAGTGTGCGCTCTAGGACGAGCCATCATGCTGACTAAGCATGGCCGTAGACCCCATCGGGCAAGCAAACCTCGGGCCGCCCCTCGCCGCCGTCAGATTGACTAATGCCTCGTCATCTCTACATCTACCGGTGACCCATGTATGAGTCGTCGATGCGGTAGCCATTGCACGGTCCGGCATCACCGTCTCCATGATATCCGCTCGATCTCGCCTCACGCCGCATCACGAATGCCCACCATGACGTGCAGCCTCGCGGAAAGGGTTTCAATCTGCTCGTCCTAGCATCACTGGTCACACCTTCCATTAGCACTGTCGGAATTTTTTTCTAGCACGTAATATTCATGGAGTATGTAGATTATAAAAAAAATAGTATAGATACCATGTCTGGGAGTACCACTACTACAAAAATGATTTGTAGCAACACCACCTTTTTCACAGTAGGGGCGGCTCACTTACCAAGCGCCCTACGGTGGTGAGCTCGGCCCACTATACCAACCGCCTCTACAAATGGTTCGTGATGGTGGTATCACCAACCGCCCTACAAATGGTTGGATTTGTAGGCGGTGGAAACACCACCGCCCCTATTGTTTGATTTGTAGAGGCGGCTGGTCTCAGCCGCCCCTACTGGTTCATTTGTAGGGGCGGCTAGATAACCACCGCCCTACAAATCGACCGACATATATGGCCGGACCCTTCTTCCTCCTCGAGCTGCAGTGCAACCAGAGAGGAAGGAAGGAGGCCTTGGGCACCTCCCAAAAATTGCTATTTTGAGGGGGGGAAGGTTTTGAGTTAAATTCCTTTGGTGGAGAGGTTGTTGGAGGTAAGAAAATGGTTTTCCATACATCTTTTTGAAGTTTTAATGGTGGGTTATTGCTTAATTAGAGTTTTGATTTTCTCTCTCTTCTATGGTGTTTGAGTAATTTATGGAGCAAATGAGGCTAAAATTTTGAATATGCTAGGCTAAATTAGTTATGGAAATAATGTCATACCCTTATTTAGTCATTCTTCCTTGATTTTAGTGGACTATTAATTAGTTTTATGGATGTTTGAGCTACATCTAGATCTAGATACCTAGAACTAGGGTTTTTTTTTACTAATTACATTGTTATTAATTTAGTGGAATATATTTACAATTGCTATTTACATTGCACCATACATTTAGAATTATTAATCGAATTTAGAATATCCTTCCATAAAATTCCTATGTATATTTGTTTGAAGTAATAATTAATTTGTGAAGTATTAATTAGTCCTATTAATTCTTATCTTTGTTTTCTATATTTATATTGAAATAAAGATGGACGACAGGAACTCTTGGATGTATGGTAAACAAAGGTGGGAGCCAAGTTTCCGTGATGAAGTGGATAAATTTCTTCAAGCCGCAGAGAGCCATGCAATGTCTAGCAATAATAGTGGTGAAATTCTTTGTCCGTGTAGCGATTGCAAGAACTATCTCGCATGGAAAGATGTGACTATCGTTAGATCACACTTGATTATGCGAGGATTTGTTAAAGACTACACAGTTTGGAATCATCATGGTGAAGCGGTTATTAACAACGTTGATCCAGAAGAAGACGACGACGATGACCTAGATTGCATGGACCAATATGTAGCTGAATATGATGCGAAATAGACCGTGAAGAAGAAGGTAGTGGTGGTCATAACGACGGTGGTGGCAATGATGGCGGAGGGCGTGTCGGGATGAAGATGACGGTGATTATTTGGAGGAAATGCTTGGGCCATTGGACCGAGATTTTACTAAAGAGCCCGAAAGGTCTAGAAAATTTGGAAAGGGTTAAAAAGCCTCGAAGGAGACTTTGTATGGTGTTGAAAAGGGTTGTCAGACACCTTTGGGACGATGCTACGTTTTGTGCTTGAGCTACTCATCACGAAGGCTAATGCAATTTGGTCGATTGTAGTTTCAATGATTTGTTGCGTCTCCTATCTTGGTTCTCTGCCACACCAAACTCGATTCCGCCAACACATACGGCGAAGAAGGTTATAAGTCCATTAACAATGGGGTTGAAAAAATCCATGCATGCCCGAACCATTGTATCCTTTACAGTGGCGATACGTTCAAGTCACTAGATAAATGCCCCGGTGTGGCACTAGTCGTTACAAGAACAATGACCTTTACAACGGGAAGAAGCCTTCACAGGAAGAAGAGGAAGAAAGGTGGGAAAAGGTGGTACAAGATTCTCAACCCAAAGAGGACACTCCATTAGGCATCGATGCAAAGCGAGAAGAATCCCGCCTTGGTAATGTGGTACCTACCGATCGTCGATCGCTTGAGGCGTATGTTCCTAAACCCTAAGGAAGCTTCACTCATGACATGGTGGGATGATGAGCGCAAGGTGGGTGATGGTAAGATTGGACACCCGGCCGATGCTACCCAGTGCAGCGCTTTGATGCAAAATACCAAGAATTTAGCAAAGACCCAAGGAATGTACGGTTTGGCCTTAGCACGGATGGAATGAATCCTTCAATGAGAGAACCAGTGAGCATAGTACATGGCGATGATCTTAACCATGTACAACATCCCAACGTGGTTGTGTCAGAAGAGAAAATATCTTCTCCTCACTATTCTCATTCAAGGTCCCAAACAACCAGGCATTGATATAGATGTGTTCCTCGAGCCTTTGATGCAAGAAATGGAGAGGCTATGGCGGGAACCGAGGAAATGGTACGCCGTCACGCTATGAAGCAGATTGGAGAGTCATGGAGAGGTTGGAAGTCGTCTCTCAACGTCAAATATGTCCAAAAGGGATTAACTCCCTTCAAGGAGTTTGGCAACATAACTCTTGGACAATGGGAGCGGTTTGTGGCTCAGAAGACTTCAGTGGAAGCATTGGCCTCGGTGCGTAACAACTGGCGGGCGAAGAAGAACGTGCACCACCATCATCTAGGACCCGGTGGGTACTATGGAAAGGAAGAGCAATTTAGGAAGATAGAGGAAGATGCCGCATCAGCTGGGACATACAACTTGCAGGGGGTTTCAAAGCGCACAAGGAACTGGATCCTTTCGAGGAATAAAGAAGCATCCAAGGCGCTTAAGTTTAGTAAGCCGGAGACCGAAGAGACAGTATCAAAGATCTTGAACTATCTTGAGCAGTGCAGAAGGGCTTATTTAAGCCTTCCAGAGAGAGGGATGAGCTTAGCCTTGCCTTGGGAAACACCGAGCACACAGGCCGTGTCAGGGGGCTAGGGAAAAGAGTGATATGGAAGGAGGGATCTGAAGAGGATAGGCACATGTACAAGAAACATGATAGAGACCGAGAGGCTAACCTTGATGTCATACCCTGTTTTTAGTCGGGAAGAAAGAATTTAATCGGGGAACTCCGGAAAGCTTAAAATTCTCAGTTTTCGGAGTTGTTTAGGGTCGTGGGCCTCTGGGTAGCCTTTCCAACCCCTTGGCCGGCCATGGGCCTAGGCCCATGCGCCCCCCCCTCTAAACCCTAACCAGCCCCCCTTTTTCCTTCCCCTTGGCCGAACCCCCCATCTCCCCCTTTGGCCGCCGCCCCTCCCTTCCTCCTCTCTTCCCCCTCACACCCCTGTCCTTAGGAGCCGCCCCAACCTCCCCGGGTGCTGGTCCCTGCTGGTTTGCCTCCCCAACCGGCCTTCGGACCTTCTCCCGCTGCCGGTTGGGCAAGGAGTTGAGGAGGCAAGCAGCTTGTTTGGGGCAAAAGAGGTGAGAAGGAGGGAGATCGTCTTCTCCGTGATTCGTCTACCTACTCCCTGGTTGCAGCAAGGGTAACGATGCCGAGTCTCATTGTTTTGTTTGTTGGTAGAAGCGATTTGGATTCATATTTGTCTAGGCAGAGTCGCTGCGTGTAAAGACTGATTCTGTCCTGTATGTTGGAGGGATTGTTTCGGTTGTTTTTAGGCAGAATCTGAGGGTTTGGTCTCCTAGAGATATCTAGGCCTCGTTCTTAAGTTTCAGTGGCCACCAAGTTCACTTGATTCCGAGGTCCGAGTCAAAAGTTATGGATGTTTTAGTACCTTCTGCCAGAAATCTGACGAGAATAAACTGTCTGGTTATCTCCTAAATTTTGAAAGGGAAATTGGTCGAAACTGAAAGTTCACCCAACTAGGTTATTGTAGAGGATTAGATGACCTTTTCAGATTGGTAAAGAACGTTCAATTTGGAGTTACCTAATGAAAGTTATGATCTTTTTATTTCTGCTGTTCATTCTGTAGACAGTTTCTGTACTGAAAGTTCAAGCAATTATTAACCCATTAAATTGGCCAAATTGGTTTATCACGTCAACTAGAGTATTGTAGATTGGTCAGTTAAGAAGCTACAGAAATTGGGTTCACCTCTTTTCGACTTCCAGATCTTAAGTTATGTCAATTACCGTGCGCTGTCCAGAATTAAGTTATGACAGAAATTGTTGATTTCAGTTTAAGTTTTGTTTTATCGACTAGAGTCTTGGGAAGCGGTGTATAGCGTTGATTAGTAGAATTGGGTATTTTGGTGTTCTTATTGGTTTTATTTCATTGGTTAGGCGGCGGAGCTTGAGTTTTGGGCGCCATCGCTTCCGACTAACGCGTCTCAACGCGGAAGGCAAGTACATTGTTGATCTAAGCGTTTGTGCATTGTGGTTGTTGATATGTGCGTCTGTGATAACTCTTGTGTAGTATGAAGTGAAATATCCATGTTTTGTTTCTAAGTTGGTTTCATGAATAGAAATGATGGTAATGTTATACTCATTAAGTTGCTTCATGCATTCATTATCTTTTGCCGTCCACGGGAGTGGATGAGAGACCATCAATTCAGGATGGTTGAGTAAGACCCATTAATTCCAATATGGGCAATGTTGGACACCGTATGAAACGTTCTTCATACGGAAGTGGATCCCGCATTTTTGTTAAGATGCGGGCTTGAGTGAACACCGACGGTGTTCACCGACTATCTACCGTATATGTGTGTGTGCAGTCCATTCCCTTGATGTTTAAGCATTCATTTCATGTCATCATAAGTATTCATTTGTGTTATGATTAATGTCGAGGCCGTGTAGGTCTTATTCGTATTGATAATTGTGTTTTTAATTATTGTACTTGCTGAGTCATGGACTCACCCTTGCTTTGTTTATCTATGTCTAGGTGATCGCTGATGAGGTTATCATGGGAGGAGTAGATATGCACTACTCGAATAATGCACTTCACCTTAGTTCCATTGCAAGAATGAATAAAGACTTTATTATGTTAACTTTTAGATTGTAATAAATGAATCTAGTTGTGGATGACATTCTTGTATGATCTTTGAGGATTGATCGATGTTATTGAGAAGTTTTAAGATGTATGGCTTATGTTAAATTGGTGGTTAGCATCTTGACTTCTGAATAGCCAAGGTGTTAACTTAGTTGGTTAATTAGGATTTATGATTAAGTCTTATAACTGATGTTATTATTGTTTTATGAATTGTTGTGAAAAACCTCCGGTATCGTCGTATACTAAAGAGGTTATGTCGAAATTTTTGTGGTTTAGCTTAGGATAGTAGCATTCCAGGCTCATGCTGAGTTGGGGTGTTATAGTTGGTATCAGAGCGGGCTTTAGGTCCGTGGTTAAAATAAAAACTATTAAATTGACACACTGTGCATAGTAGGATGGGTTGGGTGATTCATTGTTTCCGCAATTTCTGTTGTTATGCTTTATTTGTTGTGTAATTGTTGCTTAGTTCCGTGCTTCTTCTGAACTGTTAAGTTAAGTGTTTAGTTTTGTTCGGTTGTGGTGTTCTTAGATGGCGAGAGGTAGAGGGCGTGGTCGTCTGCCGGGCCGTGGTCCGGTTGTTTCTGCAACCTCCGCAGAAGAGGATGCTGGTGGAGCTGCTGAGGAGGTTGCCTCAGCTGCTCACCCAGCCGCAGAAGCTCAAGCTGCGCCGGCCGTGGATGCCGGCGGCGTCGGCTATTATTATGAGAATCTTGAGAGGAGAACGAGTGCTCGTCGGCGGATGCGGCGGCTCATCCTGCTGCTGTTCCTGCTGCTCCTGCTGCTGCTGTTGTCTCCGTTGCAGGTCCAGTCGTTGCAGCGGTTCCACCCGAGACTAGGATAAGTCTCGCGAGTGGATGTCGCCGACTTGACACTTTTGATGGGGCGGGTACCCGATTGAGCAGCAGATTGGCTCGGTACATGGAGCGGCAGTTTGACGCGTTGGAGATGAACTTCGGTGCAAAGGGTTCGTTTGTGGACTTTCAAGCCGAAGGCCAAGGCGATATCCGTGGGAAGGGGTTCATGCGGGACCCAGTCACGAGGACCGGTTACTTGGGAAGTTTTGTGGGGGCAATTTAGAGCCAAGTACTATCACGATTCTTTCGTGGAGAAGATGGGGCGATCTTTGCCGGCGTTGACTCGAGGTCATAGGTCGATGTCGAGTATGAGGTGAGTTCAACGACTGTGCGCTTTGTACCAGCGGTAGCCAATGATGATATGGAGAAGGCCAAGAGGTTCCGTCGGGTCTCGTTCGGAGTATCGCCGATTCGGGGCATCGTCTTGCGTGATTTTAGTACGGTGGTTGAGCAAGCTAGAGGAATGGAGTTGGTGAGAATCTCCCTTCGCATCGCGATCGGCTAGTGGCACATTCTGTTGGTGGTTACAGCGTGGCGAGCGGAGCTTTAGTGGTGGAGGCGGGTCTTCTCGACACGCATCCAAGAGATTTCAAAGGTCGCCGATCTCGTCGATTCAGCGATGGCGATCTTCTTCATCGGTGCCACGCGCCGTCGTCCACACCCAGTGCGTCCGTCCGGGACAAGGTATGAAATGTTTGAGATGTGGAGAGGGTCACGGTCTTGAGTGTTCTTTCAGAGGGCGTGTCGCGGTGTGGCGGGAAGGCCACAAAGCGTCGATTTGCAAGCAGAACCCAGCGAGCATCATTAAGTGGGAAGCGATTCGATTGCGTCTTCCTCGGTGCACCTCGGGGCTCGATTGAGACTCTATTTGCTCCACTGTACCTCGGTTTTCTTGAGATGGGTTCCTCCTGCAGTTTTACTCCTGCGCCTCTGCGGGTTCTCACGGAACCCCGCCTGTCTGCACCACCTTCGTATGCTTCTCCTGCAGCAGTTCTGCTCATCCTTCACAGAGTCTTTGGTGCGTCCTCCGCTCCGGTGCCCATGGGAGTCTCACGCCATGCCTACTCCTCGATACAGTGGCCGTCTGACGTGGTAACAGTACATTGCTAGTTGATTCACATGAGGCTTTCGTCTTGTTTGATTCGGAGCTACTTATTCTTTTGTGTCCTTAGATTTTGTTAGAAGGGCGAGTTTGAGTGTGCAATTTATATCCGAGTGCTGGTGGTGGTCGGTTCTCGGGGTCTTATTTCTAGCTCTACTGACGTGTCTGGTGTACTATCACTATTGAAGATGAGAATTTCATCGCCAACCTTATGGTGATTGATTATCACCTTTTGATGTTATTTTGGGTATGGGTGGTTATTCAATTACCGTGCCAAGATTTGTTGCTTTTGGAAGACGGTGACCTTGCGAGCTCCATCGGGTGTGAATCGGTATTTCGGTAGCACGCCGTCGATTCCTTGTTCGTGTTGGCTAGTTCATTTCCCGATCGTCGAGCTTGACCATTGGGTTGCTTTGGTCCCTTAGCGAGAAGGTGAATCTCCACCGTATTGAAGATATTCGGTAGTGAATGAGTTTCCGATGTTTTTCGGTGAGAGCTTCTGGAATGCCTCCCGAGCGTAAAGTGGAATTCGGATAGATCTTGTTAGGAACCGGACCTATTTCCATATCTCCATATCGTTTGCGCGTCCCTTTCGGGAGGAGTTGAAAAAGCAATTGGATGATTTGCTATCCAAAGGTTTGATTCGGCGTAGTGTTTCGCCGTGGGAGCTCTGTTCTTTTCACTAAGAAGAAGGACGGTAGTTGGCGTATATGTGTGGATTACTGGGCTCTTAACCAAGCAAGCTGTGAAGAATAAATATCCCTTGCCCGTATTGAGGATCTCTTTGATCGGTTGAAGGAGCTAAAATATTCTCCAAAATTGACCTTGATCGAGTTATAATCAGATTAGAGTTCGAGAGCAAGATATTGAGAAGACAACTTTCTCTACAAGGTATGGTCATTATGAGTATAAGGTTATGTCTTTTGGGCTAACCAATGCTCTGTGATTTTCATGGAAGCCATGAATAGTATGTTGCACCCTTTCCTTGATGATTTCGTCGTAGTATTCATTGATGATATCTTGATTTATTCCAAGGCGAAAGAAGATCATGCTCGGCATTTGAGGTTGGTACTTGAGACCACGAGTGAACCAATTTTATGCCAAAGCGAAGAAATGTGAATTCGGATTTACGAAGTTGGGTTTTAGGCCATGTAATTAATCAAGAGGGCATTTGATCGATCCAAGTAAGATCTCAACGGTGGTGGAATGGAAAAGACCAACTAATGTAAAAGAAGTAAGGAGTTTTAGGTTTATTTGGTTATTATCGGCGTTTTGTGGAGGTTTCTCTACCCTTGCTAGACCAATGTCACGATTGACACGAAAGGGTCAAGTTTGGTGGGTGGCGCATGTGAACGAAGTTTACGTACTTTGAAGGATAGATTGGTGACCGCTCCAGTTCTCACTCTTCTGAACAGGAAGCGGTTCACTATTTATTGGATGCATCTAGAGTTGGGCTTGGTTGTGTACTTATGCGGGATGGCAAGGTGATTGCCTATGCATCGCGCGATTGAAGAATCATGAATGAATTATCCTACTCACGATTTAGAGTCGGTTGCGATGGTTCTTGCTTTGAAGATTTGGCGTCATTATTTGTATGGCGAATCTTGTGACATTTTCACTGATCACAAGAGTCTCAAATACATCTTTACCCAGAAAGATTTAAACCTGAGGCAGAGGAGATGGTTGGAATTGATAAAAGACTATGATGTCACCATTCAGTATCATCCGGGCAAGGCAAATGTTGTAGCCGATGCCCTGAGTCGCAAGGCGACACCTCCTACTCTCAGTTGTCTCATTGCCGATTTAGAGCGTATGGATATCTCCTTTTGTTTTGCGGGCACCGCCCAATCTGAGACCCGTTTGCTTCTTGAGTCAACCGTTCGGATCAGAGCGGGAAGCACAACGACTTGATCAAATGCTTCAACGTGCGAGGAAACGCCTAGATGAGGGCAAACAAGGCCATTTCAGCATAGATGAGTCGGTGCATTGCGATTTAAGGGTCGACTATGTGTGCCTGAAGGCACGAGTCAAGGATGAGATACTAAAGGAAGCGCACAAGACAGTATCACGGTACATCCAGGTGAGACCAAGATGTACAAGGATTTGAAGAAGAGTTTCTGGTGGAAAAGGATGAAAGTTGATATTGCTCAGTATGTGGCATCATGTGGAGTTTGCCAGCGGGTTAAGGCCGAGCATAGCGACCAGCGGGGTTGTTGCAACCTTTAGAGGTTCGATGTGGCCATGGGATGACATCTCTATGGATTTTGTAGTTGGATTACCCGTGCAGCGCGCGAAAGGATGCTATTTGGGTCATAGTGGACCGGTTTAGTAAGTCGGCACATTTTATTCTTATTCGCATGCGACTAACACGGCAAGTGATTTAGCTCCTCTTTATGTGCGAGAGATAGTGCGGTTGCGGGTGCGAAGACGATTGTTTCGATCGAGATGCTAAGTTTGTCTCAAGTTTTGGGAGAGCTTGCGAGAATGCTTTGGGCACTCGGCCGTCTTAGTACCGCGTTTCATCCCCAAACCGATGGTCGATCCGAGCGCACCATTGGGCGCTTGAAGATATGCTCGGATGTTGTGTTATGTCTTGGAAAGGAGGTTGGGAAGACCATCTAGCTTTGGCGAGTTTGCTTATAATAATAGTTATCACTCCGATGATCCGAGCTGCACCATTGAAGTCCTTTATGGCGAAATGCAGATCCCGTTGTGTTGGGATGCAGTGGGAGAGCGGGCAATCTTGGGTCCAGAATGGGTTCAGCAAACTGTGGCTAGAGTGACAGAAGTTAGAAGGAACTTGTTAGCTGCTCAGAGCCGACAGAAGAGCTACGCAGATGTCGAGGCGAGGTGGAGTTCAACGTGGGTGACGAGGTCCTTCTGAGAGTATCGCCTACCAAAGGCGTAGTACGTTTCGGTACTAAAGGAAAGCTTAGCCCAAGGTACATCGGACCGTTTCCAGTTGTGGCAAGAGTTGGAAATTTGGCTTACCGCTTGGATCTGCCCGAATCTATGAGAGGGATTCACAATGTGTTTCATGTGTCCATGTTGAGGAAGTTCTTATTTGACCCTGAGCATGCAATTCCAATGGAGCCGTTGAGCATTGAACAGGACCTTACTTTTGAGTCCCGACCAGTGAAAATTCTGGAAAAATCAGAGCGGGTTTTGAGGAATAAAACTCTGAAGTATGTCAAGATCCTTTGGTCTCATCAAGCGGAGAGAAGCCACTTGGAGGCGGAGTCTCGCATGCGCGGCGATATCGAACCTATTTGTTCTTTGATGCGTGTTAAATTTTGTTTTCAATTCCTTAGACTTCGCTCTTGTGTCCGTTGCGTGAGTAGAATTGGTCGACTCATTAAGGGGGTAGAATGTCATACCTGTTTTTAGTCGGGAAGAAAGAATTTAATCGGGAACTCCGGAAAGCTTAAAATTCTCGGTTTCGGAGTTGTTTAGGTCGTGGGCCTCTGGGTAGCCTTTCCAACCTTGGCCGGCCATGGGCCTAGGCCCATGCGCCTCCCCTCTAAACCCTAACCAGCCCCCTTTTCCTCCCCTTGGCCGAACCCCATCTCCCCCTTTGGCCGTCGCCCCTCCCTTCCTCCTCTCTTCCCCCTCACACCCCTGCCCTTAGGAGCCGCCCCAACCTCCCCGGGTGCTGGTCCTTGCTGGTTTGCCTCCCCAACCGGCCTTCGGACCTTCTCCCGCTGCCGGTTGCGCAAGGAGTTGAGGAGGCAAGCAGCTTGTTTGGGGCAAAAGAGGTGAGAAGGAGGGAGATCGTCTTCTCCGTGATTCGTCTACCTACTCCCTGGTTGCAGCAAGGGTAATGATGCCGAGTCTCATTGTTTTGTTTGTTGGTAGAAGCGATTTGGATTCATATTTGTCTAGGCAGACTCGCTGCGTGTAAAGACTGATTCTGTCCTGTATGTTGGAGGGATTGTTTCGGTTGTTTTTAGGCAGAATCTGAGGGTTTGGTCTCCTAGAGATATCTAGGTCTCGTTCTTAAGTTTCAGTGTCCACCAAGTTCACTTGATTCCGAGGTCTGAGTCAAAAGTTATGGATGTTTTAGTACCTTCTGCCAGAAATCTGACGAGAATAAACTGTCTGGTTATCTCCTAAATTTTGAAAGGGAAATTGGTCGAAACTGAAAGTTCACCCAACTAGGTTATTGTAGAGGATTCGATGACCTTTTCAGATTGGTAAAGAACGTTCAATTTGGAGTTACCTAATGAAAGTTATGATCTTTTTATTTCTGCTGTTCATTCTGTAGACAGTTTCTGTACTGAAAGTTCAAGCAATTATTAACCCATTAAATTGGTCAAATTGGTTTATCACGTCAACTAGAGTATTGTAGATTGGTCAGTTAAGAAGCTACAGAAATTGGGTTCACCTCTTTTCGACTTCCAGATCTTAAGTTATGTCAATTACCGTGCCGCTGTCCAGAATTAAGTTATGACAGAAATTGTTGATTTCAGTTTAAGTTTTGTTTTATCGACTAGAGTCTTCGGGGAAGCGGTGTATAGCGTTGATTAGTAGAATTGGGTATTTTGGTGTTCTTATTGGTTTTATTTCATTGGTTAGGCGGCGGAGCTTCGAGTTTAGGAACGCCATCGCTTCCGACTAACGCGTCTCAACGCGAAGGCAAGTACATTGTTGATCTAAGCGTTTGTGCATTGTGGTTGTTGATATGTGCGTCTGTGATAACTCTTGTGTAGTATGAAGTGAAATATCCATGTTTTGTTTCTAAGTTGGTTTCATGAATAGAAATGATGGTAATGTTATACTCATTAAGTTGCTTCATGCATTCATTATCTTTTTTAGTCACGGGAGTGGATGAGGAGACCATCAATTCGGGATGGTTGAGTAAGACCCATTAATTCCAATATGGGCAATGTTGGACACCCGTATGAAACGTTCTTCATACGGGAAGTGGATCCCGCATTTTTGTTAAGATGCGGGCTTGAGTGAACACCGACGGGTGTTCACCGACTATCTACCGTATATGTGTGTGTGCGATCCATTCCCTTGATGTTTAAGCATTCATTTCATGTCATCATAAGTATTCATTTGTGTTATGATTAATGTCGAGGCCGTGTAGGTCTTATTCGTATTGATAATTGTGTTTTTAATTATTGTACTTGCTGAGTCATGGACTCACCCTTGCTTTGTTTATCTATGTCTAGGTGATCGCTGATGAGGTTATCATGGGAGGGAGTAGATATGCACTACTCGAATAATGCACTTCACCTTAGTTCCATTGCAAGAATGAATAAAGACTTTATTATGTTAACTTTCAGATTGTAATAAATGAATCTAGTTGTGGATGACATTCTTGTATGATCTTTGAGGATTGATCGATGTTATTGAGAAGTTTTAAGATGTATGGCTTATGTTAAATTGGTGGTTAGCATCTTGACTTCTGAATAGCCAAGGTGTTAACTTAGTTGGTTAATTAGGATTTATGATTAAGTCTTATAACTGATGTTATTATTGTTTTATGAATTGTTGTGAAAAACCTCCGGTATCGTCGTATACTAAAGAGGTTATGTCGAAATTTTTGTGGTTTAGCTTAGGATAGTAGCATTCCAAGCTCATGCTGAGTTGGGGTGTTACACTTGAGGTCCAAGTAAAGGCTCTAGTTGCGAAGGCGTTGCAGAGCAGGAGGCATCAACGGAGGCGCGAATCGTAATGCCACCAGGGACAAGCGGAAGTTCGCGGCGACCAAGGTTCCACTGCAGCCACAACCGCCGTCGATCGCATACGGGAACCTACTCCTTGCACTTTGGTTGTTCTCATGGGCAGGCAATCAAATATGATTGAGGTGGCAACGGGTGAGGCACATCCTCCAGGAGGCACTTATCACACTAATCGGATCCCGCCGGACTACACTAGGGTCGAGATTCAGACCGTGAAGCCCGAATTCAGCCAGTGGAGGATAGACTTTCCAACTCTGAGGACTTCAAATACTCGAGAAGTAGTGAACGATTCGTCCTCCGCACAAGCGAGACATCATATTGACTACGATTACATCGCTGTGAAGACACCGTTACGTTTGGAGGAGTTGAGGAGGGGAGATCTGGACACCACATCATGACCAACAATTGCACGAGATGCGACACCGCCACCTCGCGATGGCGTGCCTCATGATATGCCACCGTCTTCACCGCCTCCTAGAGGATGTGTAGAGCCGACACATGAACAACAAGAGGCCGCTGCAAACATAAAGAGCATGCGAACAAGTTGATGCACCGATGGTGCCCACGAGCGAGAGTAAATTCGAAAAAGCATCCAATCAAGATAAGGCCAGCTTATGTGTGCGATGCGGATGTCGTGGGGTGGAAAGGTGGTATGGCCATGATATGTTCAAGCCGAGAACCAAGCGCCAAGATCGAGAAGGTGTCACGACAAGCGGAAACAAGTGCAGAGCGGGCACCAACCAAAACCAACGAGTTACTTGCAAATGCGTAAATGTTGAATGCATCACATGGTCAAAGAATTGCCCGCAAAAATATGAAAGAGGCAAGTGTTTCCTTCCAAATCGGGTGATCGGTACCTACCAATTGGAATGAAAAGGTTTCATGATTGGTACTTGCGTGCTATCCCGACGAAGGTACATCTCATAGAGGCAAGGTTCCCGCCCATGACATTTGGAGGCCCAAAAGGACAAATTGCCTTTGACTTTGATGACATCCATACTATCTTTCGCCTCGGAGAAATGGAAACCAATCTCATTCGCGTGTGGTGCCTGTAAGTTCTAGTCCTATTGCATTGATATGATTGTAATCTTTAGATTTTGTTATAACTAACTAACCCGCGCTATGATTTGTAGAATGCAAGTGCACATTTCAAGTAAACTTCCTAGCAAAGACCAAGCAGGGTACTTGGACCCTCAATTAATAGCCCATACGAGGTTTAATTTCCCCAGCAAGTGGGGACTGGACCACAAGGAGCTGGCCCGTGGAGAGACCGTTGAGGAGAAAGATAAAATACGGAATGAAAAAATTAGGAAGGAGTGCTATAAGGTTGCGCGTATATTTGAGAGCTTTCTCGAGAATGCAAGACAAATCCTATATATTTCTACCCTACAACTTCAAGTAAGTTTAACTATATCCTTCAATCTTTAATGAGCCATATTATTTTGTTCGATGCAAATGAGCTTATCTATTCCTATGATTAAATTCATGCGTGAGCATTGGATTTGTGTAGTATCGACCTCAAGCTAGGCATGGCGTGGGTCATGGATCCACTTGATTATGACGAGTCGCTTTACAAAGATTTCATAAGCATTCTTAAGGCGTATACTTATCAACCATCCTCATCGACTTTTGACTTTTCAATACTAACTAACTTGCTTTTGTTAAATTCATTCGAGCGAGCGTCATGGTACTACGTCAACAAACTCAAAGGGTGCATGATCCGAGAGGAAGGGTGACCTATATGTCAAAACAAGATGGCGGTAAGTGCAACTTACTTTAGTACTTCCATTACGTTGCCGCCACAAGCATTGGCGTTTTTATATGCGAAACTCACGGTGCCAAGCGTAAGTCAGGGAGTTTGCACTGTGGATATTACGTATGCACTTACATGAGTGTCACCGGTGCTTACAGGAGACACCCTTTATGGTATGTTATAACTAATTCACTCGTCGTATAACACACGCATATGTTATGAAATACTAAACTTAAAATTGTCTTGTAGTGGAAAGATGAGATAGGAATTTGTAGAAAACCACTCAACGATGATAGCCTCCTGGAGCTCGTCGGGGACATTTGCAACTTCATAATGGATGCTATTATACACGTCAGAGGTACATACCATGACGACACGTCTATGCTAGGACGTCGCCCTGAGTACGAGTTCCTTCGTGAGTGGGAAGGAATGCATTTAGGACATTGAGAACAATGTGTATGTAATATTATCGCACTTTATGCTACAAGTGTTTGTAATAATAAATTATAAACATGATGTTGCGCGGATGTGAATATAATGTCTCGTTGAACTTGTTAATATCATGTCTTCAATTATATATATATATATATATATATATATCATGCATGGTTTGATATATATACCGTGGTTTGAGAATTTCAATTTTTTTTTGGCGGGAAAACAGATTGTAGGGGCGGCTGTAGTTGCAAGCCGCCTCCACAGAGAAAATTACAGAGGCGGCTGGTCATCTAAGCCGCCCTTACAAATCTAATTTGTAGAGACGGCTTGTAATCCAGCCGCCTCTACAAAACAGTTTGTAGGGGCGGCTCTATACACCAACCACCTCTATAAATAAGATTTGTAGGGGCGGTTCAGAAACCGCCCCTACAAATCTCTAATTTGTGGCGACGGTTGGGTAGGGGCGGTTGGCCGAGCCGCCTCTACAAAGGCTCACCAGCCGCCCCTACAGTGCTCTGCTGTAGTAGTGTACATACCTCCCGATCAAATTGCCATGAATGGGAGTATGTATTGTAATATCCCGTTTAAAAATAAAACAAATAAGTGATTAGTACTGAAATTAAATAGAATTAGAAAAGAAAAATTCAGAAGTTAGAAAGAGTATTAGAACTGGGCCTTGGCCCATAGCTTTGGCCCAACCGAGGAACCACTTAAAAGGGGGAGGCAAACCCTAGCCCTACATTGTAGTGGAGTACTGTAGCACGACGCTACAGTAGCCACCACACTGTAGCACCTCCTCCCATGGCAGCCCCTCCCCGCCCTGGCAGCTCCTCCACCGGCGCCTCCCTGTGCACGACTCTCCCCGGTGCACGACTCCCCGCCGCCGGCCATGGGAGGAGGAAGGAGGTGAGTAGAGGAGGCCGTCTTGGGGGTGGAGATCGTCGTCGTCTCGTCGTTCGTCAAGGGTGTCGCTGTCCCATCGTCTAGATGTTTAATTGTTGTTTTTCTAGCAATGTCGGGTTTAGATCGCGTTCTGTCCAGATTAGTGCGTGGCTGTTTTCGTATCCTTAGAAGCAGAATCTGGAGACCCCATCTCCTAGAGATATGTGGGGTTTGTTCTTAGGTTTAAGTGGCCGCCAAGAATGCCCAAATCCGATTAACGGTTAGAAAGTTATGATTTGTTTAGTGCTGCTGTCCCAAAATCCTGACGAGAATCTGCAGTTAACTTGTTAATTAAGTAAGAATTTGATAAGTGCCGAATTGGAACTTGGGATCTCCTAGAGAGTTGTAGGATATCTCGTTATCTTTCATTGCCGACAAGAATCACGTCATTTGGACCTATGTAGCAAAAGTTATGATTTTATTCTTATTGGGTCTATGCTGTGGAATGGTTGCTGGTCTGACAGGTTTTAGTGTTTCGACCTAAGCGTATATTTAGAGGACAAATCAGAGGGTCTCGCCATAACGAAAAATGTAGATAATCCTTCCAGCTTTCAGGAAAAGTAAAGATCATGAAATTCGGATGAATGTATAGAAAGTTATGATAGTTTTATTGTTGCTGTCCAGAGACCGACGCAAAAATTGATGCTTTGTTGAATGGCTTGGTAGGGCTAGTAAAGGGCCGAATCAGAGAACCTCACCAACTAGGTTTAGAAGGAGGAATTCAATAACCTTTTCAGAATGTCCAAGATCACTTCATTTGGATTTCTTTACAAGAAGTTATGATTTTTTCGAAGGGGGCTGTTCTCTGGAAAGGAAATCTGGCAGCCGATAATAGAGTCGGGATCGCGTCAGTGGGCGATGAGTTCATTTGTGATTACAGTTTTGTTATTAGACCTACATGGTAGCCTTAGCATGTCTCATTTATATGTCCAGGTGTGGGTTTGGCTCCGGGAGCAGTACCTTATCCTCGACATCCACCTTCGCACAGTTGAGGCAAGTACAATTTTAGTAGACATATGTTGAATGAGTGTTGAATTGATTGTTTGTGGTGAATGTCATTTGTTTAGTTAGTTTGAGTATGGAAGTGGCTTATATATGATCCTGTTACGAAATGCATCTCTATGATGAAGTATGCTTATGAATGTTTTTGTTACTGTATTGCAAGTGCATTAAGGAATAGCATTGAACTTATTGAGTGGAGTCTTGTGTTATATTAGATAATGTTTGGTGTGAACCATGAATCTTTATTGCGATGTGAAAATTATAGTTCGTGTGTAGTGGTGCATATGTTATATACTACGCATTGATGTTGGAAAAGTATGATACCTAAGGATGAGAAAGTTGTATTATGAATAGTCTACTTGTATGCCATGAAGATGTGAATGCATTTGTTCATTTATTGTTCTTATTGAAATTGCATACACACGCATCATGTTGGCATTTGTGGGCTCGGTCACGAGTTGACCATGCTATTGTTGAGATCCCGTCATAATGATGACGGGCAAAAGATCCCCATGCTCGTGGAGCATGGGCCTAGATCCCCACATTGGTGGTATGTGGGCAATTGGTCCCTGTGCTAGAAGGCACGGGCATGGGTGTGCATTGACGGATGCACACTCCGCGTCACAGTGTAATGCTAAGAGACAAAGTAAAGGATAAAGTGAAAGTTGAGCATCTTGCATAGCATGTGCATGGTTTATCCTAAATGTTGTGAAGTGTATTGAGTTGTTGAATTACCATTAAGAATGTTGTCTTTGATTATAGTGTACTTGTTTGAGTCATCGAACTCACCCTTGTTGTTGTTGTTTGTTTAGGTACCTCTCAAAAAGGCGCGACATGCATGGGAGGGCATAGTTATAGTTTTGAAGCAACGCCACGAACATTGAGATTATAATTCAATAAAGTTAATCATGCTTAAATAACTGAATAAACTGCTTAAGGGCTTCTCTTTTGGTTATGCCTTATGTTGGATTTGTGTAATAGCGTTGATTAGCATAATATGGATGTCTTTATGATTATGTTTTGAATTGGAAGACTGGTTAATTGATTATTGTTATTGTTTCTTGTGCGAACCTCCGGTATGATTATTTATACAAAGGAGGTTCTGCCGAATTTTTTTTGTAAAGTGCCTTAGAATTAATTTGTTTTATGCTATTATGGTAGCATTCCAGGCTCATGATGGGCTGGGGTGTTACATGTATACCATTGTGTTTGTATATAACATGAATGGGAGCATATATAACATGGAGTATGTAGATTATAAAAAATTCAGTTACAAGTTTAGCACCCTGGGTTTCTAGAGTATGTATACCCTGGTGTTTGTATTTACCATGAATGTGAGTATATATTCTCACTGCATTCAGGAGGCACAGCTTCTCTTTCGTCTCTATTCTCTAGTCTAGTGAGCAAAACCAAGAAGCACTCACGTTGAAGCAAGCACGACACGATCCTGGGCTGCTTCTCCCGGCTGCAGCGTGCATCAGCGGCGGGGGCGCCCGCGCCCATGCCGCCGTCCGACGATGCGTCCACGTCGGCGGTGTCTATCTCGGCAGGCTCCACAGTGGGGACCTCCCCGTGCTCGTCCTCCTCCTTCGTATGCTTGAAGAATGTAAGCTCGCTCCACGCCAGTGGGGGCGACGACGGCGCCGTCGGCAAGAACCCGTCCGCGCTCTCCGACTCCGGGCTGTCCTCGGCCATCACGTCCCACCGGTTCTTCCTCTCCTCCCCCGGCCGGACCAACTCCATCGTCGAATCGTCCGAGCACGCCGCCGTGTGCTTTTGCCGGCGGGTTGTTTGCGCTCAGATTCACCAGGCGAGACAAGATCTGCAGAGGTGGCAGTGGTATGGCCAAAAGCAAATGGCTGGAACGGGGACGGCGAACAGGAAAGATCAATTACCAAAATCTACGGAGGTAGTATGGCAAGACGAACGGGGCGACGAACAGGAAAGAATTAATTACCCAAATCCCAGAAATATCTCACCAGATATGTATTGGATCGGTTTTCTCTCTTATCCATGATTTTCAGGCCCGTTAGGCTTGGAAAGACGCACGGATCTCATTGAGGATTAAAGGGTGGATGAAGAGGGAGTAACTACACCTGAGAGTAGATAGTATTTTTCCTATATATATATATATATATATATATATATATATATAGACGCTCGTTTCGTACTCTTTTGAGTACATACTATAACTTTCAATATACCACATAATTCAATATATTATACTTAATTATTTTTTATTTTTATTATACTTAAATACCAATTATAAGATACTTCAACACGATTTGATTGAAAAAATTTCATGGGAGTCCATTATTTTTTTCTATATACCATTTCTCATGTATAAAAGAAGTATATACGCAAAATTTGTTATAAAAAGTGGATTTTAATGAAATTTTTTATAAAACTTACTTTGGGGTATCTTATAATCATTATTAGAGTATGCTCAAATTGATAAAGAAGTATCAACATACGATTTAAGTGGTACATGAGAAGTAAAAATGCATACTCCCAAGAGTACCTTACCATTTTCACACACACACACACACACACACACACACACACACACACACACACACACACACACACACACACACACACACACACACACACACACACACATATAGGAAGCCTTTTTCCTACTCCCAGGAGTAGTTACTCCCTATTCCGTATATCACAACGTAGAGAGTATCTTGCAAAACCGAGAGTATGTATGTGTAGTATACGAGTATATAAGACCACATAGGTGGTATTTACATATTTTCAGGGGTGGTATGTACAATTTTTTAGACATACTTCTTTTATGTGTGAATATGAAGGTATTTATAAAATATACTAAAAACTATAGACTCTCTTGCAATTTTTTTTGTGTGATTCACATTGGAGTATCTTATAATTAGTATATGAGTATACCCAAAGTGATAATAGAGCATGTCAAGTTCTTTTAGATGGTATATCAAAGGTGGAAGTAACTACTCCCGGGAGTAGAAAGTATTTTTCATATATATATATATATATATATAAACTTGAGTGGAACTCACTCTAGTAGTTAGCTTCAGGCCTATTTAGCTAGTGGGGAATTATTCTTTTGGGAGGAGAAGGGATTTTATCCCTGCAATTGAAGAAACTATTAAATACATTCAAAAATTCTAAAACTCAAACAAAAAAAGGAAAAAGGATAAACGGAGAAGTGATTATCCTCACGCCATGGTGGTGGTCGGCGACCGGGACGGGAGGATTTGGTGGTGGCATCGCTAAAGAGCACTCGATGACACAGATGGCGGCGCACTAATTCACTGGAGTAGTCCCGCACATGCCATGCTCCTCGCCTTTTTGTTGCTTGCATGGGTTTGAGCCGCTTCCTTGATCTCGCTGGGTAGGACAAGATCGGGGACGATGCAGAGCACCTACAACGAGTGGAGGCGGCGACTAGCATGCGATGAGGGATCACGGAAGTGATGGCGTGCGATTGAGGAAGTCGAGGGCACAATCAAGAGATGGGGAATTTTTCCCGACGTGGGGAGGAGTTTTTTTCTTCCCCGTAGATTGGGCAGGGTTGTGCCAAAATTTCCCCATCCTCGACCTCATTCAAATAGACCTGAAGGCCAGACTGGGAAAACCTACCACGGGGAATTTTCCCGATTTTAGGACGGTATCCCTGCCAGAAATAGGCCTCCTAAACAAACCCTCGGTGTGATTAGATCTCAAGCAAGGCATAGCAAGAACATTTGATAAAACTCGGACTTGCTAAGCAATTCTCGCCCGCAGAGGAGAACCGAACTAGCTCTGCCTCCTCGGCAAACCAGCACATGCAATCGTCATTCAACATCGAATAGGAATGGTCCTTTGTGCATGTTGTTGGTGATATGCCCTAGAGGCAATCATAGAGATGATTGTATCAAGTCTATATTTATGAGTTATTGAATAAATGTTATTATGTTCCTTGAATGAATGAACAAGTATGTGACTTGTTGGTGAAGCTCTTTAACTTATATGATGTCATTCTAAATGTATCCCTGGTCGGATGTCACTGGTCGGATGTCATTGGTCGGAACACTAGTGACTCATCGACCAGTACATGTATTGATTAATGACCATGTTTCACCGGTCATGGATATAGGGATATCGAATCAATAATGTGAACACATGTTAGAGAACATAGTGTTGGATTGATCCACCTTGAGACACTATTGAGATTGTTATGATTTTATGTGTCATCAGTTGGTCTCAACCAATGATGATGTATAATCCCTAGACCTGAGATCAACATGGTTTCCTACATGTGTAATAGTATACTTAGGGGTTGCCAAATGCTACTCCGTAACTTGGTAGTTATAAAGGTAGCTTTCGGGTATGCTATGAAACATGCGGAGAGATGTGACTGGTCGGATATAGGATTTGCCCCTTCTAAAATAACAGGAGAGATATCTCTGGACCCCTCGATGTGGTCAGATAAATAAAGTGCATGGTCGTGCCACTAGTGGTTGAAGAGTCGACTACATGAAGTTATCCATCACTTGATCGAGAAAGTATTGAACAGTCTATGGATGACAAAATATCTCACCTGGAGTTCAAGTAGATATCATGAGGCAAAGGGAGAATACATAAGCAGGTCATTCAGTTCGACCAGATACGGATTGGTCTTATGGAGATACGAGCTGGTCATAGACTGATTGAACATAATCACTAACTGGTCGTAAATTGATCACAAAGAGTTACGAACTAGTTGTGACTAAATATAATCTGGTCGTATAAAGATACGACCATCGTCGTAAGTGATAAGGACCTAATCGTATATCATCTTGCATTAAGGTTCGTCCAATACAATTTATATGCATTCAGGAATCCTTATGTCCTACTAGGAACTGCTAACGACTTGTAGTCGGAAAGGTGTTTCTGAGTTACAACAGATTACGTATGAACCTATAGGGTCACATACTTAACGGGTTGGAACAAATGAGTTCGAATAGGATCCATCATGGGCTCTTTCTAAGGGGATGCATGAGGCTATTGGGAGATAGACGACGTGAGTTGTTCCACTGAAACCCTAGCCGCCATATTCTCGAAGACCTTGCCGTGTGCACCGGTGCTAGCACACTGACGTACTGTGTTCTATTCATAGACATGTGGATACCGTAGAGCCGCTACTGCGATTGCTGCTGTGCTGAACGAGGACGATCTGTGATCTTCACAAGGAACGTGTTTGGTTGCTACAAGAGAGGATTGTCATTGAGGACGCTGGACGATCGACTATAACTTCTACATCGACGCGCTCGACGTTGGATCAGGCTGCTTCAACTCTTCTTTCGCTACTCTGCGCGTCTAGTGGTAACGATATATGATCTCTTACTTGTATGGCTTCCTGGTTTACTTAGTAGAATTTTTTAATTGCTAGCTACTGTAGTCTACCCATATCCCTTCACAGAGTGATGAGTATTCACCATCTGCTGGTTACTCCAGAAGGTTAGGGAAGGAGACAAAGGTTAGTGTAATACCCGATTATTCGATATCGAATGCTGTAAGATTAGAGAGGAAATAAGTTAAAATTCAGAATTTTAGGAGAAGTATGGGCCGCCAACCCATATTCGAGAAGAGAGGAGTCAGCCATAGTGGCCCAAGGCCCATGAGTGGGCCGGCAGCCCATTAGAAGGCAAGGAGAGAGGGACCAAACCCTAGCCCCATTTGCTACAGTAGCCGCCGTGCTACAGTAGCCCGTGCTACAGTAGCGGCGTGCTACAGTGCCTCGCCGCTTGCTGCTCCTCCTCTCCCCGGCGCCATGTTTCCTGCTGCTTGTGGCCGACCGTGGGAAGAAGAAGAAGAGAAAGGAAGAGAGGATTGAAGGAGAATTTCTTCGTGGGATTTGATCAGCGATCTCCGATGGTTCTACAAGGTAATGATCGATTTCCCTCGCTGTTTAGGTTGTTTCAGATCTGAGTCGATTAGTTTGATTGGATTGAATTGCTGCCGTTAGAATTTCAGTTCTGTCCTGAATGTTGCGTGGCCTGTTTCGGTATTTTAGAGGCCGAATTAGAGTTGTTCATCTCCTGGAGTATTGTAGGTCTTGTTCTTAGCTTTCGGTGGCGCCAAGATCACTAAAATCCGACGAACGAGTCAAAAGTTATGATAGATTTATTATCTGCTGTCCAGAATCCTGACGAGAAATAGCAGTCTCTGTATAGGTTGATTTATGGCCTAGTTAGAGGGTGATTCAGAGGTCTTGCCCATAACAAATTTTGAAGGTGATATCACTAGCTTTCAGGATTGATAAAGAACACCTCATTTGGATTTATAGATCAAAAGTTATGCACTTTTCTTTGTGACTGTCCAGATTGTATGTCAGTCTGTCCAGTTTGTATGTCAGTTTCTATCTTTAGTTTTGACCCGTGTGCCACTTTTGTTAAAGACAATATATGAATGTCGTGCCAATTAGGTTATTGTAGATAATTTCATAACCTTTTCAGATTGTTAAAGAACGTCAATTTGGAGTTGTACAACAAAAGTTATGGATATTTTAATTTAGCGATATTTCTGTCTATTAATTCAGTCAACAAATTTGAGCCGTGGGCCAAATTTTATTAAAGCAAAATCTGAACTTTTGCCCAACCAGAGTATTGTAGATATGTCAGTTAAGAATCTATGGAAATTGGTCTCACCTCATTCGAGTTCCAGACCAATAGATATGTCAATTACCGTGCTGCTGTCCAGAATTAAGTTATGTCAGAAATTGTTGATTTCATTTTAAGTTTTGTATTAATGACTAGAGTCATCGAGAAGCGATGTTTAGCATCGATTAGTAGTGTTGGGTATATTATGTCCTTATTGAAATTATTTTACTTGTTTAGGAGGTGAAGCCTCGGGTTTAGGAGTATCACCTTTGCCGACTAACGCGTCGCATCGTGGAAGGCAAGTACATTGCCACCCTTAATGATTGTGATTGATGAATGTTTATATGGTCATGCTATGATTTTGTATGATACGAGAGAAGATGGATTGTCTATGTTCTTTCATATGTGTTGAATCCATGTTTTGTTATCATGTCTTTCAATATTCGTATTTCATTCTATGCATTCATTATGCATGTTTCATCCACGAAAGTGGATTGCAAGTCCCACCATTCCAATGTGGGCAGTGTTGGACATTGTCATGTCCCGTCCACGGAGTGGATTTGAAAGACCCATTAATTCGGAATGGGCATGTAAGACCCATTAATTCCAAGATGGGCAATGTTGGACACCGTATGAAACGTTCTTCATACGGAAGTGGATCCCGCATTTTGTTAAGATGCGGGCTTGAGTGAACACCGACGGGTGTTTCATCGCTATCTGCATATATGCATGTGTGCAGTCCATTCCTTTGATTTTGAGCATTCATATCATGTCTTCATATGTAGTCAGTTGTGATGTGATCGAACCTGATGATGAGTTTGTCTTATTCATATTGAATGATTATCTTATTGATATATGTACTTGCTGAGTCATGGACTCACTCTTGCGTTGTTTGTTTATTTTAGGTAACCACGATGTTGGCTCACTTGGGAGGGAGTAGACACGCACTACTCGTTCACATCATCCTATTAATGTTCAAGATTAAATTTAGTTCTATCTTACATTCGTTAATGATGAACTGTAATAATTAAATTATAATTGGTGAAGGAAGGATACCTTCTCCACATTGAGGTTGATTTATTATTGCATATGAACTTTCCTTATCAATGAACTGAAATAAATAGATTAGATGGTGAAGGAAGGATACATTCATCATGTCTTGGTTGTTTTGATACTATCATTAGTTGATTTTATTCGAATTCTTCCGCAATATGGATGTATGTTAGATGTTTTAGGTGACATCTTGGCTTCCGAATAGCCAGGGTGTTACAGTTAGGGGAGAGACCAAGAAGAAGAACTAAGGGGTTAGAGCAAAACAACACCCCAAACGAAACAACCAACTCAAAAACATTTCAGAAAAACTTTAATAGTTTTATACAATGTTCTACTTGATCGAGACTCTTAATCTAGTGAAATGACTAAATGCACATAATGAGTCTTGGCAAACTTAGACTATATCGTTTGGCTGACAAAACGATCTTCGGTGATTCTTGCATGTTGTTCTTGAATGATAGAGATGACTTCACGATTTTACCATGCCCTCTTGATACCTTTATGTTTTGTAGTCTAGAATGTATTGGAAAGAAATGTGTTGACAATCTATAGAAATTTACAAGGAAAGAGGATCCATTTAACATTATTAAATAGTGAGAGGAGAATTAGGTAAGAAATAATTGCTATGAAAAATGTAAGGATAGATAGATGACCAAAGATAAGGAGACAACAATTTATTTTTCTTATTATATAAAATAATAAGTTTTGAAGTTTTTCAACTAACGATCATTTTAACTAGGTCACGACTTACAGTCAATCTCTGATACCATGTCTGTCGGACCTGGGAGTAACACCCCCAAATCCTTTGTGTATTCTACACTACTATTTGGAATAGTAGCTAGTGTATACAGTAAATAAATATGGTAACATCCATAAATCGCACAACTTTATTAATAAATATTAGAGTTTATTACAAGAAAAGTTTACAAGCCAACCATAAAGAACACACCGGAAGACAAAGAAGAAGTAGTAGAGCCTAGCTAATCTGCCACAGGAAATTGACTGGGGTAGCAGTCTAGTCGTCGAGATCCTCAACAGTTGCAAAGTCCTTCTCCTCTGAACAATATTTTATTAAGCAAGGGTGAGTACAAAATGTACTCTACAAGTTACACCCATAACAAAGTTAATACATGCATGGATATTATCAAAGGATGGCTTATAGGGTTGTTTGTGCAAAAGCAACATTTGATATTTTAAATATAGTAGCTAAGTTAAAAAGCTCAAGTTTTACTATATTTAACATTGAGTTTTAAATGAATTAATAATGTTAGTGTAGGTACCAACCTAACACTAACTTAAACACGGGCAACAACCCAGGGCGTCAACCCATATTTTTCTCTTGGACACCCGTCCATGTCATAAATAGTTTATAAAATATTTTAAAAATAAAACCAAAGTCTAATCCGCGAAAGTATTTGCTCAGCATGTCCATGACCGTGGACATGGCTATTCGAATAGTTTGACACTCTGCAGAGGTTGTACAACTTTACCCATAAGAGATAATCAACTTATAATGTCTGCTTCACACACTTCCTTTAGCTTAAACCATCCATCGGAAGCCCCCTCTTGCGCCATGTGGGAATACATAAAAAATTAGGTCATTCTGACACCCACATATCAACATGGCAGAACTAACAGTGGAACTTTACAAATTAATTAGCCCAGTCTGTCCCATACCAGACTTATGGTAGTACGGATGGCTTAACAATCCGCAGCTCACAGACCGATCCTTAATTGATTGGTTAACTTCCAAAACAATCCATGGGCCTCAACCATTCACTGAATTGAGCCCGTGCATAAACCTGCACCCACCAACTATCTATTTCGCCTAAGTTCAAATCAGTTTTTGATTTTATTTCTTTTTTCAAAAGTATTTATAAACTTCCATAGCACACCAATGCTATAGATACAATTTAAACCATATTTGATTTTTGGCTGAAAATTCTCAAATCAAATATTTCAGGTCTAAGCATGGCTAACCTTAATTTATCCCAAAATATTCTAGTTCATACTATTGCATCTACTAGATTTTATCTAAGGTAAAAAGTATGTATATTTGAATGTCAAGATTTGGCCATACAAATGGAATTGGGAATAACTATGAATTTAAAATAGGAATTTAAATTAACTTGAATATAAATAAGCACACAATAATAATTTCAAATAGAATTTAAATAATTCAAAATACTGGGATCAAATATGATCAAATATGTAACTTGCTTTGCTTAATTAATTGTTGTTTTGAAACGGTGTCGAAATCTATACACAAAAATAAGCTAAATTCTAAAAAATTCAAATAAAATTTAAATAAACTCTAAATTAAATAATTTAGGTATATATATAGCTAGATCTTGATTTTATATGAATTTATATATTTGAATCACTTGAATTGGAGCTCAAACGAGGAGAATGGGCTCCGGAAGATTGAATTTCGCATGAAATGATAGAATTGGATTTTCAGAATTTATGGAATTATTTTTCTAAAGGAAAATAATTTACTATGTCATGATGACATCAGTGAGGGGATTTTGAATTTTGGTTGAATTGTTTTTGTAAAGGAAAATGGAAAAACACCACAAAGGCGACGACAAGGTAGAGAGAGGCTGAGGTGGCGCTAGGTGGAGGTGACGTGGCATGACGTGGCGGTGGCACGTGGGGACCAAGGGATGCTGGCGAACGGCGGTGAGGCGGTCGGCGGCGAGGGTTCCAAACGAGAGAGGGAGGCATGGGGAGCGTGATGCTCACCTCATCGGAGGTAGGGCGCATAGGTATCACCGGCGGCGAGAACAGTGGCGGCGGTGTAATCGGGTTGAAGGTGGCGACGATGTTTCAGCGGAGCTCCAGCGATGAGAGTGCAAGCACAAGGTAGAACGTGGAGAGGCGATGCAGGTGGTGGGGTTGATGGTTGTAGCATCCCAAAAGTTCCCAAAGACAAAAATACGGGATTTTATTTTTTTATTTTTGTGTATTTTCTGTTGATGTCTTATTTGCATGCTTCTTAAATATCTTTTGACCGCATACTTTGTCTAGCAGGCATCGAAAAGGCAAAACCCTAAAAAACCAGAACCCTAAGAGTAAAACTAATCGAAGTTTCATATGCAAAGAATCCCCCAAGAACTATGGAAGTAAAAGTCTAAAGTGAGATCATACACTAAAATAATTGAGGCATAAATGTTTTTCCCCATTTATTTTTCTTTCCCTCCATTTTCCTGCCAGCCAAAACGGCTTCGGCCAATAAACCTACGCGGCCCAGCAGCCCATCACCACTCCCCCCTCTCTCTTTCTTCCCTGGTATGGATAGCGGTGATAACTAGGCACCGTAATAACTAAAGGAATCATTAGAGCAACTAGGCATCGTGTATGGATAGCGATGATATGTCCCCAGGTGGGCGATAGCAGTCCAATCACTAATCGACATCGTATAGACTCCATCTATCATCCATCTTTTATCCGCTCCCAGTAATAGCACCCTTCATGATCCGAAAGTGGATCAAAGAGTCCTACCTAACCGGGTGATCTATCCCATCTGAGTAAACCGATGAGGGATATTCTTATGAATATTCGCTCCTTCCCGCTGAAGTCCTAGCTCCTTTCACTAGCGGACTTCCGGAGAGCCGATCCCTCTCTCCCTCACTCTGGATCAAACGATTGCCTAACCCTAAGCCTAACTATCAATCAAAGACCCCGCCACTAGACCAAACAAGTAGAGTTTGGATCATTCTACTTTTGTCTAAAGTATTTCCTTCATTCCAAACCTCCTTGGATGTACTTCAACCCGTTTGCAGTATTTCCTTCATCAACTTCCTTTGAATATACTTCATCTGCAGTATTTCCTTCATCAACTCCACTAAATATGATTAGTTTCATATGGAGTACTTCCATATTTCAAAATGTCGTTAGATATGTTTACTTTCATTCGAAGTGTTTTCTTTTTTTGAATGTATTTGGATTTATTGGATTTCATTTGGTTACTTTTAAACGTTCTTGGGTTCAATCATATTCTGCGTAGATAGAATCTGAAGCTACAATAGAACAACTGTCTGATAAAAAGCAAGAACAAGATTGTCAGAACATTGAACAAGATGATTATCAGAACATTGAGCAAGAATAGGATTGAGGTTATCAGAATATTGACCAAGGCGAGTCAACACTTTGATAATTTTGCTCCTAAGTTTTAATGCAATTTATATTGTTTTCAATTATGAAAGTGCATTGCTATGTTTTATACATGTATGTTGCTTTAACTTCTAGCTAATACCCTAAATAATAATTATGTATAAGTTTCCAATCCTTGAACTTGAACATCATCCTTTGTCACCCTAGATTAATGGAATACCTAATAGCCACTAAATACATACTTACGAGTGACAAAGGATAATATTCAAGTTCAAGGATACATGCTTAGCTATGCGTAGTGACATTGACATGCGGGCAGTAAATAGCCCCAACATCATTAATCATTTGAAAATGAGAATGGGCAGTCGAGGCTGGAGCCTTGCTGGTATGTTGAGCTAGAAAAGTATTTATAAAACAAAAGAAAACAAAAAATAGTTTTCAACTCAGGTGGCTGAAAAGAGTGGCTGGTGTCGGGGGTACTATAGAATGGGTTTGGGGAAGTACCGCCCGAGTCCATTAAGGACCCTGATCTTGTGATGACCTCTCGTGTAAAAAACAGTGCATCCACAAGTCTATAATGGGTACGATCTGGCTGATTAATTTGTTCACCTCAGCATTGCTGTCATCATCCCACTCATGTGGCATGTATTATAGTCTTAGTAGACAACCACTCCAGACTGGCGCGGCTATAATACATTAGGAAACCACTATGGCGCAAAAGGGAGATACAGGGAGTGGCATGCACTATGGCCTTAGCTGATAACCACCTGGAGCAGCAGAGTCCAAAGGGTGTCATGACTGTATTGCATTAGGAAACCACCTTCTGTAGCGAAACCTAGCAGATGAGGTTGCGTTGGGTAGGGCATTGTAAAGGCCTTGTGATAATCACCCTAGTCGCACACCTCTGGAAGTGTGTTAGGGACAGTAAATGTTGATTGTCTCTTGTGGGTAAAGTGTACGAACTTTGCCGAGTGAGAAAACTATCTAGATAGCCATGCCCACGATCATAGGTAGTGTCGAGAACTTGCTTTAGGTAGCTTTCATTTTTATAAAATAATTTGTGGGTCGTATGAAAAGATGGCCTGGTCGAGGACCAGTGAAAATTACGAGTTGTGCACGAGAAAAGAATATGAGCATTGAGTGGGCGGAGCCACTCAATGGTAGAGGAGGCTAGAACCTCCACTAGTAATTACAACAAAACTCAGTTTATGAAAACTTGTGTTAGTTAAAATGCTAAGTCTCAGGAATTACTACTACATAATCTAATTCAAACTTAGCTTTGTGCAAATAAAAGAACCATGAACCTCTCTTTGATTAGCCTTGCATCTATAATAATTGCATTCTGTGTGTTGAACTTAGCTTTGTGTGTTCCACCATTCGAACATTTTATGAAATCTCTATACCTCATGTGAAATCCCATGCATTGTCCATAACCGAGGACACGGCTGTTCGAACAATTTTTATCACTCTGTAGAGGTTGTATAGCTTTACCCACAAGAGCTAATCAACTTAATATGTCAGCCAAGACACGCTTTCGTAGGCGTGCGACTAAGTGATTATCACAAGACCTTTATAAAGTTCTGTCTTAACTTAGTTCTGCCTACTATGGTTTCACCACCGAATGGACCTCACACCGATTCAGGGCCCCCTCTTGCGCCATTGTGAATATTCATCCCAAAGTTCACACTTCAAAAAAGAGAACTAAAATCAAGATATCGCTAATTAATTAGCCAGGTCCATCCCATACTAGACATGTGGTTGTACGATAAGACCCAGATCAATAGCGCACAAGATTAAATCCTTAGTGATTACTTATGTCGGGACCCAAAAATACGATTCAAGAACCCTCTGTGTATTCTGAACTAGTCTCAGATCAGTATCTAGCTCACACAGGAAATAACGATGAAATACCATCTATTTATTAGATTTAACTAAAAAGATCTCAAAGTAACAAATAGTAATAATAACTGGACCTTTTGATCAATGTTGACTTAACTTGCCACGCAGGGCTAAAGAAACAAATAAACTCTGGCAGCGGAACAAAAAATCTTGAAATGGCCAATCAACATGCCCACAGGTAATCAAGTGGAGAACACGTCCTAATCTGCAAAACCTTCATGGTACTCTTGGGTGGAGAACTCTTGAGCAGCTTGATATTCTTTAACTGAATCGTAGAAATTGAAGCCGTGAGCACATAAAGTACTCAGCAAGTCGTGGGGAAATGTATGCAAATAGTATTCATGCAAGGCTTGAACAAAGGTTAGCTGTATGGTTCTTTTGCAGAAAGTAGCATTTACAATAAATACAATAAGTAGATTTAAATGCTAAATTGAAAACAATAAGTAAATAAGTAAACAATTGCTTTGAAGCAACCAGTGAACTTACCATTCACTTCCCAACCAACCAATGATAAGTGAACTTCCCATTCACCCACCGACACATTTTTGAAGAAACTCTATCTCTTATGTGAAATCTCCGGATATGTCCATAACCGAGGACGTGGCTATTCGAATAGATCAATTAACACTCTACAGAGGTTTTACACTTTACCCAAAAGATGCAATCAACCGGATCAGAGTTGACCACAACAAAACCTTTCAGAAATTTCATTTCAACAATTGACTCTCCCGTTGTACCTACAGCCACCCACAACCTCATTGTGGTTGACGTACAACGTTGGACAGGGAAGCGGCGAACCATCCCGCGATGTGACCTTAGAAAAGGATACACACCTCCACCCACAAACTACCTGAATAGTTAATGCCAAAACTCTACAACTTACTAAGTTAGGCCCGTCCTATACCAGGCATGTGGTTGTACGAAAAGGCACGGCTCAATGGTGCACAAGATTAAGTCCTTGAGAAGTTACTCAGACAAGACTACCACAAACCCACAGTGTGCCCATTGCACCCACAAAATACACCAACCACTCACCTGAGCGAAAACCATTTTGTTTAACTAAGACCAATGACATACCCCATCATGGTACACAAATTTTAATAACAGTGGCTAACCACCACTATTCTATATTTCATTAAGCCAAGATTAATTAGTATGACACATGTGATAATGAACCTATCGTAACTAAGCTGAACTAAGCATCAATACGATACCCATGTTGGTGACACAAATATGTCTAACTATAATTATCCATGCTAGGATGACAAAGGATTCATGGCATTCAAATAATCAATGGGGCATAATGACAACAGGTAATAGCTAATCCCAGAACAATTTGTACAAAGATAGCATGCAATTGTATAAAACAATATATTTTTCCTGGGATCTTGGTGAACTCTTCCTTGCTCAAAACTTTCGAAGTATCAACGTCTACTTGCAAAACAAGCAAATAAACCAAATACATACCAAACAGAGACAAAAAACTCCAAAAATTAAATAAAAATCTTAGATAAATAGATCGAATTTAGAAATTTGAATGGACTCAATCAGAGTTCGGATAAAAAAGATATGTGCTTTGGAATATTGAAATCACATAAAATACTAAAAATCAGGATTTATGGATTTACTGGAATTGTTTTTCTAAAGGAAAAAGGAATTATGATGTTAGCAGTGGATTTTTGTCCAAAAAGGAAATAAGAAAATTGAATTAACAAGTGGGACCCACTGGCATAGAGTTGGTTTATGTGGACTAGGTTTATGGAGATTGGATCTGGGGTTAGGGTTGGACCCGTGTGAGAGCCGCCGACTATTTGGCTCGTAATACTTAACCTTCCAATTGGTCCTAGCAATACGAATCAAATATCCTGAGTCTCGGTGTAACATGTACCTCCCAAGATAGCAGTACACATAAACCTCACAAAATCAAGTATCAATTCCATACAAGGATACATTACCGATAGCAACAAGTTTTACAACATCCAAAAGGCATACGAGTTCATATTACAAAAGTAGGGCCGACCAGCCAAATGACAAGGTAAAAGACTAAAGTAGCAGAGGAAGCAAAAGCCATAAGATGGCGATAAACAAAAGCCAACCGGTTTGCCCTTACCCACAAGGCAACCGACCGGGTCACCAAGCTAGTCGTCCTGCACAAGGTCTGTCTCACAATAGTCGATCCCTTGGGGATCAACCTCCTTTGCAACAATTAAGCAATGCAACTGAGTACAAAAATGTACTTGCAAGACATACGAATAACAAACCTATACATAGCTACATGCAAGCTGAATCAAAGGAGAAGGCTATAGGGTTCATTTTCAGCATAAAGCAATATTTCATTTGCAATAGTGTAATAGATTGAAGGCAATTTAACAATATATTTTTATTTGTTAAAATAATAGTGAGACAATAATTATAAGTATAAATAACATCCTGGAGGTGACTTCCCAACAGCCACCACAACATACTACGAATTACCCATTCGTACCACCCGAATTCAAGTTTTATTGAAAATGTTATAATCTAACTTTTGAAAGACCTCCCCAAGCATGTTCATAACCTAGGACGAGGCTATTAGAAAATATTAAACCCTAAAGGGGTGTACAACTTTATCCACATGTCAGACCGCCTTTTTGTCAAGCTATAAAGCACACTTCCTTAGGTATGCTGGCATTGCTAAGTCATACTAGACGTTTTTCAATATTATGTATTAACTACGAGCCGCCCGTATGGGAATGGAAACCCCCATACATTATGTTAGAGTCATTGTAAAGCCGAAGGTTAACTACCCTATTGGGGTAAAGCCCCCGGACAACTACAATTCCCTTCGGTGTGTAGAACCTGAACAGGATTCCACTCCTGCACACCCAACACATAACACATTCCTTTTTATACACAACACACACACTCACCTTCATCGGCTCGGAGCTAACACACGCCAAAGTACTAAGTCAAGAGGGGTCCCATGTGCCACTCATGTGGATGCACGCAATAATGCTTGGTTTAGTGGGACAAGATGTTCGGTCCTTGTTGACTCGGGCACCAAGCACACACCCAAAAACATACCATCTTACTAATGTGCCCAAGTCTAAATCTTTTTATTTTCTTTTTTAGTTTTTCCAAATATGATTACATACATGAGCACCCTGACCCAAGTAATTATAGTGATGAATCATGACCATCGCCGAGGCGATGATCCCCATACTACCGTCCTAAGCAGTGCTAAGCAACATCAACTCGCATACTAAATATAATGTGGCTAGAGTCCATCCATCGAGCTCTAAGTCACAGCGAATATAAACCTAGGCTCAGTAGTAGAGGATGGATGTTTACCTACAGTTCATGTATCTATTATGCTCACTATCGAGAAAATACTTGTCAACATAGCATGCGTACATACATTTGAAATTAAAATATTTTCATGCAAACATAATAGGATCAACGTGCATCAAAGGAAAACTACTTGCCTTGCTAGAGATAACTCTCTTGCTGCAGAGGATCACTCTCGTATTCAATAGAACCGTCGAAACCTATCGAAAGAATCGAGAAGAACCAATAAGAACAAATAACGTCGAATAAAACCCAAAAATTCAAAATCATCCAAAAATCATGAAATTCACACAGAAGGTAGAGCATGATTTTAAATGAATTTAGAAACAAAAATCATTTGATTTGCATGGTGCATTCAAAAGTTACAACCTAAACAATTTTACCAGGAGAGAAAATAAAAGAATTCATTTTCGGTTATTGTTCATGCGAAAATTTTCAGAGAGTTGGTGAACATGAAATTTTAATGGTAGGTAGAGCATGACATTCTAAGCACAACAAAAATTAGTTCACTTCATTTGGAATTAAAATGTATTTCTTATGATTTTCCAAAGTCATGAAAGGTGTGCTCAAATCATTTGTAAAATAAGATTTTCAGAGGCAATAACACACTCAAAACCTATTCTAAGATAAAGTACAGTAACAAAGGAACCCATCAAGCTTGAGTTCCCTCAATTTGGAGTTCGCAAGCAAAAGCTATAGCCTAAAGCATATCTGTCGGAAGAGAAATTCCAACAGTAAGGGTTGGTCAGAGGGAGGTTTGACCGCACCTAATCAGAAAGAGGTTCGACTACACTTAGTCGAAATGACTTACAAGGTGGTCGTAGGTATTTACAAAGTGGTCGAAGAGGTTTACAAGGTGGTCGTAAATTTGGTGGAACTGGTCGTAGACCTTGGGGAACGGGTCGTAGATGGTTTCAACATGGTCGTAGAAGGTTTCAAGGTGGTCGTAGGAGGTTACCAGATGGTTGTAGATGGTTGCAAGTAGTCAAGGGTGGAGGTTACCAGATGGTTGTATATGGTTGCAAGTAGTCAAGGGTGGTCGTAGGTAGTTGAAGGTGGTCATAGATTTGGTTCATGGAAAAGTGCGTGGGCCAAGGTTCGCCGGTGCGGTGGTCCTCGGCGGCGTGAGCAAAAGGCTGAAATGGATTCGCAAAAGTATTGCGGTCCTAGTGGTGGCTGGAGTTTGGCCAGAGCATGGCCCGAGTGGCGGCGTGAGGCGGCGGGGGTAGGAGGTTACTAGATGGTCGTAGATGGTTGCATGTAGTCAAGGGTGATCGTAGGTAGTTGAAGATGGTCGTAGATTTGGTTCATGGAAAAGTACATGGGCCAAGGTTCGCCGGTGCGGTGGTCCTCGGTGGCGTGAGCTAAGGGCTAAAATGGATTCGCATCGGGTGATGTCAGCGGTGGGATTTAAATTTCCAGCCGATTTATTTTTCAACGGGAAATAAAGGAAAATCCATGCGGGCGCTGACTAGGCTGTCGCGTCAGCAAAGGGTTGACGTGGCTGCTGACTGGGCGCTACGTGGCGCTGCCACGTCAGCATCGAGCCGGCGGATCGCTCGGCCCGATGGTCGTCGGCGAACGGCGTGGTCTTGGCCGGCGGCGAGGGCACCAATGCGAAGAGGGAGTCGAGGGGATCACGATGCGCACGATTCTTAAGACCTGGTGTGAAGGGGTGGCTGGCGGTGAGGAAGAAAAGCAGCGGCGGTTGAACGCGGAGGCGGCGTTCCGGGAGGTTTCCGACGAAGGGGAGGTGTGCACGGTGTGGGCCGCGTCCTTGCGATGCCGTAGCTGGAGACGATGACAGCGGAGGAGGCTTGCCAGCGGCACAAATGGTGACGGCCACCTTCGGTGGCCGACGGTGAAGAACTTCGATTACGGCCGGAGGAGAGCGAGAGAGGACGAGGGAGAAGGGGGAAATGAGAGAGTAGAGGGAGGCGCTCCTGGTGCTCGCTTTTATAGGGCTCGGGGAGGCCCGGAGAGGGGTGGACGCTCGAAGGGGTCACGTCAGCCATCAATGGCGAGGGACCCGCGGAGCTCTACGGTGGTGGGGGCGGCGGGCGCGGAAGTCATCGGCGCACTAAATGCGGGGCAAAGGCAGGACGGGGAGAGGATAGCGACCCGGCACAAAACGCATGGGCGTTGACGCCACGCTCGGTCCGCTGGAGAAGTAGGACACGGGGAAGAAGGGACTGAAAGGGCGAGCCCACATGGCAGCGGGAGCGGGAGCAGGCGAGGGCACGGGCGATAGGTGATGGGCGCCGTCCGATTTCGATCGGACGGTCCACAAGAGGAGGGCACAGGCACGTGCGCGGCGGGCTGGAATGGGCCGCGGGGAGAGAAAAGGGGATCGGGCCAAGGAAGATTCGGCCCATGGCTGTTTAGGGGATTTTAAAAGGATTTTTGATTAAAGAAATCCCGATAAACAAGGACTTTTAGAAAATATCTATTAAAGTCTAAAAATTCTAGAAAAATTCATAGAAGTCCCTTGAATTATTTAGAACTTAATAAAAATACTTTTAACTATACTTTAGTTTTTAATTTTGAAAAAAAATATATTTTGACTTTAGGAAAAAGGAAAAACCAATTCTAAAATCCAGAAAAAACAAGAAAAGACTTAGAATCCAAATAAAATCCAGAAAACTCAAATAAACTAACCTTTTAAATTAATTGAAGTTGGATTAATTCAATTTAAATGGTTTTTGATTTCTAAATTTTAATTTAAGCTTTTGCAACTTAAACCAAATGGTTATTTTTTAAATTTTTTGAAGATCTCAAAAACTCTGCAAATTAGGGATGTTACACCATTTTACTAAAGGTGTCTCGCAATCGGAATCCTACTCAAAATCAAAATCAACACGGGTTCAAATTGAAACTGCTATGTCTTTCAATCCCATGGGCCAAACTTGCTCAATTTTTTTTGTGGAAGCTTGTGGCTATATGTAGAAGGTCTCCACCAAGTTTCACGCACTTTTATTTTCTAAATTTTTATCTACCGCAGCTTTTGTCTATGCGACTGCCTCTTTTTCCTTCTATTGTTTGACTGGCCCTAGGGTTTTCCACAAGTCGCAAATAACAACAAAGGGTGGATGCTGGACTCAGACACCAATTCTCCCAAAATATCACAACAATCCTCTCGATTTCGTGGTGAAATCGGCTTGAACTCCAGCAAGCAATTCAGATTAGATGAAGTGGAAATGAATACCATTTTTTGTGTGGATTAGAGGAGTTCTAACCCACGAATTTTCTATTTTAGATGCAAAACTAAGAACCGTAAAAGAACGATCAAGTGACGTGAAGGAAACACGAGATGCCACTAGACAAAGACTAACTAGACAATAAATAGAACTAGAAATTAGCAACCTGACACGACGATGCAACCAAGAATTCAGCAAACCAACTGGAAAGAAAAATTGCAAGCACAGATTGGTTCGGACAAGATGAACTAACCCTATTTTTTGAGATTTTCGTGGACTGTAGGTAAAAAAAAAACAAATCTACTACTAGAAAACTAGAAACTCCCTCTGATCAACTGTAGCTCTGATACCACCTGATGCAACATTGGTTGTCCTGATCTTTCAGTGAGATGGATAATTCAATTTGAGGGGAGACGACTCTCACGTTTCGGCTACCAATCGCACACGACTAATATGCCCGCAATCGCTGAACCAACTCCGTGATTGTTATCGACCTTGGTAGAAGCATGATCGACCAAACCGCAAAGGTCTATTCCTGCATTCAATCAAAGAACAAGCAAGAACGAGGCAGATAAGCAATCTAAAATTGCAAATAGAAATTAAGATTATATTGAAAAGTGGGGTTCTGAAGAATAATGTCAGGCTGAAAACTGAGTTGGCCTATACTTGTTGTGGTAGTAGCGCTACTCCCCTTGCCTTGGTTCCTGAGTAGAATAACAACACTAGACTTAGGTAGCAATCCATCCACACTAGGACAATAATGAAATCCTAGAAACGAAGTTACCTGATAATTTAGTTGATGAGCATGTGCTCTAGTAATTGGTCCTTGCACATCAAGTTGAGGAGTAGAAGCAGGAGGTATGGTTGTATCAGTGGAAGGGATGTCCTCATTATGTCCTAAAGCATCGGCGCCATCTCCCTGCACAGAAGGTGGAATGTGTGCGTCTTCGGCCTCCACTGGTCAACCAGTGCAATCAGGAGGCACCGGTCGTATGAAAACTGCCTCAACGTACGACCACTGCCCGCGACATCCTGGTTGTCCTCCCATGTTGCCTAGGAGGCCTGTCGCTCTCAACCTACATTGAAAGGATTAAGAACATATGTGAGTCAACCCACACAAGTCTGACTGAAATTGAGTACACAAAGGTCACAACTACACATAATTGGAAACGAAGATGGGTTCGCCCTCCATGCCCTCATGGGAGTACGTAGCCGCAACGCACCAAGCACAATGGGCTCCTCGCCCTCCTAGGGGAGGATGGTACTAAGGCGGCTACGGTGACTGGCATCAACAACTGTGTCAAGCAACTTGTACGACCACTACACAACGTCTCTTGGGATTGCCATACCTGAAAATTCAGTGCATATATTGTAAATACTAAGAAACATACACAAAAAGTAATAAGAAATGACATATCTAATTAATTCAATTATTACACAAAAAACAATTATTGCACAATTAGCAACACATCTAGAACTAATCTACACACAACTATAACGACGTACTACATGACACTACGGGACATAGCAATACATTCCATCTAAAAGTATGTAATTAACTCTATAATTGCACAAAAATATTTTAATGAAGCTCTAACATACCCTATTTAGCTACTATGGAATTTTCATAGAATTGTTAGAGGTATCTTACTATTTTCCTTGTTTAAAAAATGTCTTTAGCATTTAGAGAATATTTACTGTGTACAATGGAAACCAAATTTAAGTTGAAAGTATTTTAATTAAGCTCTACATGCCCTATGTAGATACTTTAGAATTTTTATAGAATTTTTAGAGTTATCCGTCTATTTTCCTAGTTTAAAAAGTATTTTCGGCATTAACAAATTATTTATCATGTACAAATGAAAACCAAATTTAAGTTGAGAATATTTTAATTAAGCTCTAACATGCCCTATTTAGCTAATATAGAATTTTTAGAGGTATCCATCTATTTTCCTAGTTTAAAAAGTAATTTTGGCATTAACAAATTATTTACCGTGTACAAATGGAAACCAAATTTAAGTTGAAAATATTTAATTAAGCTCTAACATACCCTATTTAGCTACTCTAGAATTTTAATAATTTTTTTAAAGGTATCCGTCCATTTTCCTAGTTTAAAAAGTATTTTCAGCATTAACAAATTATTTACTATGTACAAATGGAAACCAAATTTAAGTAGAAAATATTTTAATTAAGCTCTGACATACTCTATTTAACTGCTCTAAATTTTTTTTAGAATTTTTAGAGGTATCTTGCTATTCTTCTAGTTTAAAAGTATTTTTGGTATTAACAAATTATTTACCGTGTATAAATGGAAACCAAATATAAGTTGAGAATATTTTAATTAAGCTCTAACATACCGTATTTAGCTACTCTGGAGTTTTTATAGAATGTTTAGAGGTATCTGGCTATTTCCCTAGTTTAAAAAGTATTTTTAGCATTAATAAATTATTTGCCATGTATAAATGAAATCCCAATTTAAATTGAGAATATTATAATTATGGTCTACATACCGTAACACCCCTGCCTGACAAGGGCCTGGAATGCAACTAAACTAACACTATAACCATTTTAACATTGATACAATTCTCTAAAATCCGACAGAACCTCCTTTGTTTAGTTACTAAACCGGAGATCCCAACTTTTAAATGTAACATAGTTAAATAATTCAACATCCAGTATAATCAAGAGACCACCAAAACTATGGTAATCAACACTATATCATCCATAGCATGCTAAACAACTACAAGCATAAATAAAAACACATCCATTATCCTCTAATCAACTCTATTACAAGTTATTCCAAGCAGAGGGAGTAATCATAAAGAATTCTTTAAGCAAGTTTCTCATCTACTAAATTATCATTCTATCAATTCAAATGTGTGTAGTTCGTGCCATTGTGCAACCACTCTAAGTCTTACTCCCTCCCATGCATGCCGTTCTTGTAAAGTGGTACCTAAAAACACAATAACAGCAAGAGTGAGTCCAAAGACTCAGCAAGTATAATAAATGGCAATAATAACATAAACAACTGTAATCATCAACATCCATCTACAATCTCTATTATAAACATGTCATATGCTCATGCTATGCAAGAAGCTCAAGTGCACTTTCTCTTTCTCTTTATCTTTTGCATTTTACCGGTAATGCAAAATATGCAACCATCGCTGCATACCCATGCCTGTGCTCGCAAGCGCAGGGACCAATTGCCCAATACTCCGTAAGTAAAGGGGACTCAAGCCCACAATCCACAAGTGTGGGGACCATAAGCCCATCGTTTTCATGATGGGGACCTCTTTTCAATGCCCACATTCCACGAATGTGGGGACCTCAAGCCCGTCATCCACATGACGGGGACCTCGAATATGCATAGTCATATGATAGCATGATGCACATGAACAAAACTTTAAACCATCATAAATTTGTATTCACAACGTCATACATGAATAAACTTATTCATACTTCTAGCATTCATCATCGTTGACATTCATAGCATTCTAGCATCCATGAATAGCACATATATTCATAATACTAGCAAACATGAACAATCACTCATGAATAACAATTAATCATAGACTTCATAACTTTCAAACATCCATGAATAACACGTAACTCATATCACTAGAAACCATGAACATTACCAATCATACCACCATAACAATCATGACATCACAAATTCTATAAGTATTTATCAAAGAATGCCATTCAATAATTCCAATTATATCCATCATTATACTTGCCTTAACCGCGAGAGAACGAGGGATGTGCAGAAGGTACTGCCCCCGGGATCAATCCATCACCTGAATATATTTATAAGGCGCACTAAGACAATCATACTGGACCAAAAGCATAAATAATAGCATAACCGAACTCGCTATACTCTCAAGCGCATTTCCCAATTCCAACTCCTATAGATCGATATGTCCCCTCTGTGGACAGCCAACTTCTAAAATTCGTATCTTTTAGCACAGGAGTCCAAATGAGGTGTTCTTAGACTTAATTGAAAGGTTATCAATTTCCCTAACTAAACCTAGTTGGTGGACATCTCAAATTCTGTTTGTAAATGACTCTAATAGATCAATGAACAACATCTGTCCAGATCTGTCTAACAGGTCTGGACAGCAGCACCGTAACGGACATAACTTTTGATTGGCTGAACCAAAATTAGTGTTATTTAACAATCTGAAAATCTAAGAACAAAACCTACCAAAGTCTAGTTGGGAAAAATTTCAGATTTTGCCTCTAACAAAATTTGGCCCACGGCTCAAATCTGTTGGCGCACTAATGAGACAGAAATATTGGCTGATATAAAATATCCATAACTTTTGTTCTACACCTCCAAATTGGACGTTCTTTATCAATATCGAAAGCTTATAAAATTCTCTACAATAACCTAGTTGGCATGATATTCATATTTTTCCTTTAACAAAAAGTGGCACGCGGGTCAAAACTAATGATAGAAACTTACATACAATCTGGACAGCCACATTGAAATATACATAACTTTTGTACCGTAACTCGGAATTAAGTGATGTTTACGCCCACTGAAAGATAAGAACGAACCCCACATAACTCTAGGAGATGTGATCCTCTGATTCGGCTTCTAAGATCACGAAAACAGCCGCGCAAACTACTGGACAGAACGCGATATATTAAACCGACGAAAATCGATCTACCAAACGACATCAACCGCAACTACCACGCATCAACCAATGAAGAACACGCGACGTTAACCTTGTAGAATCGCAGAAAGATGAAGAAATCTCCCCGCGAAGACAATCTCCTCTCCTTTCTTCACTTGATCGGCAGCAGAGAGCACCGACGGCGAGGAAGGGAGGCACCAACGAGGGGGCTGCTTGGGGAGGAGGCGATGCTCGAGCGCGCGCGCCATCGTAGCGGGTTGGTACTGTAGCAGTTTTAGTGTTTTCCCCCCTTTTGGGCCTTGGTGCTGTGGGCCAAAAGCCCAAAGCCCAGGTTTTGAAGAAATTTCAGAAAAAACCCTTTAACTATTTTTGTTTTCTCTCGACACGTTTGAGTAATACACCCACCTCTAAACTTCATTAAATCCATTTCCTAATTGGTTCTTCTCCTAAATTATTTCTTCTCACTTAAATAAATTTAGGTATTACATTCTACCCTCTTAAACGAATTCGACCGAATTCTAAACATACTACGCCAATGTAATCACGGCTAAAACCTTATGATAATTTCACGTACTGCTGTAAATAATATCGATATCGGCACATGCGAGACTCTAATTCCCAAGAGGCCTCACACTCGATTGTTGAGAACACAACAAAATGACGATACAACGACGTCTGTCATAACACTCAACCGGAAATTCCGGTACACTCATTAGAAGAGAATCGAAGGTAAGATCCTACTCGATGGTCCACGACGTTAACAAATATTCAAACTCTGGATCTCCTAGGTACTCACTCGGCACCAGAACATACCAAAAGTTGCGTTCACCTCGTAGGGACCCGAAACGGTCTTAGTGATATGCCAACTAGCGAAAACAACCCAATGAACCTTGGGCTAACCTCCTCATTGGTACCGAACCATACAACATGCACATAATACGCGGAACTTTTATTCCACCTCTCAATCGAACTCTTCACGGTAACAAGGATTACCTCCTTTAACCAGGAGCACACAACAGCACTCTCTATAAACAACCTCTTTTACCGACAAAACCCATCTGAAAATGAAGGATTCACATCGCAACCATAAAATGGAAACTTGACACCAAAGGGTCAAATTCAAAAGCAAAGATTCATCATGAAATCCCTTTCGCTTTCCAAGTAGGTAGTTTACAAATGAACACCACATAAGCCGAAAGAGAAACTACTTAAATACCCAAATCAAACACTTCCTTTATTCTTCCCGAACTGATAAGAACCGCACATCAATCATAAAGTCAAACTTTAATTTCGAAAGACATCCGTCATCAACACATAGTTCAAACATGAATCAAGAGAGTGTTTCACTACTCGAGGAAACATTTTTTTTCTCAATTTCCCTTTTAGAAATAAAATTTCTCTTGAATTATGGAATTTCATTTTATCCATATCACACTAACTTATTTCTCTTAAATTGACAACCTCAACGCCATGCTCAAACTGGATACATCATCTACAACTTTGTAGAGAGGCTCTCTTGACTCCGCAACATACTCTAGCCAACTCTTGTACCGACGGAATTATCTTGACTGATGACTCCCAATAAATCTCAAAATAAATCTCACACAAAATCACATCACCTCCATCATTTAAGAATAAACAACTCGGAATCCTCAGCACACACATTCATATACTTCATCAAAGGTTCTTTCAATGATAATCCCACTCTTCAGAATCCACCCTTATTTTGCTACCTCTACACACAATCATTGGGCGACCAACATTCTAGCATAAAAATGCAAAACCCAATTTTTTTAAACCTCCAATACCCCTACAACAAACTTCTCATATAGAAGATAGGGAAAACCTCATATTAAATCCCTAAAATTATCACAATCCAATCATACTCGCGCAATAACATCAATATGGAAACATTTTCTCGACCCAATTATCTTTATAAAGAGTCTAACTTCCAGCAGGTTACTCACTGACGCCAAATCATACCTGACGATAATCCATCAAGCTCTGCTATCTCCATAATCCCTTTAACGATTAGATTACTTCTGTAACACCCCAGTCCGTCATGAACCTGGAATGCTACTAAACAACCTCTAATAATTCTAGACTAGACAGTAATGATAAAATTTCGGGAGAACCTCCCTTGTAAAGTCAATTACACGAAGGTTCCAACACACAGAATAATCAAATATTAATTAAACTTTCATCCCAAGTCATCAAAAGATAATCAGAGACATGCTAAGAATCCATCATAACTAGAGAGGTATTAAGATCCACTACTCCTCATTATTACATTTAATCCATAGCATAAGACAAAACATAATAATCTAAGATCAATCACTCTCTGAAGATCATTCATCTTTATTTAGTTCATGTGGTATGTGTGTGACTAGCAGTCTACTTTCCCCCATGCATGTCATTCTTGGCTCGGGTACCTAAAACAACAATAAAAGCAAGAGTGAGTCCATAGACTCAGCAAGTACATTAAGAAACCATAGCATCAACACACATATAAAGGAGATCAACATTAGAACATCTCATATGCAAATGCAATGCTCAAGGACCTTTATCTTTAACTTTCGTGTGCATTACACGTAATCAGAGTATCGATGCGCCGCCAAGATACCCATGCTCGTGGCGCGCACGCACAGGGACCAATTGCCCGTTACACGCAAGTAACGGGACCTCAAGCCCACACTCCACGAGTGAGGATCTCGGCCCGTCACATTCATGACGGGATCTCAAGGAAACATGCTTGGTCACCGCGTGACCAAGCCTCAATATGCTCTCAATATGCAAATGCTCATCTCTCATTCATCATCAATCTTACCAAAAGACAACAACATTGAACCACAGTAAAACATAGGCATAATTTGAGCCATCACCATACTTAAACATTCATCAAGTAAGCCATCTTGCTATGCAACCATATATCAAATAGCACACAACATAGCCAATCAATCACACCCATTTAACAACAATGCACTTGCCTCAACCGTGCGAAGGTGGATGTCGAGGATAAGGGTACTACTCCGAGCCAAACCCACACTGGACATACAATTGAGACATGCTAAGGCTACCATATAAGTCTAATAACAAAACCATAAACACAAAATGAGCACATCGTCCACTAAACGCGATCCCCAACTCTATTGCTAGCTGTCAGTTTTCTTTTCCAGAGAACAGCCCCCTTCGAAACATCATAACTAAATGCACAGAAATCCAAATGGATTGATCTTGGACAATCTTAAAAGTTTATTGAATTCCCCTTCTAAACCTAGTTGGTGAGGTTCTCTGATTCGGCCCTTTACTAGCCCTACCAAACCAAACAACAGAGTATCAATTCTCGCGTCGGGTCTCTGGACAGCAACAATGAAATTATCAAAACTTTCATGATCTTTAGTTTTCCTGAAAGATGGAAGGATTATCTACATTTTTCATTATGGTGATCCCCTCTGATTTTTCCTCTAACTACACGCTTAAGTCGAAACACTAAAACCTGTTAGACCAACCACCATTCCACAGCACAGACCCCCTAAGAAAAATCATAACTTTTGATACAGAGGTCCAAATGATGTGATTCTTGTCGGCAATGAAAGGTAACGAGATAACCTACAACTCTCTAGGAGATCCCAAGTTCTAATTCGGCACTTAATAATTTCTTATTTATTAAACAAGATGACTGCAGATTCTCGTCAGGATTCTAAACAGTAAACACTAAAAATAACATAACTTTTGACTCAAATGTCGGAATCAGATGTTCTTGGCGGCCACTGAAAGCTAAGAGCATTATCCACAATTATCTAGGAGATCAAAACTTCTAGTTCTGACTTTAAGGACCCGAAAACAGCCACGCATCCTACTGGACGGATCTGAACGTCTGCTGACAGCAAAACAATTGAACCCAAATAATCGATTTCACCTCTAATCCTCAACAAACAGTGGGGGAAAACACGTCGTTACCCTTGAAGACCCGTGGGAAGACGTGGATCAACTCCCCCAAGAAGAAGAACCTTTCTTCTCCCTTGAATCGGCCAGCACCCACTGTTTTCCCCTTCTTCTTCCTTCACGATCGCCGACAATGGAACGGGCAACACCATTGCGAGGTGGCCGCGCCAATGGATGGGGTGAAGACCAGCAGGGGAAGCACCATGGGAGGAGGCGTAGGGGCAGGGGGGAGGCGCCCAAGTGGGAGGGAGAGCAGGGGGTGGCGGCCACACAAGGGGGAGAGGGGAAAAATGGGAGGGCGGCTAGGGTTTTGGCCTCTTTTAAGGCCGGCCTGCCCCCTTCCACTTGTGGGCTGAGCGCACATGGGCCGGAGGCCCCGGCCCAGGTTGTCTACAAAACGCTGCTAACCCCTTCTCCAGTTGATTAATTAGCTATTTCCATTAGGTCCTTCTCCTGGATCAATTTCTAATTAGTCCTTTTCTTCGAATATTCGGCTTCTCTCAAAATCTACTCTGGAGTATTACAACTTCGCTAATCTTACTCTCATTACAACACACCATCATATTTCATCTGCACAACCGTGCAAGGTACACAATCGCGACGCCCTAATACATTGATCAAGATTTCCATACTTTGGATAATTCTATGTTCCATTGAAATGAACAAAAGAACTTGGACCACGCCTCGCTATATATTCTACTAGTTGTAACAATGCAATCAGTTTAACCTTCAAAGACAATCTTCTAATGAGATAAACTTCTCTCAAAGAAGTATATTACGAAATTATTTCATCCTCCAATGCTCATTGAATAACTTCTAACCCAAAGTTTCACAACTACAATTATTAAACACATCAAAAGACTCCGGTGAAACGAATAGGTTGACTCTTTCTCAAAAGAAAGAGCGAAAGGAATCAATCTTCATCAACTAGGAAAACATGTGCCACCCGTAGTGATCACTGGACCAAGGAAATAGTCACTTAGGCAAAGTACTCGGAAAATATAAGGGAAAGTCAACAGTTGAGGGCTCAAGCCCTACTAAAAGTGAATTCCAAACCACAAATGAGAAGAAGGTAATGCCCTTTGAAAATTGATAAACTCTTATGGAACAATTGCATAAGGTTTAAGCACACTCAAATAAAATGCGAGTTGCGAAACGACTTAAATCTCAAATACTTATACTTCACTCCTTCCTTTAACAAGGAAAGTTATTTTCGATGATTACTACATCACTTTGCCAGCCTAAACAAGATAAGCTCTTAAAACCCAAATTACAGGAACCACTTAAGAACCAATAAAATCTTTCATCATAACACTTTGCTCGAAACAACCTCAATCACCACATAACGCAAGAGGTCCACTGATCACAAACGCAAAACTCGAAACACGTTCACTGAATCAAAATTACGAAAGACGATCAAATTACTTTATTTTCTAAAAGAATCATCACCACACACACAAGTCACAATCTCTAGCAGATAATCTTACTAACATCAAGAATGATACACTCCGAACACGAATTTTTTTATCATCGACTATTCCATTAGAAGGCCCCAAAGTTTCACTATATTGTTCCATACTACATTTTCATCCCATCTTCAAAACGAGAGTATACCAAAACCATATAACCTCACTACATCAACCTCTTAAGTTTAGAAGGGGTCTACTACACAATTGAAAAGGTCCTACCAACACCCTTTCATCAAAGGAATGCTTTTATCTGATAGTTCTACCATGATGTAAACATTGTTCATCCATTAAATCCCATCAATTTATCTCTTAGTGATGCTCATCACCAGACATTAATAGACATTATTTGCACCTAGCAATTACTTATAATCACTAAGTATCCACAAAAAGGTTACTCCAAGATTAGTACCCACTAAGACAAAAATCTAACTCCTTTTGAACTTAACAATCCCAAAAGGTTAGATGAAACCATTGAGACATGTTAATCCAATTTACCAAAGAAGTTTACCAGATGTATCACTCTTAGTCATTGACTCAATTTCATCAACGTTCTACACCTTTTATTAACTCTATTGATTACAACTAGGTATAACCATACTCTTAATCACAGCTCCTCAAGAACTACTACAAGACACTTTCAAATTAATCACTTTCCTTTCAAGGATCTTTGTTAGGATCGATCATGCACACACTGCCGATCTAACATGTTGACCCATATCATATCCATTAATTTCTTTAGTTATAACCTCTCACTTAACCAAGACAACACAACACTAAAAGGTTTAACATCTTCTTTCATAAAAGAAATCCATTAATCTTCAACACTCAAAATACCCAAGAGAGATACATTGAGTTAAAGCCCTTACGTACTAAAGGACTTGCAAAAGAAAGCTTTCATTAACCAAAAACATCACATGAATAAGTGGGTCAAGTTTTTTTTCCCAATAAGAAAGACAAACTCCAACACGAAGGTCAAACTTAACCAAGTTTACCAGCCGCAAGAATAACCCATCGGTTGGGAAAGCAACGATTCTTTACGGGACAAATTAAGCCAATAGAAGAATAAATTCAAAGCAACCCCTCAGCCAGGATGAACTAAAAGCCCAAGGAAAAACTCATCAATCACCACAAGATAAGAGTTGACCAAATCAAATTTCAAGGGAGAGAACAACTCTTCTAAAAATACTCGCTATCAACGCTTGTACTACGATCTCCGGTGTGGACACTTCGCTATTCCTATACTAAGAACGGTGGTGTAACCTGGTATAGCCCAGGATCACAACCACTACCTCCACCTCTCAACATGGGTTATCCCTACACATAATATGTAATACCCGATTATTCGATATCGAATGCTGTAAGATTAGAGAGGAAATAAGTTAAAATTCAGAATTTTAGGAGAAGTATGGGCCGCCAACCCATATTCGAGAAGAGGAGCGACCATAGTGGCCCAAGGCCCATGAGTGGGCGGCAGCCCATTAGAAGGCAAGGGAGGAGGGGACCAAACCTAGCCCCATTTGCTACAGTAGCCGCCGTGCTACAGTAGCCCCGTGCTACATGGCGGCGTGCTACAGTGCCTCGCCGCTTGCTGCTCCTCCTCTCCCGGCGCCATCTTTCCTGCTGCTTGTGGCCGACCGTGGAAGAAGAAGAAGAGGAAGGAAGAGAGGATTGAAGGAGAATTTCTTCGTGGGATTTGATCAGCGATCTCCGATGGTTCTACAAGGGTAATGATCGATTTCCTCGCTGTTTAGGTTGTTTGAGATCTGAATTCGATTAGTTTGATTGGATTGAATTGCTGCTGTTAGAATTTCAGTTCTGTCCTGAATGTTGCGTGGCCTGTTTCGTGATCTTAGAGGCCGAATTTGGGTTGTCCATCTCCTAGAGTTTTGTAGATATTGATCTTAGCTTTCGGTGGCCACCAAGAACACTGAATTCCGACTTTCGAGTCAAAAGTTATGATGGATTTACTATCTGCTGTCCAGAATCCTGACGAGAATTAGCAGTCTCTGTATAGGTTGATTTATGGCCTAGTTAGAGGGTGATTCAGAGGTCTTTCCCATAACAAATTTTGAAGGTGATATCACTAGCTTTCAGGATTGATAAAGAACACTTCATTTGGAGTTATAGATCAAAAGTTATGCACTTTTCTTTGTGACTGTCCAGATTGTATGTCAGTCTGTCCAGATTGTATGTCAGTTTCTATCTTTAATTTTGACCCGTGTGCCACTTTTTGTTAAAGACAAAATTTGAATGTTGTGCCAACTAGTTTATTGTAGGTAATTTCATAACCTTTTCAGATTGTTAAAGAACGCTCAATTCGGAGTTGTAGATTAAAAGTTATGGTTGTTTTAGTATTACTGTCCTGTTTGTTCAGACAGAAGCTGTGCTGCTGTTTTGTTTTCTTTATTAGAGAAGTTTATTGGCCGAATTGGGAAATCTCATCAACTTGAATGTTATAGATATGTTCGTTAAGATGAGGTAGGATCTGGACTCATCTCATTTCGAGTCCCACGTCATTAACTACTGTCATTTTCGTGCTGCTGTCCCGACACGTTTTTGGGTTGCAGCCTGTTTTTCAGATTAGGTTTTATGGTGATTCCTTGGGAGTTCAAGGGGGGTATTGTAGACTATTAATTCGGGTTGGATTCTATGTTGTTCTTATTTCGGTTATTTAATTGTTTAGGCCACGAGGCTACCGGTTTAGGAGCGCCATCGTTGTTCGCTAACGCCGCAACGCGAAGGCAAGTACTTTGTTGCTTTTGAGTGTTATGATTGTGAATGTTTTCATGAATATAGTGTGACATATTGTGTTACCCGAGATCTTTGAATTGGTTATGTTCTTTCATTATGTGGAGTATATCTTGAGAGATGGTATTATCACTGTTCATGTTCATATCATGCATCCTTTTATTCATGTTATGTCCACGGGAGTGGATTGTAAGTCCCACCATTCCAATGTGGGCAATTTTGGACATTGTCATGTCCGCCCACGGAGTGGATTGAAAGACCCATCAATTCCAAAGATGGGCACGTAAGACCCATCAATTCCAGTATGGGCAGCTTTGGACACCTATATGAAACGTTCTTCATATAGGACTTGGATCCCCGCACTTTTGTTAAGGTGCGGGCTTAAGTGAACACCGACGGTGTGTCACTCACTATACCAGATATGCATGTGTGCAGTCCATCCTTGATTACATTCATTCATTTCATGTTTTCATAAGTGTTCACTCGATGCAAGGTTCGCATTCTTAAATGGTGATGTCCTGTTTGTATATGTGTTCTTTCTCTTTCATCAGTACTTGCCGAGTCATGGACTCACTCTTGCGTTGTTTGTTTATTTTAGGTAACCCCGATGTTGGCTCACTTGGGAGGGAGTAGACACACACTACTGCTCACATCATCCTATTCATGTTCAAGATTAAATTTAGTTTTATCTTACATTCGTTGATGATGAACTGTAATAATTAAATTATAATTGGTGAAGGAAGGATACCTTCTCCACATGGATGTTGATTTATTACTGCGTGTGAACCTTCTTTATTGATGATCGGAATTAAATAACTTAAAAGGTGAAGGAAGGATACCTTCATCATATCCTATTTAACTTAATGCTGTCTTTAGTTGATATACTTGTTTCAAATTCTTCCGCATTATGGATGTATGTTAGATGTTTTAGGTGACATCTTGGCTTCCGGATAGCCAGGGTGTTACAGTTGGTATCAGAGCCAGGTTAGGTCCGTGGTTAATAGAAGAACATTAAAATGACACACTATGCACAGTAGGTGGGGTTGGGAATCTATTGCTTCCGCATTTCTATTGTTATGTTTCATTCGTTGAGCAATTGTTGAGTTGCTTTTGTATTATCTTTCTTGTTGTTAATCTATGATCTACTATGATATTCATTATCTATGAACTAATACTTTGATTGTCGTGAGATGATCCTGGATATTCATAATTGAGTATTTTGGTGAAGCATGTTGTTAACGGATGATAAGAAGTGGAGGTCGTGGTTGTTACTCCGATTCACGAGTTACACCACTGTTCGCGAAGACGTGGTTAGAGGAGTAGTTACCCAGTATCATCGTTTCGTACTAAGTATGAGTTACTTTAGAAAGTTGTTCTCTTCTTTCATTTCGAATTTGGCAATTCTTGTCTGTGGTGGTTGATGAATTTCTCCGGGTTTGTGGTCCATGATAGTTATGGTTTTCCATAGATCCCTCTTGGTTCTCTCAAACAATTATTGCTTTTCATCGTTGAGTTGCTTTTACTACTTATGATCGTTGTCAATTGGCAAGATTGATGTTTTCTTGGTTGCTCCTTCTTTCTCATTGAAAAAAGAATGACTCATTTACTCGTTTGATAGCTTGGTTAGTGAGAGTTTCCTGCTGTAAGTTCGTTTGCCTAGGAAAGCTTTGGCTTTATGCGTTTCTTTTGGATTACTTCGAGCGTTGAGATTTGAAGTCTCTCTTTTGCTGCAGTAAGGTGTTAGAATCCTTTTGTGATGTCTTGTCATGCTTAAAATGAGAAGTTATAACTAAGCGAATAGATTGTTACGATATGAGTTATCAAGTTGGGTTATTAGCATGGTGCAAATCAGTTATTCTTAACTACCATCTATGAAGGTGAAATTGATTAATTTGAAATATCCTTGTATTTGATACATCTTGTATGTTAAATAAAGACTGTCCATATCTGCTCGTAACCTATAGATCTTACATAAGAGCTAGATTTATCTATTCCATGGTATGCTAAAATTGTTGAAACTTGTATAAAGGACCGGATGGGTGCGGTGTATCGATTCGAAACCTTGTTTATAGAAAATTATGTTAGTGAATCTTTAATCATGTTTTGAAATGATTTCTATGTTTATATATGGTTATGTGTTTGCAAATGGAATTAGTACCGTATGTTCATACATGATTAATACAATCATCATTTGTTTTTGAGCGCTAAAGAAGGTGTAGAGCAACACCCACAAAGTGGAGTAGACGAATTTCGTAAGTAGTCTTTGATATCGTGCCTTGTGATATTGTTATTGCTTAGCATAGTCTTGTTATAATAAATTTGTTTCAACCTTTTGTTTGTGTTCCCTTTGGGAAGTTTTAGGATGGAGTAATAAAGTTTGATGATTCTTGGTACTAGTATATGTTGTCGATGTTTTTGAATCACAAAATGGGAGAATGAGGTTAACTCTTATAGTAATTTGATCACCTATGGTGATATTTCCTAAATGATCAAATTTTAAGTTTTGTGTTCATGATCCTTTGGGGTTCAAGCTTTATGTGGTAAATGAAGTTTATCGAGTAGCGATATGTTGCAAAGTTATAATGGTTCTTCAAGAATGCAAGTGCTTTGATTTGAGTACTTATTTGTTCTTATCTGTTAAGGTTCGATATTCTCTTCTTGTGAGGCTTAAGTGTTCAACTGTGGACTCCACTTATGTTCTATAAGTTCATTGCTTAATTGGTTTCTTCCTTGGTCCGTGTTCAAGTAGTGGTGGATGAGTTTTCTAGTTGGTGAAAATCGTTTCCATTTGTCTCTTCTTTTGAGAAAGAATCAATTCATTCTTTTCACGTGGGTCTTTTGAAGTGTTTTCTAATTGTTGTTGTGAAATTGATGTTAATACCCATAGTAATTTGATCGCCTTTGGTGATATCGTTCAGATGAGAATAATTCAAGTTTAGCTTTCGTGATATTTTCTTTGAGCCCATGAATCATCTCGTAGCTGAAATTATTTTAAATAAATTAAGGTATTGGATTGTCCTGTTGCTTCTTAAGAGATTTGTGTGATTTAATTTTAAAGGCTCTTTGGTCTGAGTTGGCAACGTGAGGTTGCAATCAAAGAACTTATGTTGGTTCCTTTAAGAGGAGAATAATCTACTTGCGTTTCGCGAAATCAGAATTGGAAATGTCTCGAGTTTGGTGGTGAGATTATTTGGATCTCATGTTTCTTGTGTAGTTGAACTGTTCTGAACAAATATGACGTATGGAAGAATTTCATTGGTTCTTAATTAGTCCTTGTGGTTTGGACTAAAGATCTTATCTTGTTCGTTGTGGCAAAGCGATGTTAGTCAAAGAATTAATTTCAGTGTTAAGGGAAAGAGTGCAGTAGGAATATTTGAGAATTTGAGTCAAGTTTTGTAACTTGTAGTTATTCGAATTGTTCATAAACTTTTTACTCTTTTCACTCAAGAGTTGTCGAGTTTCAATCGCAATGTCATTTTTTCTTATTAGTGGTTATTTGCTATTCCCTTTTCAAGGGATGCGTGCCCTCATTGTGAACTCAACTTTCGTTTTTCCAGATCTTTATTACCAGATTATTTCTTTTGGTTTTGTGCTCACTGTGAGCAGTAACATTTTCCTGTGTGGTGAAATTTGTTCTTATTCGCCTCTTTCTTTTGAGAAAGGATCAACCGTTTTGTGCTGTAAAGTTTTACAACTCGTAAGTTGTTGTTTGTTTGGTGGTGGTTAAGTGATTGTAGGGGTGAGTTTTTGCTACCCAGCTATTGGAGTAGTAATAGAAGATGAGTTGGTTTTGACCTGAATCTCTTGGAGGGAAGTTGATTCAGATGGAATGTTTGGTTTCGAGGTAAAATCGTATATTGTTCGACTAAGTAGGACCTATGGTATAGTGTAGTTCCAGAACCTTGGTTCATGTTGAAATGTTGGGGATTATCAAATGTATGGAAATCGTAATCAATTTTATACAGTAACACTATTGAAAGTATCGCGATGTGGTATGAGTGATTCCTGATGATGTCAATGAGTGAGTATATCGGAATTGTGGGGATCATAGAGATTTAATCCGATGATTTCACTATTTGTTATAAGAGGAATTCGTTGTAGAGGTCTCGGAGGTTAAATTTGGGCTTTCCGTTTTCATACTAAACTTTTGGTCACCCAAAGATTGGTGTGTAGAGGAGATAGAAAACTGGAGTACCCTGAGTAGTGGAATGATTGTCGATAGAACCCTTTTGTTGTAGTTCATGAGCGGGTGTACTGAAAATTCTGATGTGATATTCTTGAAAGTTGGAGGTGATGAGATTGCATGGGTTTTGAGGGCTTTGGTGCCTTCTATCAAATTAATGTCATCGGTTGAAGGAGTGGTCCAGAGTGTTGGTGGAATCAATAAAGTCTCTCCACAAAGGTGTGGATGATGTATTTCGGTTTAAGCCTAATTTGAGGTTGTTAAATTAAGAGGTTTGAGCCTGTGGTATGCGATGAATTCAATTCCAATGTCTGAGAGAAATTTTATTCCTAAAAGAGGAATTGAAAAAAAGGATGTTACCTTGGGTTTTGAAGCGTTTTCTTGTTACTCATTTGAGCTTTATGTTGTTGGATGGTGTCTTCGCATGGTGAGTTGGTGTTGTGTTGGCATGTTTGCTTCTTTCCAATTCAGCAAAACAAAAGAAGTTTTTGGTTTGAGCGTTCAAGTGATCTCCCTTTGGCTTTCGTGGACGTTTATTCGCAATTTGCCACTTGGAAAGTGGAAAGGTTTTCTTGATGAAATTCGATTTGGATTTTACTCTTCGATTACTCGATTGGTAACGTATAGTTGTGATGTGAATTTTTCTTATTCAGATGTCTTTTGCGGTAAAAGAGTTTGCTTAAAAGAATTCGATTGTATGTTTCCGGTTAAAAGAGGGTGATCTTTGTTCGTGAAGAGTTCAATGGAGAGGTGGAACAAGATTTCCGTGCTCTATGTGCTTGTTGTGTGGTTCGACTTCAAGGAGAAGGTTAACCCTGAGTTCATTGGGTTGTTTTCGATATTTGTCGTTTCGCTAAGACCGTCTCGGATTCCTACACGTTGTACTCACTTTTGGTTTCATTTGGTGTGGAGTGAGTACAGGAGATCCGGAGTTTGTTATTCGTTAACAACGTTGACCATCGAGTAGGATCTTACCTTCGAGTCTCGTCCGATGAGTATAGTGGAAGTGTCGGGACGAGTGTTAAGACAGACGTCGATTTGTGTCAAGATGTTGTGGTGTCCTCATCCAGAAAGAGGCCACTTAGGAGCTGGAGGCTCGCATGCACGAGCATTATTCAGATTTGTTCGTGTCGAGTACATGTTACTGTTATTAATTTTTAGTTGCAACCGACCTTTCGCGAGAGTCGGTGTGAGGATTCGGTCGAATCCTATTTAAGGGGGGTAGAATGTAATACCCGATTATTCGATATCGAATGCTGTAAGATTAGAGAGGAAATAAGTTAAAATTCAGAATTTTAGGAGAAGTATGGGCCGCCAACCCATATTCGAGAAGAGGAGCCACCATAGTGGCCCAAGGCCCATGAGTGGGCGGCAGCCCATTAGAAGGCAAGGGGGAGGGGACCAAACCCTAGCCCCATTTGCTACAGTAGCCGCCGTGCTACAGTAGCGGCGTGCTACAGTGCCTCGCCGCTTGCTGCTCCTCCTCTCCCCGGCGCCATCTTTCCTGCTGCTTGTGGCCGACCGTGGGAAGAAGAAGAAGAGGAAGGAAGAGAGGATTGAAGGAGAATTTCTTCGTAGGATTTGATCAGCGATCTCCGATGGTTCTACAAGGGTAATGATCGATTTCCTCGCTGTTTAGGTTGTTTCAGATGCGAATTCGATTAGTTTGATTGGATTGAATTGCTGCCGTTAGAATTTCAGTTCTGTCCTGAATGTTGCGTGGCCTGTTTCGTGATCTTAGAGGCCGAATTTGGGTTGTCCATCTCCTAGAGTTTTGTAGATATTGATCTTAGCTTTGGTGGCCACCAAGAACACTGAATTCCGACTTTCGAGTCAAAAGTTATGATAGATTTACTATCTGCTGTCCAGAATCCTGACGAGAATTAGCAGTCTCTGTATAGGTTGATTTATGGCCTAGTTAGAGGGTGATTCAGAGGTCTTGCCCATAACAAATTTTGAAGGTGATATCACTAGCTTTCAGGATTGATAAAGAACACTTCATTTGGAGTTATAGATCAAAAGTTATGCACTTTTCTTTGTGACTGTCCAGATTGTATGTCAGTCTGTCCAGATTGTATGTCAGTTTCTATCTTTAATTTTGACCCGTGTGCCACTTTTTGTTAAAGGCAAAATTTGAATGTTGTGCCAACTAGTTTATTGTATTTAATTTCATAACCTTTTCAGATTGTTAAAGAACGCTCAATTCGGAGTTGTAGATTAAAAGTTATGGTTGTTTTAGTATTACTGTCCTGTTTGTTCAGACAGAAGCTGTGCTGCTGTTTTGTTTTCTTTATTAGAGAAGTTTATTGGCCGAATTGGGAAATCTCATCAACTTGAATGTTATAGATATGTTCGTTAAGATGAGGTAGGATCTGGACTCATCTCATTTCGAGTCCCACGTCATTAACTACTGTCATTTTCGTGCTGCTGTCCCGACACGTTTTTGGGTTGCAGCCTGTTTTTCAGATTAGGTTTTATGGTGATTCCTTGGGAGTTCAAGGGGGGTATTGTAGACTATTAATTCGGGTTGGATTCTATGTTGTTCTTATTTCGGTTATTTAATTGTTTAGGCCACGAGGCTACCGGTTTAGGAGCGCCATCGTTGCCTGCTAACGCGTCGCAACGCGGAAGGCAAGTACTTTGTTGCTTTTGAGTGTTATGATTGTGAATGTTTTCATGAATATAGTGTGACATATTGTGTTACCCGAGATGTTGAATTGGTTATGTTCTTTCATTATGTGGAGTATATACTGAGAGATGGTATTATCACTGTTCATGTTCATATCATGCATCCTTTTATTCATGTTATGTCCACGGGAGTGGATTGTAAGTCCCACCATTCCAATGTGGGCAATTTTGGACATTGTCATGTCCCGCCCACGGAGTGGATTGAAAGACCCATCAATTCCAAAGTATGGGCACGTAAGACCCATCAATTCCGGTATGGGCAGCTTTGGACACCTATATGAAACGTTCTTCATATAGGACTTGGATCCCGCACTTTTGTTAAGGTGCGGGCTTAAGTGAACACCGACGGGTGTGTCACTCACTATACCAGTATATGCATGTGTGCAGTCCATCCTGATTACATTCATTCATTTCATGTTTTCATAAGTGTTCACTCGATGCAAGGTTCGCATTCTTAAATGGTGATGTCTGTTTGTATATGTGTTCTTTCTCTTTCACTGTACTTGCTGAGTCATGGACTCACTCTTGCGTTGTTTGTTTATTTTAGGTAACCCCGATGTTGGCTCACTTGGGAGGAGTAGACACACACTACTCGCTCACATCATCCTATTCATGTTCAAGATTAAATTTAGTTTTATCTTACATTCGTTGATGATGAACTGTAATAATTAAATTATAATTGGTGAAGGAAGGATACCTTCTCCACATGGATGTTGATTTATTACTGCGTGTGAACCTTCTTTATTGATGATCGAATTAAATAACTTAAAAGGTGAAGGAAGGATACCTTCATCATATCTGTTTAACTTAATCTGTCTTTAGTTGATATACTTGTTTCAAATTCTTCCGCATTATGGATGTATGTTAGATGTTTTAGGTGACATCTTGGCTTAGGATAGCAGTGGTGTTACATAATATCGAGCAGTTAGGTCCGTGGTTAATAGAAGAACATTAAAATGACACACTATGCAGGTGGGGTTGAATCTATTGCTTCGCATTTCTATTGTTATGTTTCATTCGTTGAGCAATTGTTGAGTTGCTTTTGTATTATCTTTCTTGTTGTTAATCTATGATCTACTATGATATTCATTATCTATGAACTAATACTTTGATTGTCGTGAGATGATCTGATATTCATAATTGAGTATTTTGGTGAAGCGTGTTGTTAACGGATGATAGAAGTGGAGTCGTGGTTGTTACCGATTCACTGTGTTACACACCATGTCGCAAGACGTGGTTAGAGGAGTAGTTACCAGTATCATCGTTTGGTACTAAGTATGAGTTACTTTAGAAAGTTGTTCTCTTCTTTCATTTCAATTTGGCAATTCTTGTCTGTGGTGGTTGATGAATTTCTCCGGTTTGTGGTCCATGATAGTTATGGTTTTCCATAGATCCTCTTGGTTCTCTCAAACAATTATTGCTTTCATCGTTGAGTTGCTTTTACTACTTATGATCGTTGTCAATTGGCAAGATTGATGTTTTCTTGGTTGCTCCTTCTTTCTCATTGAAAAAGAATGACTCATTTACTCGCTTGATAGCTTGGTTAGTGAGAGTTTCTCTGTAAGTTCGTTTGCCTAGAAAGCTTTGGCTTTATGCGTTTCTTTGGATTACTTGACGTTGACAAGGGCCTGGAATGCTACTAAACTAACACTATAACCATTTTAACATTGATACAATTCTCTAAAATCCGATAGAACCTCCTTTGTTTAGTTACTAAACTGGAGATCCCAACTTTTAAATGTAACATAGTTAAATAATCCAACATCTAGCATAATCAAGAGACCACCAAAACTATGCTAATCAACACTATATCATCCATAGCATGCTAAACAACTACAAGCATAAATAAAAAGACATCCATTATCCTCTAATCAACTCTATTACAAGTTATTCCAAGCAGCGGGAGTAATCATAAAGAATTCTTTAAGCAAGTTTCTCATCTACTAAATTATCATTCTATCAATTCAAATGTGTGTAGTTCGTGCCATTGTGCAACCACTCTAAGTCTTACTCCCTCCCATACATGCCGTTCTTGTAAAGTGGTACCTAAAAACACAACAATAGCAAGAGTGAGTCCAAAGACTCAGCAAGTACAATAAATGGCAATAATAACATAAACAACTGTAATCATCAACATCCATCTACAATCTCTATTATAAACATGTCATATGCTCATGCTATGCAAGAAGCTCAAGTGCACTTTCTCTTTCTCTTTATCTTTTGCATTTTACCGGTAATGCAAAGTATGCAACCGTCATTGCATACCCATGCTCGTGCTCATAGCGAGGACTAATTGCCCAATACTCCGCAAGTAAAGGGACCTCAAGCCCACACTCCACAAGTGTGGGGACCATAAGCCATCGTTTTCATGATGGGGACCTCTTTCAATGCCCACATTCCACGAATGTAGGGACCTCAACCTGTCATCCACATGACGGGACCTCGAATATGCATAGTCATATGATAGCATGATGCACATGAACAAAACTTTAAACCATCATAAATTTGTATTCACAACGTCATACATGAATAAACTTATTCATACTTCTAGCATTCATCATCGTTGACATTCATAGCATTCTAGCATCCATGAATAGCACATATATTCATAATACTAGCAAACATGAACAATCACTCATGAATAACAATTAATCATAGACTTCATAACTTGCAAACATCCATGAATAACACGTAACTCATATCACTAGAAACCATGAATATTACCAATCATACCACCATAACAATCATGACAACACAAATTCTATAAGTATTTATCAAAGAATGCCATTCAATAATTCCAATTATATCCATCTTTATACTTGCCTTAACCGCGAGAGAACGAGGGATGTGCGTATGTACTGCCCCAGGATCAATCCATCACTGAATATATTTATAAGGCGCACTAAGACAATCATACTGGACCAAAAGCATAAATAATAGCATAACCGAACTCGCTATACTCTCAAGCGCATTTCCCAATTCCAACTCCTATAGATCGATATGTCCCCTCTGTGGACAGCCAACTTCTAAAATTCGTATCTTTTAGCACAGGAGTCCAAATGAGGTGTTCTTAGACTTCATTGAAAGGTTATCAATTTCCCTAACTAAACCTAGTTGATGGACATCTCAAATTCTGTTTTAAATGACTCTAATAGATCAATGAACAACATCTGTCCAGATCATCTAACAGTGCGGACAGCAAAGACTGATAACGGACATAACTTTTGATTGGCTGAACCAAAATTAGTGTTCTTTAACAATCTGAAAAGCTACCAAAGTCTAGTTGGGCAAAATTTCAGATTTTGCCTCTAACAAAATTTGGCCCACGGCTCAAATCTGTTGTGCGAATTAATGATGAAATATTGGCTGAAATAAAATATCCATAACTTTTGTTCTACAACTCCAAATTGGACGTTCTTTATCAATCTCGAAAGCTTATAAAATTCTATACAATAGCCTAGTTGGCATGACATTCATATTTTTCCTTTAACAAAAAGTGGCACACGGGTCAAAACTAATGATAGAAACTTACATACAATCTGAACAGCCACATTGAAATGTACATAACTTTTGTACCGTAACTCGGAATTAAGTGATATTTATGCCCACTGAAAGCTAAGAACGAACCCCACATAACTCTAGGAGATGTGATCCTCTGATTCGGCTTCTAAGATCACAAAAACAGCCGCGCAAACTACTGGAAAGAACGCGATATATTAAACCGACGAAAATCGATCTACCAAACGACATCAACCGCAACTACCATGCATCAACCAATGAAGAACACGTGACGTTACCCTTGTAGAATCGCAGAAAGATGAAGAAATCTCCCCGCGTAGACAATCACCTCTCCTTTCTTCACTTGATTGGTAGCAGAGAGCACCGACGGCAAGGAAGGGAGGCACCAACGGATGGGGGGGGCTGCTTGGGGAGGGGAGGGTGATGCACTGTAGCACCGCGGTTACTGTAGCACGGCGACAGCCACTATAGTACGGGTTGGTACTGTAGCAGTTTTAGGGTTTTCCCCCCTTTTGGGCCTTGGTGCTGTGGGCCAAAAGCCCATAGCCCAGGTTTTGAAGAAATTTCAGAAAAAACCCTTTAACTATTTTTGTTTTCTCTCTAACACGTTTCGGAGTAATACACCCCCCTCTAAACTTCTGTTAAATCCATTTCCTAATTGGTTCTTCTCCCTAAATTATTTCTTCTCACTTAAATAAATTTGGGGTATTACACATACCCTATTTAGCTAATCTAATTTTTTTTTGGTATCTTGCTATTCTCCTAGTTTAAAAAGTATTTTCAGCATTTACAATTTTTTAGTGTGTAAAAATGAAAACCAACAAAGTTTCAACTTTGTTTGGTATTTTTGCGGATTTAATCTAAATCATTCCAGTACATCACCATAAATAATATCTATATGGTAAACTAAACTATACACAACTAAAATGATGTACAATATTGTCACAGCCCCAATTTCAGTTATTGGAATTTAGGTGCATTTCATGAGCATACATATCATTTTTGAATCATTTGCACAATTGGTTGCATTTAAAAATTTAAATTCAAGTCAAATTTAAAACTTGAAAAGAAACTTCCAAAAGAAAACTGAAGTATAAGGCTTGGAAAGAACCCTAGAGAATTATTTAATGAAATACTAGTTTAATTATCATGATTTAATATAATTTTTTTGTCAAATTTTTAGAGATTAGTTTCACTTTGAGAAAAATCTGTGTTCCTTACTTAAAACAATTCGATTAAGAATTTTAAATTAAGTATTTAAAGCATGAACATAGAAGTTTTAGAATTTATATGGGGTCTATATCATCCCAGCAGCTTCTCTAATTTTTTTTGTATTTTTATATATTTGTTTGATATTTGTAAACCTCTGGTCAAACTTTTAAGTTTGATTTTGGTTCTAGTCAACCTTTAGACCCTGCCCAAACCAAATGGTACTGTAGCGACTCAAACCCACGTGACATGGTTAGGCCCGGCCTTGTGCTGTCAGGATCGACCCGAGCCATGTTAAAAAGGGCTCAGTCCAACCTCTAGGTTGCACGCGAACCGTTTGATTTGAAACGGACGGACCAGATATATGGGAATGTTCTGTAATACCCTGAATATCAATTAGAGAGTACTTTATTCGGGAGAGGGAAATTTGTTTAAATTTTAGTTTTTGGGGGCACTTTTGATCTTGGGCCTCAGGCCCATGTTTGTGCACCTTGAGGCCGACTTTAAGTGGGCCAAGAGGGGAGGCACCCCCAAAAGCCCAAGCCGCCCCTCCCCTCCTAAACCCTAGGCCGAACTCCCCTCCCTCCCCCCTTTTCCACCCTTGGCCGCCACCCTCTCCTCATCTCCCTTCCTGCGCCTCCACCTCCACCCCTTCCCATGGCAGCCACCTCCATTCCTCCCCTTGGCAACCATCTCCTCTCCGTTGGTGCTGCCGGCCGAAGCAAAGAAGAAAGGGGGAAGTGGGGGAGAGGCGATCATCATGAGGGTTTCAACGATTCACACATGTCTTCGAGGGTATTCATCAACTTCCCCGCTGTTGGTTCAATTCGTTCTTGTTAGAAATCGTTTTTTTGTGATTCGTCGTTGGTGCTGCGTGTAGAATCAGATTGCTGCTCTATGTTGTGCGACAGTTTTCGCATAGACCAAGGCCGAATTAGGATCTGTGATCTCCTAGAGAGTTGTAGAGTTTTTCGTCAGGTTTCAATGGCCACTGAGTTCACATGAATCCGAGTTATGGTTTGGAAGTTACGGCCAATTCTTTACTGCTGTCCAGAATTGTGTTTAATTATGAGCAGTCACTTAAATTAGTAGATTGTTTATTGTTAAGGTCCGAATTGGGACTTCTCCCTATTATAAAATTTGTAGGCATTGGTCTTATCTTTCCAGATTGATAAAGAACATCTAATTTGGAGTAGTAGAACAAAAGTTATAGATGTTTTGTTTTAGTTGTTATTTCTGTCTGTTAATTACTGCCAACAGATTTAAGCCGTGGGCCAAATTTTGTTAGAGGAAAAATCTGAGATTTTGCCCAACTAGAATTTTGTAGTTATGTCAGTTAAGAATCCATAGAAACTGGTCTCACCTCATTCCGAGTCCCAGATCAATAGATATGATTTTTACCGTTCTGCTGTCCAGTTTCGGTTTGTGCCTGAGTAGTCTGTTTTCAGATTAGAGCTAACTAGCTAATTGTGGATTGTCGGGAAGGTGTGGTAGAACGTTAATGGAAGCGCCCTGTTATATGTGGTATTTATTTCGAGTACTTACTGGTGTAGGCAGAGAAGCTTCGGGTTTAGGGACATCTTCTTTGCCTACTACCGCAGCGCTTCGTGAAAGGCAAGTACTTTGATGTTCATATGTTTGGTGTATGATGCATGCTTGATGACAGTATTGTGTTTTTCTGATATCCACAAGAATATTCAAAGTTGATGTCCTTTTTCTTATGTGTTATATACATGAGTATATATATGATGTCTTTCATAATTCATACTTCAGTTCATGCATCCTGTTTCATGTGCCTTCCACGGGAGTGGATTATAAGACCCAACAATTCCAGTATGGGCACGTAAGACCCACCAGTCCAATGTGGGCAGTTTTGGACACCCGTATGAAACGTTCTTCATGCGGGATTGAGATCCCCGTATTTTGGTTAAATACGGGCTTAAGTGCACACCGACGGGTGTGTCACTAGCTATACCGGTATAAGCATGTGTGCAGTCCATTCCTTTCATTAAATCCATTCATTCTATTCATCCATATACTCATTCGGGGTATGTTCGCATTCTTTAATGATGAGGTCTTGTTCGTATTTGTGGTATGTTCATTTATTCACTGTACTTGCTGAGTCACGGACTCATTCTTGCTTTATTTGTTTATTTTAGGTGATCATTGATGCTGGCTCTATCGAGAGGGGATAGACACACACTAATCATGCAATTCACCATATTCAAGTTCAACAATATGATTTAGTTTCTATCTTTCATTCGTTAAGTGATGAACTGTAATAAATAGATTTAGATGGTGAAGGATGGATACCTTCTCCATGTTATGATTGATTATGTATTGCTTGTGATCTTCGATCACCCTTCGTTACACTTGCTTGAATTCAGTCTATTGTCATGCAATGGTTCTATTAAATAGTGATTTCTTTATATCATTAGTTGATATTATTCAAATTCTTCTGCATTCTAGATGTAAGTTAGATGGTTAGGTGACATCTTGGCTTCCGAATAGCCAGGGTGTTACAGTTGGTATCAGAGCGGGCTTTAGGTCCGTGGTAATTAAGTTATTAAAATGACACACTGTGCACAGTAGGTGGGGTTTGGGTAATCCATCGTATCTGTATTTCCAGTGGTGTGTTTCATCATGTTGAACTGTTTTTGAATTACTTCTGTACTATCATTCTTGTTGTCAATCTATGATCTGCTATGATATTCTATATCTATGAACTAATACTACAATTGTCATGAGATGATCCTATATATTCATAATTGAGAATTTTGGTGAAGCGTGTTGTTAACGGATGTTAAGAAGTTGAGGTCGTGGTTGTTGCTCTGGTATTCACCAGGGTACACCACCGTTCGTGATATGTGGACAGGGGAGTAGATACCCCGAGTACCAAAGTTACAGGTGTTGAGCGTGAGTTGCTTTAGAAAGTTGTTCTCTTCCTTGATTTTTGAATTTTGTTCAATTCTTGTCCTGTGGAGGTTGATGAACTTTTCTTGAGTTTTTGCTTACATTTCAACCGATGAGTTTCATTAGTTATTCTTGGCTTCATAATATGAATACTTGTTCTCCTGACTGCTGGTCTATTGTTGTTTTTGTGTGAACGTTGGTTATTAGCAAGATTAAAATTTTTCATGGGAGTTATACACTTATTGTTGGGAAATATGGCTCCTTTATTCGATTGGTATTTCAGATACTACAAGTTTTCTGTTGCAAGTGCTTTAACATGTGAAAGCTTTGGCTTTATGTATTTCTTTTGGATTACCTCGAGCGTTGAGGTTTAACGTCTCTCTTTTGCTTAATGAAGGTGTTAGAATCCTTTTATGATGTCTTATCATGCTTAAAATGAGAAGTTATAACTAAATGAATAAATTGCTATGATGTGGGTTACTAAGTTGGGTTTTTAGCATGGTGCAAATCAATTATTCTTAACTACCATCCATGAAAGTGAAATTGATTAATTTGAAATGTCCTTGTAATTTATACATAGTGTATGTTAAATAAAGATTGTCCATATCCGTTCAGAACCTATAGATCTTACATAAGAGCTAGATTTATCTATTTCCTGGTATGCTAAAATTGTTGAAACTTGTATAAAGGAACAGATGGGTGCTGGTGTATCGATTCGTGAAACCTTGTTTATAGAAAATTATGTTAGTGAATCTTTAATCATGTTTTGAAATGATTTCTGAACAAAGGTGAAATGTGAATCTATGTTTATATATGGTTATGTGATCGCAAATGGAATTAGTACCGTATGTACACACATGATTAGTACAATCATCAATTGTTAATGAGCGCTGAAGAAGTGTTGAGCAACACCAATAGTTGAGTAAATGAATTTCATAAGTAGTCTTTGATATCGTGCCTTGTGATATTGTTATTGCTTAGCATAATCTTGATATAATAAATTTGTTTCAACCTTGTGGTTTGTGTTCCTTTTGGGAAGTTTTAGGATGGAGTAATAAAGTTTGATGATTCTTGGTACTAGTGTATGTTGTCGATGTTATTAAATCGTAAAAATGTGAGAATGAGGTTAATTCTCGTAGTAATTTGATCACCCATGGTGATATTTCCTAAATGATCAAATTTCAAGTTTTGTGTTCATAATCTTTTGGGGGTTCAGGCTCTATGTGGTAAATGAAGTTTATCGAGTAACGATATGTTGCAAAGTTATAATGGTTCTTCAGTGATGCAAGTGTTTCGATCTTGAATACTTATTTGTTCTTATCTGTTAAGGTTCGATATCCCCTTCTTGTGAGGCTTATGCTTTCAACTGTGGACTCCACTTATGTTCTATGAGTTCATTCCTTAATTGGTTTTCCCCTTAGTCCCGTGTTCAGTGCGAGTGGTAGATGAGTTTTCTAGTTGGTGAAAAATCGTTTTCATTTGTCTCTTCTTTTGAGAAAGAATCAACTCATTCTTTTCACGTTGGTCTTTTGAAGTGTTTTCTAATTATTGTTGTGAAATTGATGTTAATACCTATAGTAATTTGATCGCCTTTGGTGTTATTGTTCAGATGAGAATATTTCAAGTTTAGCTTTCATGATATTTTGGAGCTCATGAATCATCTGGTAGCTGAAATTATTTTAAATAAATTAAGGTATTGGATTGTCCTGTTACTTCTTAAGAGATTTGTGTGATTTAATTTTTAAAGGCTCTTTGGTCTGAGTTGGCAACGTGAGGTTGCAATCAAAGAAGTTATGTTGGTTCCTTTAAGAGGAGAATAATCTGCTTGCTTTTCGCGAAATCCTGTAATTGGAAATGTTTCGGGTTTGGTGGCTGAGATTATTTGGATATCATGTTTCTTGTGTAGTTGAACTGTTCTGAACAAATATAACGTATTGAAGAATTTTATTGGTTCTTAATTAGTCCTTGTGGTTTGGACTAAAGACCTTATCTTGTTCGTTGTGGCAAGCGATGTTAGTCAAAGAATTAATTTAGTGTTAAAGGAAAGAGTCAGAGGAATATTTGAGAATTTGAGTCAAGTTTTGTAAGTTGTGGTTATTTGAATTGTTCATAAACTTTTTGCTCTTTTCACTCAAGAGTTGCCGAGTTTCAATCGCAATGTCATTTTTTTTCTTAATTAGTGGTTATTTGCTATTCCCTTTTCGAGGGATGCGTGCCCTCCGCTGTGAACTCAACTTTCATTTTCCCAGATCTTCATTACCAGATTATTTCTTTTGGTTTCGTGCTCACTGTGAGCAGTAACATTTTCCTGTGTGGTGAAATTTGTCCTTATTCGCCTCTTTCTTTTGAGAAAGGATCAACAGTTTTGTGTTGCAAAGTTTTACAAAGAGTAAGTTGTCAATTGTTTGGTGGTGGTTAAGTGATTGTAGGGGTGAGATTTTGCTACCAAGCTATTGGGGGAGTAATAGAAGATGAGTTGGTTTTGACCTGAACCTCTTGGAGGGAAGTTGATTCAGATGGAATGTATGGCTTCGAAGTAAAACTGTATAGTGTTCGACTAAGTAGAACCTATGGTATAGTGTAGTTCCAGAACTTTGGTTCATGTTGAAATGTTGGGGATTATCAAATGTATGGGAACCTTAATCAATTTTATAGATTAACACAATGGGAAAGTATTGCGATGTTGGGTGAGTGATTCCTGATGATGTCAATGAGTGAGTATGTCGAAATTGTGGGGATGTTAGAGATTTAATCCGATGATTTCACTATTTGTTATAAGAGGAATTCGTTGTAGGGGTCTTGGAGGTTAAATTTGGGCTTTCCATTTTCATGCTAGACTTTTGGTCGCCCAAAGATTTGTGTGTAGAGGAGATAGAAAACTGGAGTATTCTGAGTAGTGGAATGAGTGTTGATAGAACCCTTCTGATGTAGTTCATGAGCGGGTGTACCGAGGATTCTGATGTGTTATTCTTGAAAGTTGGAGGTGATGAGATTGCATGGGTTTTTGAGGTGCTTTGGTGCCTTCTATCAAAGTAATGTCATCAGTTGAAGGAGTTGTCTAGAGTGTTCAGTGGAATCAATAGAGTCTCTCCACAATGGTGTGGATGATGTTTTCGGTTTAAGCCTAATTTGAGGATGTTAAATTAAGAGGTTTGAGCCTATGTGGTATGCGATGAATTCGAATTCCAAGGTTTGAGAGAGATTTTATTCCAAAAAGTGAAACTAAGAAAAAAAAGATGTCTTCTTGAGTAGTGAAGCGTTTTCTTTATTCTCGCATGAGCTTTGTGTTGTTGGCTGATGTCCTTGGCAATTTGAGTTGGCGCTGTACTAGCATGTATGATTCTTTCCAATTCAGACAAAACAAAAGAAGTTTTTGGTTTGGGCATTTGAGTGATTTATCCTTTAGCTTTCGTGGTGTTCATTCGCAAATTGCCTGATTAGAAAGTGGGATTTCTTTCATGTTGAGTTGTCAATTTTGGATTTGATCCTTTTGGTGGAGAGTTGACAGTACGTGGTTGTGATGAGAACTCTTTGTTTTCAGTTGAATTCTCTTTGTAAAACAATTGTTTTTTTAAAAAAATCTGTTGTGCTTTCGTACCAAAGGGGATCTTGGCCCAGGTACATTGGCTCGTTTTCGACAGTTCAAGAGATTAGGAAGTTGGCATTTCGCCTTGACCGTCTTAGGTCCATACGCGAGGAACGCATTGTCTGGTTTGTTCTGGTACTGAGTGAGAACCTCGAAAAGTCGGGATTTGAGGTTTCGTTAAAGACGTTGACCATCGAGTAAGGTCTTACCTTCTATCCTCTTCTGATGAGTGTACTTGGAAATGTCGAGTTGAGTGTTAGTACAGACGTCGGTTTACGTCCTTGTGTTGTGGTCTCATTCAGTTCGAGAGAGAGGCCACTTGGAAGATGGAGTTTCGTATGCGCGAACGATATCCGAATTCGTTCGAAACGGGTGCTTGTTTGTCTTTGTTTCATTCCAGTCACATATTTCTTTCGTGTAGATTTGGTGTTTAGATTCGGGGCCGAATCCTGTTAAGGGGGGTAGAATGTAATACCCCGAATATCAATTAGAGAGTACATTATTCGGGAGAGGGAAATTTGTTTAAATTTCAGTTTTTGGGGGCACTTTTGATCTTGGGCCTTCGACCCATGTTTGTGCGACCTTGAGGCCGACTTTAAGTGGGCCAAGAGGGGAGGAACCCCAAAGCCCAAGCCGCCTCCTCCTAAACCCTAGGCCGAACTCCTCCCTCCCCCCTTTTCCACCCTTGGCCGCCACCCTCTCCTCATCTCCCTTCCTGCGCCTCCACCTCCACCCCTTCCCATGGCAGCCACCTCCATTCCCTGGCAACCATCTCCTCTCCGTTGGTGCTGCCGGCCGAAGCAAAGAAGAAAGGGGGAAGTGGGGGAGAGGCGATCATCGTGAGGGTTTCAACGATTCACACATGTCTTCGAGGGTATTCATCAACTTCCCCGCTGTTGGTTCAATTCGTTCTTGTTAGAAATCGTTTTTTTGTGATTCGTCGTTGGTGCTGCGTGTAGAATCAGATTGCTGCTCTATGTTGTGCGACAGTTTTCGCATAGACCAAGGCCGAATTAGGATCTGTGATCTCCTAGAGAGTTGTAGAGTTTTTCGTCAGGTTTCAATGGCCACTGAGTTCACATGAGTCCAAGTTATGGTTTGGAAGTTACGGCCAATTCTTTACTGCTGTCCAGAATTGTGATTAATTATCAGCAGTCACTTAAATTAGTAGATTGTTTATTGTTAAGGTCCGAATTGGGACTTCTCCCTATTATAAAATTTGTAGGCATTGGTCTTATCTTTCCAGATTGATAAAGAACATCTAATTTGGAGTTGTAGAACAAAAGTTATAGATGTTTTGTTTCAGCTGTTATTTCTGTCTGTTAATTACTGCCAGCAGATTTAAGCCGTGGGCCAAATTTTGTTAGAGGCAAAATCTGAGATTTTTCCCAACTAGAATTTTGTAGTTATGTCAGTTAAGAATCCATAGAAACTAGTCTCACCTCATTCCGAGTCCCAGATCAATAGATATGATTTTTACCGTTCTGCTGTCCAGTTTCGGTTTGTGCCTGAGTAGTCTGTTTTCAGATTAGAGCTAACTAGCTAATTATGGATTGTCGGGAAGGCGTGGTAGAACGTTAATGGAAGTGCCCTGTTATATGTGGTATTTATTTCGAGTACTTACTGGTGTAGGCAGAGAAGCTTCGGGTTTAGGGACATCTTCTTTGCCTACTACCATGACGCAACAGCGGAAGGCAAGTACTTTGATGTTCATATGTTTGGTGTATGATGCATGCTTGATGACAGTATTGTGTTTTTCTGATATCCACGAGAATATTCAAAGTTGATGTCCTTTTTCTTATGTGTTATATACATGAGTATATATATGATGTCTTTCATAATTCATACTTGTTCATGCATCTGTTTCATGTGCCTTCCACGGGAGTGGATTATAAGACAACAATTCCGGTATGGGCACGTAAGACCCACCGGTCAATGTGGGCAGTTTGGACACCGTATGAAACGTTCTTCATACGGGATTGAGATCCCCGTATTTTGGTTAAATACGGGCTTAAGTGCACACCGACGGGTGTGTCACTAGCTATACCGGTATAAGCATGTATGCAGTCCATTCTTTTCATTAAATCCATTCATTCTATTCATCCATATACTCATTCGGGGTATGTTCGCATTCTTTAATGATGAGGTCTTGTTCGTATTTGTGGTATGTTCATTTATTCACTGTACTTGCTGAGTCACGGACTCATTCTTGCTTTATTTGTTTATTTTAGGTGATCATTGATGCTGGCTCTATCGAGAGGGGATAGACACGCACTAATCATGCAATTCACCATATTCAAGTTCAACAATATGATTTAGTTTCTATCTTTCATTCGTTATGTGATGAACTGTAATAAATAGATTTAGATGGTGAAGGATGGATACCTTCTCCATGTTATGATTGATTATGTATTGCTTGTGATCTTCGATCACCCTTCGTTACACTTGCTTGAATTCAGTCTATTGTCATGCAATGGTTCTATTAAATAGTGATTTCTTTATATCATTAGTTGATATTATTCAAATTCTTCCGCATTGTGGATGTAAGTTAGATGGTTAGGTGACATCTTGGCTTTCGAATAGCCAGGGTGTTACATGTTCGGACCTCCGAGCATCCTTCTCACTCTGGGCTGTCGATTTTAAATCAAACCGCGTGTTTTCTTTTAGTTGAACCCAGCATGCGTGCGCTGTCCGATTTGGAACAGACAGTCCAGATCAGCGGGAATGTTTGGATCACTGAACAGCTCACACGAATTGAGCTATCAAATTTAAATCGGACCACACCGTTTTCAATGGTAAGCCCATCGCGCGCGAGCCGTTAGATTTAAATTCATGTGCCAGATGGCGTGGGAACATTCGGAACTCCGAACGCACCTTGACTTAGCACCGTAGGATCTAGATCGGACCGTCCACATGGATTTGGAACGTTTGGATTGCCGAAGAGTGTTTTCAATCCGAACCTTTGAAACTAGATCGTACAATCCGCAATCTTTCACTCTCGATCACATCGATTCTTTGAGACTGACAGCCTTGGCCCACATGTCGGTCTCTCTCTTCTTCATCTTCTCCGCGCCACTGCGTCAGCACCAAGCACATCGCGCATGAGGTGGCTTCGCACCCGCGTTTTTCGGGGTAAGCAGCACCACATGGCTAAACCATTGCTGACAATGCTTAACCTGGTGTTGCCACGAATCCATTTTGTGTCAGAAGTGACCGTAGAGGACTATCAAAACCACCGTGCCATTGTTTCGACCAAATTAGGGCGGCCATTGTTTCTTCCTCCTCAACGAAGTGTATCCTCTAGTCTCAGTGCCTTTCTTCCTCTTGTGCCATGCCTTATCCACGAAGCTAACTTGAGTTCTTGGTTTTGGTCGTAGTTTTCGGACGACAAGGTTGTCTTTTGTTGGTCCAGAGCACGCCCAGAGCGCCGTCATCATGGATTTCTTCACTCCGGTGAGCTCCTTAGTATTTCTTGCACATCAAATCTTGACTTAAGATATACTGTGCAAAACCCCTCAATCAATTCATTCTTTTGTTAACAGCGTGCTCGGGAATTTGGTTTTTTTTGAAGTTCGGCCGAAAGTACCCCCTTCGTCTCCATCTCCGGTCTGGTAGGCCATTCTTTGGTTCCTTTCGTCATAATCATCTTATGGGTCCATGTAATTTATCCCGATCACCCATTTCGTGATTCCTTGCTCAGGTCACCTTGTCCATGTGAAGCCCTTATCTCCGACACTAGGTCACCGTCGCTAGAGCTACTCCTTGGACCTTTGGCCGTTTTCTTAGCTCAGGTAGTTACTTTGTGAACCATAGATGCTTAAGCAGGCATCCACTCGTTTAAATTGTTGTCGGTTTGACATGACTGCTTATGTCGTGTTAGCACCACCGCATTTCTTTGCCGTGCCGCCGCTCCGGCCAAACTCCGGCCATGTTCCGACCACCACTAGGTTCATTGCACTATTGTGAATCCATTTTGGGTCCTAGTTTGTGCCACCTGGGACCACAGCTCCGGCGAGCCGCAGAGCCAGCTCACGAGAGCTAGCGCTCTGTTGTCAGATTTTCGACCAGGGCAGTGGCTCATTATTTTAACCCTTAATCCCTGTCGATTAGTGCTAAAGAATGTTTAATCTGGTTTACTTCTTCACTATAAATAGTTTGAACTTCTAAGATTCTTAAGTATTTTATTAGCTCCAAGTCAAGTGAAATAATTTTTGTCAGTTATAGTTGTCATTGAACTTTAGTCTGGAATAGCTTTTAAACAAGTCTCTGTTACAGAAAAGTTGGTTAATAAATTTACTTGTAGTAAGAACTTTAAATCTTGCGTAGTTCATGGAAAGTTCAATTGAACTTCAACTGAACCAAAATGTTCACCTAAGATCACTCAGAAAACAGAACCTGACTTTTATAAACTTGTCATGCATTTTTCAGCATTTCGGTTTTTGGATACTTTTCTCGAAGTTCATTTGCGATCTTTCTTTCTTTTAGATTCTAAAATCCCAGACGTGAGTGATTATATTTCTGAGCAACCAGAGAGTGAACAAGTGGTTTATCAACAAGGCAAGCATCCTCTTGCATCATTTTGATCCCAGTTTTGGTACTTTAGTATTTTGAAATGCAATAATAATTGCTTGCATGCTATTTTGTTGCACTCTTAATTTGTGAGTCTAGATTAGTTATGTCCTAATGATTGTGTCTTATCTTTAATAATTCCATACATTTGAGCTTAGGTTAGGTATTGTGATGATATTTATTTTAAATGCTTAGCCATGCAGGTCAGCAGATACGTTAGTTCGGTTGACGGGGTTATCTCGTCAACTGTGGGAAACACTGAAAAAGTTCATTATTTTACTTGGGTTCAGATCTTGGATATGATCTTTGAGTCCCAAACTCTGGGTATTTAAAACTGATTTTGATCTGGACAAGTGGCTAGTAGTGTGGGTGCCTTCGTGCACGAGAGTCGGGTATGTGGAAGTCTTGTCCACATCGTTAAGGACCGAAGCTTTTGGGCGGTTACTCCAAGTATCACTCGTACTTCCACACGTGGGTTGGGAGCCGCTTGGTTAAGTAAGGGGAACATTTTATTGAGTTGGATCACAGGTGGTGTAAGGACACATGTGTTTGATCATGTTGTTCGTAGAGCTTTGATTGCAATTTAATATGTGTAGTGAGCACATGTTTACTTTCTGTTAATTGGGTCAACACTCCCGGTACAACATGCGTGCCCCGGTTAGCAGGTTCTATCAGAAACTTGTACTAAGTGGGATCAGGTCGCGTATGGGTGATTCAACTCAATAAGATGTTCTTGCTGAAAAATACCAAGTCTTGATTTCCCCGACCGGCATACCAAAGGAAGTGTGCTATTATCCGGAGGCTTACGTGCTGATCAAGTCATGTGGATAAAGATGTACACCCTTGCAGGGATAAAACTATTCGAATAGCTATGTCCACGGTTACGGACAACTTGGTTTTAATTGTCACCATTGTAGACTGAATATTTAAAACTTGACATGGGACAACTTGGTATCGGCATGATCGGTTTGTCATGTAGTTTAGTTTATCAAAGTGGGTTTTCCACCTTGGTATTGTTTGATATATGTCTATCTGTTTATTACTTAAAAAAAAATGTGGTCCAAATTGGTTTACTAAATAGCTTTTGGAAACTAGGATGTGTAGGAACAAACTTATTGCATTGTGCAAAACTTATGCCATTATAACCATTCTTTGGATAGCCTTACCATGTATAATCTCATATCCTTTGTATAGCACCTCTCGTACACCTTCTTTTATTAGTTTTGCGTAAGTCTTGCGAGTACCTTCTGTACTCAGTGGAATTAACCACTTGTTGCAGGTGAGGACGTTTATGCTTTCGATCCGTCCATTAGCGCCGATTATGGCGACGCTAATGAATGAATCTATTTCTACCTCCACTCAGTTGTCTACGGGTGTTGGGAAAACTAGTTGGAACTTTTGCTGTATATATTTGCTTTCTGTTGCAAATTTCTACTTTAACTGATCGTTGGTCACTTGTATAATTTGTAGACCGAACTCTAGTCTTGTAAAAATTAGAGTGATGAGTATGTATGACCTATGTATGACTGTGTACTAATGTTGTGTAGGATATGTGCACATTTGTAAGGACCCCGGATTATTGGAATTTAAGCTGAATTAAAAATTACACTAAAAGCATAATTAATAATTAAGAACAGTTCGGTCCTTAATTAAAAATCATACTAGAAGCATAAATTTAATAAGGTATAAATCCAATATTCAGGTTCCCGGATATATGTCTTACAATGGTTCCCAGGATCAGTGACCATTGCACATTTGTCCTTAAACAACATTGCATCACACATACAAGGCATACATTTACATAATTAAACATAGGTTGATACAATTCGGTTTCATTCTACAATATAAGTGACTTGGTCACAACAAAAGTTTAACAGCGGAAACAAAACTAAACAGCAAAAACCACCAATGGGCCCTATCACCCGCAGGCTATTGCGTGGAGATTAGAAACAACTTCATTCGTTAGCGTCGCCCTGATCGGCGCTAACGGGTACCTCATATAAATAACCATCTTCACCTGCAACATGTGGTGAAAGCACCTGAGTACAAAAGTTACTCGCAAGACTTATACAAACTACTAAAAGAAAGTGTTTGATAGAACCTATTCAAGGGATTAGAATTTGTACATGCATAAGGTTGTCAACAGGAAGGTTATAATGGCATTGATTTAGCATAAAGCAATACACCTTAACCTACACATGCTAGGTTTTAACAAAGCAATTTTATAAAGTGATTTGAATTAAAAACAGTAAGTAGTATAACATGTAATTATAAAACACAACAATGATAAAATGGCTATCCACCACAACAAAGATATTGCATGAATACCCTTCATGCTGAACCAGAGCCCAAAACAATAGTTTAAATTAAAATCTATACAAGTGACATCAACTTCAAGTGTCGTCCATGACCGTGGACACGGCTATTCGAATAGTTTTAATACCCTGCAGGGGTGTACAACTTTACCCACACGACTTAGTCAGCCCGTTGCCTTCGGATGCCTCCAAATGATGACACACTTGCTTTGGTATGCCGACCGGGGAAACTAAGATTTGGTATTTTTCAACAAGTTGACATTATTGAGTTGGGCTACCTATGTGCGACTGATCCTGTTGATGTAGGCTAGGCTACCTACTAACCAACAGGGCACACATGTTACGCCGGAACATCCGATTTAATAAAAGAAATAAAAGTTGTGCTCCCCCGCACATATAGTATTGAAATCGGAGCCTTATGAACCCGGATACATCCAAAAGTCCCCGCCCTTAAGAATATATGATATAGACACAAGATCAACACATATATCCTTATCAACCTGCATCCCAACTCAATAACACCAACCCCTTACTTAACCAAACAGCGCCCATACACCGCGTGTGGAAGTACGTTGGGGCTTAAATTGAATAGTTAGAGTTCCGTCCTTAGTTGATCCAGACAAGACCACCACATTTCCCAATCTCGTGCACGAAAGCACCATCACTAGCAACCACTTGCCCAGATCTCATATATGTTTTTCAGCAAAGGCTGAATTTAATTTTACTTTTGAAAAGTTGAACAATGAACCAAAAATTGAATTCAGTTCACAAAATAGATCCTAAGATCCGAATCAAAGTATTTTGTTTTGCCCATGATTGACAAGATAAGCTTGTCAACCACTAATGTTGTACTGACTGCAAAGCTAAGCATAAGCTACAGGATAAAATAACAGAACAAAGAGACTATCTTAAGGCATAAGTGTATGAGTTTAATTTAGGGTAATCCACAATTATTGGTATGTAGCTAACTACTCACAGATTACAATTACTTTAGAAAATAGCATGCACAGTGTCACTGTAAATTTGGAAATCTAAAGTATTGAAATCTGGGTTCAATATGATGCAAAGAGGATGCTTGCCTTGGTAGTAATAAACTTCTTGGTCAGGTGCTGATGGTTTAGAAAGAGAATCAACCACTTCACACGATTCAGAATCTAAAAATACAAAAATCCAAGAATAGCAATAAGAAATCCATAAGGCAAAGCATTGACAAAATGCATGATCAAGATTATAATGCATGATTAACAACATGCTGGAGCTATACCTACCCTAATAAAGATAATAACCCATATTACTCTCTATTGCCACTAATTGTCAAAAGTAGAGTTTAGGTTTAAGTTTCAGTTTTCAGATTTTGGAAAAACTGAAATCAGGACAGATTATAAAAACAGAGCTTGCTGCTATATTACTTTATGGAAAATAATATTTTGGGTTTGAGTTATAGCTAAATAAGTAAAACCAAAGTCTACCTTAACAATTAATACCACTAACTGACAAATATTTGAAAGTGATAACCCTGCTGTGCTTACTGTCGGTTTAATCGACAACATGACAGAGGAACAACCGATTGCCTTAACGCCAGATTGTGAAACATGCTTAAGTAAAATTCTTTGCGTAAGTTATAACTACCCCTTCGATAGGTCTAGCTACGTAGACTGTACCCTGTTAACCTTGATCGACAAGATTAACAGAAAGGAACATGGGTGCCACTTTTGTCGGTTCATCCGACAAAACGGTAGAAAAAGTTTTAGAGCCTTTCTCGGTTTAAAAACAAAATAATCGGAGATAACCTTTGCTTATGCTACTAGGGTTTAGCTAAGACCTAATTAAGCTTGAAAAGATAACATGGGAAACCCTAGAGCTTGAAAATGATATGAAAGACCGAAAAGTTATAAAAACAACTCTTCAGTTTAGAGATGATTTGAGTATGATATACACAAGTGAGTGCTTCAGATCACTTATGAAGGTTCTACATAAGCTCAAGATAGAAGAAAACGGGATCAGGGATCACTCACCAGAGTTGGAGAAAATGAAGTCGCTTTTTCAGCTGAAATAGAAAAGAGGCAATATCTACTTCACCTGCTTAACCAAGAACGAAAAGAATGGAGGACTTGAGCTATAAGGATCATAATACATGATCTTTACATGAAAGAGTGAAGCATACCTCACCGGAGCAAGAAATCACCAAAGTGATGCTCTAGCCGGCTCGGTTCAACAGAGAGCAAGATCAAGGGCTCCACCTACAAATGATGCCCAAAACCTTCATTACAACATGGGTTAAACATAGATAGAGATAAACAAGAAATGAGGGAAAGAAAGCTTCACTGGAAAAAGGAAGGAAAAGTGGGAAGCTCCCTCGGTCAACAAAGGCAGGGAGCCAAAAGTTAGGGTTTATATAGAGTGTAAGCCTACAGAGCAAACGGGAAGTGTCTAGAATTGATGTGGTGGCAATATGGTGCCAGGTGTTAAGGAAGGATTTGCCAAAATTGCGGCGGAACACCACCGCTCCAGCAATGAAGTCGGCGGCGATGTACAGGCGCGAGCAAGAAGAGAGACGCCCCACTGACAAGCGGCCCCTCTGTTGTAACATCCCAAAGTAATGTTACCAAAATAAAATAAAATAAAATAAAGTTATTGTTTTATTGGATTTTCTGAAATTTGTTAGAGTTTCATTGCTTTATTTGAATCTTTGAAATTTTAAAAGTGAAAAGTAAAATTTTTTTGAAGTTCTTGAAGTTTTATTGGTTTTAAATTGAAAAATAAAAGCTAAATTAATTTATGGAATTTTCTGGAATTTTAAAGCTTTTTCCAAAGTATTTTTAAAGCCAAAATAATTTATTTGCAAAATTAAAAGCCAACTTTAAGTTGGAAATAATTCTATTAAGTCCAAAATAAATAAGGGAATTTCTGTAAATTTTCTCATAGTTTTTGGATTTAAATTTGCTATTTTCAAAAGCCAAAATGAATTAATCAGATTAATTAAATTGCAAAAGCATTCAAAAATCCCAAATCGCCCTTGGGCCGAAACCTCATCCGGCCCATCTTCTTTTTCTGCGCCGGCCCATTTTTCGGCCCGCTCCGCCGCACCCTCTCTCCCCTATCTCCCTCCCACCGTCCGATTGACATCGGACGGTCCTCACCGCACCACGCCACCCCGCCTCCCCGCACCGTTCGATGCAAATCCAACTGCGCATGACCCTTCTTCCCCGCCCGAGCCTTCTTCCTCCTCCCCTTCTTCCCCGCGCGCCTCCGCCATTTCCACCCGCTAGAGCTCCGTCAACCGCCGCCTCCAACCACTCCCGCCTCCCGCGCGACGTGCGCACGACTTGACGTGCCCAACAGCCACAACCCCCATGTCCTTCCCCCTCTCTCCACGACCGATTCTCCCGTGCACTCAACCGCTGCCGCCGCCACGGCCGCGCATGATCTCGCCATCCCGGCCTCCCCATGGCCTATAAAAGGGAGCCTCGCGTGCGCCCCTTCCTCCTCACCCTCTCTCCCTCACTCATTTCTCCTCCTTCGCGTTCGTCTCGCCGGATTTTTAGTTTTTCTCCCCGTCGGCCGCAAGCACCTCGCCGCCTATAGCACCACCACCGTCGGTGCTTCGACCTCGCCGCCGCCACCATCGGCATCGCCGCGATCTCGCGCACCCGGTGCTCACTTCACCTCCGCCAGGGCTCCACCGGAACGCCGCGCCGCCACATTGCTAAACCGCTCCGCCGCCTTCGCCCTCGCCGCCGGCGAACCCATCACGCCCGAGCCCCACCAAGGTGAGCACTAGACTCCCCATTGCCTCCTCTCTCGCATGGTACCACCCGCACTCGCCGCCGTGCCCCCAGTCGCCGGCGACCATCGGGGACCGCGCGCCACCACCTACCGGCGTCCACGTCAGCGCCACCTCACCCTCCACCTCAGCCCCGAGCCCGCGTGGCTGTCTACGTGGCCAAGCCACGTAACCCCTTCGCCAGCGCACGCCCCCCCTCACTGTTCTGTGGACCGAGCCCACCGTGGGCGCTGACCAAGCCGTGAACCCAGCCTTTGATCGCGGGCCCCACATGTCAGTGAGACAAACCAATTTCCTTTACAAATTTAATTCGGTCGGAAAATCCTTTATCAGTTGCTGACGTCATCATGCGCAATAATCTGATTTTCCTTTAGAAAAATAAATGCAGAAAATCTGAAAAATCAGAATTTAGGTTTTTAAATAGATTTAAATTTCAAAATTTCATATCTTTTGCATCTGAACTCCATATTGGGTGACTCAAATTGCAAAATTTGTATAAAATTATTATCTAGCTAACTAAACCAAAATTATTCAATTTGGAGTTAATTTTAATCTTATTTGAATTTAGTTTGAATTTGACTTATTTTCGCGTATAGATTTCGACGACTTCGAAGAGTCAGTTTTCGACGCCGTTTGAGAACAACTATTTGAGCAAGGCAAGTTACATTCTTGATCATATTTGCACCTGTTATTTAAAATTATTTAAATTATGTTTCAAATTATTACTGCATGCTTATTTATATTCAGTAATTTTTAAATTCCTGTTTTAAATTTATAGTTATGCCTAAACTCCTTTGTATGGCCAATTTTGATAATTGAATCAAACATGTTGTCACCCTAGTCAAAACCTCGTTGATACAATAGTATGGACTAGGATCATTTGGAAAATATTGTGCTTAGCCATGCTTATAGATCACATATGTTTCATTTGGGGAATTTCAGCCAAAATTCAAATGTTGTTTAAATTGTACCCTTAGCATTGGTGTGTCATGGGAGTTTTACAAATGCTTGAAAAATAAAATAAAATGATGGTTTGGACTTGGGCGAAGTGGTTGTCTGGTGGGTGCAGGTTTATGCACGGGCTCAACTGGGTAGGTTGAAGCCCAGGGTTCTGTGGTTGTCACCCAGGTTAGTTAAGGACCGGTCTTCGAGCCGCATCTTACTAAGCCACGTCGTACTACCACATGTCTTGTATGGGCAGGACCTGACTGAATAATTTGCAAAGTTCCATCATGGTCGTTCCTGTTGGTGCGGTGGGTAGTCATGTTATGACCTTTGTTAGTCCCACCTGGCGCAAGAAGGTTCTGGACTCTACGGATGGGTAGTCCAAAGGGGGCAAAACCTTAGCGAGGGAGGACTATGGTGGAATGATGCATTGTAAAGGCCTCGTGATGATCACTTAGTCGCACACCTTCGGAAGTGTGTCAGACGGACATTAAAAGTTGATTATCTCATGTGGGTAAAGTTGTACAACCTCTACAGAGTGTAAAACTATTCGAATAGCCGTGTCCACTGTCATGGACATGCTGGCAAAGCCACTCAGAGTTAGATTTTGATTTTGATTCAAAAAGTTTTTGTAAAATTTTTTTGTCATGGATTGGTGTCCATGAGAAAGGTTGTGGGTTGTAGCCCCGGGTTGGTGCCCGTGTTTATGTTGGTGTTAGGTTGGTGCCTACACTATCTTTGTCAACACATAAACAATTTTAGATTTTGCAAAACTTGAGCTTTTGAACTTAGTATGGTTTTTAATGTCAAATGCTGTTTTCTACAAGCCTTCCTTTGTTACATCCATTTATGCATGTCATTTTGTTATTTGACGGGTGTAACTTGCGGGCACGAAAGTTGTGCTCATACTTGCTTAATGCAAACAAATTTCATAGGAGAAGAACTTCGCTTCAGGTGTGGATCATGACGACTAGGACGTTACTCCAGTCGATTGCTTGTGGCAGATCCGCTGGACTCCACTACTTCTTCATTGTCTTCCGCTGTGTTTATTTAATGTTGCCCTGCAAGGCTACCTTGTAATCAACTCTGTTGTAATTTAATAAATTTTAGCGTTTATGGTTGTGTTATCACATTTGTTTACTGTGTGAGCTAGCCACTGATCATGGGACTAGTTCAGTTATGCACAGAAGATCTAGGATGTTAATCTCGGGTCCTTACAAAAGTGGTATCAGAGCCATATCGACTGTCGGTCGTGACCTAGTTAGAATGACCGTTAGTTGAAAAACTTCAAAACCTATTTTGCATAACAAGAAAAATAAATTGTTCTCCTCATCTGGGTCATCTATCTATCTTTAGCCTCCCTACCTAATTCTACCCTCATAATTTTATAATATTAAATGGATCCTCTCTCCCTTGGAAATTTATATAGCTGGTCAACACATTCTCAACCCTTACGTTCAAGACCACAAGACATGAGGCTGTCAAGGAAACATCGTCATTGAGGACCACGAGCAGAAGATACGACGTCAACCCAGCCATATAGTATAGGTTTGCCAAGACTCATTCTGTGCATTAAGTCGTTCCACCCAATTAAAAGAGTCTCGATTGATAGAACATTATGTTGAGTTTGTCTGAAAAGCTTTTTAAGATTGGTTCTTTCGTTTGGGAGGGTTGTTTTACTCTATTCCCTTTATTCTTCTTATTTGTCTCTCCCCTATCCTTTGTGTCCTTCCCTAACTCTCTGGAGTAAACAGCAGATGGTGAACCCTCGTCACCCAAGAAGTGGAGCCAACTCCAACAACAATGGAAGTGCCCCAATCAATGAACCAGAGTGGCAACAGTTGATGGCCAATCAAAACCGTCTGATCAAACTACTCTCCCAGTCCATCAACAACAATCAAACCCGACAAGCTACAGCGTCCCAAGTTCCAACTCCAACACCACCACCCCGAAGGACCAGTATGTCAAAATTTATGAGGATACGTCCACCAACTTTTTCGAGCAGCACTGAGCCCATGGATGTAGATGATTGGCTCCGGGCGATTAGTAAGAAGTTGGACATCGCCAGATCTGCGATCGTGAGAGGTCTTTGTTTGCTTCGAACCACTCATGGGTCCGACTTACGAATGGTGGGACAATTTTAGTATCTCGCATGCTGATGCTCAAGCCATCACTGGAATGAATTTGTGCGAGTTTTCCGCCATGCACATATCCCTTCCGGCATGATGACCCTCAAGAAGAAGGAATTTCATTCGTTGCGCCAAGGCAACCTCTCTGTGAATGAGTACCTGCACAAGTTCAACTAACTAGCACGCTACGCACCTAACGATGTTGCAAAGGATGAAGACAAGCAGGAAAGATTCCTAGAAGGACTCAATGATGATTTGTCCGTACAGCTGATTTCGCAGGATTATACTGATTTCCAGCAGCTAGTCGACAAGGCGATTCGTCAAGAAGGCAAACACCGCGAGATGGAAAACCGCAAGAGAAGAATGACTGCACAGAATTTCAACTCTGGAAGTTTTTGTAGAGCTAGAGGGACTTCATCATATCAAGTCAAATCCCAGCCAACGGCAGACAACCCAGCCAACTTGCAGTCCTCCAACACATCGGATGGTGATCAAGCATATAAGGACTCATCTTATGTTGCAGGCATCACGTGCTTCAAATGCCATGAGGTTGGGCATTTCGCCAGTAAATGTCCAAAGAAGCAGCAGACAGCAAATCAAGCCATCCCTGAACTCAACATCATGCAAGCAAACAAGAAGCCGCAGAATTCAGGAAAAGGGCGTCTGTATAATGTCACAGCTGAAGTTCTGTCAGATGATGAGCAGGATGTGAACGACGATAATTCCAGTTGAAGACCTAGCATTTCCCAGCCTTCTTTCTAGCCTCTCCGAATCTCGGGGATGAGATTCCTTTTAAGGGGCGTAGTTTGTAACATCCCAAAGTAATGTTACCAAAATAAAATAAAATAAAGTTATTGTTTCATTGGATTTTCTGAAATTTGTTAGAGTTTCATTGCTTTATTTGAATCTTTGAAATTTTAAAAGTCAAAAGTAAAATTTATTTGAAGTTCTTGAAGTTTTATTGGTTTTAAATTGAAAAATAAAAGCTAAATTAATTTATGGAATTTTCTAGAATTTTAAAGCTTTTTCCAAAGTATTTTTAAAGCCAAAATAATTTATTTGCAAAATTAAAAGCCAACTTTAAGTTGGAAATAATTCTATTAAGTCCAAAATAGATAAGGGAATTTCTGTGAATTTTCTCATAATTTTTGGATTTAAATTTGCTATTTTCAAAAGCCAAAATGAATTAATCAGATTAATTAAATTGCAAAAGCATTCAAAAATCCCAAATCGCCCTTGGGCCGAAACCTCATCCGGCCCATCTTCTTTTTCTGCGCCGGCCCGTTTTTCGGCCCCCTCCGCCGCACCCTCTCTCCCCTATCTCCCTCCCACCGTCCGATTGACATCGGAGGGTCCTCACCGCAACACGCCACCCCGCCTCCCCGCACCGTTGGATGCAAATCCAACGGCGCATGACCATTCTTCCTCGCCCAAGCCGTCTTCCTCCTCCCCTTCTTCCTTGCGCGCCTCCGCCATTTTCGCCCACTAGAGCTCCGTCAACCGCCGCCTCCAACCACTCTCGCCTCCCGTGCGACGTGCGCACGACTCGGCGTGCCCAACCGCCACCACCCCCACATCCTTCCACCTCTCTCCACGACCGATTCTCCTGCGCACCCAACCGCCGTCGCCGACACGGCCGCGCATGATCTCGCCATCCCGGCCTCCCCATGGCCTATAAAAGGGAGCCTCGCGTGCGCCCCTTCCTCCTCACCCTCTCTCCCTCACTCATTTCTCCTCCTTCGCGTTCGTCTCGCCGGATTTTGAGTTTTTCTCCCCATCGGCCGCAAGCACCTCGCCGCCTATAGCACCGCCACCGTTGGTGCTTCGACCTCGCCGCCGCCACCATCGGCATCGTCGCGATCTCGCGCACCCGGTGCTCACTTCACCTCCGCTAGGGCTCGACCGGAACGCCACGCCACCACATCACCAAACCGCTCCGCCGCCTTCGCCCTCGCCGCCGGTGAACCCATCACGCCCGAGCCCCACCAAGGTGAGCACTAGACTCCCCATTGCCTCCTCTCTCGCATGGTACCACCCGCACTCGCCGCCGTGCCCCCAGTCGCCGGCGACCATCGGGGACCGCGCGCCACCACCTGCCGGCGTCCACGTCAGGGCCACCTCACCCTCCACCTCAGCCCTGAGCCCGCGTGGCTGTCTACGTGGCCAAGCCATGTAACCCCTTCGCCAGCGCACGCCCCCCCTCACTGTTCTGTGGACCAAGCCCACTGTGGGCGTTGACCAAGCCGTGAACCCAGTCTTTGACCGCGGGCCCCACATGTCAGTGAGACAAACCAATTTCCTTTACAAATTTAATTCAGCCGAAAAATCCTTTATCAGTTGCTGACGTCATCATGTGCAATAATCTGATTTTCCTTTAGAAAAATAAATCCAGAAAATCTGAAAAATCAGAATTTAGGTTTTTAAATAGATTTAAACTTCAAAAATTCATATCTTTTGCATCTGAACTCCAAATTGGGTGATTCAAATTGCAAAATTTGTATAAAATTATTATCTAGCTAACTAAACCAAAATTATTCAATTTGGAGTTAATTTTAATCTTATTTGAATTTAGTTTGAATTTGACTTATTTTCGCGTATAGATTTCGACGACTTCGAAGAGTCAGTTTTCGATGCCGTTTGAGAACAACTATTTGAGCAAGGCAAGTTACATTCTTGATCATATTTGCACCCGTTATTTAAAATTATTTAAATTCTGTTTCAAATTATTACTGCATGCTTATTTATATTCAGTAATTTTTAAATTCATGTTTTAAATTTATAGTTATGCCTAAACTCCTTTGTATGGCCAATTTTGATAATTGAATCAAACATGTTGTCACCCTAGTCAAAACCTGATTGATACAATAGTATGGACTAGGATCATTTGGAAAATATTGTGCTTAGCCATGCTTATAGATCACATATGTTTCATTTGGGGAATTTCAGCCAAAAGTCAAATGTTGTTTAAATTGTACCCTTGGCATTGGTGTGTCATGGGAGTTTCACAAATGTTTGAAAAAAAGATAAAATGATGGTTTGGACTTAGGCGAAGTGGTTGTCTGGTGGGTGCAGGTTTATGCACGGGCTCAACTGGGTAGGTTGAAGCCCAGGGTTCTGTGGTTGTCGCCCAGGTCAGTTAAGGACCGGTCTTCAAGCCGCATCTTGCTAAGCCACATCGTACTACCACATGTCTTGTATGGGCAGGAACTGGCTGAATAATTTGCAAAGTTCCATCATAGTCGTTCCTATTGATGCGGTGGGTAGTCATGTTATGACCTTTGTTAGTCCCACCTGGCGCAAGAGGGGGCCTGAACTCTACGGACGGGTAGTCCAAAGGGGGCGAAACATAACTTATGCTCTGAACATCCAAATCAATTGGTTCTTGTTTCTAAATTCATTATAAATCATGCTCTTACTACTGTAAAATTTTCAAAGCATTTGGAGAAAGTTGATTTTTGAGTCTTTTCGGTATTCTTCGTTCTTATCGGTTCCTATTCGCTTTTTCGTTAGGTGCCGACGAGTGTGTTGATCTTGAGAGTGAGCCTCTGCAGCAAACTGAGCAAATCCAGCAAGGCAAGTAGTTTGATCATGTTAATCCCTTTATTTTGAAGTCTAATATATTGTTTTCAACTTGTATGTATGCATTGCTATTTTGTGTTAAATTGGTTAGTTATTCCTTTAGATGCATAACCTGTTGGTAAATGATATTCCTCTACTACCTGAGCCTAGGTTATTTGCTGTGATTAGAGTTCGTTGGATGGGCACTTGTCACTTAGTAGATTACGAAGTCGAATTGCTTAGCCATGCTTAGTTATCGGTAGTTTTGGGCGATCATCGACTTAGTCGATGATCTTGATCACACAATGTTAATATTATTCCATTATGTCCAGCCTTGTGTTTTACTACTTTTGCAAATCAAAAACTGAAAATAAAAGTTATATCTTGACTTGGGCACAATGGTATGTTGGCGTGATCTGTTGGGTGTGATTGGAATGGTGCTTAAGTCCCCAAGGACTGAGTTACTTGTGTCACTAAGCCAAGCGCTTATTGCGTGCTAACCACACGGGAGGGATATGGGACCTCTCTTGACTAAGTACTTTGGGGGTTGTTAATTCGGAGTCGTAGGTGGTTAAAACTGTTTTTATAAGGGGAAGAGCACCTGCAGTTGCTGCGGCTGGGCCGGTGAACCCTACCCTATCCGGTTGTCGCGACTCTTAATTAGCATCATTCATTGGAAATGCCTCGTTAGACTTAGCCATGCCTGCATACCCAAGTAAGTGTGCTAACCGTGGCTGGTGGAAAGGCGGTCTATCGTGTGGGTACATTGGTACACCCCTGCAGGGTTGAAACTATTCAAATAGCCTAGTCCTAGGTTATGAACATTGCTTGGTAAGGTCGTGCAAGAACTAGACTACAACCTTTTAAAAACTTAAACTTGACATGGGTAGTATGAATGGGTAATTCATGCTATTGTTGTGGTGACTATGGGATAGTCACTTCCAGGAGGTTGTTGTCATCTATATATTGTTATCATGATATCCTTGCTACTATTTGAACAACGAAAATGAATTGCAAACTCGCTTTTAAATGTATTACATTATTGCAAATGAAATTTGCTTTGTGCTAAAATGAGCCATACAGCCTCCACTCAAATAAACTTGCATGTAGTATATGTATAGGTCTGCTAGTCCACACGTCAGTCTTGCGAGTACATTTTTGTACTCATTTGCTTTGCTTAATGTTATTTGTTGCAGAGGAAGAAGGTGAGCCCTAAGGGCCTCACTTTTGTGAGATGTGCGGTTTCTGGGACGACTAGTTTGGCGGTCCGGTTGGTTGCCTTGTGGGTTTGAGGCACACTGATTGGCTTTTGTTTATCGCCATCTTATGGAACTTTTGCTTCCGCTATTTACTTAGTCTTTGTTTATGTCATTTGGCCGGTCGGCCCTCTTTTGTAATAACTCTTAATGTGTGGCTTTGGATTCTATGTCTAGAATGGAATTGATGCACGAATTTGTGACGGTGTGTGTATACTGCATTTCTGGGAAGTATACATATCTCGAGGCTTGGTTTATTTGATTTGTAATGCTAGGACCAAGTGGATGGTTAAGTATTACAAGCCGAATAAACCGGGGTCCCCACATTCAGTTATGCACAGAAGATCTAGGATGTTAATCTCGGGTCCTTACATCTGTCAACCGCATCAAATTACGACAACACAGTTCACTGTAAGCTCAAAAGATTGGCAGCCGTTCGATTGGAAGTGGACGGCGGCGATAAGACGGACAAATAACATTCAACTGGTATCTTTCAATATGGGCCGCACGATTCTAATCTAACGGCCATACCAAGATCCAGTTGTAATCCCACAAGAAAGAAGGAGCACCGTAGGATTCAAATCCCACGGTCAGATGAGGATCTGACCTTATGCGCACGCGGCCTAAGAGATACCGTTGGATTGAAATCCGGCGGTCACAAACAAATGTGCGCCTTTAAGTTCAAAACGAAAAAGGACGGCGCGGTTGGATCTAAAATCAATGGTGGAGATCAAAGTGGAGTCCGGGTGGTCCGAACGTCACCGCCCCTCTCGATCGCCCGATTTAGATCCAAGGGCTCAGATTCAATGTGGCGTTCGGGGTGACACGAACGGCCGTCTAGATCTGGCCCGCTTATTGAGAATCCAACGACTCACGTTTATCTTGACCTTTACCATAAAAAAATGGTACAACCCAATAAGTGAGCATCGCGTGATTTAGATCCTACGGCCAGGATCGAATGGCTCTACGGGTTGGCCCGAACGACACAATGAATCCGGCCCGTTTGCTTGGAAATCAACAGCCACAAATTGGGACACGCTTAGGATCTTGAATCAAGATCGGATGCTGTTGGATAAAGATCCAACAGTGGAAATTGTGTCGCGTGCGTGGATAGCACGTATGGCCCCGCAATCTCATCTGTTAACTCAGAAATCAACGGCGCACGAGCTCTGGAGTTTTGGGCATACATGGGGACGTGTTGGGTGCGGCCCAGTTAAATGGTTTGAACCCAAAGAACTCGGGCTCGGTCGCTACAGTGCCAAAGTTTAGGGTTTGGCCGAAAGAATTGACTAACCCATTTCAATTCTTCAAAAGTTTGACCGGGACTTTTAAAATAGCAATTAAATTTGTAAAAATATGAAATTTTGCAAAGATGCTACTGGGATCATATATGTCCCAAATAAAATTTAAAAACCACTATCTCACTTGTTAAAATACATAAATAGTTACATTAACCCAAATAGGTTTATTTAAAGTCAAATACTTTTCTCCAGGTCAAAATAATTTCTAACAATTGGACAAAAATTATTCTTGGCCAAGATAATTCATCTAGTTTTTAATAAAAATACGTCTCAGTCATAATACCAACATTGACTGGTATTTTCATTTGAAGTTTATAACAAATTAGAATATGGGCTAGAAAAGAGAGGTTTTATATTGTAACACACATGCCAAATTTAAAAAATGAACAGTGATGTTATGAACAATAGCTCATTACTGTTCATAAAGCATCTTATTACTGTTACATAAAACTGGGGCTGTTACAACATTAGTCTTTGATCTTGGGAACTAATGTGAGACACATATCTGGGAAAACTAGAATCGGGTTGTTTCCTGTTAAGAGCTAGGTCTTTGGCATATGCTCTTGACTTGAAACAAGTTTCGATTTCGGGGTCCCGCAAACATCAAACTACAATACTTCTAAAATTATCTAATCCATTGAATTCTATGTTGCTAGTTTTATTTGCTAACCTACTAGGGTTTCGAATTTAAATACAAAGTTGTAAGAATATTTACTTAAAAAGTGGACAACCAGATCTACTTCTCCCTCCCTCCCTCTCTCTCCCCTCCGCAACGAACCGGCAGCGCTTCGCTATGTCACTTCTCCCCTCTCCTCCTCTCCCTTCTCTCTCTCTCTCTCACTACTACAGAACAGACTTTTGGTCCCGGGCCTAAAGGGCCTCTAGTCCCGGTTATAGAGCCGGGACTAGGAAATCGGGACTAAATGTCTCACCTTTAGTCCCGGGTCCCAAGCCGGGACTAAAGGTCGATTTTAGTCGGTTGGTAATACCAACAGGGACTAAAGGTCCGCTGACTGAGCCACGGGTGGCCCTTTTAATCCGGTTGGTATTACCAACCGGGACTAAAGGTGTTTTTTTTCTTTTTGTTTCCATTTCAATTCATTATTGATTTTGGTTTTACAATTACATTAGGTTTTCAAATGCGTATTCTTATTTGCTAATATATGTATACGCGCACATATAATTTAGTTTGGAACATTATTACACACAAATAAAGTATGAAACTATATATATTATGGAGCTATATATATGTATAATATATATATATGCACAAAAATTTACAAAATTATTCATGCATCCTTGGTATTTACAACACAAATGTTGTCCTCCACTTAAATGTCATACAAATGTTCGTCTGGTTTGGCTTCAATGGTTCATCAGGTTAAAGTAGAACTCGGTGCGGGCTTGAGGACATGCTCATTAAGAAATCTGCGATTGTCTCTTGAATTCCTTTGAGGCGGTCCATATCCAACACTGTTCCTTCAACCATATCTCCTTCAATTTGCATTAAGCGAAAGAAGTATTAATATACATAAGATTTATTTAATAGCAACAAATAAATAAAATGGATTTATTATATATACTTGTTACGCATTTTCTGCATCTGTAGATGGGTTCTTTTGCATACACCATGAGGAACTCATAAACGTAGTATCCACACAAATTGTTGCTGGTGGTGCCGTAGAACCCATCATGCGATATAAAAGATTACTCGTCATCCCGCGTGGTGAAGCATGATAAGGTAAAGACGCGGAGCTAGTACAACTTACATCCGATCGGTGTGGATCGAAGTGGCGCTTTCGGATCCGGACGGTGTAGTGAACGAACCAAGCCCAAACCCCGCCCAATAATTGGATCGTTAATTAACTATTGCGAGTTAAAGAGCAGGAATAAATATTTAAAGATCGAAGTTACCTGGATAATGTCTATCATATCTTGGTAATGTTCTGCGGTTTTCTCAACGAGTCATAGATTAGCAAATGAGTATCGGAGAGATCGAAGACAATCGATATCGATGAAAGTTGCATTTGTTTATAGAGTCAACATATATATCTTTATGTTGGATTGAGTAAGTAAAGTAAAATGTGCACACGATAACAACACTCACCCAAAGTTGTAGGGAAGAGTATAAATCTTTTGTTCTTTTGGTTGATCAAGAACCTCAGAAAATTCCTCTCCATTTGAGGTCTCCATTGATCGTGGGAGTGTTTGGGTCCTTGAATACGATATATGGATCAACGAAACCAATGTTCTTGTCATTTCTACGTGTGAGGTCTCTCATCATGTCTCTGCATATGTATAGACATGCTAGCTAGTGTGAGGATAATTACTTATACATATACATATGCTAGAGTGAGATTATTAAAAGAAAGAATCACGTCTGAGACAAAGCGGTGATGAGAGATTTGTCTAGAGCGTCCATGTGGCATAGTGGTGTAACTCATTAAAGCGAACCATTATAATGTCATCGCCACGGAAGTAATGATGGCTTATAATTTTGACGCAAATAAAGTCATCCGCTTTTCTGCGACATGCGCCATGTACCACTTGTTTAACAAGTACATTTGCGTCTGAAGTTCCATGAGCTTCGAGGTTGTATAGACTCTTGCCATATACATATTCCTTCTTCCAATGATCAACTTAGGAGCACTTTCGATGTGTGCTCTGCGAGCATTTGGGAAATGCTTAGACCAGTTTCGCGAAAAATTCATCAAGTTGATCCAAATGCACGTTTCGGATATCTGTTCTAGCACGTTCGTGTTTGAACCATATTCATTCCCAATAACTAGTGGGGGCGATTCTTGTGATTGTTCCCGAGTGTGCAACACCCTTCCGTGCTCTCTTCTCTTTCTTCTTCGCCTCCTCAATTGACTTGGTGAGAGTGCGGTCATAGTCCGATAGTGGCGAATCTTACGAGCATGGCGTAACTTTTTCGGTGGCGTCCACCCTTTGCCTTAGAACTTACGGGCGTGCGAAGAAGTACGGCTTCTCGTGGTTTCGCCGCTTCACTTTTAGCCTTGACTTTGAAGAAACCGCCCACATCATTTTCATCAAGCATCTATTTCCTCGGCGGTCTTCTCATAGGAAAGTTTCGTCGTCTTAGAAATAGTGGTGTTCTCCACGAGGCTTTCTTCTTGGCGGTGGGGCCGACGCCGTTTGTGGGGTGGGCCTCTTCTTTGGCGAGGGCGGCGGTGTCGGCGTTGGAGCCCGCCGTGGAGGCGATGGGGCGGTGGCGGCGTTGGAGCCCGCCGTGGAGGCGTCGATGGGCGGTGTCGGCGTTGGAGCCCGCCGTGGAGGCGATGGAGCGGGCGGTGTCGGCGTTGGAGCCCGCCGTGGAGGCGATGGGGCCAGTGGCGGCGTTGGAGCCCGCCGTGGAGGCGATGGGGCGACCGGTGTCGGCGTTGGAGCCCGCCGTGGAGGCGATGGGGCCGGTGGCGGCATTGGATCTCGTCGTGGAGGAGATGGGGCGGTGGGGATGCGGCCGTGTCTTCCACTTCATTGTCATCGCCGCAACACTGTGACCAGGTGGTGAATGGATAATTGGACTTAGGTTGGGGGAGGTTCTGCTGTGAAAACAACGTGGTATGAGTAAACCGTTATTTAAGCCAATACATAATTAGTGAAAAAATGTTTCGTTCACTTTCATCCGCACCTAGGGTTAGGTTGTTGAGGAGGAGGAGGTGACGCCCCAGGAATAATGATATAGCGCTTGCGCCAACATATGAATGTCTTCTCCGCTTCTCCTAAAGTCTTCTCCCCATCACCTCCTTCAATGTCAAGACGCACATTGCTATAACCTTTCACAACTCTATCCACCGATACGCTAGCATATCCAGGAGGTATTAATGCCCCATGGCATCTTGGTGTCTTCGTAGGGTCGATACGAGATACAACACCGATAGCCACCATGACGGTGGCATTCCCCTCTGGAATGTGCAGCTCACATGTCGTGAGAGGATCGGTGATGTCATCCACGGGGAAGCGCAGCCCTGCGTCATCTTGAATCACTCGCACCTCTGTGGAAGCGCAACTGCTTTTCAACTGATGAGGGGGGCCGATGTTGACTCCCGGCTCTGATGCAGTTTGCCTTTGGATGGAACTTACTGCTATCTGCACTTGCCTTTTGATTTCCTCATTCATTTTGGCTTCAAGTGCTTTTTTTTTCAGATCTTGCTTCACGAGCCACTTCCGTGACTCAAGAACCATTTCTCCATCCTGCTCATCCGCTCTGCCTCCTCGTCCTTCTTTCTCTGGCGGCTTCTATAGGTGGCTTTGTCTTTAGGAAGGCATGCTCCCACGACACCTCCCCATAGCCTCTTGTTCGCCCACCGTGTTCGGTACTCTCCAGGCGTATGTCACTCATCCTTATCTCTGTTGTTGCCACCGCCACTCTCACCAAGCCTCGAGCATAAGCAAATCTTCTCACTGCTCTTTGGAGTTTTGCGCCATACACTATCTTTCCAGGTCTCTAGGTCCAGCTTCCCCATGACCGAAAAACCAATACTTGGCGCTCGGGCGCTTGATTGATTAGTTCGATCCTTGGTAAGAATCTCTCGTTCCATTCTTTCCCACTTAGGAATGGCACTCCTGAGCCACCGATCCCAAGTGATGGTGGTATTGCTTTGTCGGGCATTCTGTTGGTTCCTTCTCACCCGTGCCTCACCCTCTTCCGATGTCTTGAACTGTACAAACTCATCCCAAAACGGCCTCAACTTGCGTAGGCCTTAGTGTTGAAATCAGCGTCGAGTTCTTCTTGATAAATGTGTTGTACAATTTCTTCTTCCAACTTTGGAATTGTGTGGCCATCTTCTTCATAGCCCAGATTCCTAACTCTCTCCTTCAAAGCTTCATCTTACAGATCGGCGCGAAATGTTGAAGGACATCTTGCCAAACTAGTGCCTTGTCACGATCAGAGACAAAACTAATATGAGAGCCTCTTTCTTTTGCTTCCATTCACGAGCATTGATCGGGATCCTGTCCTTACAAGGCACCCTGATGGTGACAAATTTCGTGCATGTGGTCCAAGTACTTTGCTGTATCCTCCTCGAATTCGAGAGAATGAACCGACCCTCCAACGGCTTCTTGGGCCTCGTACATTTCTACTCTTCCCGTTGTTGTCGTCGATCCGAGGGCTACGAATGTAGAAACACAAAGATTGTAGATACATAAGAGATTGTAGATACATAAGAGATTGTAGATACATAAGAGATTGTAGATAGACCTCATCTTCATAATCGGCAAGCATCGACTCCGTCATCTACTTCTTGATTGTTGTCATCACCTTCGACTTGGGCACCTTGTAAGGCGCCATTGTTGATAATATCCATGATGGCATCGTCCATGTTGTCATTCGAATTCGGCCATTTCGCAAATATATCGGCGTAATATAAAACTTATCATTGATAATATAAAATTATTCTTCGAAAGGGAAGCACATATCCACACGCTGCGATAAATGTGATTTGGTGTTTTGACAGTGTATACGTCGGGTTTAGGGAACCCACCTTGAGTTCAGCAACGGCCTCACGGCGAAATAAGCTGACGTTATGGGCCCTGATGGTGGGCCTCACGGCTCCCTCATGAGTGGAGGCCGGTAGGCGATTTCTGGAGTGCGCGAGAATTGGTCTACTACTCTACTGGACCCCGCGGTGATCGCTCAAGGCAGTCTTTTGTTTTTGCATATTAGCCCGTAAGCTTTGGGATAATTTGAACTCTCTGAACCTTTCTCGCAAGGTGGACTTTTGGTGTCTAGCTGGAAATACTCGTGATGGTGGATCTAGAAAATTTGTGTTAGTGGTGTATTTAAAGATAGGGTAAAAGAATGATTGTTAAGTTATTATTAGTTGATCAAATGTTAGCTTGAGTAAACCATGCATTATGAGTACTCAACGTCAGTATATAATTAGTTGGCCTTTCTTTCTAATTAATTGACTACTTTACACAATTATATGTGAAAACAACTTATTTTATGGAGTGATAAAGATAACAAACACTAACATTGATAAATAAATTTTAAATATGTGCTAACATATTATTGAAATGTATAGTCATTCCATAAATTTTTATTAGTATGCCATATGGCCCATACGATAATTTGCGTACCCTACCACCCGAGAAACATGCATGGTTTTTAGTACATACCTAAGTCACCGCGTTCCCGGGTCGACCGGGTCGAGGAACGGGGACGAGGAACATGGTACGCCAATTTTCAATACTGTTAGGAACGACGAGTATATAGCTTCAAAGACGTCCCAAATTAACATGGGCGTGATCCAAGTTAAGTTGGGACGACGTTCGAACGACGAGAAGGAACAAGATTGATATCACTGCAGCTCTACCATTAGTCCATTACGGATATTTCGATTGAAGCTCGCATTATTTTGACATGGCGATTTCACAAAATTTCGAATGACGAGTCCTAGTAACTTAACAGTGACAAAATTTCGTTGAAGCTCGCATTATTTTACCTTGAGTCGGGATGCGCGACGAGGAGAGCGCGGCGGCGCGGGAGACGACGCCGGCGCGAGGAGAGGGCGGGTCGCGGCGGAGAAGACGGCGGGAGCACGCCGCCGTGACGGCGCGAGGTCGGCAGAGCGCCGCGCGAGGAGACGGCGAGGAGAGGCGCGCGAGGAGACGGCGAGGAGAGGCGCGCGATGGGAAGTGGAGGAAGAATGGAAGACGAAGCGTTGCTTAAGTACTTTGGGACCTTTAGTCCCGGCGTTTTACCAACGGGACTAAAGACCTTTAGTCCCGGTGGTAATACGGACCGGGACTAAAGGCTGACTTTAGTCCCGGGTGGTTCCACGGCCGGGACTAAAGGTGAATTTTGCGCGAGGACATATTTTCGAGAGAACCTTTAGTCGGGTGGTGCCACGGCCGGGACTAAAGGTGAATTTTTGTGAGGACATATTTTTCAGAGAACCTTTAGTCGGGTGTGTTAGCAACGGGACTAAAGGTCCCCACTATTCAATTACGCCACAGAGAACCTTTAGTCCCGGTGTGTTAGCAACCGGGACTAAAGGTCCCCACTATTCGTTCTCGCCACTATTTTCCAGAGAACCTTTAGTCGGGCTGGGTTTTGTATTAAGTTTATTTGTATAAATATGCTAATTCTTGTTAAATGCATAATAAATTAAATATTAGGCATAAATTTTTAAAAAATAATAGTTTTTAAAAATAAAACTATTAGTTTTGATAGGAAATTTGTTTTGCATCATTTTAACGTTAATCTTTTGGTTTTCCATCATTCATTGTCCAAATGCGCGAGAGAAATCCACCATCAAATAGGAATTTCATTGGAACTATAGGTGAGATTGGAACTACTCTGCTACTAGTACTTTATTCGCGACTTTGCGGTTTTACTCTTCTTGTCTTCTTGATTAGCCTTTGTGCTACTTTGATCATCTTGTTTTAGGCCTGTTTTAAAGTGCGAGAAATTCGACTAACCGTTTTAAAACCCCAAAAGCAATTTAATCCTTATGTAGCAATACCCCACTAAGGAGAAATTTCCATTTTTCCTTTGCATAGTAGTTGCACTTTACCATTTCTGACATTATATGAGTTTACCCCCTTATGTTTGCAGATCATACCAATGTTCTTTGAGAACATTTGCGATCATGTCCCAGAAAGCACAGAGATCTTATTGACATTTCAAACGACTTTTATAGTGACCACAAGTGGGAAGTGAAGAGCCAACTATAAACAAAATGAAGGGCTCAAACCACAAGTCGGGAATTTCATTTGAAGGCATAAATACTTGCTAAAAAAATTTCAAGTCATTTTACACGATGGAGAAGACATGCTTCACAGAGGTACATGTGTCCTTTTATCGAATAGGAATTTCATTTGAAACGATAAAAACAAGAAAAATATGATAGAAACATCTCAAGTTACAATTATTACATAAAATCTCTAATACACACTATTTATTAAACATCACTATATATCAAGCGGGCACGAGTGGTGAACTTCTTCTTGACGTATGACCCTTGGTTATGATCATGCCGTAACCATGGAGTGTCCTCGGCATTTAGCGAGATGCTTGGGTCTTTGGTCACACCGAAGGGCGGGATTCGATCATCCCTTTCATAATCTTCGACATGTCCGACTTGTCCTCAATTCCCACGATGTTTCTTTTCCTGAAAGAACTATGTGGCGTTTTGGCTCATTGGTTGATTTGTCGTCATTTTCCCTCTCTTGGGTTTTGTAGACATGTCTTTCACATAGAACACCGATTCACATCAGCAGACAGGACGAATGGTTCGTCTTTGTACCCAATATTGTTGAGGTCCACCGTTGTCATTCCATACTCCTTGTCATTGTTACCCCGCCTCCGGTCATCTTCACCCATTGGCTTTGGAACAAAGGGACTTTAAAATTAGGTGCGTAGTCTAGTTCCCAAATCTCCTCTATCATGGCCATAATATGTTTGCCTCTTTCCATTTGGGTGCGTGGCATCTACGCGACACCACTGCTTTTGGTTCGTGCTCCTTTTATCTTGGGCTACGGTGTAAAATGTATTTCCATTTATCTCGTACCCTTTGTGCGTGAGGATGTGCCACGACGGTTGCCTAACCAACAAATCTGATTGCTCATCAATATTGTCATCACTCGACATTCTTTTCGCAACCAACCGCTGAAAGTTTCCATGTGATGACGCCTAATCCAAGCTTCATTCTTCCACAGGCGGGATCGTAGGAATTCCTTGTGTACCTCGACATACGGCTCCACCACGGAGGAGTTTTGAAGAACTGTAGTGCGCTTTATTGAAATAATCGCCCCGTGCATCGATATATGTTTTATTCCCTAGTGTTCCCTTTCCACTAAGTCTCCCTCGTGTCGCGATTCAGGAACACCAATCGGGTCAAGGTCGGGAATGAAGTCAACACGAACTCAATGACCTCCTCGTCCCGTAGCCCTTGGCGATGCTTCCTTCGGCCGAGCACATTGGTGAACATATTTCTTCAGACTCCATGAACCTCTCAAAGGGAACATGTTGTGTAGGAACACAGACCGAGAATATTAATCTCCTTGACCAGTGAACTAGGAGGTGTGTCATGATATTAAAGAAGGATGGAGGAACACCAACTCAAAGTCGACAAGACATTGAACCACATCATTCTCAGAGTAGCTAGTTCCATTGGATTGATTGCCTTACGAGAAATTGCATTGAGGAATGCACATAGCTTCACGGTGGCAGACGTACATGTGGAGGTAGAATTCCTCTTAAAGCAACCGGAAGCAATTGCGTCATAAGCACGTGGCGATCATGGGACTTTAAGTGTAGGAATTTCTTCTCTTGCATTTTTATTATACGCTTTATATTGGAGGAGAATCGGATGGGACCTTGATCTTTGTTTAGGCATTCAAACATGCTTTCCTTCTCTTCTTTGCTAAGAGTGAAGCTAGTAGGTCTTAAGTAATGGCGTCCATCGTCTGTCTTCTCGGATGCGAGTTGTCTCGTTCTTTCATGTCTTGCAAGTCTGTCGTGCTTCGAGTGAATCCTTAGACTTTCCATACACATCCATGAATCCTAGCGAGTTCACACAAAGATTCTTTGTCGGTGCATCACGTCGATCGCGTTGCGGACCTCTAGGACTTGCCAATAGGGTAGCTCCCAAAATATGGACTTCTTCTTCCACATGGGTGCGTGTCCCTTAGCATCTTTTGGAACAGTTATTTGCCTTGTCCCTTTCCAAAGACTACTTGCACATCCTTGACCATATCAAGTACATCCTCCCCAGTTCGGTTGCGAGGCTTGGTTCGGTGGTCTGCCTTACCTTTAAAATGCTTGCCTTTCTTTCTTAGTTGGTGATTCATAGGAAGAAAACGACGATGGCCAAGGTACACGACCTTTCGACATTTTTTCAAATATATACTGTCAATGTCATCAAAACAGTGTGTGCATGCATTGTATCCCTTGTTTGTCTGTCCTGAAAGATTACTTAGAGCAGCCAATCATTGATTGTTACGAACAACAATGCTCGCAGTCGAAGTGTTCTGTTTGTACTCATCCCACACACGCACACCGGTTTGCTCCATAAAAGCAGGAGTTCCTCAACTAATGGCCTCAGGTAGACATCGATGTCGTTGCCAGGTTGCCTCGGGCCTTGGATGAGCACCGGCATCATAATGAACTTCCGCTTCATGCATAACCATGGAGGAAGGTTGTAGATACATAGAGTAACAGGCCAAGTGCTATGACTAGTGCTCTGGTCCCCAAAAGGATTCATACCATCCGTACTTAAAGCGAACCTTAGGTTTCTTGCGTCATCTGCAAACTCCGGGAATTCTCTGTCTATTGCTCTCCACTGGGACCCATCAGCAGGGTGTCTCAACATGTTGTCTACCTTACGGTCTTCTTTGTGCCATCGCAACAACTTTGCATGGTCCTTGTTTACGACAGACGTTTCAGGCGTGGTATTATAGGAGCATACCACATAACCTTGGCAGGGATTTTCTTCCTGGGACGTTCTTCGCCCTCAACATCGCCAGGGTCATCTCGCCTGATCTTATATCGCGACGCTTTGCATACGGGGCATTCATCCAAATTCTCGTAGTCCTTGCCATGATACAGATGCAGTCATTACGACATGCATGTATCTTCCGATTTCTAATCCCAAAGGCGAGCGACTGTTTTGCCGTGCGTAGTGGCGGTGCAATTCGTTAGGCTTCGGAAGCATCTTTTTGGATCTTGATAATTGCCCAAATGCCTTGTCGGATACACCATTCATGCCTTCCATTGTAGCAACTCGGTGTTGTACCCAACTTTTTGCCCATCTTGGCGGACGGGTATAGTAATTTCTTGTGATCGTCTAGCATGCGGTCAAACTTAGCCTTCTCCTTTTCACTTTCGCAATCTCTTTGTGCATCACGAATGACATCACCAAGAGCATCATCTTGGCGAGTGTGTCTTACGCTTTGCCTCTTCTTGATTTCGCCCATTGCGGTATCATCGAAGTCACCGTATTGAACAATAATGTCGTCGGGGTCCAATTGTTCTTCTTCACCTTCTTCCATTATAACCCGGTTTCTCCGTGCTTGGTCCAACAAATATAGTTTGGCATGAAACCCGACTTCAACAAGTGTGAGTGAAGACTCCTTGAGCTAGAATATTCCTTCAAATTCTTACAGGGCACATGGACAAACACATGAAACCATCCCGCTTGTTTGCCTCGGCCACTCTTAAGAAATAATGCACACCATCAATGAACTCTTTGGAGCGGCGATCGGCATTGTGCATCCAATGGCGTGTCATCGTCGCATTATATGACATATCACATAATTAAATTTCTCATTTTGTAAACAAATGAAATTAAAAATACACCAAAATTCTCTATTTCTCTAATGAACTAATTGAGTAACATGCCATGGAACACCATCATGTGTCATGGCAAAACAATTTTCAGAATTTTGGATCATTAATTTAGCCTACAAAATTCATGGAATAATAATTAAATAAATAAGCATAAAATAGGTATAAATTCAACTTTGTCCAAATAGCCTCAAAATATTTATATGGACTGTTCACAGTGTAACTTAGTGGAAAAACAAATTTCATGATTTTGGAAATTTATTGTGGCCTACAAAAATCATGAAAGTTCCATTTATGAATTAATTGGCAATTTTATAACATATAAAAATTATTCAAATTTCACATTTCATATTTTTCATAGATAGTATACATGTCAGAGAGCATACACAAAAACTTTCAGAATTTTTGGAGCTCTAGATTTAATTATACAAAAATCACAAATCTGTACTATTCAAAAATCGAAAATAAAAGAAAAATGGGCGGTAGTGCGGTAGATGTCAAATGGACGGCAGGTTAGCATCGGGAGCTTACCGCGAACACGCCGGTGAATACGGTTGAGTGAATGAACGGCTCGGCGGTGACAAAGAGCGGCGGCGGCGTGTCGGCGGCGACCACGGCGTTCGGCTCTGTGACGAACGCCAAGCAGAGTTTAAATAGAAGGACATTTAGTCGGTTGGTGTTACCAACGGGACTAAATGTCAACCTTAGTCCAGGTTGGTACTACAATCCGGGACTAAAGATTTAGTCCCGCTTGTAGTACCAACGGGACTAAAGGTTGACATTTAGTCGGTTGGTAACACCAACCGACTAAAAGTCCCTCCGCAAAGCTCGCTACGAGCCGTTGGGCGGGGACTTTTAGTCCCGGTTGGTGTTACCAACCGGGACTAAAGATATTTTTGGTCCCGGACGCAATTTTCTCCGAGACTATTGCCCATTTGGCAGTTCGACCAAAGGTCTGTTCTGTAGTAGTGTCCTGTCTTTTTCTTGGAATTAAAATGACTTTTCGGCTGATTTTGGGGGTTTATGTAGCCTGGCCTCTATCGCCAGTTGGAGTGGTGAGAGGAAGGCACGGGTTCCTATCGCCATTTCAATTGGAGATTGGTACACAAATCAAAGGCTATCACCAGTTGAGATGGCAACAGGTGCTCATTTTTGTAGTTTTTTTGACTATTTATTTTTGTAATTATTTATTACAATAATATTTTTAAAAAAATTCCATTGATTTTAACCATGTGCAAAACACATTTGAAAATTATAGTCTCATGCTACCAATAGTAAATGCATGAGCTTCAACTATTTGCAAATAATAGCCTCATGCCTAGAAGAGCTAGAGCAAACGGGATTGAGCTATCAATACATGGTGATACTCAAACTACTAGACATGACCCCTCTTAATTGTATGAAAACCTATTCTAGCAATCCAGTCTCTCAACCAAACACCGTGACCAGTAGAATGACTAAGAAACATATCCTTAGCCTATGCTAGTTACCATTGCCTTGCACATCTGGCAACCGATACTAGCAATCCAGTCTCTCAACCAAACACCGAGACCAGTAGAATGACTAAGACACATATTCTTAGCCTATGTGTAACACCCTGGCTATTCGGAAGCCAAGATGTCACCTAAAACATCTAACATAAATCCATAATGCGGAAGAATTTGAATAAAATCAACTAATGATAGTATCAAAACAACCAAGACATGGTGAAGGTATCCTTCCTTCACCATCTAATCTATTTATTTCAGTTCATTGATAATGAAAGTTCACATGCAGTAATAATTCAACATCAATGTGGAGAAGGTATCCTTCCTTCACCAATTATAAATTTATTATTACAGTTCATCATTTACGAATGTAAGATAGAACTAAATTTAATCTTGAACATGAATTGGATGATGTGAACAAGTAGTGCGTGTCTACTCCTCCCAAGTGAGCCAACATCGGGGTTACCTAAAATAAACAAACAACGCAAGAGTGAGTCCACGACTCAAAGCAAATCTGATAAAGGGACATAACACACATATGAACAAGTCATCATCATAAGAGAATATGAGCATACATCGAATGAAAACTTAGGAATGCATGGCATGAATGAATGTACTCAAGGATGGACTGCACACATGCTTATACTGGTATAGCGAGTGACACACCGTCTGTGTTCACTTAAGCCCGCACCTTAACAAAAGTGCGGGGATCCAAGTCCTATATGAAGAACGTTTCATATAGGTGTCCAAAGCTGCCCATCTTTGGAATTGATGGGTCTTACGTGCCCATCTTTGGAATTGATGGGTCTTTCAATCCACTCCGTGGGCGGGACATGACAATGTCCAAACACCGCCCACATTGGAATGGTGGGACTTACGATCCACTCCCGTGGACATAGCATGAATAAAAGGATGCATGATATGAACATGAACAATGCTAATATCATCTTTCGGCATTTACTCCACATATTGATAGAACATAACCAATTCACATTTGGGTATCACAAGATGTCACATCATATTCATGTAAACATTCACAATCACAAAGACTTAAAACCAACAAAGTACTTGCCTTCCGCGTTACGCGCGTTAGCGAACAACGATGGCGCTCCCAAACCCGTAGCCTCGCGGCCTAAACAATTAAATAACCGAAATAAGAACAACATAGAGCCCAACATGAATTAATATTCTACAATACCCTCTTGCACACCCAAAACATAGTCATAACCCAAATCTGAAATTCCAGAACAACACGGAATCCCATCCGGACAGCAGCACGGTAAAGACCAAAACTAATGATCTGGGACTCCAAAGAGATGAGCCCAGATCCTACACGAGCTTAACAAATATATCTACAACTTTGTAGTTGGCGAGATAACCCAATTCGGCCAAACTAAATTGCTAACTGTCAAACGAAACAGCGAGCAGAATCTGGTGAGCAATTAGAACAGCAGAACTAAAACATCCATAACTTTTAAACTACAACTCCGAATTGAGTGTTCTTTAACAATCTGAAAAGGTTATGAAATTACCTACAATAAACTGGTTGGCACGACATTCATATTTTTCTTTTAACAAAAAGTGGCACACGGGTCAAAACTAAAGATAGAAACTGACATACAATCTGGACAGACTGACCTACAATCTGGACAGTCACAATGAAAAGTGCATAACTTTTGATCTATAAATCCAAATGAGGTGTTATTTATCAATCCTGAAAGCTAGTGATATCACCTTCAAAATTTGTTATGGGCAAGACCTCTGAATCACCCTCTAACTAGGCCATATAACAACCTATACAGAGACTGCTAATTCTCGTCAGGATTCTGGACAACAGATAATAAATCTATAATAACTTTTGACTCGAAAGTCGGAATTTAGTGTTCTTGGCGGCCACCAAAAGCTAAGAACAAAACCTACAATACTCTAGGAGATGGGATCCTCTGATTCGGCCTCTAAGATTGCGAAAACAGCCGCGCAAACTACTGGACAGAATTGAATTTCCAATAGACAGACTTTGATCTAATCAAATTTAATCGGTTTCACTTCTACGACTAATCAAACAACAACCGGCAATCGTTACCCTTGGAGACACGCGTGCCCGCTGAAATACCCCGCTAGAAGCTCATCTCCTCTTCTTCTCCTCTCTCCTCCACCTTTCTCCTTGGCCGACAAACAATGGGAGAGCACCACCAGAGAGAGCAACGGAGTGCAAGGAGGCGCACATCTGTAGCGCAATCTTTATGCGGCGAACACTGTAGCAATGTGTGCTACAGTGGTGGGCTAGGGTTTCCCCCTCCTTTTATTAGTGGCCGGCCCCTCATGGGCCTCCTAGGCCAAAGCCCGAAGCCCAGGTTGTCAAGGAATTGCAGATTTTCCCTCGTCTAAAGTTTAATTTCTCTTTTCACTGCTTCCTTCATTACAATAAGTTGGAGTATTACAGAAAAACCCCTTTTTCATTTACTCTCCTTCCGTAGAAACATTCGGGGTATTACACTATGCTAGTTACCTTTTCCTTGCACATCCATCTTGGAGCTTTCACATGATGATGATCATCACCTCTACAAGATAGGGTCCTCGTCTTGATGATCATCAACTCATGATACCGTCCACTTAACTTGATGACCATCAACTCATGATGACATCCAAAGTCTTCATCATCAACTGGGACTAAACCTATTTCACACCAACTCATGGAGAATGTTAGTCCCACAAATCCGATTGTCATTAATCACTAAAACTCACAATTAACACATAATAGAGGGACTATATCATTTAAGGGGGGCTGGTAGCGGTTGCGAGAGCTAAGTAAAAGAAGGGGTCAGATGGGCCAAGGAGTAGTGGGATGGGTAGCATCATCTCATGGTGGTGCACTCTACTACCGTCCTATAAGCAACCTCCATGCACCCAACTTAGTCACACTCCTTATTGAATGGAAAGGAAAAAGGAAGAGAGGGCAGAGAGCACAATGGTCAAGAAAAGGATGAAAGTATCACTTTTTTTTTAATAAACAGTGGCGTTTAAGTGGCACCAAATATTTGTATTGAATTTTTCTAACTACAAATTTTTTAGATGGAACCTAGCTAAAAATATTGAGGTGGTTTTGGAACTATCCAGTACTTATATATTACGATATCTCACTACATATTTTCTTCCTAGCTTATTATGAGATTGCCGATGTTTTAATATCAATCTTCTGAAATGAATGTTGGGGGCTCCTAGATCGAGACTATGCAAGAGGAGACACAAGGAATTTTTAGATAGGTTCAGACCTTCTCCGAAGAGAATAATAACCATACTCCTATGTTCTTGTATTGATTGTGTTTACAATAAGAAAGAAGTCACCGAAACTAAGGCTCATGACTTCTGTCTCTTATCTTCCTCTTTTTCTGTCACCGACGTTGCCCTTTATATAGCTTCTAAAGAGATAGCAGTTGTTAAATGCTAGGAGACGTCTCAATAGTTGTGTAGTTATGTTAGAGACAAACAACACGTGTATAACTACCATGTGTTAATAATCATAGTATATAGAGTATTTTAAGGTTTCTCTTGTAGAAGATACCAAGACCACCCCAGCCCTCGAGCCACTTAGCGTAAGTGACCCATCAAAGTACATTGTCCACTGGTTGTGGGATTCGTATTGGGGTCCTAGAACAGGTTCATGATTCGTCCATTCGGCAACAAAGTCTGCCAAGATATGGGATTTAATGGCTGTTCGGGACACGGAATGGAGGTGAAACTCCCCAAGTTCAACCGAACATTTTGCCATGCACCCCGCCGCTCTCTGTTCTGGAGGACCTCTCCTAAGAGAAACTCAGAAGGCACGATTAACTTGTGTGCTTGAAAATAATGCCTTGGTTTCTTCGAAGACATGAGGAGGGCTTATAAAAGTTTTTGGACCTGAGGGTAACGCTCCTTAGGCCCATGTTACCAGGTGGTGGTGAACCCCAGTGCTAGAGCGTTCCGCCATTTGTCTTCCGTCTCACGGTTGAGGCAAGTGCAAGTAGTAATAATGAATTGTTGTATTTCATACTCTACTCAGCATTGCTGGTAATTGCAAACAGGTTGAAGGAAGAGCATTCATAATATGTACCTTGCATTGTTGCATAAAATATGTATTTGTGGTTCAATGCATTTGTGCGCAATGGGAATTGAGTATCCTCATCAGCTAATTATAATGCTATGTTATTTATTGCTATTGCACTTTATTGAGTCGTGGACTCACTCTTGTTGTGTTGTGCTTTCTAGGTACTTCTCGAGGCAGCGATATGCATTGGAAAGGGTAGACATGGTGCATGTCACATATACACAAACCACAACGAATAAACTAGTCCAATTATCTACAATTCATATTCTTGACAATTACTTTAGATTCAGACTGTGACCACCCTTCGTGGTGGGTGTTCTATTTGTGTTCATGGATGTTCTATATATGCTCTTAAACCCCGTTATTTGAGTTCAATTAATTCTATTTGATGGATTAAAATGATTGATTGGATTATTCTATCATCCTCGTAGTTTTGCTGATCTTTGATGCTTTCGCTGTATCTATTTGAATATTGGCTGCCTTAGTGTAGCACATGTTGGATTTTCTTAGAATAGTTTGATAAAGAGAAGGCGCCATGGTTGATTTATATTCAATTGACAGATGATATTTTTATTATTGATTAATGGTAGATTGCGCTTGTTCTTGATTATTAGTATTGTGTCATTCATTCATGAATGTTTGGTTGATTGTTTATTAAAATATTGAAACTAATTGGTTTAGTAGAGTAGTTTGGTAGCATTCTAGGCTCTATGTTGAGCTGGGTGTTACAGTTGGTATCAGAGCGGGCTTTAGGTCTGTGGTAATTGAATATTAAATTGACACACTGTGCACAATAGGTGGGTTTCGGGTTATCCATTGCATCTGCGGTTTTGTTAGAATGTTTCATTGTGTTGAACTGTTATTGATTTGATCCTGTATTGTTGATCGTGTTGTTGTTGAGCTAAGTAGTTAGCTTTATTTCCTTGATGTTAGTTATGGTGAGAGGTAGAGGTTGTGGTTGTAGCCCTGGGCTTTGCCAGGGTACACCACCGTTTGAGATATGAAATCAGTGAAGTGTTACCCTTACCATAGTTTCAGGTGTTGAAGGTGAATTTCTTTAGAAAGGTTGTTTCTCTTGTTGAGTTTGATTCAGGGCAATTCTGGGTATAGTTGCGAATGATGAATTTGCTTGGGAGATTGGTTTCAAGGTAGGTGTTGGGATTTCACTTGGTCTTTATTTGGGTTATGGAGTAATTATTGGTTGTTCCGAGTATTGAGTAGCTCTTGCTACTTATGAACATTGTTCAATGGCGAGATTGAAATTTCCATGGTTGCTTCCATTCTTTCTTGTTGGAAATCATGACACGTTTATTCATTTGATATTTTGGACAAAGAAAGTTTTCTGTTGTAAGTTACTTAACATGTGGAAGCTTTGGCTTTATGTGTTTCTTTTGATATTACTTCAAGTGTTGACATTTAATTCCTCTTTTTCCAAGAGAAGTTAAAATTCTTTTGCGACGTCTTACTATGTTTAATGAGAAGTGGTAAACATAGAAGTTCATTGTTAAGGTATGAGTTAATAAGTTGGATTTGTACTGTGGTGCATGATTAGTCTTAACCCAGATCCTTGGGGTTGAAGTTGGTAAACTTGATGTCGTCATAGAGTAATTACCTGATGAGTAGTGACTAAGAGAATGTCCGTACCTAAATAGAGTCAGAAGAGTATTTACAAGTATGGAACATTGAAGAGCTAATTTGATCACTATGGGTGATAAATTTGGTAAGCTTTTTGGGTAGATTGGATTTGTGGATCTCAACGTGTTAGTCTAACCCTTTGAGATGGTTAAGTCCAGAAAGTGTTAGATTTTTGTCATAATGGCTATTAATCTTGGAGTTATCTTTTATGGATATGTACTGATCATATGTAAATGCTAGGTGCAACTATTATGTATCGAAGTATGGTGTTAAACATCCCTAAGAGGGGAACTAATGTGATGTTATGGGATCTATGTTTACATGATGGTGGAGTGGTAGGGTAATAGTATATGTTTTGATGAGGAGGTTGAACATTAAAATTGTTTAGTTTGCTAAACCTGTTGGATTACTTGATCTCAATGGATTAATTTAACTCTGAAAGAAGAGAGAGATAAGGATGTATTTGACTATTGTCTTAGGGGATAATAATGTAATACCCTGTTCAATCCTAAGAATTATAATTGAATTTCAAACCCTTTTATCGGGATTTAAAATGGAATTTCAGAATTTCAGTAAAAGGGGGATTAAATCTTGGGCCAAAGGCCCATAGCCTTTGCCCATTAGGGGCAGCCTATAACCCTAGATGTACTGTAGCACCCCCCCATGCTACAGTGTGGCCGCCGCTGATATAGTAACTCCGGCACTACAGTGTGCGCCCCCCTCCATTGCTGCTGTCCAAGAAGAAGGGGGGAGGGAGAAGAACCCTTCGGGTGCCGCCAGCCAAGGAGAAAAGAGGAGGAAGAGAGGAGAAGAAGAGGAGAGGAGCTCTTCGCGGGGGAATTCAGTGATATCCTATGGTTTTACAAGGGTAACAAACGATGTTCTTCGCTGTTTGATTAGTAGAATATGCGAATTCGATTAGGATTGTTGGATCGATCTGCTATTGCTATTAGTTCGGTTCTGTCCAGATTATTGCCTGGCCAATTTCGGATTCATAGAGGCCGAATTGGAGATTTCCATCTCCTAGAGAATTATAGGTAATTTTTTTAGCTTTCGGTAGCCACCAAGAACACTAAATTCCGACTTACGGATCAAAATTAATGATATAATCTTTTCTGCTGTCCTGATTTCCTCACGAGATTGAACTATCAAGTTGTCTTTTAAATTATGATTATGATAATAGAAGATTCAGGGTTTTCACCCAACTAGGTTATTGTAGAACTTTTTATAACCTTTCCAGATTGATAAAGAATGCTAAGTTTGGTTTAGCCAATTGGAAGTTATGGCTATTATCGTGCTGCTGCCCAGATTTGTCGGGTAGTTCGGACAGAAGGTGTTCATCGGTCTTTCGGAGCTAGATACATACAGAATTTGGGATTTACACCAGCTAGGTTGTTGTAGATAATTTCGTTACCTTTCAAGGAAACCTAAGTTTAAATTTTTACGAATTTTAGAGCAAAAGTTATGTCACTTTTAGTACCACTATCCATTACGGCTTCCTGCTAGAATGTGGTTCAAGTTGAGTAAAGTATATAATCAAACATTGTGTTTTGGGATATGAGTTAGGAGCGTTGCTAGTGGTATCTTTATGTCGTTGTTCTTATTGAGTAATTTAATGGTGTAGGAGGTGAGGCTTCGAGGTTAGCGGCACCATCTTTGCCTCCTAACGCATCGCAACGCGAAAGGCAAGTATTTTGATATTCTTAAGATTTGTGAATGCTGAATGCTTGATGTTCGTATTGTGTTCCTATATGATACATAAGAAGATTCAATGATTATGTTCCTTTCATATGTGTTTTTCCATGATTAGAGATGATGTCATTCATTATTCATAGTTCATTACATGCATCCTCTGTCATGTTCCATCCACGGGAGTGGATTATAAAGACCCACCAAATTCTAGTGTGGGCATGGAAGACCCACCATTCCAATATGGGCAGATTCGGACTCCTGTATGAAACGTTCTTCATAAGGGATTTGGATCTCCTTTTTTTTTGTTAAAAGTAGGCCTAAGTGAACACTAATGGGTGTGTCACTAGCTATACGGTATAAGCAGGAGTGCAGTCCATTCATTACATTCAAACCATTCATTCCATTCATTCATATCTACTTTCGATGCTATGTTCATATTCTTTAATTATGTTATCTTGTTCATATCTATTGTATGTCCGATTATTCTTTGCACTTACTAAGTCTCGGACTCATTTTTGCCTGTGTTTGTTTATTTTAGGTAAACACGGATGACAGCATTCATGGGAGGGGATAGACACATATTCTGCATTCACTTTGATGGGAGTGTGGCCCGATCTTCCGATAAGTACTGATACGTCGATTGTGGAGAACACGACGTTGATGATCCAAAGGCTCCGACCCGAACAGATCAATCCCCTTGCAATCACTACACCACTGCTCCGTTGGTTATCAACCGTGCCGAACGCGGTTGACCTTGCCAAGAAGGCTATCTCCTGCAAGCGAATCGAGAACACAAGCAAGAGAGTAGAAGATGCAATCTGTATTGCGGATAATAATTGAAGCACACAAGTTGGGGTTCCTCAAACCGATGAACGACGAAAACTGCAAAGCAAAATATTATCTAAGAAAAACCTGCTTATTCAAAAGGGATGGCGGCCACTATATGAAGGAGGGAGGGGGCGGCAACACTGTTCATATGTGAATAGTGTCATGTGTGAACAGTAACTAAAACCCTAGGGGTGGGTTGGCCATATGGGCCATATGTCCCAAATCAGCCCATTAATGACATAAGTCAGCCCATTCATTACATAGCCTATGGGCCAACAAGAGGTGACGCAGCACTAGGGCGTGTAGACATAGTACGATGGCATGTAGACGTAGCTCGGCATGTAGGAGTAGTAGCAGCTTGGTCCAATTGGGAAATATGGCATTGCCGTAGCTGAAAGTCCTGTAGCAGAAGGTGTGGTTGTAGTAGAGGATGCAGTGCAGCGGGTCGAAGTAGTGGTTGCATCCTTAGGGTTGATGTCCTCATCATCCTCCCTTTCTTGAATTTGAGTCGTCCTCGACTCAATCGTTGTCTCCAAATCATCATTTTCTCGCAAAAGGTTAGTAGCAACAGGAGACAAAGAACTAGATATATCATCAAGAGGAGATAAAGCATCTGTGCATATCAAAGCGTCGCATGGCATATCATTATCAAAATTTTCAGCAAGATCAGGTTTGGTTGCAAGCATGACACAACCCTTTAATTTAATTCCCTCTGATGCAGCCCAATTATCTTTTGTTAATTCGGTGGGTTTTTCTGATACTTTGGATGCGCAGTTTGTTTTGCAAGAAGAAAAGGTGCCACTTGCGAAGCAAGAGATCAAGGAAGAAGTTCTACCTGCGGCTATGCATGAAGATGTTTCGAGTGATGATCCAGTGCATGCGATCAAACCAACCATGTGCATGTGTGGTGCAATGCATGGGAAGATGAATAGCCGTATGGAGGAGCCAACGTGCACAAGTGCGGGACTTTGTGCGTGAGGTGCTCGGCGCAAGTCACCGGTGGTGCGTTCAAATGGAGATAAGCATGTGCAGTGCAAGCGTGTTCGTTTGATCGGGAGGGCTAGTTGCATATGAGTGCGATCTTTGGAGCGAGCGAGAGATATGCACAAGGGGATGAGCATGTGCAAGTGTCGGACCGAACTATGTGATGTACGTGAGGAGGATAATTATGCATGCATGGTTCGACCAAGGTGGGCTTGTATTTGGTTCGGTTGTTATTGTCTCCGTATCTGAAACCATATTTGGGTGGTTTGCATGGCATCCATCGGATCATGTCGAGAGGACTCTAAAGCAAGGTCAAACCGTGTGGAGCTAGACAAGGAACGTGAGTTGCTCTTTGATTGGTTTCCTTGTTCTACATGGACTCAAAGAGATAAGATGGAAGGAGATAAAATCGCCAAAATATCCGGAAGCCAAGGTGATGTTTAACATTGCATGCACGCCCGGATATTTTGGGCTAGCGCATGTGTGTTTCCTTGGCGTCACGTGAGTTTCTTTCTCTTTGTACATGCGGGTGGGGTCCACCAAACCAGCATGTATTACTGGACTAAATCATTCGCTCTTGACCGTGGGTCCCTCCATGATGAAAGCCAAACAAAGACATCAAGTCTACCTTTATTTCTCCTATTCGGTTTTGGTTGTGTTCGCGTGAGTCTAGATGGATCGTGTGCGTGTGTAGTGGCTATTGGTTGCTTTTCACGTGAACCATATATAATGTTAGTTGTTCACATATCAAGTTAGTTATTGAGTCTAATAAACTAGGCGTAATGCGTGTGCATGTAAGCCTATAAAAGGCCAAGAAGTACGACCATGTAAGGAGCTAAGTTTGAGTTATGAATTAAACACGTGTGCGTGTTGGCCTTCTACCGTTAGGGTTCATCCCTGTTCTATGAGTGTTCTTGTGAATTCCAATTTGGATTTTATCTTGGTGTGGTGGTTTCTAGCTGTGGTGCTAGGAGTTGCTCGTTGGATCTTTGATCCCTATTTCTCGTTCGTGTACTGTGGTGTGCGCGGCGTGAGATTTATTTATCCAGTGCGGATTGCTGTTTCAAAATCATTCACGCAAGGTCTCGTTCACGTGCATGGTAATCTATTCACGTGCATGGTATCGTTCATCGACGCTTAAAGAAGAAGACGGCGACTCATCGATCTTGAGTTCCACCGTGAAAGATCGGGCAACCCACGGATTTAATCTTGCCTTGAGGTTGATCCGCATCAGGTGGTATCAGAGCGATGGTTGCTCATGGTGTATTCGTCCCGGCTACCTTAGCTGACGCAAAGTTCTTGGCGATGCTACCATCGACCATGCCGAAGCTAGCAACAAGAACCACTTCAGAAGAATACTTCATCTGGGAGGAAGCGATGGAGCAATTCTTTAAGCATCACAATTTCTCTTCTATCAGGAAGATGAGAATTGCGAAAAGAACCTTTGCTGATCAGGTTCGCAAATGGTGGGACAACATGCAAGAAGATCGTGATCGAAGAGATGAGCCATGGTGTACCACATGGGAGGAGATGAAGGTGTTGACGCGACATCAATTCGTGTCGCCACCACGCAAGCCCATGAGGAAGAAGACGGAGATCGAGCCTGCTGAAATTTTTTTGGCTCCCGTTCAATCCGTCCATGAAGACTCGAAGATGAACTCGAAACCGAGGACGGTTTCACTTGAAGGAGGGGAGGATGATGCAGCCCAATTATCTTTTGTTAATTCGGTGGGTTTTTCTGATACTTTGGATGCGCAGTTTGTTTTGCAAGAAGAAAAGGTGCCACTTGCGAAGCAAGAGATCAAGGAAGAAGTTCTACCTGCGGCTATGCATGAAGATGTTTCAAGTGATGATCCAGCGCATGCGATCAAACCAACCATGTGCATGTGTGGTGCAATGCATGGGAAGATGAATAGCCGTATGGAGGAGCCAACGTGCACAAGTGCAGGACCTGTGCGTGAGGTGCACGGCGCAAGTCACGGTGGTGCGTTCAAATGGAGATAAGCATGTGCAGTGCAAGCGTGTTCGTTTGATCGGGAGGGCTAGTTGCATATGAGTGCGATCTTTGGAGCGGGCGAGATATGCACAAGGGGATGAGCATGTGCAAGTGTCGGACCGAACTATGTGATGTACGTGAGGAGGATAATTATGCATGCATGGTTCGACCAAGGTGGGCTTGTATTTGGTTGGTTGTTATTGTCTCCGTATCTGAAACCATATTTGGTGGTTTGCATGGCATCCATCGATCATGTCCGAGAGGACTCTAAAGCAAGGTCAAACCGTGTGGAGCTAGACAAGGAACGTGAGTTGCTCTTTGATTGGTTTCCTTGTTCTACATGGACTCAAAGAGATAAGATGGAAGGAGATAAAATCGCCAAAATATCTGGAAGCCAAGGTCGATGTTTAACATTGCATGCACGCCCGGATATTTTGGGCTAGCGCATGTGTGTTTCCTTGGCGTACGTGAGTTTCTTTCTCTTTGTACATGCGGGTGGGGTCCACCAAACCAGCATGTATTACCTGGACTAAATCCTTCTGCTACTGACCCGTGGGTCCCTCCATGATGAAAGCCAAACAGCACATCAAGTCTACCTTTATTTCTCCTATTCGGTTTTGGTTGTGTTCTGGCGTGAGTCTAGATGGATCGTGTGCGTGTGTAGTGGCTATTGGTTGCTTTTCACGTGAACCATATATAATGTTAGTTGTTCACATATCAAGTTAGTTATTGAGTCTAATAAACTAGCTGTGTGCGTGTGCATGTAAGCCTATAAAAGGCCAAGGGGTACGACCATGTAAGGGGAGCTAAGTTTGAGTTATGAATTAAACACGTGTGCGTGTTGGCCTTCGGCCGTTAGGGTTCATCCCTGTTCTATGAGTGTTCTTGTGAATTCCAATTTCGGATTTTATCTTGGTGTGGTGGTTTCTAGCTGTGGTGCTAGGAGTTGCTCGTTGGATCTTTGATCCCTATTTCTCGTTCGTGTACTGTGGTGTGCGCGGGCGTGAGATTTATTTATCCAGGTGCGGATTGCTGTTTCAAAATACTGTTCACGTGCAAGGTACTGTTCACGTGCATGGTACTGTTCACGTGCATGGTACTGTTCATCAGACGCTTAAAGAAGAAGACGACGCACTACTGATCTTCGAGTTCCACCGTGAAAGATCGGGCAACCCACGGATTTAATCTCGCCTTGAGGTTGATCCGCATCACCCTCATTCCTAGAACTAGGTGCCAACTTCTCTTTCTTATGTGGGAAAGTGTTCTTCACTACTTGCTGATTTTCAGATTCATATTCACATTCTTTCCTCTCATTTTCATCTATCTCTTTATCACATTGCACAATTTCAGCAGGCGTTAAAGGTAGCACAATTATTTTCTTTCCTTTGTGCATAAGAGAGTACTTATTACTTCTACCATGATGAGTTGCATCGGTATCAAATTCCCATGGACGTCCTAATAAACGTGAGCAGGCTTGCATAGGCACTACGTCAAAATCAGCAACATCATGATAGGAACCAATGGAAAAATGCACTCTCGCAGATTGTGTTACCTTCACCTTACCGCTGTTGTTGAACCATTGAATGTGGTACGGGTGAGGATGCACACGTGTGGTCAAGCCAAGCTTCTTGACCAAACTTGAATTCACCAAGTTATTACAACTTCCGCCATCAATTATGACTGGAACACGGCAATCCTTGACAATAAGGAACATCTGAAACAAATTATGACGCTGTAACTTCTCTGCATGCTCTCTTTGAGTGCTCAATACTCGCTGCACAATTAGGGTGGTCCTATAATTCTTTGTAGCATCGGCACCTAAAATTTCATCTCCATCGCTATCTGTCTCGTGATCATCATCATTACCTACAAGGTTAGCTGCAAGAGCATATTCATCCTCAACATCACTGGCACTTACATAACCACCGTCGTCGGTCGCAATGTACGCTCGCTGACTGGGGCAATCTCTCATGAAGTGGCCCATCCCTTTGCAACGGTGGCACACAATTCCCGTCGTGCGACCCGTGGAAGCAACTTATGAAGAGCTCTGCGCTGGTGCCTGCACACTAGTAGATTTACTTGCCTTGGATGCACGTGATGGTGGTGGCGGTGCTGCTGAACGCGCCCTACTCACGGAGGGGGCAGCAAACTGAACAACAGAAGGTGGGGCTGTGTTGGCTTCTCCTGGCGTCGGTCTCGATGTAGACGTACTTTCAAAGTTGCTCCTAGTCCTTTGTTGTCTTCCCTGCAATTCTTTTTCTGCCAAACAAGTAAGCTGGAACAACCTATTGATATCATTATACTCTTTGTAATCAACTATGTCCTGAATTTCACGCCTTAAGCCACCATAAAAACGAGCCATTTTATCCTCCTCATCCTCAACAACGTGACAACGCAGCATGCCTATTTGCAGTTCTTGATAGTATTCCTCGACAGATTTATTACCTTGGTCTAAGCGCTGCAATTTTTTATGCATATCACGATTAAAAGCAGGAGGAACAAATCTAGCACGCATAGCTACCTTCAATCTATCCCATGTATCCGGTGTTAAGCCAGAATTAACTATTTGATTCCACCAAATGATAGCAAAATCTTTAAATTCACTAGTGGCTTGTCTGACTCTATGCACTTTAGGAACTAGATGGGCATTAAATTTTTGTTCAACTGTCATCTCCCAATCTAGATAAATTTCAGCATCATAAACACCCACAAAAGATGGTATGGTAAATTTGACTTTAGCAAACGGGTCATCATTAACACGAGCATTGTTGTGCTGAAAATAATTATTACCTCCCATACCGTGAAGGTTGTGATGTAGGCGGTGTTGTTGACGTGCATCTTGGTCAGCAAGGGCAGCCCCGGCGTCGCGGTTTCGGCTCTCATTATCATCGTCCACCTCAAGATCTTGGGCTGCATCCTGATCATACCCGCGTCCGTTGTGAGGTGGCCGATTCACCATTCTTTCAAGGCGTATAGTGAGCGCTGCAAGACTATCGTTGATTGATTGCTGCAATGTAGTTGTAGTAGCTTGAAGCTTCGTGTCAATGTCCTCATTAATGGTTGTGCGTTGCTCATCCAGGAGCGTCATGAGCTCTCCCTTTACCACGCACTCTTTCTCATCAGTCATCTCATCTCATGGTTAGTAGAAAACAAAAGACAACACAAAGGTATTATCCCTATCAACTACGAGGTGATGGAAGGCGGAATCACACACTCTCAAGCGTCTTACCACACTCTTACAAGTGTTCTTACCAAAGCATACAGGAGGTGGTACAGCCGGTGGCTGGTTCGTGATACCGTGTCGAGCGTGGGTACGATTACAAGAGGGAACCTGTTCTGATCAAGAGTAGGTGGAGCTTGGAATCCACAATATGTAGCAAAGGATTAGCAATAATCAATTCAGTTAATGCAAGTTGAAAGATTGTTCAAAGTACTTAGCCAATGTTGCTGATCCTAGCCTAATCAAAGCTAGCGAATCACCGTCCTATGGAGAGAAGTGTATGTACGCACACACAACGATCAATGTGACTTGATGTAAGCCATGGAAAGCCTTACAACAAGTGCTAGGAGAGACTCTAGACAACTGCTCAAACTTCGTTCTAAGGGCACAAGATCGTTCACGCGATGTAGAGCACAAAAACGGAGAAAATGTGCAACGTAGACGACCCTCTAGATTGAGCAGATACAACAGCTAGTCTCAAACAATGAACAAGCAAAATTTTATGTGGCTTATATATACTCGTTTGAAAGGTTTCGACGAGATCTACAACTTTCTCAACTGGACAAACCCCAAATTCCGAAGGCAAGACCGAAAGAATCGCAAAAAACAGAAAACTGAAAACTTGCGACGCGATTTTAGGGCTAAAAATGGCCGATTTTGGGGGTCTTGGATGGTGACAAGCACTTCGCATGTCAAATTTGCAGATGCGCGTCGTCAATAGCTTCGAAACGAGCACAAGAACGTCGAATTCCGACTTTGTATGCAAAAGTTATGCCCGTTTTACTGAAAGGGTGTCGGAAACGGACTCGAATTCGTTTCGTTTTGAACTTCAAACTATTATATCTTTTCATCCCATGGGCCAAACATGCCGAAATCTTTTCTGGGAGCTGGTGGCTATATCAGGAAGGGCTCCACCAAATTTCATTGATTTTCACAAAAGTTTGATGCACTTTCAAAATTCGGACAGAGAGTTGTCTCTTTCCTGTTTTCTTTACTGTTCATGTGTGAATAGTGCCTTGCATGAACAGTAATCAAAACCCTAGGGGTAGGTTGGCCATATGGGCCACATGTCCCAAATCAGCCCATTAATGACATAAGTCAGCCGATTCATTACATAGCCTATGGGCCAACAAGAGGTGACGCAGCACCAGGGCATGTAGACATAGTACGATGGCATGTAGACGCAGCTCAGCATGTAGGAGTAGTAGCAGCTCGGTCCAATTGGGAAATATGGCATTGCCATAGCTGAAAGTCCTGTCGCAGAAAGTGTGGTTGTAGTAGAGGATGCAGTGCAGCGGGTTGAAGTAGTGGTTGCATCCTTAGGGTTGATGTCCTCATCACACTTCACATTATTCACTTCCATTCATATGAACTTGTCCTTTCATTTCATTCGTTAAACCTTGAATTGTAATAATTGAAGTACAATGGCTGAGGTTATCCTTCACTATGATTTCAGTTGGTTAAATAACTACATGTGATCCCTGAACAGTTTATTGATAGGATTGTCTGATTTGATTTAGTATGCTTGGATATTTAGAACTTGTGATATGTTGTTGAGTTCAGACTAAACTCCTGAATTCGTTCTATTAAATGTTGATCTTCATATGTAATTAGATGAAGTATTGTTGAAATTTTAGTCAAAAAAAAGTATTGTTGAAATTGTTCCGTAAGGTTGAAGTGTGTTAGTCTTTTAGGTAACATCTTGGCTTCCGCATAGCCAGGTTGTTACAATTGGTATCAGAGCGGGCTTCAGGTCTGTGGTAATTAAATTATTAAAATGACACACTGTCCACAGTAGGTGGGGTTTGGGGAAATCCATTGCATCCGCATTTCTAGTGAAGTGTTTCATTATGTTGTACTTTATTGATTGCTTCTTTACTATCTTTGTTTTTGTTAATCTATGATATGATGTGATATCCTATATATATATGAAATTATCCTATGATTTTCATGAGATGATCCCATATATTCATAGTTGATTTTAACAGTCATGCGTGTTGGTAACGGACATTTAGAAGTTGACGTCATGGTTGTTGTCCTGGGTTTCGCCAGGCTACACCACCGTTCGGGGTAGGGGATTAGAGAAGTGTAATACCTCAAGTCTATTTAAGTGAAAAGAAAGAATTAGAGAGAAAGACCAACTAGAAAAAAAAGAATTAACAAAGGATTAGAGGGGGTTTCTGCAATTATTCGGCAACCTGGGCCTCAGGCTTTGGCCGGAGGCCCAGCCACCAATAAAAGAAGGGGGAAACCCTAGGGTGGTACTGTAGCAAGGCGTGCTCAAGAGCTGCCATCTACTCTGATACCTGTGAACAGAGCCACCCGGCCTCCTTGCGCGTCTCCTTGGTCTTTGCCGCCACCAAGAAGAAGAAGAAGAAGAAGAAGAGGAAGAGGAAGGGGAAGAGGGAGAGGATCTTCTTCGTAGGGGTGGTTTGTCATCTCCCTGCGATTCTTCAAGGGTAACCTCAATTCCCCTTTGATCCGATGCGTTTTTCGATAGTTAATCAAGATCGGTAATTATGGTCTGCTCAGGACAATTTTCGTTAGACAGCCGTTTTGATGTAGTTAAGTGCGGATTCAGTTTTGGGCATCTTCTAGAGTATTGTAGAGGACGTCAATAGCTTTCGATGAAGTGCTAGATCGTATTATTTGGACCTCTGTAGCAGAAGTTATGAATTTAGTAGTGTAACTATTCTGCGAATCTGTCAGTACTCTAACAGGTTTTAGTAATCTAACTTGAGCGATCAGTTAAAGGGAACATTAGAGGAGCTTAGTATAATGAAAGTTGTAGATAATTGTCGTAGCTTTCAGGGAAGCCCAAGAAAGTAAAATTTGGACAAACGAGCTGAAAGCTATGGTAGTTCTAGTGTACTGTCCAGAGAACCTAACGTGAAATCGATGTTCTGTTAATTAGCATGATAGGAATACTAGATGGCCGAATCAGGAAGGCCCACCAACTAGGTTCAGTTGGGGAAATTGATAAGCTTTCAATGAAGTCTAAGAACACCTCATTTGGACTCATGTACTAAAAGATATGAATTTTAGAACGCGACTGTCCACAGAAGGGACAGAACAACATCTAGGAATTGGAGTTGGGTCCGCGTTAAAAGAACTATTGCAAGTTCGTGTTTGCTTTTATAGTTTGTGTGGTACATTACTGTTGTCTTAGTATGCTTGTAAATGGATTTTAGGTGGGGGATTGGTCCCGGAGGCAGCACCCTCTTCACATCCTTCGTTCCCACGCGGTTAAGGCAAGTACTCTGTTTGATAGAGTAATTATGAATTGTTTGACAGTGAGTGCTAGCATTTTGATACATATTAGCTATGCTTGGTTGATAGTGTGATATGTTGATTAAAGATGGTAAATGCTTATGATACGAATGATTGTTACTCATGTATGATGTTGATGTTGTTCATGATTACTACGAAATTGTAATTGTTCATGTGCACCATGAGAGTATACATAAGACTTTGTCACGTGGTGACCAGGTATGCATATTCGAGGTCTCCGTCATGTAGATGATGGGCTTGAGGTCCCTACATTCGTGGAATGTGGGCATTGAAAAGAGGTCTCCATCAGGAAAACGATGGGCTTTTGGTCCCCACACTTGTGGAGTGTGGGCTTGAGGTCCCCTTTACTTGCGGAGTATTGGGCAGTTGGTCCCTGGTATGCGGCGACGGTTGCATATCTCGCATTACCGGTAAAATGTGAAAAAGAGTGGAAGAGAAAAGATGCATTGCATATTTGCATTCATACATCGTGAGCTATGTTTTCGAGTAAAGCTTTGGGTTTGAATGTTGTTGCTGTAATTATGAGATTAATGATTCTTTTTGGTACTTGCTGAGCCTCTGGGCTCACTCTTGCTTTTGTTGTGTTTTAGGTACCTTTTACAAGAACGACATGCATGGGAGGCAATAGACTTGAATTGGAGTCACTCACTACCACACATCTTTACAAGTTGATTAATTCTTTTAGAGTGTCCATTAATAATTAAGCGAACTGCTTAAGAAATGATCATGGTTAGGCCTTATGCATCGAGGTTCTTTATAATAATGATGAGAAACGTATTTTGGATATCCTTGAATATGTTCTAGTTGATTAGCCTGTTTCTAATGCTTAGTGATGATATTGGTTGTTGAAATATTTATTTATGATATTCTTTATCTATTGGAACCTCCTAATAGTTAACTATACAAAGGAGGTTCTGCCGGAATTTGATAAATTTTCCTAGGTTAGATTTGTTTAATGATTCTTCAGTAGCATTCCAAGCTCATGTTGGGCTGGGGTGTTACAAGAAGTACTTACCCCCGTTCTTTAGTTTTGTGTTGAGCATGAGATCTTTGATGAAGTTGTTGCCTTCCTTGAGCTTGTATTTGGTCTCCTGGTTGTAGTTCATTGCAGTTGATGAACTTCTATTGTTTGGTGGTTATATTGAAGTGGACCGGCTCCTTTTGGTCTCAATTTGTTCTTTGAAATAAATATTGTTCTTCCGACTAATGTGATATTTCGGCTACATGTGAACATAGTTAATTTGCGAGATTGATCTTTTCATAGAAGTTCTGTTTTATCCACTGTTGGAAAATGTAGCTCAATTGTTCGCATGGAATTTCGGGCAGTGGAAGATTTCTTTTACAAGTTCTTTATTAAGTGGGTGCATTGACCTTGGATATTTCTTTTGGGTTAATTTGAGAGCTGAAATTTTATGCCTCTCTTATGAGAAAGAGTATGTCAAAACCCTTCAGTGATGTATTGTCATATTTACCTAAGAGGTTTTAATTAAGAGAATTATTTGGTATGGCAGGAGTTATCACGTTGGCTTAATATCTTGGTGCAAACCAATGACTCTTAGTTAATGTCTTCGAAAGTGAAGTTAATTTTGCCTTGATAAATATTAACCTTAAATATGTCTTCCATTTGGATACCTGAAGAATTTGTACAAATGCTAGATTCACCTTATTTTGCCATGCTAAATTGTTGTTATATGTATGAAGTAATGGATGTGGGTGGTTGTATTGACTTCCAAAACTTTTTCTTATAAATATTCCATTGCTGAAGTTTAAATATATTTCATTCCAATTTCTGGACAAAGGTGGGACCATGAATGCTTGCATGATTAGATAATCATTAGTTGTTAGTAGTAATGGTTAGAGTGCTATTATTGTGTGCTACTTTGGCGTTGAGCGTCAGTAAGGGTAAATGAGTGGAATCTAATAAGTGATTTAAATTGGTGTGTTTTATGAGATTGTTCTGTACCAGTATGATCTTGTTAAAAGATTTTTTGTTTCAACTTTGTGGCTTTCGCACTAGGTTTCCTTTCTAGAACAAGTCGTTATTACAATCTTATATTATGATGGAACTTTTTATGACACAAGTAGTTGTGTTTCTCTTAGAAAGATTTATTATTGTGATAGTAAGGTAAATTGAATGTTACCAAGAATGTATGTTATTGAGGTTAATAAAATGGTCAGTAATGTGGGGGTGATGTTGATTCTGTTATAGAGAAAGAAATTTGATCGCCTTTCGTGATATTTCTTAAATGATCAAGTTTCAAGTTTTGTGTTCATGATTTTTTGGGGGTTCAAGCTTTATGTGGTAAATGAAGTTTGTCGAGTAAAGCGATTTTTTGCAAAGTTATCATGGTTCTTCAGTGATGCAAGTGATTTGATCTTGAATGCTTGTTTGTTCTTATCTGTTAAGGTTCGATATTCTCTTCTTGTGAGGCCTATGCTTTCAACTGTGGACTCCACTTATGTTTTATGAGTTCATTGCTTAATTGGTCTTCCCCTTGGTCCTGTGTTCATTACGAGTGGTAAATGATTTTCTAGTTGGTGAAAATCATTTTCATTTGCCTCTTCTTTTGAGAAAGAATCAACCCATTCTTTTCACATGGGTCTTTCGAAGTGTTTTCTAATTGTTGTTGTGAAATTGATGTTAATACTTGTAGTAATTTGATCGCCTTTGGTGATATCGTTTAGATGAGAATATTTCAAGTTTAGTTTTAGTGATATTTTGGAGCTCATGAATCATCTGGTAGCTGAAATGATTTTAAATAAATTAAGGTATTGGATTATCCTGTTGCTTCTTAAGAGATTTGTGTGTTTTAATCATAAAAGCTCTTTGGTCTGTGTTGGCAACGTGAGGTTGTAATCAAAGAAAATTATGTTGGCTCCTTTAAGAGGAGGATAATTTGTTCGCTTTTCGTGAAATCCCGTAAATGAAAATATTTCGAGTTTGGTGGCTGAGATCATTGGGATCCCATGTTTCTTGTGTAGTTTAACTATTTCGAGAAAATATGATGTGTTGAAGAGTTGTATTTGGTCCTTAATTAGTTCTTGTGGTTTGGACTAAAGATCTTATCTTGTTCGTTGTGGCAAAGTGTTGCTAGTCAAAGGATCGATTTCAGTGTTAAAGGAAAGAGTGCAGTAGGAGTATTTGAGTCAAGTTTTGTAACTTGAGGTTATTTGAATCGTTCCCAAACTTTCTACTCTTTCCACTCAAGAGATGTCGAGTTTCAATCGCAATGTTTTTTTTATTGGCTGTTATTTGTTATTCCCTTTTGAGGGATGTTGTACCCTCTTAACTTTCATTTTCCAATATCACCATTCTCAGAATAATTCTTTTAGTTTCGTGCTCGTTGTGAGGAGCAACATTTTCCAGTGTGACGAAACCTATCCTTATTCGCATCTTTCTTTTGAGAAAGGATCAACAGTTTTGTGTTGCAAAGTGTTCAAAGCGTATTTTGGCATCTGTTTGGTGGTGGTTAAGAATTTGTAGTGGTGAGATTTTGCTACCAAGCTGTTGGAGGAGTAGTAAGAAAAGAATTTGTTTTGACCTGTGCCTCTTGGAGGAAATTTGATTCCAATGGAATGTATGGCGTTGAAGAAAACTGAATAGTGGTACGACTAAGTAGAACCTATGGTATAGTGAAATTCCAGAACTTTAGTTCATGTGGAAATGTTGGGGATTATCGAAGGTATGGAAACCTTGATCAATTTTTTTAGAGTAATGCAATTGGAAAGTATTGTGAGAATGTGGGGGTGATTTCTGATGATGTCAATGAGTGTGTTAGAATTGTGGGCATGTTCGAGATTTAATCTGATGATTTCTCTATCTATTATAAGAGAATTTCGTTGTAGAGGTCTTGGAGGTTAAATTTTGGGCTTTGCATTTTTTATGCAAGACCTTTGGTCGCCCAATGGTTTTGTGTAGAGAAATTAGATAATGATGTTTCTTAAGCAGTAGAATGATCATTGATAGAACCCTTCTCATGTAGTGCATGAGCGTGTGTACTGAGGATTTTGAGTTGTTGTTCTTGAAAGTTGGGGGTGATGTGATTGCGTAGGATCCATTTTGTGGTGTTTTTGGTGCCTTCTATCAAATTAATTTCGTTAGTAGAAGAAATTGTCTAGAGTGATTGGTGGGACCAATAGAACTTCTTCACAAAGGTGTTGACGATGTATTTCAGTTGGAGCATAACTTGAGGATGTTAACTTAAGATGTTTGATCTCGTGTGGTATGCGATGAATTCGAATTCCAAGGTTTGAGAGAAATTTTATTCCTAAAAGAGAAAACTGAGAAAAAGGATGTTTTCTTGGGTAGCAAAGCGTTTTCTTTATTCTCGCTTGAGCTTTGTGTTGTTGACTGATCTCTTCCGCAATTTCGAGTTGGCGCTTTGTTGACATGTTTGATTCTTTCCAATTCAGACAAACCAAAAGAAATATTTCAGTTGGGCATTCGAGTGATTTCTCCTTTGGCTTTCGTGGTGTCAATTTGCAAACTGCCTAATTAGAAAGTGGAATGGCTTTCGTGATGAATCTTCGATTTTGGATTTGACCCTTTTTGTGGGAATTGGCATTGCGTGTTTGCGATGAGAATCTTTTACTCTCAGTTGACTCTGTTTATAATAGAGTTTGTTCAAAGCAAGTTCCGTTGTGTGTCCATCGTTAAAGGAGGTGATCCTTGTTACGGTGAAGAGTTCGATTGAGAGCTGGAACAAGAGTTTTGTGTGCTATGCGCATGTTGTGTGGTTTGGTACCGAAAGGAGAGGTTAGCCCAAGGTACATTGGGTTTTTTTTCGCTAGTTGTGGGGATTCGAAAGTTGACGTACCGCTAGGACAATCTCGTGTTCATACGCGGGGTACGCAACATCTGGTATGTCCAGTGCTGAGTGAGTACCTGAGAGGTCCAAAGCTTCAGTTTTCGATAGAGCCGTTGGCCAATGAGTATGATCTTACATTTGTGTCCTATGTGTTGAGATAACCTATAATGGTCTAAGCGTGATGAGACTTGGGACATGGAAACTCGCATGCACGAGCTTTAACCAGTGTTTTTAACGTCGGGTAAGTGTTCATGGTTATTAAGTTTAGTTGGTATTCTTTTGAGTAGAATTCAGGGTCGAATTCTGTTTAAGGGGGGTAGAATGTAATACCCCGTTCAATCCTAAAAATTATAATTGAATTTCAAACCCTTTTATCGGGATTTAAAATGGAATTTCAGAATTTCTGTAAAAGGGGGATTAAACCTTGGGCCAAAGGCCCATAGCCTTGGACCATTAGGGGCAGCATATAACCCTAGATGTACTGTAGCACCCCGTGCTATAGTGCCATCGCCACAGCTACAGTAACTCAGGCGCTACCATGCGCGCCCCCCTCTATTGCTACTGTCCAAGAAGAAGGGGGGAGGGAGAAGAACCCTCCGGGTGCCGCCAGCCAAGAAGAAAAGGTGAGGAGCTCTTCGCGGGGGAATTCAGCGATCTCCTGTGGTTTTACAAGGGTAACGAACGATGTTCTTCGCTGTTTGATTAGTAGAAGATGCGAATTCGATTAGGATTGTGGGATCGATCTGCTACTGCTATTAGTTTGGTTCTGTCCAGATTATTGCGCGGTCAATTTCGGATTCTTAGATGCCGAATTGGAGATTTCCATCTCCTAGATAATTATAGGTATTGTTCTTAGCTTTCGGTAGCCGCCATGAACACTAAATTCCGACTTACGGATCAAAAGTTATGATATAATCTTTCCTGCTGTCCTGATTTCATGACAAGATTGAACTATCAAGTTGTCTTTTAAATTATGATTATGATAATGGAAGATTCAGGGTTTTAACCCAATTAGGTTATTTTAGTAATTTTTATAAACTTTCCAGATTGATAAAGAATGCTAAGTTTTGTTTAGCCAATTGGAAGTTATGGCTATTATCGTGCTACTGCCGAGATTTGTCAGGTAGTTCTGACATAAGGTGTTCATCGGTCTTTTGGAGTCAGATACATACAGAATTCGGGATTTCCACCAACTAGGTTATTGTAGATAATTTCGTTAACTTTCAAGCAAGACTGATTTTACATTTTTATGAATTTTAGAGCAAAAGTTATGTCACTTTTAGTACCACTGTGCATTACGGCTTCCTGCTAGAATGTGGTTCAAGTTGAGTAAAGTATATAATCAAACATTGGGTTTTGGGATATGAGTTAGGAGCGTTGCGAGTGGTATCTTGATGTCGTTGTTCTTATTGAGTAATTTAATGGTGTAGGAGGTCAGGCTTCGAGGTTAGCTGCACCATCTTTGCCTCCTAACGCGTCGCAACGCGAAAGACAAGTATTTTGATATTCTTAAGATTTGTGAATGCTGAATGCTTGATGTTCGCATTATGTTTCTATATGATACATGAGAAGATTCAATGATTATGTTGCTTTCATATGTGTTTTTTCCATGATTAGAGATGATGTCATTCATTATTCATAGTTCATTACATGCATCTTTTGTCATGTTCCATCCACGGGAGTGGATTATAAAGACCCATCAATTCCAGTATGGGCACGTACGACCCACCATTCCAATGTGGGCATCCACGGGAGTGGATTATAAAGACCCATCAATTCTAGTATGGGCACGTAAGACCCACCATTCCAATGTGGGCATCCACGCGAGTGGATTATAAAGAGCCATCAATTCTAGTATGGGCACGTAAGACCCACCATTCCAATGTGGGCAGATTCGGACTCCCGTATGAAACGTTCTTCATACGGGCTTTGGATTCCCGTTTTTTGTTAAAAGCGGGCCTAAGTGAACACCGACGGGTGTGTCACTAGCTATACCGGTATAAGCAGGAGTGCAGTCCATTTATTACATTCAAACCATTCATTCCATTCATTCGTATGTACTTTCGGTGCTATGTTCATATTCTTTAATTATGTTGTCTTGTTCATATCTATTGTATGTCCGATTATTCTTTGTACTTGCTGAGTCTTGGATTGATTCTTGCGTGTGTTTGTTTATTTTAGGTAACCACGGATCACAACATTCATGGGAGGGGATAGACACAGATTCTGCATTCACTTCACATTATTCACTTCCATTCATATGAACTTGTCCTTTCATTTCATTCGTTAAACCTTGGGTTGTAATAATTGAAGTACAATGGTTGAGGTTATCCTTCAGTATGATTTCAGTTGGTTAAATAACATGTGATCCCTGAACAGTTTATTGATAGGTTTGTCTGATTTGATTTAGTATGCTTGGATATTTAGAACTTGTGATATGTTATTAATTCAGACCAAACTCCTAAATTTGTTCTATTAAATGTTGATCTTCATATGTAATTAGATGAAGTATTGTTGAAATTGTTCCGTAAGGTTGAAGTGTGTTAGTCTTTTAGGTAACATCTTGGCTTCCGTATAGCCAGGTTGTTACAAATAATCTAGAAGTTTTTTTTATTTGGCTGCTTGATGATCTTATATTTGCTAGTGGGAATGCAAATAGAGAAAGAACCATAAATTCTTCCATGACTGAATAATCGTTAAATGCCTATGATGACCGTTAGATTGGAATTGGTGTACACTAAATTGAGGTTGAGAGCTAATAGGTTAATGATTGGAATTTAAGGGTGATATTGTAATACCCCGAATGTTTCTACGGAAGGAGAGTAAACGAAAAAGGGGTTTTTCTGTAATACTCCAACTTATTGTAATGAAAGAAGCAGTGAAAAGAGAAATTAAACTTTAGACGAGGAAAATCTGCAATTCTTTGACAACTGGGCTTGGGCTTTGGCCTAGGAGGCCCATGAGGGGCCGACCACTAATAAAGGAGGGGAAACCTAGTCCACCACTGTAGCACGCATTGCTACAGTGTTCGCCGCCCCTCTCAGGCGCGCCCTCCTTGCACTCTGTTGCTCTCTCTTGGTGGTGCTCTCCCATTCTTTGTCGGCCAAGGAGAAAGGTGGAGGAGAGAGGAGAAGAAGAGGAGATGAGCATCTAGCGGGGTATTTCAGCGGCACGCGTGTCTCCAAGGGTAACGATTGCCGGTTATTGTTGTTTGATTAGTTGTAGAAGTGAAACCGATTAAATTTGATTAGATCAAAGTCTGTCTGTTGGAAATTCAATTCTGTCAAGTAGTTTGCGCGGCTGTTTTCGCAATCTTAGAAGCCGAATCAGAGGATCCCATCTCCTATAGTATTGTAGGTTTTGTTCTTAGCTTTCGGTGGCCGCCAAGAACACTAAATTCCGACTTTCGAGTCAAAAGTTATGATAGATTTATTATCTGCTGTCCAGAATCCTAACGAGAATTAGCAGTCTCTGTATAGGTTGATATATGGCCTAGTTAGAAGGTGATTCAGAGGTCTTGCCCATAACAAATTTTGAAGGTGATATCACTAGCTTTCAGGATTGATAAAGAACACCTCATTTGGATTTATAGATCAAAAGTTATGCACTTTTCATTGTGACTGTCCAGATTGTAGGTCAGTCTGTCCAGATTGTATGTCAGTTTCTATCTTTAGTTTTGACCCGTGTGCCACTTTTTGTTAAAGGAAAAATATGAATGTCGTGCCAACTAGGTTATTGTAGGTAATTTCATAACCTTTTCAGATTGTTAAAGAACACTCAATTCGGAGTTGTAGTTTAAAAGTTATGGACGTTTTAGTTCTGCTGTTCTAATTGCTCAGTCAGATTCTGTTCAGCTGTTTCGTTTGACAGTTAGCAATTTAGTTTGGCCGAATTGGGTTATCTCGTCAACTACAAAATTGTAGATATATTTGTTAAGCTCGTGTAGGATCTGGGCTCATCTCTTTTGGAGTCCCAGATCATTAGTTTTGGTCTTTACCGTGCTGCTGTCCTGATGGGATTCCATGTTGCTGCTGGAATTTCAGATTCGGGTTATGACTATGTTTTGGGTGTGCAAGAGGGTAGTGTAGAATATTAATTCATGATGGGCTCTATGTTGTTCTTATTTCGGTTATTTAATTGTTTAGGCCGCGAGTCTACGGGTTTGGGAGCGCCATCGTTGCTCGCTAACGCCGCAACGCGAAGGCAAGTACTTTGTTGGTTTTAAGTGCCGTGATTGTGAATGTTTACATGAATATGATGTGACATCTTGTGATACCCGAAATGCTGAATTGGTTATGTTCTATCAATATGTGGAGTAAATGCCGAAAGATGATATTAGCATTGTTCATGTTCATATCATGCATCCTTTTATTCATGCTATGTCCACGGAGTGGACTGTAAGTCCCACCATTCCAATGTGGGCAGGTTTGGACATTGTCATGTCCCGCCCACGGAGTGGATTGAAAGACCCATCAATTCCAAAGATGGGCAGCTTTGGACACCTATATGAAACGTTCTTCATATAGGACTTGGATCCCCGCACTTTTGTTAAGGTGCGGGCTTAATGAACACCGACGGTGTGTCACCGCTATCTGGTATAAGCATGTGTGCATCCATCCTTGAGTACATTCATTCATGCCATGCATTCCTAAGTTTTCATTCGATGTATGCTCATATTCTCTTATGATGATGACTTGTTCATATGTGTGTTATGTCCCTTTTACTGTACTTGCTGAGTCGTGGACTCACTCTTGCGTTGTTTGTTTATTTTAGGTAACCCCTGATGTTGGCTCACTCGGGAGGGAGTAGACACGCACTACTTGTTCACATCATCCAATTAATGTTCAAGATTAAATTTAGTTCTTACATTCGTAAATGATGAACTGTAATAATAAATTTATAATTGGTGAAGGAAGGATACCTTCTCCACATTGATGTTGAATTATTACTGCATGTGAACTTTCATTATCAATGAACTGAAATAAATAGATTAGATGGTGAAGGAAGGATACCTTCATCATATCTTGGTTGTTTTGATACTATCATTAGTTGATTTTATTCAAATTCTTCCGCATTATGGATGTATGTTAGATGTTTTAGGTGACATCTTGGCTTCCGAATAGCCAGGGTGTTACAGATATATATCTGTGTGTTTTACAAGGATGACCTGGGCCGCACGCCCTTGTTAAAAGATGGTTTACTTCGATAGTGTCGATCATGCATTAGATATTCTCTCGACTAAGTTGAGTATTGCAACTTTTTAGAAAAAAAATATGAAACAAGTTATTGTGTTTCTCTTGGAAAGATTGATGATGGGATAGTGAGGTATGTTGGTTCATGCCAGGAGAGCATTATATGATATTAGAAAGATTAACAGTATATGGTTGTGAGAGTGATGTTGATTTCTTTAAGAAGAGAATAATTTGATTGTTTTGTTTGTATTATCTTGTAAATGAAAATGTTTCGAGTTTTGCGGTGGTGATCATTTGGGTCTCATGATTTATGTGGTAGTTGAAACTGTTCTGAGCAAAATGTTGAAAGATTTTATTGGTTCTTAAGTGGTTCTTGTGGTTTGGTCTTAAGAACTCATCTTGTTTGAGATGGAAAAGTGTTGTTATAGTCAAAGGATTATGTTTAGTGTTAAAGGAAAGAGTGTAGTAGGAGTATTTAAGGATTGGAGTCAAGGTTTGTAACCTGCGGTTTAATTGAAACGTGCTTAAACTTTCTGTTTTTTTCCCCACAAGAGTTTTCGAGTTTCAATAGCAATGTCATATTCTTATTGGTTGATATTTGCTATTCCCTTTATGAGGGGTGTGTGCCCTCAACTGTGATCTCATCTTTCGTTTTCTAAGATCATTGCAATTGGATTATTTGTTTTGGTCTCGTGCTTACTGTGAGGAGCAACGTTTTCCTATGTGCTGAAACTTGTCCTTATTCGCCTCTTCCTTTTGAGAAAGGATCAACAAATTTGAGTTACAAGTATTATAAAGCGTTAATTAGCAACTGTTTGGTGGTGGTCAAGTAATTGTGGTGGTGAGATTTTGGTACCAAGCTATTGGAGGAGGAGTAGAAGATGGATCGGTTTTGATCTATAACTCTTGGAGAAAATGTGATTCAAATGGAATGATTATCGCTGAAGTAAAACTGATTAGTGTTACGATCAAGTAGAACCTATGGTAAAGTGTAATCCCAGAACCTTAGTTTATGTCGAAATGTTGTGATCATTGAAAATATAGAAATCTTGACCAAGTTATAGAGTGTTGCGATTAGGTTGTTATTGCGAGGATGTGTATGTGATTCATGATGATGTGAATTAATGAGACTGGGATTACAAAGTAATTTAATCGTTGTGGCAATTAATGGGATACTGGGAAGGGTTGAGTTGATATCAAGAATGACTCAGTCTTATTGAGTAACCCTCTGAGAGCTATAATATTTGTAGAGGTAATCTGGTTAGGAAAATGTTTCCATGATGATGTCAATGAGCGAGTATGTTGGAATTGTGGGAATTTTAGGGATTTAATCTGATGATTTCCCTATCTGTTATACGAAAAGTTCATTGTATGGGTTTTGGATGTTAAATTTAGACTTTGCATTTTCTATGCTAAATCTTTGGTCGCCCAATGATTTTGTAGAGGAAATAGAATAAGGGCGGATTTCGAACAGTAGGATGATCATTGATAGAACCCTTTTGTTGTAGTACATGAGTATGTGTGTTCTGAGTTGTTTATTCTCAAAAGTTTGAGGTGATGTGATTGCGGTGCATTTGGTGCCATCTGTCAAATTAATGTCGTCAATAGAAGGAGTTGCCTAGAGTGTTTCGGTAGGATCGATAGAGCCTCTATATAAGGGTGTGGATGGTGTATTTCAATTTAAGCATCATTTTGAGGGTGCCAATTTAAGAGATTTGAGCTCGTATGGTATGTGATGAATTCGAATTCCAAAGTTTGAGAGGAATTTTATTCCTAAAAGAAAAATTGAGAAAAACAATATTTCCTCGAGTAGCGAATCATTTTCTTGATTCTCGTTTGAGCTATGTGTTTTTTACGGATGTTTTTTTTTGCAATTTGAGCTTGGATTTATGATGGCATGTGTGGTCCTTATATGTTCAGAAAGATTAAAGAAAATATTTGATTTGGGCATTTGAGCGGTTGCTCTTTCAGCTTATGTGGTGTTTATTTGTAAACTGTATACTTGGAAAGCAGAAGGGATTTCACGATGAATCATCGCTTCCGAATTTGACCCTTTTAGTGTGAAGTTACCATTTCGTGGTTGCAATGAGAATCGATTATTTTCAATTGGGTTCTGGTTATAAAAGAGTTATTTAAAGCGAGTTCTGTTACGTGTTCCTGGTTAAAGGAGGTGCTCCTTGTTAAGTTGAAGAAAACGATAGAGAAGTAGGACAAGAGTTCCATGTGTGTTGTACATGTTTGTGCTTTTGTACCAAAGAGGAAGCTAGCCCAAGGTACATTGGTTGTTTCCGATAGTTGCGGAGATTTTGGAACATGTTGTATCACTAGGATGGTCTTGGGTCCATGCACAGAGTACGCATCATTTGGTATGTTCTGGTGCTGAGTGAGTACCTGGGGATCCAGAGTTTTGAGGTTCCGTCAGAGCCGTTGAATATTGAGCAGGATCTTACTTTCGAATCCCGGCCAGTGCATATTCTAGAAGAATCAGAACGAGTTCTAAGGAACAAGATGTTGAAATATGTCAAGGTGCTTCGGTCTCATCATTCCGAGAGAGAGAGGCCACATGGGAGTTGGAGTCTTGCATGCGCGAACAATATTCAGATTTGTTCGCAATGGGTACGTGCTTATTGTTGTTAAAATTCCAATCATAGTTTTCTTTTGCATAGATCGATGTGTAGATTCGGGGTCAAATCATATTAAGTGGGGTAGAATGCAATACCCTGTTTAATTCTATGGAAGAAATCGTTCAAGAAAAGAGAATTAAACATAAGAAAAAGGGGGTTTCTGCAGTTCTTCGGCAACCTGGGCCTCGGGCCTTGGTCCAGGAGGCCCATAAGGGGCCGACCACCAATAAAAGGAGGGGGAAACTCTAGCCTGCCACTGTAGATATAGTAACGCCGCCGCTACAGTGCGTGCTATAGTAGACTCCCTCCCCCTTGCCCTGCCTTGCTATTCCCTTTTCTCATGGTGGTGCTCTCCTATCGCTGTCGGCCAAGTAGAAAGGGGAAGGAAGAGAGGAAAAGGAGAGGAGAGGAGCATCTCTCAGGGGAATTCAGCGGGAACATGTGTCTCCAAGGGTAACATCGCCTCCCCACTGGTTGGATCAATTTAGATTTGTAATTGCCATCGATTAGAGGATCGTTGATCCATTGTGATTAATTTCAGAATTCTGTCCATTACTTGTGCATCAGTTTTGGCATAAGTAGAATCCTAATTGAGGGATTTTTTCTACTACATATTTGTGGGGCTTGTTCTTAGCTTTCAATAGGTTAAAAGATCACCCAAATCGGAGTTGTGGTTTAAAAGTTACGTTGATTTTAGTACTGCTGTCCAGAAATCCTGACGAGAATCAGCAGTCGTCTTGTTTATTAATTAAGATTGTGTTAAAGGCCAATTCAGGGATGTTGCCCAAAATAATTTTTGTAGGTAATCCCATTAGCTTTTAGGATTGATAAAGAACACCCTTTTTGGATCTGTAGAACAAAAGTTAAGTACATTTCAATGTTACTATCCAGAACGTATGTCAGATCCTGACGCTAGTTTTGAGCTATGGCCTAGAATTTGTTAAAGGCATAATCTGAGGATCGGTCTAACTAGACTTTTGAAGTTCATATTCCTAGCTTTTCAAATTGATAGAGAAATCAATATTTTGTTCAGCCAACTAAAAGTTATAGCATTTTTTGTGTTGTTGTCCTTTGTCTGTGAGATTATAACTTTAGATTTTCATCTTATGATTAGACTTAGAAATTCACCGAATTAGAGATTCTCTCCAACTAGGTTATTGTAGATGGTTGCATTATCTTTCCAGAGAGTCTAAGATCGCACCTTTTTAAGTTTCAGAGTGAAAGTTATGAAGTTTTTAAAACTTTTGTCCAGTATAGCCTTCTGTTAGCATGTTGACTAGCTAGAGTAGATCAAGTGTTTAATCTTGGGTTATGGGAAGACGATGTAGATCGCTACGAGTAATGCCTTGTTATGCATGTTTGATTGATGTTTAGTATCATTCATGGTTACCAGGTGGTGGTGAATGTAATATCCCGAAAAGCTTTTGCCGGTTTCGGTCGAGTGCAGTGCAAAGGACTAAGAAAAGAACTATAAAGAAAAGACCAATTAGCGATTTATCCGGGGGAAAATAGAAAAAATCTGGGCAGCGTGGGTTAAGGCTTTCGGCCCACTGTTTTTTTGGCCCATGAGGGGGAAGCTTTGGCCGGCTACTTAGGGGGGGCAAACCCTAGGCGCCCCCCCTTTTCTCCCATTCCCCTTGCGCCGGCTCCCCCTCCCAAATCCTTGCCGCCCCCTCTCCCCTTCCCGTGCGCCTCTCCTTCCATCTCCCTTGCGCCCTTCCATCTTCCTTGCACCCCATAACCCTTGCTGCTGGACCAAAGAAGGGAGGGGGACTCCTTTGTTGGCCGGCCAAGAGGAAGAGAAAAGAAGGGAAGAAAAGAAGAGAAGGGAAGAAGGAAGAGAAGAAAGGGAGAGGGAAGAAGGATCCGCAACCAGGAACTCGTGGTGATCATCATCCGCGCAGCGTGCCTTCGTCGTTTCGGCAAGGGTAACCCGTGATTCTTTGTTTTGGGGTCGTTTTCTAGTTGTACATTTTCGGTTGTCAGTTCGTCGGTTTTCTGCAGCAGAGAAGATTGTTGATTTTGATTAGGTTAGAGGCAGAATTGGGTCTGGGTGTCTCCTAGAAAGTTGTAGATATCGTAGTTACCATTCATTGCCGACACGAATCAAGTCATTCGGACTTCGGTAGCCAAAGTTATGAATTTCTTAGTATTTCTGTGTTTCTGGAGAGAAGCAGAATTGCTAGTGTTGGTTAACCTGATAGAAGCGCATATTTAGATGGGTTTCCAGAGGGTCTCACCATAACGAAAAACTAGGCTAATCCTCTTAGCTTTCAGGAAAACTAAAGATCACTAAATTCGGACGAACGTAAAGAAAGTTATGATAGTTTCTTTGTCGCTGTCTAGAAACCCGACGTGAAATGTTTGCTCTAATTAAATAGATTGGTAGGACTGGTAGATGGCCGAATCAGAGGGTCTCCCCAACTAAGTTTATTTAGGCATTTTAATTACATTTCCAGAATGTCCAAGATCATCCTATTTGGACTCCGGAGCAGAAAGTTATGAATTTTTGAAGTCTGCTGTCTGCAGTGACCGATCGCTAGAAATTAGAAAAGTTAGAAATGATAAGAAGTTAGCGATTTCGATTGTAATGTTATGTATGATTTTGGTCCAGTATGCTAGTCTTAGTTTGGGGTTATCTTCTTGTCCAGTGGCAGCGAGATCCCAAGGAAGCACCCACTTCAGCGTCCGCCGTTCTCGCACGGTTGAGGCAAGTATTCGGTTAAGTAGTATTCTTGTTGCATGCTATGATTGAGGTGTAATGTTCATTGTTGCCATATGAAAGTGATGTTGAGATGACCCTAGTGGTGTTGATGTTTGCATATTATGATTGCGATTACATCATAATGCTACTGTTTACATGATTAAAGTATATGTTGAATCCTGATGAATGAGAAGGTATAGATATTATATTCATGCATATTTTGAGCATATTGAAACTTGGTCATAAGGTGAACAAGTGAATCAGTTGAGGTCCCTGTCAGACAATGACAGGCTTGAGGTCCCCACATTCATGAAATGTGGGCAATATGTACAGAGGTCCCCGTCATTTTGATGACGGGCAAAGGTCCCTATACAAGTTGATGTATAGGCTCTTGGTCCCTGTGCCAGAGGGCACAGGCATGGGTATCCATTGACGGATGAATACCCCGCATTACCGGTAAAATGCGTAAAGAGATAAAGAACAAGAGTGCATAGCATTATCATTATTTACTGTAACACATTATCATTTTTTTTTAATATTCGAAATGCCATGAATGATGTTGATTAAAGTTGTTTATGTTGTTATGTCTTTATGATCATGTAACCTTGTTGATACTTGCTGAGTCTTATGGCTCACCCTTGCTTTGTTTTGATTTAGGTACCTCGCGCAAAACGTCATGCATGGGAGGGAGTAGACTTTGGAGAGCACGCACTACCTCACAGCTTTTATGCAATTGTTATCTTAGTTCCACACAAAAGAATAAATAACTATGTTATAACCACCTATAGATGCTTTTATGATGATGGATGTAGGATGATTTATGGATTGTGTGATTGGTGTTGCTTATTTATTCTCATACGATTATCATTTATGCATGATTGAATTGGAATATTGGAAATATTGTTAAATGTTATGTTTACTTGTTAGAAACTTGGTTTTATTGAATATACAAAGGAGACTCTGTCGAAAATTTGTAAATTCGTTCTAGTTGCATTTAGCTTTGGTAGCATTCCAGGCTCGTTCTGAGTTGGGGTGTTACAGTTGGTATCAGAGCGGGCTGTAGGTCCGTGGGTAATGAAATATTAATTTTGACACACTAAGCACATTAGGCGGGGTTGGGATTTTCTTTTGCATTGCATTACGCTTCTGTCTTTGTATGACTATTTTTGTGTTGTCGATACAAGTTATTTTGGTTCTAGTTAATCTTATGCTTATTGTGGTTAGTTTTGTTGTGATGTTCATAGATGGCAAGAGGCAGAGGTCGTGGTCGTGGCCGGCAGGGTGCCGGGCGAGGCCAGGCAATGCCCCCGCCAGAAGTTCAGAATTCTGTAGCTGGTGAAGCAAGTCCTGCGAGGTCAGAGGAAGAGGTTGCTTCAAGACTCACGGATCGAGCTCCTCCACTGCTCCGGTTCTTTGTCCCATTGGTGGCCCCCGCGGTGGTACCCGTGGCAGTTACTATGGGATTGCATCAGTGGAACGCCCTGCGCCTTGATACCTTTGATGGATTATGCACTCCAGTGGATGCGGCCAACTGGCTGCGTCACATGGAGAGGCACTTTGGTGCTTTGGGGATGTCGTCTGAGATGAGGGCGTAGTTTGTGGCATTTCAGCTTAAGGGGCAAGCGGACATCTGGTGGGAGGGAGTCTTGACAGCTAGGACTGCTGCTCATGGCCCTGTTACATGGGAGATGTTTGTGGAATAGTTTCGGAGGAGGTTTTATCCAGCATCTTTTGTGGAGAGGATGGAAGTCTCACTGCAGAGCTACAAGCAGGGTAAGACGACAGTGTCGGAGTACGAAGCGGGTTTTAACAACCTAATCCGCTTTGTTCCGGCAGTGGCCACAGATGAGGCGGAGAAGGCTAAGAGGTTTCGCAGGGGGCTCAGGCAGGAGTTTCGTCAGGTATTGGGAGCGGTGGAACTGCGCGACTTTAGTTCCCTGGTAGAGCAAGCCAGGGGCATGGAGCTAGAGATGCAGATTGGGGAGGATCTACCAGGTACAGGTGGTACCATGGTTCAGGATGGGGCTAGTGGTAGCCAGAAAAAGAACTTTGGAGGAGGCAGTGGATCATTTCAAGACGATTACAAGAAGTTCAAGGGCCCGCAGAATTCTTTCAAGTCCAGGACCACAAGGCCACAGTCCTCTTTTATTTCCAGATCATCTGTGAGTGTGCCGAGGTTGCGCCCAGTTCCAGGGCAGGGTATGAAGTGCTTCAAGTGCGGCAATGAGCATCGGGCTTCGGAGTGTTCTTGGTCGGGATCGTGTCGACATTGTGGACGGGAGGGCCATAAGGCATTGGTTTGTCGGCGGAATCCCGCCAGTATTATCAAGTGGGAACCAGAACCGGCGTCAGCACCAGAGCAGGCGGCGTCTTCGCGAGGGTCAGTACAGATGTTAGCAGCCACACCTACTCAGTCTTGGGGTCAGCCTCAGCCCTATCTTCAGCATCCTGGAGGGATGCCACCGCCGGGGTACTTCTGGCCACCAGCTCCTTCAGCACCGTTTCCTGTTACAGCGCCTTCAACACCTCCTGCAGTTGCCGCACCCCCATTTCAGGGTGTCGGAGTTCCTACCGCACCAGCAGCAGCAGCAGTTTCCTATGCCATGCCGACGGCAGAGTCGGCAGGTCATCCTGATGTGGTGACAGGTACACTTTTAGTGGACTCAGTGGAGGCTTATGTTCTTTTTGACTCAGGAGCTACTTACTCTTTTGTATCGTTAGAGTTTGCTAGTCGGGCCAAATTGTGTTTGCAATCAATAGCTCAGTCGGTTTTAGTAAATTCACCTGGGGGAATTCTTGCTAGCTCCACATCTGTCTGTGTTGTGTGATCTCGTTGGATGGGGAAGATTTCATTGCTAATCCGATGGTAATGAAAATGGAGCCATTTGATATTATTTTGGGTATGGACTGGTTACATAGCTATCGAGCAGTTATTTCATGCTTTTGGAAGACAGTCACTCTGCGGGCACCTTCGGGGCTTGAGGTAGTTTTTCAGGGTAGTGCCCCCTCTTATTCTCTCTGCGTGTTGGCTAGCTTGTATCCTGGTAGCCGAGCCGTGAAGAGTGGATTTCTTTTGTCTCTAATGGGAAGCCGAGTTCCTCTTTGTTGCGCAGAATTAGTTCGGTGGTTCGGGAGTTCTTAGATGTGTTTCAAAAGAGTTGCGAGGATGCCCCACCACGCCCAAAGAGAGTTTGGATTGATTTGATACCGGTGCTCAACCAGTTTCAATGACCCGTCACTGTCAGCGCGTCCTTTCCAGGAAGAATTAAAGAAACAGTTGGATGATTTAAAAGCGAAAGATCTTATTCGACCTAGTGTGTCACCGTGGGGAGCTCCGGTATTGTTTACCAAGAAGAAAGATGGTAGTTGGCGCATGTGTATTGATTACCGTGCTCTCAACCAGCTGACTATCAAGAATAAATATCCTTTGCCTCGCATTGAAGACTTATTTGATCAGTTAAGAGGGGCAAAAGTATTTTCCAAGATAGATCTTCAGTCAGGTTACAACCAAATTCGAGTCCGAGAGGAGGATATTGAGAAAACGGCGTTCTCTACAAGGTATGGGCACTTTGAGTTCAAAGTTATGTCTTTTGGACTAACAAATGCCCCTATTGCTTTTATGGAGACTATGAGCAGGATAACGCATGAGTATCCGGATGAATTTGTCGTAGTTTTTATTGATGATATTTTGATCTATTCAAAGACGAAGTGGATCATGAGCGTCATCCGAGGTTGGTGTTGGAGACACTAAGAGAAAATAGGTTCTATGCCAAGTTCAAAAGTGCGAGTTCGGATGTCCAAGTGGGATTTTTGGGAATATTATCAATGATAAAGGTATATCGGTTGATCCAGGTAAAATCTCCACAGTAGTTGAATGGGCAAGACCGACCAATGTTAAAGAAGTGAGAAGTTTTCTGGGTATGGCAGGCTATTACCGGCGTTTTGTGCGAGATTTCTCCATCATTGCAAAGCCGTTATCGCACTCACTCGTAAAGATGTGAAGTTTATGTGGGATGAGGAGTGCGAGCGCAGTTTTCAGACTCTGAAGGAAAGATTGGTGACTGCTCCTGTTCTTACTATTCCTGAGCCCGGGAAGCGATTCACAGTTTATTCTGATGCGTCTCGGATGGGTTTGGGCTGTGTGCTCATGCGAGAATGGAAAAGTTACGCTTATGCGTCTAGGCATTTGAAGAAGCATGAGCGAACTATCCAACCCATGATTTAGAATTGGCCGCAGTGGTGTTCGCCATGAAGCTTTGGAGGCATTATCTGTTGGAAATCTCTCAAGATTTCACACTCTCTTGTATTTTCTATCTCTCTCAAGAGACAAATACACTCACGGAGACAAGTTTTTCAACACAAACCGACTCAACTAATTCATTCAAGAGAAGTGCTTAAATAGATACAATGGCGCACATGCGGGCCACACACCCACTACTAGATCATGCACTAACCACACACCCACACACTACTAGCACATCTCACGGAGTAGTGCTCCACGCCCATGAACTCACGGCCCAAGCCAACTAACTCAACCCACACGCAAACGCATGCATGCAACCAATGTACTCTGGTCAAGCGCACTACATGCGGCTAATCAACGTAATGTATGCACTTGACTCTCTCCTCATTGCACCAACATGTATTTCACGCTAGCACATTACATGCAACACAAACACACTAACATGCACACTCTAAACAAATTACATGTCAAGATTATAACCAACAAATTCCCTCTTAATCTTGACACGCCATTCCTCACGCATCATCACATAAAGGCTGGTTCATCATCACTATGAGCTTTAGCAAGAAGCGCTTTCTCCTCCATGTTTTTCTCTGGACACTCGTAAGAATAATGCCCAAGCTCCTCACAATCAAAGCAACGCACCTTGCTTTTATCTTTACGCCATTCACCACGACCACGGCCGCGCCCTCGTCCTCGCGACGAGTCATATTCTCTTGCCATAAGAAGTTGCTCTTCCGTCCGCGTGTCCCGCCCCTTGAGAAGCTCCTCGTGTGCCTTTAGTGATCCAATGGCCTCCTCTACGGCCATCTGGTTGATGTCACCAAATAGCGCCATCGACGAAGCAACATTGATGAACTTGTCAGAAACGGCTCGTAGCAGCTTCTTCACAACATACTTCTCTTCCATTGTCTCTCCAAGTTCTCGGATCTGGCCAACAAGCATCGTGAACTTCGTAGCGAAGTCATCCACCGAATCTGCATCACACATCTTAAGGTTATCAAACTCCAATTGTAGGGACTGGATCCTCGCCTCCCTGACGCGCTCGGCGCCCACGTGCATGGGGCGTAGCGCCGTCCAGACATCAAGTGCGGTGTCCTTCTCTACAACTCCCATCAACGTCTCGTCGTTGTTGGACTGGGAGATGATGACCAAGGCCATCTGATCCTTCTTCTCATCAACAACCTTGGACGAGCTCTTGGGATCAACCGCATCCCACACACCATGAGCTCTCATGAGGATCTTCATCCTCGTCGCCCATGCCGCGTAGTTCGTCCTTGTCAGCTGTGGGTACTGGAGCCTCGCCGTCGCCGCGTCGCCGAAGCCGCCGCTCGCAGCGGCACCACTTGACGAACCATCACCGTGCGGCATCTGCTCGCTCTGATACCAATTGTTGGAAATCTCTCAAGATTTCACACTCTCTTGTATTTTCTATCTCTCTCAAGAGACAAATACACTCACGGGAGACATGTTTTTCAACACAAACTGACTCAACTAATTCATTCAAGAGAAGTGCTTAAATAGATACAACTGGCCGCACATGCAGGCCACACACCCACTACTAGATCATGCACTAACCACACACCCACACACTACTAGCACATCTCCTGGAGTAGTGCTCCACGCCCATGAACTCACGGCTCCAAGCCAACTAACTCAACCTACACGCAAACGCATACATGCAACCAATGTACTACTGGTCAAGCAAACTACATGCAGCTAATCAACAGAATGTATGCACTTGACTCTCTCCTACTGCACCAACATGTATTTCACGCTAGCACACGTACATGCAACACAAACACACTAACATGCACACTCTAAACAAATTACATGTCAAGATTATAACCAACAAATTCCCTCTTAATCTTGACACGCCATTCCTCACGCATCATCACATAAAGGCTGGTTCATCATCACTATGAGCTTTAGCAAGAAGCGCTTTCTCCTCCATGTTTTTCTCTGGACACTCGTAAGAATAATGCCCAAGCTCCTCACAATCAAAGCAACGCACCTTGCTTTTATCTTTACGCCATTCACCACGACCACGGCCGCGCCCTCGTCCTCGCGACGAGTCATATTCTCTTGCCATAAGAAGTTGCTCTTCCGTCCGCGTGTCCCGCCCCTTGAGAAGCTCCTCGTGTGCCTTTAGTGATCCAATGGCCTCCTCTACGGCCATCTGGTTGATGTCACCAAATAGCGCCATCGACGAAGCAACATTGATGAACTTGTCAGAAACGGCTCGTAGCAGCTTCTTCACAACATACTTCTCTTCCATTGTATCTCCAAGTTCTCGGATCTGGCCAACAAGCATCGTGAACTTCGTAGCGAAGTCATCCACCGAATCCGCATCACACATCTTAAGGTTATCAAACTCCGATTGTAGGGACTGGATCCTCGCCTCCCTGACGCGCTCGGCGCCCACGTGCATGGAGCGCAGCGCCGTCCAGACATCAAGTGCGGTGTCCTTCTCTACAACTCGCATCAACGTCTCGTCGTTGATGGACTGGGAGATGATGACCAAGGCCATCTGATCCTTCTTCTCATCAACAACCTTGGACGAGCTCTTGGGATCAACCGCATCCCACACACCATGAGCTCTCATGAGGATCTTCATCCTCGTCGCCCATGTCGCGTAGTTCGTCCTTGTCAGCTGCGGGTACTGGAGCCTCGCCGAAGCCGCCGCTCGCAGCGGCACCACTTGACGAACCATCACCGTGCGGCATCTCCTCGCTCTGATACCAATTGTTGGAAATCTCTCAAGATTTCACACTCTCTTGTATTTTCTATCTCTCTCAAGAGACAAATACACTCACGGGAGACAAGTTTTTCAACACAAACTGACTCAACTAATTCATTCAAGAGAAGTGCTTAAATAGATACAACTGGCCGCACATGCAGGCCACACACCAACTACTAGATCATGCACTAACCACACACCCACACACTACTAGCACATCTCCTGGAGTAGTGCTCCACGCCCATGAACTCACGGCTCCAAGCCAACTAACTCAACCCACACGCAAACGCATGCATGCAACCAATGTACTACCGGGTCAAGCGGACTACATGCGACTAATCAAGAATGTATGCACTTGACTCTCTCCTACTGCACCAACATGTATTTCACGCTAGCACACGTACATGCAACACAAACACACTAACATGCACACTCTAAACAAATTACATGTCAAGATTATAACCAACATTATCTTTATGGTGAATCTTGTGATGTCTTTACCGATCACAAGAGCCTTAAGTACATTTTTACACAGAGAGACTTGAATTTAAGACAACGTAGATGGTTAGAGCTAATTAAGGATTATGACCTCACAATTCAGTATCACCCTGGCAAAGCCAATGTTGTGGCTGATGCTCTTAGTCGCAAGGCGACGCCGGCTACTTTGGATTGTCTTATTGCGAATTTTGACCGCATGGAGATATCTTATTGCTATGCAGGAACTGCTCATGCAGAGACACAGCTGATTTTAGAGTCAGCCATTCCACAGCGAGTACTAGAAGCGCAGCAAAGTGACCCATTACTGCAGAGGGTCAGGAAGCGTTTGGATCTGGGAAAGGAAGGGAATTTCAGCATGGATGGGTTTGGATCATTGCGATTCAAGGGTCGATTGTGTGTGCCACAGAAGGCAGGAGTTAAGGATGACATTCTAAGGGAGGCACATCGCACTCCTTATACTGTTCATCCAGGAGAGACAAAGATGTACCGTGATTTGAAGCAGAAATTTTGGTGGAAAAGGATGAAAGTGGATATTGCTAATTATGTGGCCTCTTGTGGTGTTTGTCAGCAGGTGAAGGCAGAACATAAGCGTCCTGCAGGGTTATTGCAGCCTTTGGAGGTACCCCAATGGCCATGGGATGATATCTCTATGGATTTTGTTGTTGCGTTGCCTCGCTCGCCGCGAGGTAAGGATGCAGTTTGGGTTATAGTGGACCGGTTCAGCAAGTCTGCACATTTTATTCCTGTCCGTTCGATGAACTCAGCTAGTGACTTAGCCCCTATTTATGTTCAGGAAATTGTGAGATTACATGGAGTGCCAAAGACCATCATTTCCGACAGAGATGCTAAGTTTGTATCCAAGTTTTGGGAGAGTTTGCAGAGTGCATTGGGCACACAACTTTGTTTGAGCACCGCATTTCATCCACAGACAGATGGACAAACAGAGCGTACTATTCAGACCTTGGAGGATATGTTGAGAACCTGTGTCCTGTCTTGGAAGGGTAGTTGGGAAGATCAGTTGCCTTTGGCAGAATTTGCTTATAATAATAGTTATCATTCCAGCATAAAAGCCGCTCCGTTTGAGGTTTTGTATGGACGTAAGTGTAGATCACCCCTTTGCTGGGAAGCTATGGGTGAGAAGGCAGTTTTGGGCCCGGATTGGGTACAAAAGACAGTGGAACGAGTGGCCTTAGTGAGGAAATTTATTAGCGATTCAGAGCGAGCGGAAAAGCTATGTAGATGTAAGGAGAAGAGACCTAGAATTTGTAGTGGGTGACCAGGTACTCTTGAGGGTGTCTCCCACAAAAGGAGTAGTGAGATTTGGTACCAAAGGGAAGCTTAGCCCGAGGTACATTGGCCCATTTGCGATCCTGGCCCGGATTGGGAAGTTGGCATACCGCCTGGACCTCCCGGAGTCCATGAGGGGTGTGCACAACGTGTTTCATGTCTCTATGTTGAGGAAGTACTTGCGAGATCCAGAACATCACATTTCATTGGAACCTTTAACCATTGAACAAGATCTGTCCTTCGAGTCCAAGCCTGCGAGAATTTTGGAAAAGTCAGAGAAGGCACTAAGGAACAAGACTTTGAAGAATGTTAAGGTACTTTGGTCGCAACAATCTGAGCGCGAAGCAACTTGGGAATTGGAATCTCGTATGCGTGAGCTTTATCCGGAATTATTTGTTTCAGGTGTGTATTCTCTGTTACTACGTTTTAACCAATTCCTCTCGTGATCGTAGACGTTTAGAATTCGGGGTCGAATTCTGTTTAACGAGGGTAGACTGTAATATCCCGAAAAGCTTTTGCCGGTTTCGGTCGAGTGCAGTGCAAAGGACTAAGAAAAGAACTGTAAAGAAAAGACCAATTAGCGATTTATCCGGGGGAAAATAGGAAAAATCGGGCAGCGTGGGTTAAGGCTTTGATTGCTTTTTTTGGCCCATGAGGGGGAAGCTTTGGCCGGCTACTTAGGGGGGGCAAACCCTAGGCGCCACCCCCCTTTTCTCCCATTCCCCTTGCGCCGGCTCCCCCTCCCACCTCCTTGCCGCCCCCTCCTCTCCCCTTCCCGTGCGCCCCTCCCCTTCCATCTCCCTGCGCCCTTCCATCTTCCTTGCACCCCATAACCCTTGCTGCTGGACCAAATAAGGGAAGGGGACTCCTTTGTTGGCCGGCCAAGAGGAAGAAAAAAGAAGGGAAGAAAAGAAGAGAAGGGAAGAAGGAAGAGAAGAAAGGGAGAGGGAAGAAGGATCCGCAACCGGGAACTCATGGTGATCATCATCCGCGCAGCGTGCCTTCGTTGTTTCGGCAAGGGTAACCCGTGATTCTTTGTTTTGGGGTCTTTTTCTAGTTGTACATTTTCGGTTGTCAGTTCGTCAGTTTTCTGCAGCAGAGAAGATTGTTGATTTTGATTAGGTTAGAGGCAGAATTGGGTCTGGGTGTCTCCTAGAAAGTTGTAGATATCGTAGTTACCTTTCATTGCCGACATGAATCAAGTCATTCGGACTTCGGTAGCCAAAGTTATGAATTTCTTAGTATTTCTGTGTTTCTGGAGAGAAGCAGAATTGCTAGTGTTGGTTAACCGGATAGAAGCGCATATTTAGAGGGGTTTCCAGAGGGTCTCACCATAACGAAAAACTAGGCTAATCCTCTTATCTTTCAGGAAAACTAAAGATCACTAAATTCGGACGAACGTAGCGAAAGTTATGATAGTTTCTTTGTCGCTGTCCAGAAACCCGACGTGAAATGTTTGCTCTGATTAAATAGATTGGTAGGACTGGTAGATGGCCGAATCAGAGGGTCTCCCCAACTAAGTTTATTTAGACATTTTAATTACCTTTCCAGAATGTCCAAGATCATCCTATTTGGACTCCTGAGCAAAAAGTTATGAATTTTTGAAGTCTGCTGTCTGCAGTGACCGATCGCTAGAAATTAGAAAAGTTAGAAATGATAAGAAGTTAGCGATTTCGATTGTAATGTTATGTATGATTTTGGTCTAGTATGCTAGTCTTAGTTTGGGGTTATCTTCTTGTCCAGGTGGCAGCGAGATCCCAAGGGCAGCACCCACTTCGCGTCCGCCGTTCTCGCACGGTTGAGGCAAGTATTCGGGTTAAGTAGTATTCTTGTTGCATGCTATGATTGAGGGGTGTAATGTTCATTGTTACCATATGAAAGTGATGTTGAGATGACCCTAGTGGTGTTGATGTTTGCATATTATGATTGCAGTTACATCATAATGCTACTGTTTACATGATTAAAGTATATGTTGAATCCTGATGAATGAGAAGGTATAGATATTATATTCATGCATATTTTGAGCATATTGAAACTTGGTCATAAGGTGACCAAGTGAATCGATTGAGGTCCCCGTCGGACAATGACAGAGCTTGAGGTCCCCACATTCATGAAATGTGGGCAATATGTCTGAGGTCCCCGTCATTTTGATGACGGGCAAAGGTCCTATACAAGTTGATGTATAGGCTCTTGGTCCCTGTGCGGAGGGCACGAGCATGGGTATCCATTGACGGATGAATACCCGCATTACGGTAAAATGCGTGAAGAGAGAAAGAACAAGAGTGCATAGCATTATCATTATTTCTTGTAACACATTATCATTATTTTTTTAATATTGAAATGCCATGAATGATGTTGATTAAAGTTGTTTATCTTGTTATGTCTTTATGATCATGTAACCTTGTTGATACTTCTTGAGTCTTATGGCTCACCCTTGCTTTGTTTTGATTTAGGTACCTCTGCAAAAACGTCATGCATGGGAGGGAGTAGACTTTGGAGAGCACGCACTACCTCACAGCTTTTATGCAATTGTTATCTTAGTTCCACACAAAAGAATAAATAACTATGTTATAACCACCTATAGATGCTTTTATGATGATGGATGTAGGATGATTTATGGATTGTGTGATTGGTGTTGCTTATTTATTCTCATACGATTATCATTTATGCATGATTGAATTGGAATATTGGAAATATTGTTAAATGTTATGTTTACTTGTTAGAAACTTGGTTTTATTGAATATACAAAGGAGACTCTGTCGAAAATTTGTAAATTCGTTCTAGTTGTATTTAGCTTTGGTAGCATTCCAGGCTCGTTCTGAGTTGGGGTGTTACAGTGAACCCCGGTGCTAGAGCGTTCTGCCATTTGTCTTCCATCTCACAGTTGAGGCAAGTGTAAGTAGTAATAATAAATTCCTGTATTTCATACTCATTGGTTGCCATGGTATAATTATGAGGATTTATGTTTGATAATGTTGCTGAGCATTACCTTTTCACGATGAGTTGATATTGTGATTTCAATTTGCATCATGACATACATTTCTGTATCTTGGTCTACATGATAGCCAAGGATTTTTTCCTTTGAGGTCCTCGTCATGCATTGGACGGGCATAGATCCCCGTCATGCATTGGATGGGCTTGGGTCCCCACACTTGTGGAGTGTGGGCATGAGGTTCCTGTGGCAAAAGGGCACAGACTTTGAGTATGTATCGACAGATACACTACTCGGCATTGCCGGTAATTGCAAAGAGGTTGAAGGAAGAGCATTCATGACATGTACCTTGCATTCTTGCATAAAATATGGATTTGTGGTTCAATGCAGTTGTGTGCAATGGGAATTGAGTATCCTCATCGGCTGATTATAATGCTATGTTATTTGTTGCTTTTGCACTTTGCTGAGTCGTGGACTCACTTTTGCTGTGTTGTGCTTTCTAGGTACTTCTCGAGGCAGCGACATGCATGGGAAGGGGTAGACATGGTGCACATCACATATACACAAAGCACAACGAATAAACTAGTCCAATTATCTACAATTCATATTCTTGACAATTACTTTAGATTCAGACTGTGACCACCCTTCAGGGTGGATGTTCTATTTGTGTTCATGGATGTTCTATATATGTTCTTAAACCCCGTTATTTGAGTTCATTTAATTCTATTTGATGGATTAAAATGATTGATTGGATTATTCTATCATCCTCGTAGTTTTGCTGATCTTTGATGCTTTCGTTGTATCTATTTGAATATTGGCTGCCTTAGTGTAGCATATGTTGGATTTTCTTAGAATAGTTTGATAAAGAGAAGGCATCATGATTGATTTATATTCAATTGATAGATCATATTTTTATTATTGATTAATGGTAGATTGTGCTAGTTCTTGATTATTAGCATTGTGTCATTCATTCATGAATGTTTGGTTGATTGTTTATTAAAATGTTGAAACTAATTGGTTTAGTAGAGTAGTTTGTAGCATTCTAGGCTCTATGTTGAGCTGGGGTGTTACAAGAACCTCTTCGTGTCGCCAGAGCGTCGCAGGAGCCTTCATCCGACAAAACCAGAGTCATCTTCGCTGCTTTGAGCTCGCCGCCGACCATCTCCATCCACTTCGACCACCCAGAGGTATACCCAGAGGTTCCCAATAGCTGTAGCTACCCGCTAGTACCACCCACCGTTGGTGAATCGCTGTCGTTCGCCGACGACCATCGAAACCCGAGCCTTTGTCTTCGATTTGCTTTCAGTACTGTTCATCCGAGTACTGTTTGCTTCGGGCGCTGCTCGTCACTTTCGACTACTGTGGTCGTGGATCTCTTTCGACTACTGTGGTCATGGATCTCTTTCGACTGCTGTAGTCGTGGATCGCATTTGACTACTGTAGTCATAGCCGATTTCGACTACGTGGTCGTAGCCGTTGTCGATTACACGTGGTCGTAGCCATTGTTGATTACACGTGGTCGTAGCCGTTGTCGATTACACGTGGTCGTAGCAGTTTTAAATCCAAACTTTCGAAAACCATATCTTCTTCATCCGAACTCCGTTTGAGCCCATTAAAATTTCTAAATTCATCTAAATTCGATATCTATTTATCTAAGATTTTTATTTAAATTTTTTAGTTGGTTTTATTTTATGTTTTATTTATTTTTGTTTATTTGTCTCGGGCGATTTTGGAGAAGGAGTTCACCAAGACCAAGACCAGTACCTAGATTTATTCCAATGCAAGTCATACCTTTGGTCATATTGAATCCTAGTTTTCAAAACTATATTGTTTCAAAGTGTTGCATTTACTTTAAGTATTTATTTAAATGCTTTTGGGTTTAGTTATTAATCCAATTTGTTATATCCACCTTGTCTATTGTTATGTCATGATCTTTTGTCACCATAGATTGGTTCACTGTTTAGTTGGTATTATCATAGCACCAATGTGGGTTGGTTAGTACGAGTAGATTGCTTTGCCTTGCCACGAGTCATCATCTCATGTGAGTTACAATTATAAACCTGACTAAGTGATTATGGAACTTTTTAATAAAACTGTGTGTACTATGCGCTATTACTCGTTGATGGCATATGTTGCACTTAACCAACAGGGTAGGAAAAGATTTAGACTGGGGCAAGTGATACTGTGTTTTGTTATGGTGGAGGTATGTGCATGGGTTTTTATTTGTGTGACATAGTTAGAATATTTGGAAGTCTTGCCTTGGTCAATTAAAGACTTAACTTTGTGTGCCATTGAGCTGAGCCTTACTGTACAACCACATGCATGATGGGATCGGCCTAACTTAGTAAGTTATGGATTCTTGTGGATATCATGGGGATATGCTTATGATCTTTGGATGATGTTACAATTGGCAATGTCGTTAACGGTTTGTCGAACATGCGTTTTCGTCATAGTTTGGAATGCTGTTAGGTCAAGTTCATGGGTTTCAGTGCATATGTGTTGCATGATGCATGTTTTGACTAACGTGGGTCAAGTTGTGAAGAACTTGTTCCCGGTTTCGATTTGTTTGTCTATTGTTGTGCAGGTTGCTTGGTGATCAACGACGGTCAACGGCGAGGATGATCGGGACTAGGCTTGAGAGGCGAGGTTGAGCGGTCGGCGATCTTTGGGTGAAGTCAATGGAGTCAAGCATGGCGCAAAGGACAAAGGTGACCGAACAGGCGATTCGGCGCGACGGAGTTGGATCAAGCGCGCGGGGTCGGTGCAAGTGCCATGGTGGTTTCGGTGGGGCCGGATAGGAGAGACTTGCGACATGATGAGAGCCGTTGGATCAACCTACACGTGGCGGAGCATGCGACTGCTTCGCGAAGATTGGACTCAGTCTTTGAAGAAGGGCCGAGAAGGGGTATTTTGGTAATCTTACCAAATACTGCCTTGGTGACCTTTTGCCAACCCGCGGCGCAAAACGGTGCGTGGAGAAACGGGTTAGGTCAAGAGGAGATGAAGACGACGCTTTAAAATGTGTGTGTGTGACCCGTTTGTGTTGGGCCTTAACGGGAGCCCATTAGGAAAACTCTTCTAGAAAGTCTAAGCCTCCACTATAAATAGAGGAGGGAGGTGGCTGCACCCTCTTAACCCTTTCATATTTGAAAACCCTAGTTTTGCATTTGTGCTTAGGGAGAAGAGAGTTGGAGGTTAGGGTTCTAGAGAGTTGGATTTGATTTCGTGTTCATGTATTGAGTCTTTGTCCTCCATTGATGGAGTGGCTGTAAACCAATACCATGTCAAATCAATCCAAAGAAAGTTTTATCAAAGATGAGTTCATTTGTTTTCGTTCTCTCTATTTGGTGATTTTGAGTCTTTCTTTGATCCGCGAGTTTTTGGTTGGTTTCTTGCCATGATCTAACTTGCTGCAACATGTGGGAACCCATCTAGGATCATCTTGATCATCAATCACCCACGAGCAAGTTTCTAGATCATATTTCGATTTTTGCTCGGTTTTGAACCCTTCTTCGTTCAAACTGAAAAAGATAGGAACTTTGGCATGGATCTCTGCAATCCTTGATTGGAATAGGTTCCTAATATCTTTGAGAAGGTGTGGTTAGAATTTCGTGGAGTTTGCCCTTACGGATCAAAAGTTAGACCGTTTTTCGTTTTGGAACTCGAGCTGATTTTCCTGTTCATCGTGCCTGAGGTTAGTCCGCACTTTTGCCTGAGGTTAGTCCAGCCCCGGGTCAGTCCGCACTTTTGCCTGAGGTCAGTCCGCACTTTTGTCTGAGGTTAGTCCGGCCCCGGGTCAGTCCGCACTTTTGCCTGAGGTCAGTCCGACCCTCTGTTTTAGAGTTGTTTGATCTCTAGTTTTGGTCTCTTGTTTGGGGTTTTGATTTGGGTTCAACACAAGTCTTTCGCTATGCTTGTTGAGTGATCTTCATAGCTTTCATAGCTATTGGAGTAAATATCCCGTTGAATCCATTTTTCGTGAAAAAGAGATCGTGCTCCTATTCACCCCCCTTTAGTCGCCTTTTCGGTCCAACAATTCTTGACATTGATTACTCGGGTAGTAGGTTAGGCTGTGTTGCATGGGTGGAGATGTGTACTACCAGGTAGTCGCATCACAGGGCGATTCGCCATGTCCCTGTCCAACGGTGTGTGTTGCACTGGCTTCCTATGTGGGGGCTGTCTGGCGGTTAAGCACATCGGGAGTGTCAATGTTGAGATGAAGTTTCTAAAATGTTTTGTTATAATTAGTGCTAGCTACACTGATTGTATCGTGTGGGTAAAGTGTACAACCTCTGCAGAGTGTTAATTAATCTATTCGAATAGCCGCGTCCGTAGTTGTCGACATGCTTAGGGATTTCACACGAGGGGTAGATTTTCATAAAACTTTGGGAAGAGACAGTTGTGTGACTTAAGTCATGTGGATATGTGAATTAATCTGTTGGCTTTGTTTCTTTGTGAAAACAACTGTTAAAATTATTATTGTTTATTTGTTTTGAATAATGTTTCCAACCTATTATTGTATTCAATTGCAAATATTGCATTTCTGCAAAAGAACCACAGAAGCCATTTCCTTTGGAATAGGCCTGCATCTATACATTGCATTTTGTGGTTTGTCTTGCGAGTATGGTTGTGTACTCATACTTGCTAAATCAACTCAACAGAAGTGGAGGAGTCATTGCCTGCTTTTGAGGAGGAGTTCGTCGAAGGTGTTAATCGTTAGGGTCGTGATCCTAGTCGGTTGCCTGTGGTGAATTGATGGGGTTCCGCTGAAGTTTATTTTGTTCCGCTGCTCATTTCTATATTGCTAGCCCTCCATGGCTTAATAAGTGTAAACTCGACCATAAGGTCAAATCTATTATTTGATACTCAAACTAATCATTTATGTTATTATTCACTTGTGTGGATCGATATTCAGCTATGTTGCCATTGTGTGCACTAGCGTGATCCTGGACTAGTGCATTATACACAGAGGGTCCAGAATTGCATTTTTGGGTCCCGACAGCAGAACCAACATTTTTAAAACCAAATGGCATTTTGACATAGCAAAATATACCAAATGGTGTAATAAATGCGGTTTTTTCTTCATCATCTAAACACATACCTATCTGATGATAACCAAGGTATGCATCTAGGAAACTTAATATTTCATGACCAATAGTGGAATCAATTAACTGATCGATATGAGGAAAGGGGAAAATCATCCTTTGGACAAGCTTTATTTAGATCATTAAAGTCTACATACATATATATTTACCATTAGACTTCCTAACCATTACAGGGTTAGCCAACAACTCTGGGTGGTCGACCTTTTTTATGAAACCTGCCTTAAGTAGCTTGTCCAATTCTGACTACTAGCATCTTGTCGATCAAGTGCAAATTTCTGTAATTTTTGTTTTACGGGCTTCTTATCAGGCCATAGAGCTAGCCTATACCTGATCACCTTCCTAGGAACTCCGGGCATGTCAGATGCTTGCCACACGAAGACATCTATATTTGCTTGGAGGAAGGTGACAAGTGCGTCTTCCTATGCGGGGTCAAAAGTGACCCCAGTGCGAACGGTCTTTCAAGGCTCCTCTATATTTAGTGGAACTTCTTTGATTTGGTCATTAGGCATTGGGGAAACTTTAGACTTCGACTGCTTGATCTAAGGTTGCACTTTGCTTGCTTCTCGAGTTAGTATTACGGTCGCATGTAAGCATCATCTTTTTATCACAGTGGACTGTGATTACTCCTTTGGGACCTGACATCTTAATATATTGATAACCATAATGAGTAGCCATTAAGAATCATGCCAGAGTTGGTCGACCAAGAATAACATTATATGCCATGTCAAAACCGACCACATCAAAAGAGATTTTCTCTGTCCTAAAATTGTTTGGTGACCCAAACGTAACAAGAAGGGAAACTTGACCAATAGGCTTGGCCGAAGACCCTGGTATGATCCCATGAAATGAGTATTGTATAGGCTTGATATTTGTCCTGGAAACTTGCATCTCGTCTAGAGCACTTGTAAAGAGTATGTTTAATGATCTTTCACCATCAACTAATACGCGATTAACTCGACAGTTGTTGATAGTGGGCTCGACCATGATCAAAAAATGACCAGGTCGAGTGGAAGGAATCGGACAGTCACCTTTCTCAAAAGAGATGGTGATTTTCTACCACTTTGGTACTTTAATAACAAAAGGAGGGTCAATGGAATTTTCCTCACGTTCGACAACATTGAGCTGTCATTTCGATACGGATGCTGAAGATCCATCATAGATGTGATCGATGATGTGTTTTGGATCTTGAAATAGCATCTCATCGTCATCCGACTGTTTTTAACCACTCGTTTGCCCCACCTCTTGAAGTGTAGGAAGCAGTCCCTTACCGGAGTAGTAATCCACAAGTTTTCATTGAAAAACTCGGCAGTTGCAAAGGTCGTGTCCTTATTTTTTTTAGAAATGATCACCTAGGTTTATTGTTCTTCCATTCAAGGTGTTTACCTTTTGTAACATCCCAAAATTTCAATTCGCGTTAAAACAAAATTTAATAATTTTCTTTGATTTTTTTGGTTTTTAAAAAGGGTTTTCCCTATTATTTTGAAGCAAAAATAAATTTATTTGCAAACTAAATACCAATTTTAACTTGGAAATATTTTATTGAAGTCCAAAATAACTCAGGGAATTTTTGTGAATTTTTCCATAATTTTTGGACTTTATTTACTATTTTCTAAAAGCCTAATTAATTTATCACAGTTTCTAAATTTGCTAAGTCATTAAAAATCTGGAAATTACTTTTGGGCCCAATCTTCCCTGGCCCCTTTTCTTTTTCCCCACGCGTAGCCCACCTTCACGGCCCAATTCTGCTCGCCAGCTCAACCCGCCTCTCCGTCTCTCCCTGTAACTTCCATGTGGGAGCCACTCACCAGCTCCCTCTTCCACCTCCCTCTCTCTTCCTCCTCACACCCGAGCCTCACCTCCACCATTTTCACACTTGGAGGTTTTTCAAACCTGGCCAAAACTGTCCTCTTTTCCCGCAATGACGCCACTGTTCTTATCTCGTTGCCTCAACGCAACCAGCCCACCCTTATCCCCCTTTTCTTGCCGCTGAAACACCTTATCCTACGGTGTTTTCCTCGCTGGCCATCTTGCGCCTCTCGTCGATTCAGGGTCACCCTCATCCTATAAAAGGTAGCCCCTGCACCACCGTCCTCTCCTCATCCTGTTCCTGCTCACCACATAGCCCATTTCGCCCTAGCACCGCCAGAATTTTCCGTTGAAGCTCGCCGGCAGCGAGCCCTTTCTTCCCCGATTGCACCACCATCGACAATGCTTCGTCGCCACTGTCTACACCATCGGCTTCGCCATCACGTGTTCTACATCGTGGTCCCCTCGCCGTCACCGGAGGACCACTGGAATGTCGTCGTCGTTGTCAATCCGATCTCGCCGCCGCTCTTCTCCTCACTGCCGGCAACTCCATCATGCTCCTCCACCGCAACCTAGCGCACCAGGTTCACCACACCTTCCTCTTTCTATCGATGTCCTCGTCGTAGCCCCTATCGCCGGTGACCTTCTGGCCTTGTGTGCCACCGCCGTCAGGTGTGACACGGCCGCCCACGTGCCACCACTTGACAGCCACACTAGTGCCACCACACCCTTTTGCCTGTGTCAACACCCACGTGGTGTTTGCACGAGTGCTTATGCAAGCCCACGCCACTGTTTCATACACCCGGCTCACGGTAGACCTTTGACTTCTTGTGGACCTGGTCCATGGACCATAGGCCCACCTGTCAGTGATAGAAATAGGATTTCCAATAGAAATTTAATTCAGCCAAAAAAGGAAATTCAGGGACGACGTCACACCTGCGTCATCAATGGATTTTCCTTCAATAAAATAATTCCTAATTCCAGAAATTCGAATTTAGTTTAATTCTTTAGGGTTTAATCTTTTGAGGACTCATTCTTCTTCATACGAGCCCCGTTTTCAACTATTCAAATTTCTAAATTCACCTAAAATCAAGATATAGCTATATATACTAAAATTATTTAATTTGGATTTAATTTGAATTTAATTTGAATTTGGCTTGTTTTCGCATATAGATTTCAACGACTCCGGGGAACCTGAGTTATTTGAAGAGTTAGATCCACAAGCTTTTGAGTAAGGCAAGTTACATTCTTTGATAATATTTGAGCCTAGTATTTAAAATTATTTAAATTCTGCTTTAAATTATTGCATACTTATTTATATTTTAGTTATTTTAAATTCCTAGTTTATCCTTTTCCTTTATACAACCAATTTTGATGTTTAATTAGCCATTCCCTTGTCACCTTAGTTAAAGGAAAATGAATTAGAAAACTTTAGCTTAGTCAATGCTTAGACCAAAAATCTTGAATTTGGGAGATTTAGCCAAAATGATAAATATGATTTAGAAAATGATTTGACATGCAAAATAAAATAAAACTGGTTTGAACTTAGGCGAACTAGATAGTTGGTGGGTGCAGATTTATGCACGGGCTCAATTTAGTGAATGATTGAGGCCCAAGGGTTATTTTGGAAGTCAACTAGTCAACTAAGGACCAGTCCGCCAGCTGTGGATTCTTAAGCCATAATCGTACCACCACAAGTCTAGTATGGGATAGACTTGGCTAATTAAAATGTACTATTTTACCATAGTTGTGTCATTTAGAGGTGTCGTGAAGACCTATTTTTAATACCCACATGGCGCAAGAGGGGTTATCATTTGGCATGAAGCCTACGTTAACGAAATCTTAGTGGGCATAACTATGTTGAAATAGTGTAGGGTAATGGCCTCGTGATAGCTGCTAGTCGCACGCCTTCGGAAGCATGTCTTGGCCAACATGTTAAACAACTATCTCTTGTGGGTAAAGTTGTACAAACTCTGCAGAGTATTAATCTATTCGAATTATCATGTCCACGGTCATGGACATGCTGAGCAAAACCTTTCGTGGATTAGACTTGGTTTTGTTTTAAAAATAATTTTAAACTCAGATGCATTTGGATAGTTTATCCAATTGGGAAATTTGGGCAGAAAGCCCAATGTAAGGGGGTTAGTCCTTCACCATTTGTGTATGGAGGTTTATCCTACACTTAAGACTTTATGATTAAAAATTAAAATTTGATTTTAGTTATAGACTAAATTGCCTTAGAACTTAGTAAATGTATTTAAAATTGATAATATAGCTTTCTGGAAAATCCAGCCATAGAAGCCATCTTTTGACATTACCTGCATTCATTATATCTGTTATTGGGTGTAACTTGTGGAGTATATTTTTGTACTCACCCTTGCTTATTAAATTATTGTTTAGAGGATGAGCTCTACATCGACGGTGAGGACTTGGAGGACTAGGCCGCACCACCAGACGATTGCCTATGGTGTATCATGTGGCCTACTTATTTATTTACACGTTTCGTTGTACTTTTCATTTGGCCTTATGCCCTTTTCTAATAAACTCTAATTATTATTCAATAAATTACGTGGTATGGATTTGCTATCATCTTTTGTTTGACTATGTACACTAGCTGTTTCTAGACTAGTGTGAGACACAAAGAATCCGGGATCCTTCGCTCCCAGGTCCAACACCTTTGCTCCGATCAGAGTATGGTTTAGAGCTTTGAGACTCCTTGTCACTAACGACTAAGACCTCCTTAGAGCTTTTGACTTGAGTTTTTTGGACTTTAGTCTTGCTCTTTGATTTCACAGCCTTTTTATCTTTCTTCTTGCTGCCTTTGTCCACTCCTCAAGTGTCTTTATTATCACGATCAATCAAACAATTCCACTCGATCGCTTCTGCAGTAGTTGCATAACAGTCGGCCATTTCGAAGAGCTCGGCGATGGTAGCCGGAGGATTTAGAGCGATATCCTCCTTGATCCTTCGATTGTGGGCTCCCTACTTGAATTCTCTAGTGACAGAAGAGTCGGAAACTTCAGGAATTGGGTTGTGAACCTAACTAAAACGCTTGATAAATTAGCACAGAGTCTCGTGAGAATCCTATCGCATTCTGTGCAGGCCGTCCTCCTTTCCTGGGCAGTTGTATGTGCCCTGGAAATTGGCTAGTAGTAGGTCGCAGAGGTGCTGCCATGAATAGATCGACTCTTATGGCTGATTTAACAGCCACGATCGAACAGATTCTTCGAGCACAGTAGGAAGGTAGTTGGCCATGACATCCTCTCCTCCTGCTGCTGCTCGAATAGCGGTGGTATAGATTTGAAGAAACTCTATGGGATTTTATGACTAATCAAACTTCTCCATGTTCATTGGTCAGAACCATACAGCCAACGAACTGCTCAAAGGTCAAGCGAAAATGCCCGACATCCGGTAACAATATCATAACATCTTCTTTATCAGAAAGAAGGGTTGCATCATCAGGCGACTGTACTCGACGATACCCAGTGGTAAGTCGGCCTGATCTATTATAGATTTCAGTCCTAGGAGGGTAATATGCCTCATGCTCCATCTACTCATGCAGATTTCTTGGCAGAAGTGGTGAACGACCACCTCCTCTAGGAGTTTGTCGATCGTCAGCTGTTCGTGGGACTGTTCTCCAACTAGGGTCGTAGTTAGGAGATTGACCAGACCAGTTGTTTTGTCGTTCTCCACGAGGAGTGTCATTCGAATGACTGGCGTTCAATGCAGTTGTCCCGATATGACTACCAGTGATGGGAACGGGGTCCCGATCTTCCAACAGGTTCTGGATAAGTTCGATTTGGTGGAGGCGCGACACATATCGACTCGGCTTCCGAACAACACGTTCCGAACCCCGCAATCGCAGCACCACGTCTCCTCAGGTTATCAACCGTGCGCAACCCGGTTGACCTTGCCAAGAAGGCTAATCCTCGCCTGCGAATCGAAGAACACAAGCAAGAACAAGGAAGAACACAACGGAATTGCAGATGTATTGTTTTAGCACTCGAAAGTTGGGGTCTCACAAACCGATGAACGGCGAAACTGTTCAAGACAGAATTAATCTAAGCAAAACCCCACCCTAATGGTGGGGGTGGCGGCTGTATATAGAGGACTGAGGGGCGTGCAAAACCCCTGTACGCGCCCTAATGGGCTCCAACACGATACAAAGCCGAACTGCCCAAAAGACGGTGATGCAGCACCCTGACAGATTCTGAATGCCCACTTGTTTCGATGATTCCCATTGACTTAGAAGGAATTTTGACATGGGACTAGAGCCATTGGAAAGGTCGTCTTCTCAGCTTTTGATACATATGTGGAACATCCAAAACGGAGCCCGGATGCGATCTGGGCGTCCGTTTTAGTGCGGCCTGGTCTGGACTCCGGTGGATTCGAAGTCGGCTTGAGTTGGGCCTCCAACATGATTCGACCGCCCTTGCTGGACTTGTGCGCTTCGTAGCCCTTCTCCAAGTACTTCCAGGTCCTCTCCATGGTTCCTAATCATAATTAAATCATTAGGTAGCAATCGTTTCTCAAATGAACAAAAAGAAGTACTTAGGAACGAGCTCACCTATAAATTCAATTGTCGGGCGCGAGCTCTAGTGATTGGTCCTTGAATGTCAAGTGGAGGATTGTTGTGTGTATCCGAAGAAGTGATGTCCTCATCATCCTCCCCCTCTTGAAGCGGAGTTGTCCTCAACTCAGCCTCATTTTCTTCTCCCAAGTATGGCTTCAAATCTGAAATGTTAAAGGTGGGACTAACCCCAAACTCGGAAGGTAACTCAAGTTTATATGCATTATCATTTATCTTCTCAACTATTTTAAAAGGACCAGCAGCTCTAGGCATCAATTTTGACTTTCGTAACTCAGGAAATCTATCCTTTCTCAAGTGCAACCAAACAAAATCACCCGGTTCAAGTTTAACTTCCTTTCTACCTTTACTACCAATAATCCTATATTTTTCATTCATCTTTTCAATGTTTGCCTTAGTAGTCTCATGCATTTTGACAATAAAATCAGCACGCTCCTTAGCATCATTATGAACTCTCTCACTAGTAGGCAAAGGTAAAATATCAAGAGGGGCACGTGGATTGAATCCATATACTACCTGAAAAGGACTTACCTTGGTGGTGGAGTGTTCCGCTCGATTATATGCGAACTCAACATGCGGCAAACACTCTTCCCACAGCTTCAAATTATTCGTCAAAACAGCTCTCAGCATGGTAGACAATGTGCGGTTCACCACCTCGGTTTGGCCATCAGTTTGTGGGTGACATGTTGTAGAGAACAACAACTTTGTACCCAACTTGTTCCATAGAGTACGCCAAAAGTGACTCAAAAACTTGGCATCACGATCTGAAATAATAGTAGAAGGCATACCATGCAAACGAACTATCTCTTTGAAAAAGAGGTCAGCAATATGAATGGCATCATCGGTTTTATGACATGGTATAAAATGAGCCATCTTAGAAAAACGATCCACAACAACAAAAATGCTATCCCTCCCCCTCTTAGTCCTGGGCAATCCTAAAACAAAGTCCATAGAAATATCTGCCCACTGAATAGAAGCAATAGGAAGAGGCATATACAAACCATGTGGATTCAAGCGAGACTTAGCTTTTTGACATGTAGTGCAGCGAGCCACAAACCGCTCAACATCTCGCCTCATTTTTGGCCAAAGAAGTGTGTGGCGAGCGTCCTCCGTCTTCTTAGCACCAAAATGTCCCATCAAACCGCCGCCATGCGCCTCCGCAACAACAAAAGACGACGGATCCAGCTGGAATGCATAGGCGGTTAGCTCTAAACAAGAACCCATCATTGATCACGAATTTATTCCATGCTTGTCCCTCTTTACAATGCAACAACACATCCTTAAAATCAGCATCTAAAGCATATTGTCCTTTAATGGTTTGAAGACCAAAAATGTGACAATCAAGTTGAGACAACATGGTATAGCATCGAGACAAAGCATAAGCAATCACATTATCCTTCCCTTTCTTGTGTTTAATGACATAAGGAAAAGATTCAATAAATTCAACCCACTTAGCATGTCTACGATTCAAATTGGTTTGACTACGAATATGCTTAAGTGATTCATGATCAGAATGAATGACAAATTCTTTAGGCCATAAATAGTGTTGCCACGTCTCTAAAGAACGAACAAGAGCATACAATTCTTTATCATACGTGGAATAATTAAGAGCAGGACCATTCAATTTTTCACTAAAGTAGGCAACGAGTTTGCCTTCTTGCATCAAACACCACCAATACCAATTCCGCTAGCATCACATTCCAGCTCAAAAGTCTTGCAAAATCCGGAAGTTGGAGCAATGGTGAGTGTAAGCTTGTCCTTCAAAAGATTAAAGGATTCCTCTTGTGATGGCCCCCAATGAAACACGACTCCCTTCTTTGTCAACTCAATCAACGGTGTCGCAATGGTGCTGAATTCCTTGACAAAGCGCGATAAAACCTGCAAGGCCAAGAAAACTCGCGACTTGGGAGACCGTCGTGGGCGTGGGCCAACTCCATATCGCCTCCACCTTGGCTCTATCAACCTCAATTCCCTGTGGAGTCACAACATAGCCAAGAAAAGAGACTCGATCCGTGCAAAAGGTGCACTTCTCAAGGTTACCAAACAGACGTGCATCTTTCAAAGCATTAAAAACAGCACATAAGTGATTCAAATGTTTTATCGATGGACTTGCTATAAATCAAGATATCATCAAAGTAAACGACCACAAATTTGCCAATGAAAGGACGTAAAACCTCGTTCATTAATCGCATAAAAGTGCTAGGTGCATTAGTTAAACCAAAAGGCATGACTAACCACTCATACAAGCCGAACTTAGTTTTAAAAGCAGTTTTCCATTCATCGCCAAGTTTCATTCTTATTTGGTGGTATCCACTACGCAAGTCAATCTTTGTGAAAATTATAGCACCACACAACTCATCAAGCATGTCGTCTAGCCTGGGAATAGGATGACGATACCTTATAGTAATGTTGTTAATGGCTCTACAATCTACACACATACGCCAAGAACCATCTTTTTTGGGTACCAAAAGAACAGGAACAGCACAAGGACTAAGGCTCTCACGTACATACCCACGGTCCAAAAGGTCTTGGACTTGTCGCTGAATCTCCTTAGTCTCGTCGGGATTGGTCCTGTACGCCGCACGGTTTGGCAAACTCGCTCCAGGGATCAAGTCAATCTGGTGCTCAATCCCTCGAATGGGTGGAAGTCCTGGAGGTATCTCATCAGGGAAAACATCTCTAAAATCCTGCAAAAGGTTAGTGACAGGAGCAGGCAAAGTGCAAGGCATATTATCAAGAGAAAATAAAGCATCTTTGCACACAAAAGCATAGCATGTATCATTAATATCATCAATTTCAGCAAGGTCTGATTTTGTGGCAAGCATAACAGAATGTTTTTCAGATTTATCATGTTCCTTTGGATCATTAGCAGCAGCAGCTCGCTCCCTATCGGCCTCTATAATCTCAGCTGGGTCAAAGGCAATAAAGTAACTTTCTTTCCCTTATGCATAAAAGTGTATTTGTTACTACTACCATGGTGCAAAGCATCATTATCAAATTACCAAGGTCGACCCAATAAAAGAGAGCATGCTTGCATGGGAACCACATCACAATCAACATGATCAGCATAACCACCAATGGAAAAATGGACTCGGCATGTTTGTGTTACCTTAGCTTTTCCAGAGTCATTTAACCACTGAATATGGTATGGATGTGGATGCGGTCGCGTGGTCAAGCCAAGCTTCTTGACCAAATCAGAACTCACCAAGTTGTTGCAGCTTCCTCCATCAATGATGACACGTGCGTGCCGGTTCTTGATTGCAAAGAAAGTCTGAAACAAATTATGGCGTTGAAGCTTATCGGGTTGTTGTACCTGTGTGCTGAGGACTCGTTGCACAATGATGCTCCGTAGCGTCGCTGTGGGCGCCCACCAAGGAACAGTCGTCATGACCACCGCCATTGTCGTCGAGCGGCGACAACGTCATCATCCTCCTCGACATCCGAAGTGCTGATGTAGCCTCCATCTTCCGTGGCGATGTATGCCCGTTGGCTAGGGCAATTCCTCTGCACATGACCAAGTCCATGGCAGCGGTGGCACTGAATGTCGGAGGAGCGGCCCGTGGAAGGCATGTAGAAGAAGAACTCTTGGTGGAGCACGCAAATAATTTTTGTAGAATCTGCGGGCGTGTCGTGGAAGGTGGCTTTGGTGGCACTGCAGCAATCTTGTTCATTGGTGGTGGAGGAGAACGAAAACTCGAAGAAGACTTGGGCCGTCCCATCGATGTAGTCGTTCGCGGCGTGTAGGAGGGTCGTCCGGTGCTTGCCGCCGCCGATTCCTTGCGTCCTCGCAATTCTTTTCTCGCAAGCATAGCAAGTGGAACAAGCGGTTGTGATGAGTAAATTCTTTATAATCAACAATGTCACGAATTTCACGCAGTAACCCCATAGAAACGACAAATCTTATCCTCTGTTTCCTCAACAACCCCACAACGCACCATACCCTTTTGAAGCTCGGCATAATAGTCCTGAACAGAACTATCACCTTGTTCTAAGCGCTGTAATTTTTTTCTGAAATCACGTTTATATGAGGGAGGAACAAAACGATTACGCATAGCTTCCTATAACCGCTCCCATGTGTCAGGTTGTAGCGCATGGTACCCGATTCATTCCACGGATAATAGCAAAGTCCTTAAACTCACTAGTAGCTTGTCTAACTCTATGTTGTTCAGAACCAAATGAGAATTAAACTTACGCTCTACCGTCATCTCCCAATCAAGATATATTGCAGCATCATAAAGGCGAGAAAAGATGGGATGGTAAACTTGACTTTAGCAAAGGGTCATCGTTACCATGACTTTTGGTTATTACCTCCCATACCATGTCTGCTTTGTCAAGACGCCGGCGTAGTCGCGCATCTTGTGTCTCCCGATCAATGTTGCCAACCGCATCATGCATCGTGTCATCATCATGATGATGGCCGTCATTGGCAAGTGGCGGCGTGCCTCCAATGTGTCCATCTGACCAGTGAGGTCAGCCATCCGCCGCTCCACCCGCTCAATGCCTTCTGTGGTGTTCAACTGGGCAATGGCGGCGACGATGGTGTCCATTCGTGCGCCGAGATCAGTGAATGAAGCATTTTGTTTGTCGAGCGCAGCTTGTAGCTGGCCGCGACTAACACACTCGTTGAAGTCGACCGGTGTCGTGTCCCCTTCGGTCCCTGCCATGGTTAGTGGAAACACAGGGAAAACAAAGGGAAAACAAAATGATTATCCCTATCAACTACAAAGGAGGTCAGTGGGAACCCGCAAAGGAAGTGGCTTACCAAGCTCTTACAAGTGTTCTTACCAACGCAAACCGTAGGTAGTACAACCGGTGGCTGGTTCGTGATACCTGGAGAGTGTGACCCGGCGATTGCAAGGGTCAAAAGCTGTGCTATCCGGAAGTAGGTATATGGAGCTTGGAAGGCCAAATATGTTAGTGGAACACAAATCAATAACAGATAGTAATGCTGAGTAAATGTCCAAAACACGGGTCCTAGTTCTTTGGTCTAAATGTGTCCTATAAATGTATGATATGATGAAAAAGGAGTCAAGACCAGAATAGTAAAGCAAAGACAGCAACAAGGATGGCTAGGTAAAGACAGCACAAGGATGGCCAGGTAAGGACAGCACAAATCAATATCTGTCACCTAAAACTGTGCTCTCTCTTCTTCTTTTCTTTTCTTTTTTTTTAGGCACGGAGGGCTCTCAGGTGCCTTTTTTTTCTCAGGCAAAACCAGGTGCTGAATTTTTTTTATTTTTTTTCTGTTATTTTTTTCACGAAGCAGAGCACAGAAATAGGAACCACACAAAGTGTCACCTCAATCTGATGTAAGGTGTGGCCTACAGAAAATGATGAATGTGCTCTAAATTTGGTGATGAAAGTTCAGAGCTCGAGTACTACACTTTCCAGGCCGAATTTGGGAAAAATAAATTTGCTGAACCCCACCAAGTAGGGAGGTTTCGGATGCAAAATTTAATTTCACCCAATTTCAAAAAAAAATCGTCTGATTTCGAGTTTGTATGCGAAAGTTACGGCTGTTTGAAGGAAGGCCTCCGAGTTATGGTTGCTGTGGAGGCCGAAACGAAATCGGGTGAAGGAAATTGGTGGAAAATGGGGGCGGAAGCTCGGGAAGAGGTGGGGGATGGTGCTGGGTGATCACGAGGCTTAAGGGGGAATTGTGCTGGGTGATCACGAGACGCGATGTATGACTCAAAAACAGAGGGTGAGAGGGTGGGAGAAACAAACGTTGACGGCTAGGGTTTGTATGAGAGGTAGCGGAAGCAAGACAACCCGAAATAAAATGTAATACCCCAAATCTAGTTTTGGTGAGAATAATTAAAAGAGGGAAAATGACCAATTAGAAAATACAATTAGCAGCAGTTTGAGGGGGGTTTTATTTAAAGGTTGGACAACCTGGGCCAAGGCTTCAAGCCCACTTGAATTCAGCCCATTGGTAGGGGTGGTGGCCGGCCATATGGGGGGGCAAACCCTAGGGCGCCTCCACCCCTTCCCTTGGCCGCCACTTCCCCCTTCTCCCCTCTTGCGCCCCCCTCCTCCTCCCTCTCCCTTGCGCAGCCTCCTCCCCTCTTCCTTGGTTGAGCCACCTCCCCGGCAGCTCCTCTTGCGATCTTCAAGGGTAACAAAGAGGTTTCTTCGCTGTTCTTTTGGTTTTAGATGCGTTTACGGTTTCATTTAGCAGATCGTTTAATTTTGCTGCTAGATTGCTTTTCTGTCCAGTTTAGTGCGCGGCAATTTTCGCATCCTTAGAAGCATAATTTGGGAATCTCGTCTCCTAGAGAAGTGTGGATATTGTTCTTAGCTTTCAGTGGCCGCCAAGAACACCGGATTCCGACATTCGAGTTAAAAGTTATGTTATTTTTAGTGTTTACTGTCCAGAATCCTGACGAGAATCTGCAGTCATCTTGTTTAATAAATAAGAAATTGTTAAGTGCCGAATTAGAACTTGGGATCTCCTAGAGCGTTGTAGTTTATCTCGTTACCTTTCATTGCCGACAAGAATCACATCATTTGGACATTTGTAGCAAAAGTTATGATTTTTCTTAGGGAGTCTGTGCTGTGGAATGGTGGTTGGTCTGACAGGATTTAGTGTTTCGACTTAAGCATGTATTTAGAAGAAACATCAGAGGGGCTCACCATAATGAAAAATGTAGATAATCCTTCCAGCTTTCAGGAAAACTAAAGATCATGAAATTCGGACGAACGTAGAGAAAGTTATGATAATTTCATTGTTGCTGTCCAGAGACCCAACGCGAGAATTGATACTCTGTTGTTTGGTTTGGTAGGGCTAGTAAAGGACCGAATCAGAGAACCTCACCAACTAGGTTTAGAAGGGGAATTCAATAAACTTTTCAGATTGTCCAAGATCAATCCATTTGGATTTCTGTACATTTAGTTATGATTTTTTGAAGGGGGCTGTTCTCTGGAAAAGAAAACTGACAGCTAGCAATAAGAGTTGGGGATCGCGTTTAGTGGACGATGTGCTCATTTTGTGTTTATGGTTTTGTTATTAGACTTATATGGTAGCCTTAGCATGTCTCAATTGTATGTCCAGGTGTGGGTTTGGCTCCGGGAGCAGTACCTTATCCTCGACATCCACCTTCGCACGGTTGAGGCAAGTGCATTATTTGTTAAATGGGGTGTGATTGATTGGCTATGTTTGTGTGCTTTTTGATATATGGTTGCATAGCAAGATGGCTTACTTGATGATTGTTTAAGTATGATGATTGCTCAATTATGCTTATGCTTTATTGTGGTACAATGTTGTTGCCTTTTGGTAAGATTGCTGCTGAATAAGAGATGAGCATATGCATATTGAGAACATGTTGAGGCTTGGTCACGCGGTGACCAAGCATGTTTCCCCTTTGAGATCCCCGTCATGAATGTGACGGGCCCGAGATCCCCACACTCGTGGAGTGTGGGCTTGAGGTCCCCGTTACTTGCGGAGTAACGGACAATTGGTCCCTGTGCGTGCGCGCACAGGCATGGGTATGCGGCGGCGGTTGCATACTCGCACATCTGGTGTAATGCACACGAAAGTTAAGAGAAAGGATCCTTGAGCATTGCATTTGCATACGAGATGTTCTATTGTTGATCTCCTTTACGTGGATGCTGATGTTATGGTTTCTTTATGTACTTGCTGAGTCTATGGACTCACTCTTGCTTTTATTGTTGTTTTAGGTACCGAGCCAAGAACGACATGCATGGGGAAGTAGACGCTAGTCACACACATGCCACACGAACTAAATAAAGATGAATGATCTTCAGAACGTGATTGATTTTAGTAAATGCAAAGATTATTATGTTTTGTCTCATGCAATGGATTAAATGTAATAATGATGAGTAGTGGAACTTCATATCTCTCTAGTTATGTTAAATACTTAGCATGTCTTTGATTATCTTTTGATGTCCTTAGATGAAAGTTTCAGTTAATATTTGATTAATCTGTGTGTTGGAACCTTCGTGTAATTAACTTTACAATGGAGGTTCTGCCGAAATTTATTAAGATTGTCTAGTTAGTAGCATTCTGGGTCCCCTCTGGACTGGGGTGTTACAGTTGGTATCAGAGCCAGGTTGTAGGTCCGTGGTGATTAGAAAAAAAATTGCTAATGTTAATCAACTTAAAAGTTTGACACACTGGTGCACAGTAGGATGGGGATGGGCCAATCATTGCATTTACGTTTCCGTTATATCGTTTTGATTATTGCTGATATGAATTGAGTTTGGCTGCCTATTAAATAATTATTATGATTATTATGAGTGGGATTAGTCGTTGTTGAGAGGTTAAGGTCGTGGTTGTGACCCTAGGCTTTACCAGGTTACACCACCGTTCGTGGAGTGGGAATAGAGAAGTGCTACCCCGGATATCTTAGTACAGGTGACGATAGCGAGAATCGTTAGAAGAGTTGTTCTCTTCCTTGAATTTGAATTTGGTCAACTCTTATCCAGTTGTGATTGTTGGGTTTCTTTGAAATTATTGGTGTGTTTCCATTGGCTTAATTTGTCCCGTAAATCAATTATTATTTTTCCCAACCGTTGAGTTATTCTCGCAATTGATGAACTTTGCTAATTGTCAAGATTGACTTTTGTAGGGAAGTTTTGTTTTTTTCTTATTGAAAAGCTTGACCTATTTATTCGCTTGATGTTTTTGGCTAATGAAAGTTTCCTTTTGCAAGTCCTTTAGTTCATGAAGGCTTTGACTCAACGTATCTCTCTTGGGTATTTTGAGCGTTGAAGATTAATGGTTGTGTTATGAGTTTCAAGTTGAGTCCGTAGTGTGTGCATGATCGATCTCAACTAAGGTCCTTATCAAGGAAAGTTGAATAAGTGGAGGTTGTCCTCTAGTGGTTCTTGATGAGCTGTGAATATGAGTATGACAATATTTAGTTGGAATCAATAGGGTTATTAAGAGGTGTGGTATTTTGATGAATTGTTCTGATCGTTAGGATTGTGGAATCAGGTGGATTTATTGGATAGCATGGAATAATGTATCTCTATGGATTAGCCTACCCATTAGTGATGGTTATGTTAAGAATGTGTTTGAACGATGCTTTAGAGGATATCAAATTTGGAAATTTTCGTAAACTGGTTACTTGATGATCATACATAATTGCTAGATTGAAACATGTATATTAGATTAGACGAACGTTGAGGTAGCATGTGTGAAACCCATTGTATCAAAGCGATGAGATTATTAAATGTTGACTTTGTGTTTATAGATGGTTATGTGACTACAAACAGAAGTAGGACCCTATTTGTATACATGATACATACAATTGACAATTGTTAATGACAGTTGGAGTGGGTGTGAGTAACACTAATGGTTGAGTGGATGAATGAGTAAGTGGCCTCTGATAGTGTGTTTTGCGAAAGTATCATTTGATAGTATGAACTAGTTAAAATAGGTTTGTTTCAACCTTGTGGCTTGTGTTTCTTTTAGAGAAATTTATGATGGGATAAGAGGCTATGATGAGTCTCGCTAAGAGTGTATTATTACATTACTAATGTGAAATCCCGGAAAGAAATTGAAAGGTTTGTCGAGTGCTTAGCAAGTATTCATGAAAGACCTTAATAGAAAAGCCATTTTGACTGTTGTCCTAGTGGATAATAATATGAAAATTGCCTTTAAATGGTTGCTTGATGGTCTCATATTTGCTAGTGGGAACGTAGATAGTAAAAGGACCATAAATTCTTCTATGATGGTATAATACGTTAAATGTCTATGATAACCGCTAGATTGGAAGTTGTGTACAAAATGAGTGTGAGCATTGCTAATAGGTGAAGGGTTGAAAAAAAATGATTTATTCATGTGTGTCTCACGAGGAATGTGACTTGTGGCTATATGCCCTTGTTAAAAGAGTTGATGATAAAGATTCTTGTTAATAGTTTATTATTCCGATGTGAATAAGATTGTCAAGTAAAGGGTTACGACTTGTGGGGTGGTGATGATTCTTTCGAAAGAAGGTAATTTGACCACCTCCCATAATATCGGTTAAATGGAAAGTTTGGAGTTTCGCATTTGTGAGCTTTTGGGAGTTCATGCTTAGTGTGGTGACTGAAATTGTTGATAAAGGCGAGGCGTGAGATTGTTCTGATGGGTTCTTAAGTGATTAACGTGAATTGTTTTAGAAGTACTTCTTCTTTGGTTGTAGCGGTGATGTAAACGAAGAAATTGTTTTCTCTGTTAAGGAGAAGAGGAAAAAAGGGTGTACCATAGGTATTTAAGGTTGGACTTCAAGATTGTAACCTGTAACTTTTCTTTCATTGTCGCTTAAGTGTTTCTTGAGCTTCAAATGCAGTGTTTTATTGTGATTTATTGTTGTTCGAAACTCCCCTCTTGTGAACTTGTGCCCGCAATTGTGTCTCGTCTTTTGATTTTTTTTTTTGAGATCAACGCTATTTGACTATTTCTCTTGGGTCTTGTGCTCACTGTGAGGAGTAGTGTTTCGTCGTGTGTTAAAACTTGTGTTTTCTTGCTCTTTCCTGTTGAGAAAAGATTATCCGACTTGGGTTGCAAGGCCTTATAGAGTGAAATGTGGCGATTGGTGGGTGGTGGTCAAGTAAATGATCGTAGTGAGAAAAATGGGAGCCAAGCTAGTTGAAGATCAGTAGAAAGTGATTTGGTTTTGTCCTATAACTCTTGGAAAAGAATTGGATTTAAATGGAAAGATTGTCGTTGAAATAAAATAGATTAGTGTTACAACTAGTGGAACCTATAGCGAATTATAATCAAAGAATCCTCAATCATGTTGGAATGTTGGGATTATCAAAAGTTTGGAAGCTTGATCAATGTGTTATAGTATCGCGATTGGGTAATTTTGCAAGGTTGCGTAGGTGATCTCTGACGGTGTAGTTTAATGAGAGTAGGATTAGCGAAGTAATTTAATCGTAATGTCAATTGGTGGAATAGTAGGTAAGGTTGAGATGTTGGCAGGTATGCCCTGGTTTTAGTGAGTAACCTTCTGGGAGATAGAATTCTTCTAAAAGATTATTTGGTCAATATATATATATATTTTACATGTGGACGATAATGTGTGAGTATGTTTAGAGTGTGGAATTTTAGGGAGTGAATCTGAGGATTTCTCGATCTTTTATACGCAAAGTTAGTCGTATGAGTCTTGGAGGTTGAATTTGGCCTTTGCATTTTTATGCTAGAATCTTGGTTGCCAACGGTTATGTGTAAAAGTAGTAGAATAAGAGTGGATTTCGAGTAGTGGAATGATCATTGATAGTATCCTTTGGGGCTAGTATATGAGAGTGTGGGATGTGAATTTTAAATTGTTCATCCTTAACGGATTATGGGATGTGATGGTGGGTGAAACCTATATTGAGTTGTGTTGGAAATTATTTTGACAAGTAATTCTTTCGGTAAGGAAATTGGCTAGAGTACGATATTGTGGATTGGAGGAGTCTCCCTGCACAAGTGTGGATTTTGTGTTCGGTAGAGCATAGGTTTGAGGTTGCCAATTTAGGAGAAATGAGTTAATGCGTTATGCGATGATTTGGGATCTTATGATTTAAGAGAAAGTTAAAATCTTAAAAGAAAAATTATGGGAAAGAGTGTGATCTTGAATAGTGAAATATTTTCTTAGTTCTTATTTGAACTATGTGTTTATGACGGATGTCAATTTCAAATTGAGTTAGTTCTTGCCGAGATATGTGGTTCTTTACAGTTGAGGAAAAAAAAAGGGTTAATCTGATTATTCGAGTGATTTCGCTTTTGGCCTATGTGGCATTTATTTCTAAACTGCCTAGTTGGAATGTGAAAAGGGTTTTCTTGGGGATCTTCGATTTTGGACTTGAGTGTTTTTGAGGGAAGTTGGAATTGCATTGTGAATCCTTTGTTTTCAGTTGAATCTGGTTATTAGAGTTGATTAAAATAAGTTATGTTGTGCGTCCACCTTGAAGACCCTCCTAGTTAGGATAAAGAGGTCGATCAAGATAGAACGAAGCGTTCCATATGCTTGTGCACAAATTCGTGGTTTGGTACCAAAAGGCTAGGACCGTATTGAGTCCATGCGCGGAGTATGCATCGTCATGTTTGTTCCAGTGATGGCGAGCACCGAGAGGTCCGAAGTTTGAAGTTTCGGGAGCCACCGACCTTCCGTATCATCACATGCGTTGTTAGAGAGGTCGGATGCAGTATTGAGGCACCGATCGTTGGTTTGTGTCAAGGTGCTTTTGTCCCAATAGTCCGAGAGAAAGGCGACTTGGGAATTGGGGTTTCACATGCGTGAGCTTTATCCACCTTTGTTCGCAACGGTTATCTGTTTACTAAAGTTAAGTTCTATTCGCGGTTTACTTTCGTTTATTTCTACGGTTAGAATTCGAGGACGAATTCTGTTTAAGGGGGGTAGAGTGTAATACCCCAAATCTAGTTTTGGTGAGAATAATTAAAAGAGGGAAAATGACCAATTAGAAAATACAATTAGCAGCAGTTTGAGGGGGGTTTTATTTAAAGGTTGGACAACCTGGGCCAAGGCTTCAAGCCCACTTGAATTCAGCCCATTGGTGGGGGTGGTGGCCGGCCATATGGGGGGGCAAACCCTAGGGCGCCTCCACCCCTCCCCTTGGCCGCCACTTCCCCCTTCTCCCCTCTTGCGCCGCCCCTCCTCCTCCCCTCTCCCTTGCGCAGCCTCTCCTCCCCTCTTCCTTGGTTGAGCCACCTCCCCGGCAGCTCCTCTTGCGATCTTCAAGGGTAACAAAGAGGTTTCTTCGCTGTTCTTTTGGTTTTAGATGCGTTTACGGTTTCATTTAGCAGATCGTTTAATTTTGCTGCTAGATTGCTTTTCTGTCCAGTTTAGTGCGCGGCAATTTTCGCATCCTTAGAAGCATAATTTGGGAATCCCGTCTCCTAGAGAAGTATGGATATTGTTCTTAGCTTTCAGTGGCCGCCAAGAACACCGGATTCCGACATTCGAGTTAAACGTTATGTTATTTTTAGTGTTTACTGTCCAGAATCCTGACGAGAATCTGCAGTCATCTTATTTAATAAATAAGAAATTGTTAAGTGCCGAATTAGAACTTGGGATCTCCTAGAGCGTTGTAGTTTATCTCTTTACCTTTCATTGCCGACAAGAATCACATCATTTGGACCTTTGTAGCAAAAGTTATGATTTTTCTTAGGGAGTCTGTGCTGTGGAGTGGTGGTTGGTCTGACAGGTTTTAGTGTTTCGACTTAAGCGTGTATTTAGAAGAAACATCAGAGGGGCTCACCATAATGAAAAATGTAGATAATCCTTCCAGCTTTCAGGAAAACTAAAGATCATGAAATTCGGACGAACGTAGAGAAAGTTAAGATAATTTCATTGTTGCTGTCCAGAGACCCAACGCGAGAATTGATACTCTGTTGTTTGGTTTGGTAGGGCTAGTAAAGGACCGAATCAGAGAACCTCACCAACTAGGTTTAGAAGGGGAATTCAATAACCTTTTCAGATTGTCCAAGATCAATCCATTTGGATTTCTGTACATTTAGTTATGATTTTTCGAAGGGGGGTGTTCTCTGGAAAAGAAAACTAACAGCTAGCAATAAGAGTTGGGGATCGCGTTTAGTGGACGATGTGCTCATTTTGTGTTTATGGTTTTGTTATTAGACTTATATGGTAGCCTTAGCATGTCTCAATTGTATGTCCAGGTGTGGGTTTGGCTCCGGGAGTAGTACCTTATCCTCGACATCCACCTTCGCACGGTTGAGGCAAGTGCATTATTTGTTAAATGGGGTGTGATTGATTGGCTATGTTTGTGTGCTTTTTGATATATGGTTGCATAGCAAGATGGCTTACTTGATGATTGTTTAAGTATGATGATTGCTCAATTATGCTTATGCTTTATTGTGGTACAATGTTGTTGTCTTTTGGTAAGATTGCTGCTGAATAAGAGATGAGCATATGCATATTGAGAACATGTTGAGGCTTGGTCACGCGGTGACCAAGCATGTTTCCCCTTTGAGATCCCCGTCATGAATGTGACGGGCCCGAGATCCCCACACTCGTGGAGTGTGGGCTTGAGGTCCCCGTTACTTGCGGAGTAACGGACAATTGGTCCACGTATGCGTGCGCGCAGCATGGGTATCTGGCGGCGGTTGCATACTGCAGACATGGTGTAATGCACACAGAAAGTTAAAGAGAAAGGATCCTTGAGCATTGCATTTGCATACGAGATGTTCTATTGTTGATCTCCTTTACTTGGATGCTGATGTTATGGTTTCTTTATGTACTTGCTGAGTCTATGGACTCACTCTTGCTTTTATTGTTGTTTTAGGTACCCGAGCCAAGAACGACATGCATGGGGGGAAGTAGACTGCTAGTCACACACATGCCACACGAACTAAATAAAGATGAATGATCTTCAGAACGTGATTGATTTTAGTAAATGCAAAGATTATTATGTTTCGTCTCATGTAATGGATTAAATGTAATAATGATGAGTAGTGGAACTTCATATCTCTCTAGTTATGTTAAATACTTAGCATGTCTTTGATTATCTTTTGATGTCCTTAGATGAAATTTTCAGTTAATATTTGATTAATCTGTGTGTTGGAACCTTCGTGTAATTAACTTTACAATGGAGGTTCTGCCGAAATTTATTAAGATTGTCTAGTTAGTAGCATTCTGAGTCCCCTCTGGACTGGGGTGTTACATAAAACACGATCTAAACCAGCAACACAACTCGACTAAGGACACAAACTCAACACTACGGACTCTGAAATCAAATTGTGAAAAAGGCTAAACGAGATCTGGGATAGGGAACAACCTATGACTACAATTTTTTGTAGGGCTTTTTCTTGGACTCTAGGATGAAACCGAAAACAACAAGGGTAGGGTAAACTCGAACCTGAAGGAACACCTGAAGCTCTGATTACCACTTGATGGGAACGGGGTCCCGATCTTCCAACAGGTTCTGGATAAGTTCGATTTGGTGGAGGCGCGACACAAATCGACTCGGCTTCCGAACAACACGTTCCGAACCCCGCAATCGCAGCACCATGTCTCCTCAGGTTATCAACCGTGCGCAACCCGGTTGACCTCGCCAAGAAGGCTAATCCTCGCCTGCGAATCGAAGAACACAAGCAAGAACAAGGAAGAACACAACGGAATTGCAGATGTATTGTTTTAGCACTCGAAAGTTGGGGTCTCACAAACCGATGAACGGCGAAACTGTTCAAGACAGAATTAATCTAAGCAAAACCCCACCCTAATGGTGGCGGTGGCGGCTATATATAGAGGACTAAGGGGCGTGCAAAACCCCTGGACGCGCCCTAATGGGCTCCAACACGATACAAAGCCGAACGGCCCAAAAGACGGTGACGCAGCACCCTGACAGATTCTGAATGCCCACTTGTTTCGATGATTCCCGTTGACTCAGAAGGAATTTTGACATGGGACCAGATCCATTGGAAAGGTCGTCTTCTCAGCTTTCGATACATATGCGGAACATCCAAAACGGAGCCCGGATACGATCTGGGCGTCCGTTTTACTGTGGCCTGGTCCTGGACTCCGAATTGGATTCGAAGTCGGCTTGAGTTGGGCCTCCAACATGATTCGACCGCCCTTGCTGGACTTGTGCGCTTCGTAGCCCTTCTCCGAGTACTTCCAGGTCCTCTCCATGGTTCCTAATCATAATTAAATCATTAGGTAGCAATCGATTCTCAAATGAACAAAAAGAAGTACTTAGGAACGAGCTCACCTGTAAATTCAATTATCGGGCGCGAGCTCTAGTGATTGGTCCTTGAATGTCAAGTGGAGGATTGTTGTGTGTATCCGAAGAAGTGATGTCCTCATCAACCAGGACGGTATTGTCGAGTTTGCTCGAGCCTGACCATTGTGTCCCGAAGCCTTCGTGCAATCTCTTGGGCAAAGAGATCCTAGCCTAGTGCTTGTCCAAGCTGTTGAGTCAGATTTTCAACAAGTTCATTGATTTATTGAAGTTTTTGGACTTTCTCTGACTGGTATTGGATGTGCCCAGGTAAGAACCTCTGGGTAGTAATTCTTCTTCTCCGAATGGTTCCCAGATCATCGATGTCTGAGTCAGCTGGAGCGTGCCTCAGTGGAGAGCGATCATTTCTTGGATTTCGGCCACACTCATGAATATGGAGATCGAGGTTATCACTGAAGGTATTCTCACTATCACCACGAGAGCTCAAAGTGAGTGTGCGATGGGAAGCAACCCCAGCCCTGCCTCCTAGGGAGAGATTAGGATCTGAGGGGAGGACAAAGATCTCCTAGGTGCTATTATTCCCACTTGCGTCTGAGTCCTCCTAACATGAGGAGTAGTCGAAAGACAACGCCTCACAACTTGAAGCAATGCCCTCTAGGAAGGGGAATTCTGGGTTATAATTGTCTCCGACTAAAGGTGAACCCTGCTCGGGTATTGATGTGCGCACACGTATGGATAATACATGTCAGCAATTTTTGTGGCCCAATCTTCACAGAGGATCACAAAACTTGAGATAAATGTCACCACGTGACCTGACGAAGAGGTAGTGCACCACGAGATTTTGCACACACGACGAACTACTGAGACAATCACCCTTCCACGTATCAACGAAACCAGCCCACGCAATCACGCCATGTAGACGTGAAGGCACGAATGGGATGAACCACAGTTTGGAATTCTACATCTCCCTCAGGAATTGAAAGAACAAAGGTTGTAAGCCTCTCAAGACTCACTCGAGATCAAATTATCACAAGTGTCTTGTAACATCCCAATTTTCTGAGTTTTAAAAATCTTCTAAATAGTTAGTAGGGAGAAAATTCACCATTTGGTTTTTATTTCAATTTAGTTCAAAAGCTTAATATGGACTTTTAATATCAAAACAATTTATTGTGAATAATTCCAACATGAACAATAGTCAAAACTATTTTATTTGGGTTCTATGTGCTCAGATATATTTTCTAGATTTTTCTAGAATTTTCCTGAGTTCATTTGCTATTTTCTACTGCTTATTTGGATTTTTAGTATTTTCTAAATTAGAAAACTAATTAAAATCTCGAAAACAATATTTGGGCCAAAACCCTTTTGCTTTGGCCCATCTCCTCCCCTTTTCGGCCCATCTCGAGGCAGCCCGCTTGCCGTGCGCGTTCACACTCGAGTCCACTGACACGTGGGCCTGTGCCCTGTCCCTTTGACCGGTGGTCCCACCATCGTCGTCTTCTTCCTCGCACCTTCGTCCTCGTGGAGTCCTGCTCGCACCTGCTATGGCTCCCTTCTAGAAGCTCAGTCCGACAATGCGAAATCTCCAAATAAAACCTCCCGGATTTCCTTGCCGAACTCAATCTCTTATCTCCCCGCGTCCAAATCAAACTCTATCCGTAGATTGAACAAATCCGAGAAAATCCTGATTTGGGCATTTCCTCATCTGGCACACCTCGACCCTATAAAAGGTGCCCCCAGGTTCGCCCTTTTCCCCGCATTTCGAACCCTCAGTCAATTCCACCCCGACCGCCCTAGCGCTGCCACAATTGATGATTTAGGGTTTCGATCGAGCTTTTGTTTTATTCGTTTTACGCCGTCGCCAGTGTCGCTCTGTCCCCGTGGAGCGCACCATCATGATGAGTGTCACCAGAGCTACCTCCAGCACCCGTCCTCATCGCTAGTACCTCATCGGAGCCACTTCCCGACAAAACTCGAGCTTCGTCTTCCGCTCCGGCTGCAATTTCGTCGACCTCCGTTGTCCTCTCGAGCCAAGGTGGGTACCGTCAGGTGCGTAATAGTGGGAGCTACCCGATGCGAGCACTCTCTTCCGACGAACCGCCGCCATTCGCCGTTGCCGTACGAACCTGAGGCCCTGCCGTCATCAAGCTGGCGTGTCATGCCACCTAGCTGTCCACGTCCGCGTCCAGATCAGCAACCTCGTGTGCATGTCATCTACGTGTCGTGCACGTGGTATCCCAGTCACGGCCGCATGTGCGCTTGCATGCCAACTCAGCCCAGCCCAGATCCAATCAGTTCGGTAGACCAAGTTCACCGTGAGCCGTGTGGCTAACTTGTGGTCCCACATGTTGGAATTTCCTTAGATTTCTTTTATTCCTGAAAATCCTTTGCTGACGTCAATGTTGCGTAATAATCCAATTTTTCTGTTAAGAAATAATTCAAAAATTCCAATAATTTAGTTTTTAGGGTTTTTCTTTAGATCCAAACTTCCAAAGTCCATATCTTCTTCATCCGAACTCTGACTGAGCCCATTCAAATTTCTAAATTCATCTAAATTTGAGATATATTTATCTAAGATTTTTATTTAATTTTTGGAGTTTGTTTAGTCTCTATTTTATTTATTTTTGTTTATTTGTCTCGTTTGCAAGTAGACGTTGATACTTCGGTCGATTTTGGAGGAGTTCACCAAGATCAAGACCAGTACCTGGATTTATTTCAAGGCAAGTCATACCTTTGATCATATTGAATCCCAGTTTTCAAAACTATATTGATTCAAATTGTCGCATTCTACTTGAAGTATTTATTTAAATGCTTTTGGGTGTAGTTCTCAATCCAATTTGTTATATTCACCTTATCTATTGTTATGCCATGATCTTTTGTCACCCTAGATTGGTTCATTGTTTAGTTCGTATTGTCATAGCACCCACATGGGTTGGTTAGATATGATTAGATTGCGTAGCCATGCTACGAGTCATCATCTCATGTGAATTGCAAATATAAACCTGACTAAGTGATTATGGAACTATGTGATAAATCTTTGTATGTACTACATGCTATTACTCGTTGATGGCATGTGTTGTACTTAACCAACAGGATGGGAAAAAATTTAGACGGAGGCAAGTGGCACTATGTGCATTGGTGGATTTTGGGACTTATAATCTTCGTGGCATAGTTAGAAATTGTAAGTCTTGCCTTGGACAATTAAGGACTTAACTTTGTGCGCCATTGAACTGAGCCTTTCTTACAACCACATGCCTGATGGGATGGGCTTAACCTAGTACGTTATGGATTCTTGACGTTGATTACTCAGGTTGTAGGTTAGGAACTTAGTGATGCGTGGAGGTGTGTACCGCTATGGTAGGGTCACATCGTGGAGCGGTTCGTCGTTTCCCTGTCCAACGGTGTGCGTCGTGCCAAAGCGTTATGGTAGGGTTGGTACGACGGTAAAACACATTAGGAGTGTCAATGCTTGAGATGAAGTTTCTGAAAGGTTTTGTTGTGATCAGCTCTGATTCAGTTGATTACATCTTGTGGGTAAAGTGTACAACCTTTGCAGAGTGTTAATAAATCTATTCGAATAGCTGCATCCGCAGTCATGGACATGCTCAAGGATTTTACACGAGGGGTAGATTTTCATAAAACTTTGGAAAGGGACAGTTGTGTGACTTAAGTCATGTTGATGTGTGAATTAAACTGATTAGTTTTGTGTCCTTTATGAAAATAACTGTTAAATTATTATTGTCTATTTGTTTTAAGTTGATTTCAATCTATTACTTGTATTCAATTGCAAATGTTGTATTTCTGCAAAAGAACCACAGAAGCCATTTCCTTTGGAATAAACCTACATCTATAAATTGCATTCTGTGGTATGTCTTGCGTGTACGGTTGTGTACTTAGGCTTGTTGCAAACAAATCTACAGAAGAGGAGGAGTCATCGCCTGCTTTCGAGGAGGAGTTCGTTGAAGGTGCTGATCGTTAGGTCATTGATCCCGGTCGATTGCCTGTGGCGAATTGATGGGATTCCGCTGGAGTTTATTTTGTTCCGCTGTTGATTTCTTTATTGTTAGCCCTGCGTGGCTTAATAAATGTAAACTCGACCATAAGGTCAAAACTATTATTTGTTATCCAAATTACTCGTTTATCCTATTAATCGCTTGTGTGGATCGATATTCATCTATGTTACCACTGTGTGCACTAGCGTGATCCTAGACTAGTGCAAAATACACAGACGGTCCAGAATTCCTTTTTTGGGTCCTGACATGTCTATTCTGAATTTAGGAAGTAAAAAGGTCCTTCAAGCATTCCCATACATAGACAAATATAGTGCTCATTTAAGCCCCTTAGAAACTAAAGTGATTAGTGCTAATTTAAGCTCCTAGAAACTGAAGCTTGACAATGATTCCTGTGCTCCCGTACAGAAACTTGATGCTTAGGCTTCTTCACATGCATGCATGCAGGTAGAAAATTAAGTAAAGGAGTGGCTGGTTTTGCATGTAGAAACTTGATGCTTCGGCTTCAAAAAATTAATTAAAGGAGTGGCTGGCTGTGCATGGAGAAACTTGATTCTTAGGCTTCTCTCCTTTTCAATTCTTGGTATATCCAACTCCAAAGACGGTGCCTACAATTATCAAACACAAGTATCATTGTCCTTTCATGAAAAATATTAATAGATAAATTAGGCATAGCTTTCACCTATTCTTTTTCATCTGAAGTTAATTCTCAATTCCAAATCAATCGATGCCTCAATAGAGAAAGTTGGCCAACAAAACTTTTGGACTGTAAAAGTTGTCATTATCCCATACGCTCTCGTATAACCCATCATTCCTAAGAATAATAAAAAAAAGTACTCAGAAGTACAACATGATTTGAAATCTCAAAATTAATTAAAGCAAGGTTATCGTTCACGTGGGATTGCATTTCCTTCTCTAGTTGCATAGCCCTGCTCCCACAATGTCAGTAGCACTCTTATTAGATTTAAATAAATTGTCGGTGCTAGAGATGTCCTCATCAGCCTCCCCCTCTTGAAAATGAGTCATTCTCGACTCAAGCTCTCCAAAGAAAGGAAGTAAATCCTTAACGTTGAATGTTGATCTCACGTTGGTGTAATCAGAAGGTAGCTCAATCTTGTATGCGTTATAATTGATCTTCTCAAGTACCTTGAATGGGCCATCTCCTCGAGGTGATAACTTACTCTTGCGCTTTTGGGGAAAATGCTCCTTCTATAGATGCAACCACACAAAGTCTCCTGGCTTAAATATAACATTCTTCTTCCCCTTGTTAGCTTGTTTTGCATAGTATTGTACAGACTTCTTCTCAATGTTCTTCCTTGCCTCCTCATGTAGTTTTCTTTATCAAATCTGATCTCTTCACAGCATCTAAGTTCACTCTCTCTTGCAATGGCAAGGACAAAAGATCCATGAGAGTATGCGGTTTAAAGCCATAAACAATCTCATAGGGACAAAATTTAGTGGTTGAATGTACTGCCTTATTATAAGCAAACTCCACATACGGAAGACAATCTTCCCACATCTTCAGATTCTTTTTTCGAACAACCCTTAGCATAGTTGATAATGTATGGTTGACAACCTCTGTTTGTCCATCTATTTGTGGATGACATGTAGTAGAAAACAATAACTTGGTGCCAAGCTTACTCCACAATGTCTTCCAAAAATCACTCAAAAATTTGGCATCACGATCGGAAACAATAGTTTTGGGTACACCATGTAAACGAACTATCTCTCTGAAAAATAAATTGGCAACATGTGAAGCATCATCGCTCTTATGACATGGAATAAAATGTGTCATCTTAGAAAATCTATCAACTGCGACAAATATAGAATCCCTCCCCCTTTGAGTCCTGGGTAATCCTAGAACAAAATCCATAGAAATGTCTTCCCAGGGTACACTAGGAATAGGTAATGGAATATAGAAACCATGGGGATTGAGGTGAGACTTAGCTCTTAAGCATGTTGTGCATCTCTCGATGCAGGACTGAACATCATGTCTCATGTGAGGCCAAAATAAATGATCAAAAAACATTTCCAAAGTCTTTTTAACACCAAAATGACCAGCTAGACCACCAGCATGTGCCTCCTGCAAAAGAACACTACGAACCGAACAAGCTGGAATACATAACTTATTAGTATGAAATAAGAACCCATCATGTATATAGAATTTATCCCAGACTGTTCCTTCAACACACTTAGAGAACACATCCTTAAAATCTAAATCATTGGAATAAAGTGTTTTAATAGATTCAAGACCAAGCACGTTATTTTCTAGTTGAGTAATCAAAGCACATCTTCTTGACAAGGCATCAGCAACAATATTATCTTTACCCTTCTTATGTTTCGCAATGTATGGAAATGTTTCTATGAATTCAACCCATTTAGTGTGTCTACGATTCAACTTACCTTGACTCTTAAGATATTTCAATGCCTCATGATCAGAGTGTATAACAAATTCTTTAGGCCATAGGTAATGTTGCCAAGTCTGCAAAGCTCAAACAAAAGCATACATCTCTTTGTCATAAACATAATAGTTCAGATTTAGTCCACTTAATTTTTTAGAGAAATATGCAACAGGTTTAGCTTCTTGGATTAACACACCTCCAATACCGATACCACTAGCATCACATTCAATCTCAAAGGTCTTACCAAAATCCAGTAATTGTAGTAGTGGTGCTTCACAAAGTCTTCTTTTTAGCTCTTGAGAGGCTTGCTCCTGTTCATCTCCCCACTTGAATGGAACATCCCTCTTTGTTAAATTGTTCAAAGGTGCAGCAATGGTGCTAAAATCTTTCACAAATCTACGGTAAAAACCTGCAAGTCCATGAAAACTTCAAACTTAGCTCACATTCTCAGGTGCAGGCCACTCTTTTATCGCTTTAATCTTTTCATCGTCCACTTGAATTCCCTGTATGGTAACAACAAAGCCAAGAAAAACAACACGATCTATGCAAAAATTGCACTTAGCAATGTTACCATACAATTTTTAAGCTCTCAAAACAACAAGTACTAGGCGAATATGATTAATATGTTCATCAAAAGATTTACTGTAAATCAGGATATCATCGAAATAAACAACCACAAACTTGCCAATGAATGCTATCAAAACATGATTAATTAAACACATGAATGTAGAAGGCGCATTAGTCAAACAAAAAGGCGTGACTAACCATTCATACAACCCAAAATTTGTCTTAAAAGAGGTTTTCCATTCATCACCAGATTTCATACGAATTTGATGATAACCACTACGTAAGTCAATCTTAGAAAAAACAATAGAACCACTCAATTCATCTAGCATATCATCGAGCATGGGAATAGGATGATGATATCTAATTGTTATAGCATTAATGGCACGACATGATCTGTCTTTCTTAGGTACCAAAAGTACTGGAACAGCACAAGGAGAAAGAGATTCCCTCACATACCCTTTATCCAAAAGTTCCTTTACTTGTCGTTCAATTTCTTTTGTTTCTTCAGGATTCGTACGGTAAGGTGGACGATTTGGGAGGGATGTACCAGGTACCAAGTCAATTTGGTGCTCAATGCCGTGTACAGGAGGAAGACCGGGTGGCACCTCATCGGGAAAAACATCCTCAAAGTCTTGCAATAAGTTAAGAACAACACTAGGCAATGTAGAGGGTAAGTCATTAGAAACAATATGTTCCTTGTACATGAGCACAAAGAAAGGGGTTGTGGTTTTCCTCACTTCCCTCAAATCACTCCTTCGCATCAACAAGCACTCATTCTTTTGTGGCACTCTTGTATTTTCAGCAGGTTTTATGTAGTTGGATGGTTTAGGCCCTGTTTGGTACAGCTTCTACTCCCAGCTTCTCAATTGATTCTCGTGGAGCCGTACCAAACACCCTGATTCTCAAAACCACTCGATTCTAATTCTCGCGTGAAGCTATCTCAAAAATACACTAACGAGGAGAAGCAACCTTTCCTTGGATTCTCGTGAGAATCCAATTTGATAAAAGAAAAATACCCATTGAAGTTAAGGTTATTTACCCGCCGATTGCCATCCACCAACCCCTGAGGCCCCGAGTCCCTACGTGAGACCCCCGAGTCCCTGCGCGAGACGCCGATGCTTCGGCTTTCCTTCCCTCCTCTCTCACGACCGAGGTGACCGAGGCGATATCGCCTCCGACCTCGACCGCGCCGCATCTGGCCCCCGTGTGCACCTCGCCGGTCCTCCATTGCACCACCGCCGGACCCGGAGTCCACCACCCGGAGAAGACGACGACCGCCGACCGAGGAAACCCTAGAGGCCGCCGACGCTCCCCACCTTCTTCGCCACTGCCATTCCCGAGCACCACCGGCCGACTCCTGTGAAGGTAGAGCTCTAGATCCGGCCGTCCCCCTTGACCTCCCTACTCCTCCCTTCGTCTCCTTCTTGTTTGTCGGCCGACATCAGTGCCCCACCTCCGTCCCCCTGCCCCTTGCCCTCCCTACTCCTTCCTTTGGCTATGATTCTGTGATTGGATATGTGTTTGAATCTGTGAATATTGTGAATGATAGCAATTAGTGTAGATTTCTTGTTCAGATTATCAGTTCTTCATGTAGAAATCAGTAGTTTTTTGTAATGTGTCGGGACCCAAAATTACGATTCTGGAACCCTCTGTGTATACTGCACTAGTCCAGAATCATGCTAGTGCACACAGTGTCAACATAGGCGAATCTCAATCCACACAAGCGATAAATAAAGTAAACGATTAGTTTGAATAACAAATAAGGGTTTTGACCTTATGGTCGAGTTTACACTTATTAAGCCATGTAGGGCTAACAGAGAATAAATAGCGAGAACAGAGATAACTTCAGCGTAGATCCCATCAATTCACCACAGGCAACCGACTGCGATCCAGACCTTAACAATCAGCAACCTTCGGCGAACTCCTCCTCAAAAGCAGCGTGAGACTCCTCTTACAGAGGTTTGGGCAAGTTTTACAACAAGCGTGAGTACACAACCATACTCGCAAATCATACCACAGAATGCAATTTATAGATGCAGGCTTATTCCAAAGAAAATGCTTCTGTGGTTCTTTTGCATAAAAGCAATATTTGCAATTGAATACAATAATAGATTGAAATGCAGTTCAAAACAGATAGACGATATTGATTTAACAGTTGTTTTCACAAACACACAAAGCCAAACAGATTATTTCACATAGCCACATGACTTAGATCACATAGCTCCCATCCCAATATTTTTTATGAAAACTACCCCTCGTGTGAAATCCCTAAGCATATCCATGACCGCGGACGCGGCTATTCGAATAGATTGATTTAACACTCTGCAGAGGTTGTATAATTTACCCACAAGATACAACTAGTGTAGCTAGCACTAATCGTAACAAAACAGCTCGGAAACTTCATCTCAAATATTGACATCCCCGATGTGCTTTCCCGCTAGACCAGCTCACAAAGAACTAGTCCAACACACACCGCTGGAGAGGGATGCGGCGAACCGTCCCGTGATGCACTACCAAGTAGTTACACCTCCATCCTATCACAAAGCCTAACCTATCCACCTGAACGTCAGTGCCGAGAATCCATAACTTACTAAGTTAGGCCCGTCCCATCAGGCATGTGGTCGTACAGTAAGGCTCAGTTCAATGGCGCACAAAGTTAAGTCCTTAACTGACCAAGGCAAGACTTCCATTTTCTAACTATGTCACAAAGATTAGCAAGCCCGTTCACAAAGTCCACCATATCACAAAGTATCCACCACTTGCCTCAGTCCAAATCATTTACTGTGCAACACATGCTATCACGAAGTAATAACACATAGCACACTGTTTTACACAAAGTTCCATAGTCACTTAGTCAGATTTAATATTTGCAACTTACATGAGATGTGAGACTCGTAGCATGGCTAAGCAATTGTACTCGCATCTAACCAACCCACATTGGTGCTATAATATTACCAACTAATAAACCAATCTAGGGTGACAAGGTATTATGACGTACAAAGCCAAGGGGTGATAACAAATTGGATAATAACTATACCCAAAACATTTAAATAAATAATTAAAGTAGAATGCAATACTTTGAAAACAAAGTAATTTGAAAACTGGGTTCAAGATGATCAAAGGTATGACTTTCCTTGGAAAAGTTCTAAGTACTGGTCTTGATCTTGAGGTGCTCCTTCTTCGCCAAAATTTCTCGACGAATCGACGTCTACACGCAAACGAAACAAATAAACAAAATAAATAAATAACAGAGACCATAAAAGCTCGAAAAATTAAATAAAAAACTCAAATAAATAGAGCTCGGATTTATATAAATTTAGGAATTTGAATGGGCTCAATCGGAGTTAGGATGCAAAAGTTATGAACTCTAGAAGATTGAAAATCTAAAGAAACCCTAATTTGGATTTTCTGGAATTTCCGAATTATTTCTTAAAAGAAAAATCAGATTATTGCGCAATGTTGACGTTAGCAAGGAATTTCGGCAATTAAAAGAAATAAAAAGAATTTACTGACAGGTGGGACCCACATGTCAGTCTCAAGGCTCACGGTAGACTAGGTCTACCGAACCTCGGGATCTAGATACCGGTGGACTGCCGCGCGGGCGCACATGTGGCTGCTGACTCGGCCGACATGTGGGCGGCATGTCAGTGCACAGGATGAGGTGGCGGGTGACGTGGCGTCCACGTCGGACCTGTCGGCGAGGGCGGCACTGGACCCTATGGTCACCGGCGAACGGCGTCTCCTCGTCGGCGGCGGACGGCACCGGGAGGTAGAGAAGACCAGGGCGATCTCGATGGGATGCTCACGGGCACTCAGGGACCACTGTGGTGGCCGGCGGCGAGGTCAAAGTAGAGGTTGAGGCTCGGGCTCGACAGCAACGGCGTTGGAGAGGTCCTCCGGCGAAGATGAAGGCGGTTCCGAGATGCGGGCGACGCGGCGATCCCGAAGGTGACCTCCAAGAGGGACGAGGGCAACTGGAACGGCGGCGGTGGCGATGGGGTCCTTCGGCCGGAGGTGAAGACGACGACGGTGGCTAGGGCTCCAGGCGATGAATCGAGGGCGGCGGCTAGGGATGCGAAGGTGGCGCGTCACGGGGTGCAGGGCACGAGGGTCCTCGGGGCCTTAAATAGCCCGGGGAGGCGTGTCCGCGAAGGACACGGCGCGGCGGTGGAGAAATCAGAAAGGAAGGTGGAGTCCGCGTTGAAGACGACGATGACAGGGCGGATGGGGCCCACATGTCAGCGGCTAGGGCTCGGACGTGGGCGCGTGCGAAACGGCGCGGCTGCGAAACAGACTCAAAGATCTGACCGTCCATCCACGATCGAACAGTCCACAGCAATGGGACGATCGGAACCTCCAATTACATCACGCACATCCAGCCATCCATTTTTTATCACACGGTGGAGGGTGAGAGGGCGTTCGGAAGGAAAGAGAGAAGAGGCGGAGGCGCGCGGTGGGGTCCACTGTCACGGAGCTGAGATACAGCAGGCGTGTTGGGCTGCGCGCGGGATTGGGCCGGCGGCGAAGGAAAATGGGCCGGGTTTTAGGGAATTCGGCCCGAAGGGTTTTCTGAGATTTTAAATAGATTTTCCATTTTAGAAAATACTAGAAATTCAGATAAGCAATAGAAAATAGCAAATGAACTCAGAAAAATTCTAGAAAAATCTAAAAAATATAACTGAGCACATAGAACCCAAATAAAATAGTTTTTGCTATTGTTCATGTTGGGATTATTCACATTAAATGTTTTTGATTGTAAAGTATAATATTAAGCTTTTGAATTAATTTCAAATAAATCCAAAGTGTGACTTTTTCCCTACTAACTATTTAAATGATTTTTAAAGCTCAGAAAATTAGGAAGTTACAAACCTCCCCCCTTAAAGGAATCTCGACCCCGAGATTCAGGCTAGCTAGAGAAAATGCTAGGAAACTCGGCTTTCAGCTCTTCTTCACGCTCCCACGTGGCTTCTCCTTCTGACTGGTTGCTCCACTGAACCTTGCAAAAACGAACAGTCTTGCTTCTGGTGTGGCGCTCTGCGACATCCAAAATCTTAACTGGCTGCTCCTTGTAGGTGAGACATGAAAGACATCATGCACTCCTGCTAACGACTGCGGTAGCTCCAACTGATAAGCAACTTCTCCACGGTGTTCCAAAATCTTGAACGGACCAACATACCTAGGGGCAAGCTTCCCTTTGGCATGAAACCTTTTGACACCTCTGAGCGGAGTAACTCGAAGATAGACAAAATCCTTGGGTTCAAAACTGAGATCACGATGATGATTATCAACATAACTCTTCTGCCTGGACTGAGCTATCTTCAATCTTTCTCTTATCATGGACACTTGGTCTTCTGCTTCTTGGATGATGTCTGGACCGAAAACCAAACATTCAGTTGTTTCTGTCCAATTCAACGGGGTTTGGCAGGCACAGCCATAAAAGCTTCAAATGGTGACATTTGTAGACTAGCTTGATAACTGTTGTTGTACGAGAATTCTGCATATGGTAAACTTTTTCCCCAACGGGCAGGATTAGCTAGAGCACAAGCTCTCAGCATATCCTCGAATATCTGATTAACTCTTTCAGTCTGTCCATCTGTCTGTGGATGATACGCAGTACTGAAATTCAGATGGGTACCCAGTGCTTCATGCAAACTTTGCCAAAAACGAGAGGTGAACTGAGATCCTCGATCTGATACTATATTCTTGGGCACACCGTGCAAACTGACAATTCTGGCCATGTACAACTCCGCAAGGCGATCTCCTGAGTATGTGGTTTTGACTGGCAGGAAATGGGCAACCTTGGTCGAACGATCGACTATTACCTAGAATCATAACCTGATTGGGTCTTGGGTAAGCCGGTAATGAAATTCATTCCGATCTCTTCCCAGTTCCACTCTGGAATCTTCAGCGGTTGCAACAAACCTGCTGGTCTCTGGTGTTCTGCCTTTACTTTCTGACAAACGTTGCACAAGGCAACGAGCTCTGCGACTTCTCGCTTCAAATTTGGCCACCAAAATTTAGTCTTAATATCCTGGTACATCTTAGTACTTCCAGGGTGAATCGAATACTTTGAGTCATAAGCTTCCTTTAAGATTAACTGTCTTAGACCATCGATATCTGGTACACAGATACGACCATTAATCCAGAGTATGTCTTGATCATCCTTGGTGAAATCTTTGAATTTCCTTTCTGCCATTTTGAGCTTGATGTCTGACAACACGGGATCCTTTGGTTGCGTTTCACGAATCTGCTTCTCCAGGGTAGACTGTACCTCCAAATTGGCTACAAATCCTTCGGACACAACTTCTAGCCTTAGCTTCTGAAACTCGTCTTGAAGTTCTGAACAAAACTCTTCTACTTCCAAAGCGTTGCAGTAACTCTTACGACTCAAGGCATCTGCAACTACATTGGCTTTCCCGGGATGGTAGTGGATTACAAGATTATAATCCTTGATCAATTACAGCCATCTCCTCTGTCTCATGTTCAAATCTGACTGAGTGAATATGTACTTCAGGCTCTTATGATCTGTGTAGACTTCACAGCAATTATCGATGAGATAATGATGCCAAATCTTTAAAGCATGCACTACGGCAGCTAATTCCAAATCATGAGTAGGGTAATTCTCCTCGTGAGGTCTCAATTGCCTTGACGCATAAGCAACAGCTCTTCCTTCTTGCAACAGGACACATCCTAGTCCTTGACGCGTAGCATCACAATAGATATCGAAATCTTTTCGAATATCTGGCAAAATCAGCACTGGGGCTGAAGTCAAACGCTTCTTCAATTCTTGAAAACTTTCTTCATAGGCTGGAGTCCAAGTGAACTTTTTCTCCTTCTTCAACAATTGCGTAAGAGGCTTAGCAATTGATGAGAATCCTTCGATGAAACGGCGGTAATAACCTACCATTCGCAAGAAACTGTGAATCTGAGTTACAGTCTTGGGCTGCTCCCAATGTAACACTGCTTTAACTTTACCGGGGTCAACTGCTACTCCCTCGGCTGTCATCACATGACCAAGGAAATCAACTTCCTTCTTCCAGAAATCACACTTACTAAACTTGGCATACAACTGATGCTCTCTGAGCTTTTCCAAGACTATCCTTAAATGTTCGGCGTGTTCTTCCTCCAACTTGGAGTAAACCAAAATATCATCAATGAACACGACTACAAACTTGTCCAGATATTCCATGAATATTTTATTCATCATGTTCATGAAGTATGCAGGGGCATTAGTCAGACCAAAGGACATGACTAAGAACTCATAATGTCCATACCGCGTTGAGAAAGCGGTCTTTGGTATATCCTTAGGACAAATCTTTAGCTGATGGTAACTTGATCGCAGGTCGATCTTGGAGAACACTCCGGCTCCTTTCATCTGATCAAACAAATCATCAATCCGGGGTAGTGGGTACTTGTTCTTGATGGTAACTTCATTGAGGGAATGGTAATCAATACACATCCTCATACTTCCATCTTTCTTCTTAACAAACAACACTGGTGCTCCCCATGGCGACGAGCTAGGTCTCACGAAACCTTTCTCAAGAAGTTCTTCTATTTGTTTCTTCATCTCTACCAATTCATCGGCTGGCATCCGATAAGGTCTCTTTGAAATTGGTGCTGTCCCTGGCACTAGGTCGATGACGAACTCAATGTCACGGTCTGGTGGCATTTCTGGTAATTCTTCTGGAAACACATCTGGGTACTCACTAACGACTGGTACTTCTCCTAAGGAAAGGGTCTTCAGGCTGTTCACTAACTGATCGTCAGACGGCAGATCACTCCACGGTTTTGTCCATTCACTATCCAGTTGTTGCCGACGTACAGTGGACGATCAAAGCCTCCAAGAACCTGCAACAGCTTCCAAAGCTCAGCGGCATATCCTCCCGTGCGCTCACCATAGCTCTGGAGACGAGGCATCTGTCAAGACAGACAAAGGGAGGGTAAGAGCAACTTAAAACAGCGGGGAGAGGAAAGATTATAGCAATAGTTAAGTCGAGAGAGATATGTGGAGAGTTAAGCAATTAATTAATCTTGCAAGTTAATTTTTCCTTTAGAAAATAATTTGGACACTCTAAAGACGGCCAATCTAACTAAGGTCAAGACCTACAGTAAACCTGGCTCTGATACCACCTCTGTCGGGACCCAAAATTACGATTCTGGAACCCTCTGTGTATACTACACTAGTCCAGGATCACGCTAGTGCACACAGTGTCAACATAGGCGAATCTCAATCCACACAAGCGATAAATAAAGTAAACGATTAATTTGAATAACAAATAAGGGTTTTGACCTTATGGTCGAGTTTACACTTATTAAGCCATGTAGGGCTAACAGAGAATAAATAGCAGCGGAACAGAGATAACTTCAACGAAGATCCCATCAATTCACCACAGGGAACCGACTGCGATCCAGACCTTAACGATCAGCAACCTTCGGCGAACTCCTCCTCGAAAGCAGGCGTAGACTCCTCTTCTGTAGGTTTGGGCGCATGTTTTACAACAAGCGTGAGTACACAACCATACTCGCAAATCATACCACAGAATGCAATTTATAGATGCAGGCTTATTCCAAAGGAAAAGCTTATGTGGTTCTTTTGCATAAAAGCAATATTTGCAATTGATTACAATAATAGATTGAAATGACGTTCAAAACAGATAGACGATATTGATTTAACAATTGTTTTCACAAACACACAAAGCTAAGCAGATTATTTCACATAGCCACATGACTTAGATCACATAGCTCCCATCCCAACATTTTTATGAAAACTACCCCTCGTGTGAAATCCCCGAGCATGTCCATGACCGCGGACGCGGCTATTCGAATAGATTGATTTAACACTCTGCAGAGGTTGTACACTTTACCCACAAGATACAACTAGTGTAGCTGGCACTAATCGTAACAAAATAGTTCGAAAACTTCATCTCAAACATTGACATCCCCGATGTGCTTTCCCGCTATACCAGCTCACAAAGAACTAGTCCAACACACACCGCTGGACAGGGATGTGGCGAACCGTGCCGCGACGCACTACCAAGTAGTTACACCTCCACCCTGTCACAAAGACTAACCTATCCACCTGAACGTCAATACCGAGAATCCATAACTTACTAAGTTAGGCCCGTCCCATCAAGCATGTGGTCGTACAGTAAGGCTCAGTTCAATGGCGCACAAAGTTAAGTCCTTAACTGACCAAGGCAAGACTTCCATTTTCTAACTATGTCACAAAGATGATCAAGCCCGTTCACAAAGTCCACCATATCACAAAGTATCCACCACTTGCCTCAGTCCAAATCCTTTACCACCCAGTTGGTTTTAGTGCAACACATGCTATCACGAAGTAATAACACATAGCACACTGTTTTACACAAAGTTCCATAGTCACTTAGTCAGATTTAATATTTGCAACTTACATGAGATGTGAGACTTGTAGCATGGCTAAGCAATTGTACTCATATCTAACCAACCCACGTTGGTGCTATAATATTACCAACTAATAAACCAATCTAGGGTGACAAGGTATTATGACATAGAAATCCAAGGTGTGATAACAAATTGGATAATAACTATACCCAAAACATTTAAATAAATAATTAAAGTAGAATGCAATACTTTGAAACAAAGTAATTTGAAAACTGGGTTCAAGATGATCAAAGGTATGAGTTGCCTTGGAAAAGGTCTAAGTACTGGTCTTGATCTTGAGGTGCTCCTTCTTCTCCAAAATTTCCCGACGAATCGACGTCTACTCGCAAACGAAACAAATAAACAAAAAAATAAATAACAGAGGCAAAAAAGCTCCAAAAAATGAAATACAAATCTCAGATAAATAGAGCTGGAATTTATATAAATTTAGGAATTTGAATGGGCTCAATCGGAGTTAGGATGCAAAAGTTATGAACTCTAGAAGATTGAAAATCTAAAGAAAACCTAATTTGGATTTTCTGGAATTTCCGAATTATTTTTTTAAAAGAAAAATCAGATTATTGGGCAATGTTGACGTCAGCAAGGAATTTCGGCAATTAAAAGAAATAAAAAGAATTTACTGACAGGTGGGACCCACATGTTAGTCTCAAGGCTCACGGTAGACTAGGTCTACCAAACCTCGGGATCCGGAGACCGGTGGACTGCCGCGCGGGCGCACACGTGGCTGCTGACTCGGCGGACACATGGGTGGCACGTCAGCGCATGGGATGAGGTGGCGGGTGATGTGGCGTCCACGTCGGACCCGTCGGCGAGGGCGGCACTGGACCCTATGGTCACCGGCGAACGACGACTCCTTGTCGGCGGCGGACGGCACCGAGAGGTAGAGAAGACCAGGGCGATCTCGATGCGATGCTCACGGGCGCTCAGGGACCACTGTGGTGGCCTGCGGCGAGGTCAAAGCGAAGGTTGAGGGTCGGGCTCGACGGCAACGGCGTTGGAGAGGTCCTCCGGCGAAGATGAAGGCGGTTCCGAGATGCGGGCGACGCGGCGATCCCGAAGATGACCTCCAACAGCGACGAGGGCAGCTGGAATGGCGGCGGTGGTGATGGGGTCCTTCGGCCGAAGCTGAAGACGACGACAGCGGCTAGGGATCTAGGCGACGAATCGAGGGTGGCGGCTAGGGTTGCGAAGGCGGCGCGTCACGGGGTGCAGGGCACGAGGTTCCTAGGGGCCTTAAATAGCCCCGGGAGGCGTGTCCGCGAAGGACACAGCGCGGCGGCGGAGAAATCAGAAAGGAAGGTGGAGTCCGCATCGAAGACGACGATGACGTGGCGGACGGGGCCCACATGTCAGCGGCCAGGACTCGGATGCTAGGGCTCGGACGCGGGCGCGTGTGAAACGGCGCGGCTGCGAAACAGTCTCAAAGATGTGACCGTCCATCCACGATCGAACGGTCCACAGCAATGGGACGATCGGAACCTCCGATTACATCACGCGCATCCAGCCATCCATTTTTGATCGCACGGTGGAGGGTGAGCGGGGCGTTCGGAAGGAAAGAGAGAAGAGTCGGAGGCGGCGGTGGGGTCCACACAACGGCGGCGGCGCGCGCGCGAGCGATCGAGGTGCGCGGGATTGGGCCGACGGCGAAGGAAAATGGGTCGGGTTTTAGGGAATTCGCCCCGAAGGGTTTTCTGAGATTTTAAATAGATTTTCCATTTTAGAAAATACCAAAAATTCAGATAAGCAATAGAAAATAGCAAATGAACTCAGAAAAATTCTAGAAAATCTAAAAAATATAACTGAGCACATAGAACCCAAATAAAATTGTTTTGGCTATTGTTCCTGTTGGGATTATTCACATTAAATATTTTTTATTGTAAAGTCCAATATTAAGCTTTTGAATTAATTTCAAATAAATCCAAATGGTGACTTTTTGCCTACTAACTATTTAAATGATTTTTAAAGCTCAGAAAATTGGGATGTTACATAATGTTAGTATTGAAATTAGATTAAATAAGTCTCCTCTGCTTGCTTCAATATTGAAATCCATTTTTTATAGCTTATCGTCGTCATGTATTTGCTGAAAACTGTTCTTTCATCTCGAAACAATATGCCACTGATACATCATAGCTAGCTAGTCGCACATTACTTCCTCCTTCTGGATTTTTTTTTTCACAAAGTATAGCACTTCCCTGAAGAATTATGTATGCAAAGAATACCTAGTAGCTAGGCTTTATGAAAGACTTGTTTGATGGCCAAAATGTGGACATCTCTTTGCTGTTTCTCAAATGAGTGTACATGGTCCCCTTTCCTGATTGGTCAGTGTTTGGAAAAGATTCATCAAAGTCTGGAAAGTGTTCCTTTCATTTCTTTGCTGTCAAAGAAAAAGATAGGGCGATGTTCACAACACTTGTGTATCCATTTGATATAATGTCCCGTATCCATTTACACTTGTGTTCCCTGATATTACCAATTAACTGCAATATAGGATATATTGTCTCATGTGAAATTGTGTTCCCTGTTTGGTTCTCTGATGCTTATGTGATTGATGATGCTGCTCCAAATATAGGTAGATGAGATGATCAGTCAAATAAGTTGTTGATTTATTCGTCCTATTTAACAAATCACGTGTTTATCATGGCATGCTGCTTTTCAGTCATTTGTTTGTCCAAAACTGTAGAAAGTGTGGCATGCCACTCTTTTCCTTTGGTATTATTTATTTATTTAGTATGAAACCAAACAACACCTGAATTTAGATTTTAGAACCAGTCTACATGCTTTTGAACTAATACCTCAAGTTGTTCATGAAGGCGTTTCTGAACTTCCATCTGAAGGCGCAGCATGCCAGTAAGATCCATGCTCCTATATAAGAAACCCAACATTGTGCAAGTGTGTTAACATGAAGTGACTGACAATTAGCAAGAAGCCATGAACATGCACTTTCTCATATAGTCAAACCCCAAAACTACAATTTCCGGTCCAACAAAAAAGGGAACACATATTGGGCTCAATATGCATCATGATAACTCCAATACCAGAAGAGGGAGGATTTGACACATGCATCTACATTTACAGCATGATCTACATTCATAGCATAAATGACCAACAAGTTTTGTATTGCGTGTTAGGTATCAGATAATAATTGTAAATATTATTACTATTATTATTATGGCTACAGGTAACCATGTATGATTACCATGGGTCAAAGAGGAGCAGGTGTCACCATGCATAATTTCTTTTGCCATTCGGATTAGCTTCTCGATCACATTTCTGTCTACTTGTATGCCCATAGTTCTAGTGTCCATATCTTCTTGTTGATGTCAATTTGATAAACAAAATTAATGGGCCAAATATGCAGATGGCCGATAACGCTGAGTGGAACGACGAGAATACTAGGATAGTGTGTGAATTGTTCGTTGAACAAGTAGAGGCAGGCAATCGTCCGAGTACCCATTTGAACAATCCAGGGTATACTCTTGTGATACAAAAATTTGTAGAGAAGACTGGGCTGCAACACAAAAAGTTGCAATTAAAGAACAAATGGGATAAATTAAAGAACGATTACAACATTTGAAGGAAATTGAGGACAAAGGAGACAAGCTTAGGTTGGGACCATGAAAAGAATACAATAAAGGCCACCGCTGAACGGTGGAAGAAATTAAAAAAAGTATGTTATTACTCATTACCTATTTTTGAATGCACTAATGTACACACCTAGCTCAAAGGATGTTCCAAGTTTGAGAAGGCTGGACTTCAAAATGAGGAGTTGTTGTCCAAGATGTTTGGCGACATTTGCGACACCGGTGAAGACCATTGGTCTCCTGCAATGGGAACATTGCCTCAAAGCCCTATGTGTGCAGCGACAACTATTGATATTGAAGAGCTTGAAGATGAGTGTGATGACAAATATAACAGTGATTGTGAAGATGAATCACTAATTGGTAGGAACGGAAAGAGAGCTTGCGTCCCTAGCAATGATAAGGGGAAGAAACCGAATAGTGGTTCTGTGGTCATGCAAGATCAATTGAGAAGAATTCTTGAGTTGAATGAGAAGTCATATGCATCTTTTGAAGCATATGCAAAAAAGAGAGAGGAAAACTCGGTGTGTAGCATCAAGGATGTAATGGAATCGGTTAAAGAGTGTGGTGCTATTAATGGGAGTAATCAGCACTTCATTGCATCTAAAATTTTCGTAAAGAAGAAGCAAAGGGAAATGTTTATGACCTTGTGCAATAGTGAAGAACGATTTGCATGGCTCAAAAGGAAGTACGATGCCAAGTATGGCAAATAGAAAATTTATTGTAACGTTAGGATGATTCTGGAGACATTACTACAAGTAGTTTATCTTGTATTCGCTTTTATTATTCTTTATTTCTCTATTAGTTGTAAGATCTTTTTTTGGATTATAAGACATTTTTCACTAGTTATAAACTGTTATTTGGACCCAATGCGTGCTCATGTATTTTTAAATTGCCATTTATGTTGTTGTGTTTTTGTATGTTCATGTACAGATGTCGTCTTCTGAAAGCGATAGTGAAGGGAGTAATTTATCAGATGAGGAACATGAGTGTGATGTACAGATGATGCGTTTGTGGCAAGACATGTCAAGTCACCTCGCTGCTACTGCAATTATCATGGAGAATTATCACTCAACTTACTTGGACAAGAATGAGCTTAGGACTTCTCGGCTTAGTGGAATGGGTTGGGTGAAAGAAACTTTGACCACTCCGGGAGAAAGCTACCACATGTTTTGTATGAATGCTACGATCTTTCACAGTTTACATGACCTTTTGGTGAGTACATATGATTTGAAATCAACTACACATACAATTTCAATTGAAGCACTAGCTCTTTTCCTATACATATGTGGTGGCTGTGAATCTAACAGAAGAGCGCAGAATCGGTTCAAGCATTCTGGTGAGACAATTAGCAGGAAGTTTGATGAGGTTTTGCAATGTGTGGTTAGAATGTCTAAAGATTTTGTGAGGCCAAAGGATCCAAACTTCTCTACGGTTCATAGTAGAATTAGAAATGATCGAAGGATGTGGCCACATTTCAAAGACTGTATTGGAGCTATTGATGGTACACACATTCTTACAACTATTGCTCGAGAAGATCTAATTAGATATATTGGTAGATCAGGAAGTGCAACACAGAATGTCATGGCAGTATGTGATTTTGACATGCGCTTCACATACGCATCTATTGGACAACCAGGAGCTATGCACGATACTACTGTGCTTTATCATGCATTGAATGTAGACCGGGAAGTCTTTCCACATCCTCCACAGGGTAATTTTTTTTGCTTCGTATCATTTACAAAAATATTTACTTGTAATGTTCATGCATTGGATGTTGATATACATGAATTTTCCATCTTATGTTGCAGGTAAATATTATCTTGTCGATGTCGGTTATCCGAACAGGCCTGGGTACTTAGCGCCATACAAGGGCCAAAGGTATCATGTTCCAGAATTTCGGAGAGGTGTTGCTCCTAGTGGTGAGAAAGAGAAATTCAACCATTTGCACTCGAGTGTTCGCAACGTAATTGAGAAGTCATTTGGTGTATGGAAGATGAAATGGAGAATTCTTCTTAAGATGCCGAGCTTTCCTATGTCCAAGCAAAAGATGATTGTTGCAGCAACCATGGGAATCCACAACTTCATACGCGAACATGCTTCGCCGGACATGCATTTTCGTAGGTTCGATCGGGATCCTAATTATGTGCCCACAATACCATCAAGATATGCCAAATATGTTATTTCTCAGGATGCATCAGATGCGTCAACATTGCAAACTAGTGCTACATCCATGGATAGTTTCCGTGATGACCTTGCAAGTGCAATTGCTCATTCAGGATGATGTACACACTACTTGCGAATTTTTGTGGTCTTTTGTTATGACTCATTTATCATTTTAATATTGTACATAATATCATTTAATAATCATTTGAACACTTTTACGATATGAATGCGATATCTCTAGCTTCATCTATCGCAGCGACAATAGTACAAAATTTAAGGGAAAAAATTCTATAATTTATGTACAAATACATAAGAGAAAGACACAAATACAATTGAATTATTACAACCAGGGGTAACATAGTCTATTTGCCTCTAATCCCCCTCATATGGTTTTGGGAGCCAACCTATGAGCCAAACGCTTTTAACAGACAGCTCTAGATTCTCAAAGAAGTGGATTCTCAGAGAATCAGGAGCAGAATTTGAAAAATGAGAATCTGGAGCTCTACCAAACACGGCCTTAGGATCCTCTTGCTCACTATTTTGGTGATTCTCACTCAATTTTATTTTCTCACTCGCCTCTCTCTTGAACCGAGCAATATCAGAAGCATGGATCTCTTCTGGAGATAAGAGAACCAAAACGACCTTCTTCTTGTTATCCACAAATGTATGCTTGTTAGAGCGACCAAAATGCATAGAATCCACATCAAATTGCCAAGGATGCCCCAAAAGTATGTGACATGCTTGCATAGGAACTACACCACATTCCACCTCGTCATTATAATCACCAATAGAGAATGACAACCTCACCATAGAAGAAACTTTAACAGTTCCCAAATTATTCAGCCATTGCATATGATAAGGATGGGGATGACGTCGTGTTTTCAAACCAAGCTTCTCAACAAGCAATGCACTCAAAATATTATTGCAATTTACACTATCGATTATAAAGCAGCAAACCTGCCCTTTCACTTTGCATCGTGATTAGAACAAGTTATGACGTTGCCCTTTCTTAGTTTCTACTAATTGTGTAGAAAGAACTCGGTGAACCACCAAAGAGCGATCCGATGCATCCAAATCAGGAAAAAAACATGTAGGACTAGAGCTGACATGGAGCTGTGGAGTGCTCATAAGAGAATATGATAAAGAAAACAATGGCAAGTCATCTCCTAATTCAGGAACACATATCATCTCATTTGCTACTCGTTGTGTGTCAGGCAATGCAATAGCAGTAGTAGCAACATTGTGAATACCATTAATTGAATGTTGGACAGCCAACAAAGAAAGCAATGTGGCTGTAGGAAGTGTAGTAGCATCCCCCACAGTATTATCATGTCCAGTAGAACAACATTCATCCAAATCACTCAAATCAGCATGGAGATCATCAAAATCAGCACTAGTAATATCCGCAACAATGTGAGAAATAATAGTCGGTGTACTATCCACCTCACCAACAAATGTAAATGTTGGACGTGCCAAGCAATTCAAACTCAACTCATATTCACCATCCTCAGCCTCATACTCATAAGTTTCCAAGTTCTCGCATTGTGAAACTGTGACATCATGTGTATCCTCCTCTTCACTTTGTGAATCATAAGAACCATCTGCAAGAGCAATAATAACACAATGATTTGGGCACTCAACTTGCTTGTGCCCATGGCCACCACACTTAAAACACTGAATATTACTTGTCTTCTTAACATGATCAGTAGACGAAGTAGAACGACTTGACATGCCTTCCTTCTTTTTTGCCTCAAACTATTTCAGTGGAGTTGAAACTGGACGAGATGGGGTAAAGGGTGGGCGAGTGGAGGATGTGCGTGATTTTGAACCTTGCTGTTGTGGGCGATGCCATGGAGTAGAAGTGTTGGCAGCAAGCAAGGAAACTCGACTCTGAGACGATTCAGCAATCTGTCGTTCCGCCCTCTTGGAAAAATGAATCAACTCCATCATATTAGTGTAACTAGTCATGTCCACCTTGTCTGCAATCTATTTCTTTAACCCAACCAAGAAACGAGCCATCTTGGACTCCTCATCTTCATTTATCACTGTACGAAGTAGGCATATTTCCATTTCTTGATAATATTCATCCACGATGCGATCCCCTTATACTAGACACTTTAACCGCAAATGTAATTCACGAGTGTAGTATGCAGGAACAAAACGTCATCTCATCTCTCGTGTCATTTCCTCCCAATGGAGATAATCATGCCCCACACGGTGGAATTCAGCACGGACTTGGTTCCACCAAGTGATAGCATATCCTTTAAACTCAATTGCAGCAAGCTTCACCTTCTTTTATGCAGAGTAATAATATAAATAAAAAATTTGATCCACCTTGGTCTCCCACTCAAAGTATGCATCAGCATCCTCCTTGCCAGTGATGTGGGTATGGACACCTTAACTCTGCCCAAACCATTATCCTCTCAGCATCATTTGGGGTCATCACGCTGTCGGTCACGGTGATCATCATAATCACCAAAATGACGGTCATCATAATCAACAAGGCGGCCATGATGACCACGTTGATGGTCATCGTAGTCATCGAAGTCAGCATCATTAGCAAAGCCAGCGAATGCAACAGGAACTCATTGGCACGGCCAGCAAATTGTGGCCGAGCATGAGCCATAGCAAAGTTGTCGAGGCCAACTCTCCGACCCTGACCAGCACCATGTCCACGATCAATGGTAATTGTGGCTGCAAGACGTGTTGCCTCAGCCTGAAGACGTGTGGCCTCGTTGTAACACCCCAGCCCCACATGAGCCTGGAATGCTACTAAACTAGCACAATAACATTTTTACATTGAAACAATTCTCTAAAATCCGACAGAACCTCCTTTGTTTAGTTACTAAACTGGAGGTCCCAACATTTAAATATAACATAGTCAAATAATCCAACCTCCAGCATAAACAAGAGATAACCAAAACTATGCTAATCATCACTACAACATCCATAGCATGCTAAACAACTAAAGCATAAACAGAATGACATTCATAATCCTCTAATCAACTCTATTACAAATTATTCCAAGCATAGTGAGTAATCATAAGAAATTCTTTATGCAATTACTCAACTACTAATTTATCAATCTGTTAATCCAAATGTGAGTAGTTCGTGCAATTGTGCAACCACTTCTATTCCCTCCCATGCATGCCATTCTTGTAAAGGGGTACCTAAAAACACAACAACAAAGAAGAGTGAGTCCAAAACCCAAGCAAGTACATTAAATGGCAACAATAACATAGACTCTGTAATCATCAACATCCATATACCATCTCAATTATAAACAAGACATATGCTCATGCTATGCAAGATGCTCAAGTGCACTTTCTCTTTCTCTTTAACTTTTGCATTTTACCGGTAATGCAAAGTATGCAACCGTCGCTGCATACCCATGCCTGTGCTCGCAAGCACAGGGACCAATTGCCCATTACTCCGCAAGTAATGGGGACCTCAAGCCCACACTCCGCAAGTGTGGGGACCACAAGCCCATCGTTTTCACGATGGGGACCTCTTTTCAAAGCCCACATTCCATGAATGTGGGGACCTCAAGCCCGTCATCTACATGACGGGGACCTCAACTGTATGTACTTGGTCACACGTGACCAAGGCGCCTAGATGCTCTCAACATGCGTATGTACTAGAATGTAACTTTCAACAACTAGTAAAAGCATGAGTACATACCACATCTCAATCACTGAATAACATGTAGAGCATTATTGTAACAGCCCAAATTTTGAAGAAATTAAAATTTATGTATTTTGTGGATTTTCTGGAATTTTCAGAAGTTTTTCCTTAATCAATTAAAGCTAATCAAATTTATGTGCAAAATATATTACCACAAAATAGCTGAAAATATTTTATTTAAGTCCTAAATGCTCCAGAGAATTTCTGTGAATTTTCTCAGAATTTTTGGACTTAAATTGCTATATTCTAAAGCCAAATTGAATTATCAGTATTTAATTAAATCGAAATCAAAAGAAATTACAAAAAGCGAGTATGCGGCCGAAACCCACTCGCCCGGACCATTTCCATGCAGCACGGCCCGCTCCACCCGCGCCTCTCCTCTCTCTGACTGCCAGCAGGACCCACCTGTCAGTCTCTCCCTCTCTCCCACTCTCGCGCTTGGTCATTTGTCGCCACCGTTGGATCTAAATCCAACGGCCAGAACGCAATGAAGCATTCGGACGACTCGAACATCCCCAACCACCGGTGACCGTTAGATCTAAATCCAACGGCTACGCCCAAACCCAACTTACTGTTTCGCTCCTTCTAATCTCGATCGGCGATCAAGATCCAACGGCCGTGCTAGCTCAGCGTCATCGCCGCACATTCTATCTCCACCGTCCGATCAAAATCGGACTGCTCCCCGTCGTCGTCTCCCTTTCCTTTCTTCCTCCTTCCCCTTTCCTTCTTCGCCGCGCGCCCGGCATTGATGCCGAATAGGAGACCTTCCATACTCGGCGCAATCCTGATTTAAAGCCCGCATGATCGTGCGCATTTACACCGTCGATCGTCTCCACCTCCGACACGACCATTTTCCTTCCATCTTCGGCCCCAAATCGCCATAATCCTGCCGCTATCTCCGCACGGACCTTCTTGAGCTCCACGGCAGCTCGGCCGCGCCCGCGCCCTATAAATAGGTGCTCCGGGACCGCATTGACCCCCACACCTCAACGCCGCCACCCACGTAGCTCCTCCGTCGCCGTAGCGCCCTATTTCCGAAGATCCTCGCCGGCGAAGCCCTGCGGTTCTTCCCCGTTTCCGGCGCCACCGTAGCTCCTTCGTCCTCGCCGACCCCACCATCGTCACCGCCGCATCAACGCGAAGCCGGAGCCACCACTCACTTCCACGGAGGATCACCGGAACCACCACTTCGTCGACAACCGCACGCCGCCGCCGCCAAACGTCGTCGCCGACGACCTTCCGGCCACACTCCGCCGCCGTTTTGGTAACCCCCGAGATCGCACAGCTCCCCTCTCCCTTTTGCGCACATCCACTCCCCTCGCCGTGGCGTGTAACGCCGGCGAGCTCGTCACCGGGGCGCCTCCGTCGTCGGGCACACGTGGCCATGCCACATCATCGCCATCTGGCGCCACCTCACCGAAAACGCTTATGTGGCGCCTGCGTGTCGCGCCGTGTCAGCGCCTGCGTGGCGGGTCCACCGCCGCCAAGCACTGCGGCTCGGTGGAATAAGTCCACCGTGAGCCGTGTCTGTGACACGTGGGGCCCGCTTGTCAGAGAATTCTTGTAATTCTTTAATTCCCGGAAAATTCATCGCTGGCGTCAGCATTGCGCAATAAATAGAATTTCCTTTAGAAAAATAATTCAGAGAATTCAATTAAATTCCAGATTTTGTATTAAACTTCTAAAATTCATAACTTTTGCATATGAACTCCAAATTGGGTGGTTCAAGTTGCAAAATTTGTGTAAATTCATAATCTAACTAACTAAAGCAAAATATTTCAATTTGGAGTTAGTTTGAGCTGAGTTTTAATTTATTTGAATTTGAGTTGATTTTGTCGTAATTTTTGTGTTTAGACCTCGATGACTCCGGAGAGTTAGATCCTTCCGACGACTTAGAATTTCAAGACTTCAACGAAGGCAAGTTACACTATTGATCATATTGTTCCCAGTATTTTAAATTATTTAATTCCTGTTTTAAATTACTATTGCATGCATATGTTTATATAATTGTTTAAATGTCCTGTTTATATATAGTTACTCCAATCTCCATTGTATGGCCAATTTGATTTTTGAATATGAATACCATGACACCCTTAGGCAAAGTTCTATTAAAATTTGTCATATGCTTAGCCATGCTTAGACCACTTTTATTTGGGAAGGTTTAGCCAAATCCTTTACATTTTGTTTTTAAATTGTTTCAGTGGTATTGTTTTACCACGGAAGGCTTTTTATGAGTTTTTCACTCTAAATAAAATAAAATGGGTTTGGACTTGGGCGTGATGGATGTATGGTGGGTGCAGGTACATGTACGGGCCTAATCTGGTTAGGATTACGGCCCATGGGTTTATTTAAATGGAAAGTCGCCCAAGTCAGTTAAGGACCGGTCTTTGAGCGTATTTTGCTACGCCTTACCGTACCACCACATGTCTGGAATGGGACAGATTTGGCTAAATAATCTGTGGTATCTTAGTGATATTTATGCTATGTTGTATGTGTGGGTGTTGGTTAGACATTAGTCCCACCGGGCGCAAGAGGGGCTTAGGAGGATGGTTAGTCCAATGGTAGCGAAACCTTAGCGGGCATAAATACATTAAGATACTACTTTGTAACGGCCTCATGATAATTGCTTAGTCACACGCCTTCGGAAGCGTGCTTTGGCCGACATTAGAAGCATATTATCTCGTGTGGGTAAAGCTGTCCAAACTCTGCAGAGTAGAAACTATTCGAATAGCCGCGTCCGCGGTCATGGACATGCTAGCAAAGCCACTCGAAGTTAGACTTGTTTTTGGTTTATAAAATGATTTCCACAGATGTTTTTAGGATAGATAATCCTATGGTAAAATGGGGCGGTTAGCCAAGTGTTAGGAGGGTATCCTTCACTATTCATTTAATGGAGGTTATCCACTATTCATTGTCATCTTAATCACTGATTTCAATTATGTTATTAAAATTGGCCTTAGAAAACTATTAATGGTATTTAATCTGAAAATGTTGTTTATGCAAAACAACCCTGCCATTATCCTTTGTTTACCCTATGCATGCATTAATCTTCAATATTGGGTGTAACTTGTAAGCACGGTAGTTGTGCTTACTCTTGCTGAATAATCTTTATTCAGGAGAAGACCTCTATCAGGACGGTGAGGACCTGGACGAATAGGCTACGTCCCCAGACGATTGCCTGTGGCAAGTCGTGTGGCCTACTACTACTTTTTCCGCTGTGTTATTTCTTTCCATTTGGCCTCAGGCCCAGTTGTAATAAAACTCTGAGATAATATTAATAAAGAGCGTGATATGATTTTGCTATCACTTTTGATGACTGTGTACACTGGAAATCCTGGACTAGTGTATAAACACAGAGAATTCGGGATCCTTCGTTCCCGGGTTCGACAATTATCACATACAAAATTACTCTTTAATCACAAACATGTCATAACCAAGTCTCATTCATATATATCACACTATCATCCATGTATGACTAGTACAGGAAAGACACAACCAATTTTAGCAATCAAACATAAATATTCTACAACCCGAATACTTGCAACCCGATCCTTCATCATAGTCATTTTATCAAACTAGTACTTGTAAGTATTGGGTACTTCAAAGTTGTGCATACTTGGTCCTCACAAGACCAAGTCTAAGTATGAAATCAATATGCACAAGCACCAACACTATTCATCATCAGAGTACCAAAAGCAATAACGACATTCATGTAAGGCATAACCATACTTCGAACATCCACCATTCTTGAAACAATCATCAATCAAGCAATCTTGCTACGCTATTATATATCGAAAAGCACGCAAACATGGCCAATCAATCACACCCATACAACAGACAATGCACTTGCCTCAACCGTGCGGGAACGAAGGACGCGAAGAGGGTGCCGCCTCTGGAACCAGTCCCCCACCTAAAAACCATTTAGGAGAATGCTAAGATAGCAGTAATGGACCACTCAACCCAAAAAGAGTAAACCCGAACTCGCAAAAGCTTGAAACGCGATCCCAACTCCAATTTCCTATAAGCTAATCTGTCCCCTCTGGAAAATAGTCGCGTTCTAAAATTCGTATCTTTTAGTACAGTAGTCAAAATGAGGTGATCTTGGACTTCATTGAAAGGTTATCAAATTCTCCAACTAAACCTAGTTGGTGAGCCTTCCTGATTCGGCCAACTACTACCCCTATCAAGCCAAATAACAGAACAATATTTTCTCGCCAGGTTCTCTGGACAGTACACTAAAACCATCATAACGTTTAGCTCGTTTGTCCAAATTTCGCGTTCTTGCCCTTCCCTGAAAGCTACGACAATTATCTACAACTTTCGTTATACTGAGCTCCTCCAATTCGCCCTTTAACAGATCGAACAAGACAGATTACTAAAACCCATCAGATTACTGACAGATTCGCAGAATAGTCCCACCAATAAATTCATAACTTTTGCTACAGAGGTCCAAATATCATGATCTAGTACTTCATCGAAAGCTAGCGACGTCCTTTACAATTATCTAGGAGACATCCGGACCTGATTCTGCCCTTAGACTACTCAAAAACGTCGCCCAACCCACTCTGCTCCAACCGATCAGATTACCGATAAAACTTAATAATCAAATAATCGACTAATCAGAAGGGGATCGGGTCTTACCCTCGAAGAACCGCTGAAGATGACGCACCGAGGTTATGATCTCTCCCCTTTCCTTTCTTCTCCCCGCACTCCTTCTTCTCCCTTCTTCTTGATCGGTGACCACGATGGAGATCTCCCCCCTTCTCTTCTTGGACAGCACCAATGGTGGGGAAGGTTGGAGGATGAATGCTCTGATACCATGGTGCTACAGTGCACGTGCTACATGGGAGGAGGAGCAAGGAGGGAGAGGAGGGGGCGGCCAAAGGGGAGGAGGAGGAGGGAGTGGGGCGGCTAGGGTTTGGGGGGGGGGAAGGTGCCTCCCCCCTTGGCCGGCCACCTATGGGCCTCATGGGCCGAAGCCCAGGCCCAGGTTGCCGCGGTTTTACAAAAAAACCCCTTCTCCTTCCCTGTTTTGATGTTTTGCTGAAGGAAACATTCACCCGATTTAATTATTCTCTCCCGACTAATTCCTTTCGAATACTTTTGGGGCATGAATAATTCCTTTCGAATACTTTTGGGGCATTACACTCGTTCTCCAAATGTGTACTTCCAGCATCAACGCGATCACCATCATTCAGCGAAAAATCTGTTGGATTTGTTGTAGGTGGTGCCTGTGGTGGTGTAATCTGCAGACCTTGCATCTGCTGCATGAGTTGTGCCATCTGTGTACTCATCTCCTAGAACACTTTGAGAGAAACACCCACACTGGTATGTGAATTTGAAGCATTTATGTTCTTGTTGCCTGACATGTTAGTATTGAAAGAAAAAATATGGGAATATAATAAATATGTGAAATCACTCCTTCACCTCTTACTTGCCAACGTTCTTTATCTCCCTGAGAGTGAGAATCATGGCGGCAATCAATAGTGGAAGAATGATTGTACTTGTAACACCCCAGCCGACATGGGCCTGGAATGCTACTGAAATAACCTTAAATAATTCTAAACCAAGGCAATTTTAGTAAATTTTGGCAGAACCACCTTTGTAAAGTTAACTACACGGGAGTTCCCTACATACATATAATTCATGAATAACTAAACCAACATCCAGAGACATCAATAGATAATCAAAACATGCTAAGCAACTAGCAAAACCAAAGAAGTAAGAAGTACCACTGCTCATCATTATTACACTAAACCCTTTGCATGAGACATAAGCCTAACAAAACCTTTAAGCAACTCGCTCCTTTATTAAAGCATGGTCTGAAGTTTATTCAACTTTATTTGATTCGTGGTGGTGTGTGTGTGACTGTCAATCTACTCCCTCCCATGCATGTCGTTCTTGGATCGGGTACCTAAAACAACAAAAAAAGCAAGGGTGAGCCCACAGACTCAGCAAGTACAAAAATAAAGGTATTCCACAAAAGTTATAACATCAGCATCCATAGCCAGAAACGCATCAATTAAACATCTCACCTGCAAATGCAATGCTTAAGGATCCTTTCTCTTTATCTCTTTTTGCATTTTACCGGTAATGCAAAGTATGCAACCGTCGCTGCATACCCATGCCTGTGCTTGCAAGCACAGGGACCAATTGCCCATTACTCCGCAAGTAAAGGGGACCTCAAGCCCACACTCCACAGGTGTGGGGATCTCAAGCCCATCACATTCATGACGGGGATCTCAAAGGAAAGCATGCTTGGTCACCGCGTGACCAAGCCTCAACATGATCTCATTATGCACATGCTCATCGTTTATTCATCATCAATTTACCAAAAGACGAGAACATCATACAATAATACAGAATAGTCATGCTTGGAGCAACCACAATTCATGAAACAATCATCATGCCAGCAATCTTGCTACACTATCATATATCGAAAACACACAAACATGACCAATCAATCACAACCAAGTAACAAACAATGCACTTGTCTTAACCGCGTGAGAACGGAGGACGTGAAGACGGTGCTGCCTCCGGGACCAGTCCCCCACCTAATTCATTTAAGAACATATACTAAGACAACAGTAATGTACCACAAGAACTATAAAAGAGAACACACACTAGCAGTAGCTTGCAACGCGACCCCGACTCCAATTTCCTAAATGTTGATCTGTGCCCTCTGTAAACAGTCATGTTCTAAAATTCATATCCTTTCGTACAGGGGTCCAAATTAGGTGTTCTTGGACTTCATTGAAAGGTTATCAAATTCCCCAACTAAACCTAGTTGGTGAGCCTCCATGATTCGGCCATCTAATATCCTTTTTAAGCCGATTAACAAAACAACAATTTCACGTCAGGTTCTCTGGACAGAACACTAAAACTATCATAAATGTCAGCTCGTTTATCAAAATTTTACGTTCTTGTGCTTACCTGAAAGCTACGACAATTATCTACAACTTTCGTTATACTGAGATCCTCTAATTATCCCTTTAACTGATCGGACAAGTCAGATTACTAAAACCTGTGAAAATACTGAGAGATTCGCGGAACGGTCGCACTAATAATTTCATAACGTTTGCTACAGAGGTCCAAAAAATACGATCTAGCACTTCATTGAAACCTATTGACGTCCTCTACAACTTTCTTGGAGATGCCCTAGACTGAATCCGCACTTAACTACATAAAAACATCCCTCTAACGCGATCTGTCCTGAGGAGACAGAACTACCGACATAGAACAATTAAGCGCTAAAACATCTAAACGAGGGGAAAACGAGGTTACCCTTAAAGAACCGATTGCTAGGCACGAAGAGAACCCGCGTACGATCTCTCCTCATGAGGATGGTCTTCTACCCCCAACCTTCTTCTTCCTCTTGATCTCCTGATAGCAGCAGGAAGGGAGCGCTGGCTTTGGGCAGCAGCAGGGAAGCGGTGCTGGTTTTGGGCAGTAGCAGGGAGGAACACCATGAGGAGGGGGGTGCAGCAAGGTGCTGGCCAGAGGGGAGGAGGCACAGGGAGGGGAGGAGGCGCCCTAGGGTTTGCCCCCCCCTTATGGCCGGCCACCACCCCCACCAATGGGCTGAATGCAAGTGGGCTTGATGCCCTGGCCTAGGTTGTCCAACCTTTACAGAAAACCCCCCTCTAGCTGCTGCTAATTCTATTTTCTAATTGGTCATCCTCCCTATTTTAATTATTCTCACCAAACTAGATTTGGGGTATTACACTCTACCCCCCTTAAACAGAATTCAACCCCGAATTCTAACCACCCCTACGCCAAAGGCTAATCACCGCTAAGGATTACTAACATTAGCACGTACCTGCTGAGAACAAATCTGGATACTGCTCGTGCATGCGAGACTCCAGTTCCCAAGTCGAGTCTCGCTCATACTGATGCAGACATAGCACTTCGACGAAAACAAACGTCTTATGCCTCAACGCTCGTTCCGACCTTCCCAGCATACGTACCAGATGAGACTCGGACATGAGATTTTTTTTTCTCGCTTGCTAACGTCTCACACGAAACCTCAAATCTCCAGATCTCCCAGGTGCTCACTCAGCACCAGAACATACTAGACGATGCGAACTCCATGTGTAACAACCCCAAGTTTATAAACAGTAATAAAATGCTTTATGAACAGTAATGAGGTGCTGTTCATAGCATTACTGTTCATTTCTACAATTTGGGCAGTATGTTACAAATTAAAAACCTTCCTTTTTAGCCAAAATCCTAAAGAACCATTTAAAGTCTTAAAGGAATACAAGATGAAACTTGTATTATGACTGGGAAGTATTTTTATTAAAGCCTAGATAAATTATCTTGGTTGAAAATATTTTTGTTGCATTTTTAGAAATTATATGGACTTAAAGAAAAATAATTGCCTTTAAATGAATATTTTCGGGCTAACATAAATATTTATGCATTTTACAAAGTGATCATGTGATTTTAAAATTTATCTGGGAAATATATTATCCCAGTAACCTCCAGCAAAAATTTCATGATTTTACAAATTTATTTGCTATTTTTAAAAGCCCAGTCAAACCTTTTAAGCATTTGAATAGGTTCTGGTCAACCAAACTGGTTTGAATCCAAACCCTAGCACTGTAGCGACTCGAGCCATGTGGTTGGGTCCAACCTTGTGCAAATGGTCCGGCTCTGTCACGTTCGAGCGCGAGCTCAAACCTCCTACGCGATATGAGCCGTTGATCTTCAATCGAACGGGCGAGGCCGCAACGTCCCACGAGCTGTCCACGTGTGCGCTTTGATCTCCGCCGTTGGATCTTAATCTAACGATCGAGGTCAGTGTATGCAATCGGACAACTCCGGTGTAATACCCCAAATTTCAATTTAGCGAGAATCTTGTTCGGGAGAGCAAATTTAATTGAAAGTCAGGGTTTTTTTGGAAAAATTGAGGACTTGGGCCTCCGGCCTAGGCCAAGGCCACCTTGGCCGGCCTTGTGTGGGCTAAGGAGGAGGGGAGGCGCCCTAAAGCCCAGCCCAAGCCGCCCCTTTACCCCCCCCCTCTCAAACCCTAGCCCCACCATCCCTTTTCTTTCCCCCTTGGCCGAAATTTCTTCCCCTCCCCCTTCTTGGCCGCCCCTCCTCTCCCCTCATCTTCCTTTGGTGCTGATCCTCCCTCCATGGTGGCTGCCCCTGCTGTGGTGCCTCCACATCTCGCCCACGGAGTGTTCCCGTTGCCGGTCTTCGCGAGGAAACAAGAAGGGACAGCAGGTTGTTCGGCCAAAGGAGGTGAGAAGGAGGGAGATCGTCTTCTCCGAGGGTCTTCCGCCTACTTCCTGGTTGCTGCAAAGGTATCGGATGCCGACCCTCGTCTTTTGATTAGTGGTAGAGGCGATTTGATGCATATTTGGTTAAGAACGTATTACTGCGAGCAGAATTCGTTTCTGACCAGAATGTTGCGTGGACTGTTTCGTGACTTTAGAGGCAGAATCAGGAGTTTGGGTCTCCTGGAGAGTTGTAGGTCTTGTTCTTAGCTTTCGGTGGCCGCCAAGATCACCTCATTCCGACTTTCGAGTCAAAAGTTATGGTAGATTTACTATCTGCTGTCCAGAATCCTGACGAGAATTAGCAGTCTCTGTATAGGTTGATTTATGGCCTAGTTAGAGGGTGATTCAGAGGTCTTGCCCATAACAAATTTTGAAGGTGATATCACTAGCTTTCAGGATTGATAAAGAACACTTCATTTGGAGTTATAGATCAAAAGTTATGCACTTTTCATTGTGACTGTCCAGATTATATGTCAGTCTGTCCAGATTGTATGTCAGTTTCTATCTTTAGTTTTGACCCGTGTGCCACTTTTTGTTAAAGGCAAAATTTGAATGTCGTGCCAACTAGGTTATTGTAGATAATTTCATAACCTTTTCATATTGTTAAAGAACGCTCAATTCGGAGTTGTAGATTAAAAGTTATGGTTGTTTTAGTATTGCTGTCCTGTTTGTTCAGACAGAAGTTGTGCTGCTGTTTTGTTTTCTTTATTAGAAAAGTTTATTGGCCGAATTGGGAAATCTCATCAACTTGAATGTTATAGATATATTCGTTAAGATGAGGTAGGATCTGGACTCATCTCATTTCGAGTCCCATGTCATTAACTACTGTCATTTTCGTGCTGCTGTCCCGACACGTTTTGGGTTGCAGCCTGTTTTTCAGATTAGGTGTTATGGCGATTCCTTGGGAGTTCAAGGGGTATTGTAGACTATTAATTCGGGTTGGATTCTATGTTATTCTTATTTCGGTTATTTATTTGTTTAGGCCACGAGACTACGGGTTTGGGGCGCCATCGTTGCTCGCTAACGCGCCGCAACGCTTGAAGGCAAGTACTTGTTGCTTTTGAGTGTTGTGATTGTGAATGTCTTCATGAATATAGTGTGACATATTGTGTTACCCGAGATGCTGAATTGGTTATGTTCTTTCATTATGTGGAGTATATCTTGAGAGATGGTATTATCACTGTTCATGTTCATATCATGCATCCTTTTATTCATGTTATGTCCACGGGAGTGGATTGTAAGTCCCACCATTCCAATGTGGGCAAATTTGGACATTGTCATGTCCCGTCCACGGGAGTGGATTGAAAGACCCATCAATTCCAGTATGGGCACGTAAGACCCATCAATTCCAGTATGGGCAGCTTTGGACACCTATATGAAACGTTCTTCATATAGGACTTGGATCCCCGCACTTTTGTTAAGGTGCGGGCTTAAGTGAACACCGACGGGTGTGTCACTCACTATACCGGTATATGCATGTGTGCAGTCCATCCTTGATTACATTCATTCATTTCATGTTTTCATAAGTGTTCACTCGATGCAAGGTTCGCATTCTTAAATGGTGATATCCTGTTCGTTTTTATGTTCTGTCTCTTTCACTGTACTTGCTGAGTCATGGACTCACTCTTGCGTTGTTTGTTTATTTTAGGTAATCATGATGTTGGCTCACTTGGGAGGGAGTAGACACGCACTACTCGTTCACATCATCCTATTCATATTCAAGATTAAATTTAGTTCTATCTTACATTCGTTAATGATGAACTGTAATAATTAAGTTATAATTGGTGAAGGAAGGATACCTTCTCCACATTGATGTTGAATTATTACTGCATGCGAACTTTCTTTATCAACGGACTAAAATAAATAGATTAGATGGTGAAGGAAGGATACCTTCATCATGTCTTGGTTGTTTTGATACAAGCATTAGTTGATTTTATTCAAATTCTTCCGCTTTTTGGATGTATGTTAGATGTTTTAGGTGACATCTTGGCTTCCGAACAGCCAGGGTGTTACAGTTGGTATCAGAGCGGGCTTTAGGTCCGTGGTTAATAGAAAAAAATATTAAATTGACACACCTTGTACATGATAGGTGGGGTTGGGAATTACATTGCTTTCGCATTATCTGTTGTTATGTTTCATTTTGTTGAGCAATTGTTGAATTGCTTCTGTACTATCATCCTTGTTGGTAATATATGATCTGCTATGATATTCAATATCTATGAACTAATAATATGATTGTCATGAGATGATCCTATATAATCATAGTTGAGTATTTTGGTGAAGCGTGTTGTTATCGGATGATAAGAAGTGGAGGTCGTGGTTGTTACTCTGGGATTCACCAGGTTACACCACTGTTCGTAGTACGTGGTTAGAGGAGTAGTTAACCCAAGTATCACAGTTTCAGGTGCTAAGTGTGAGTTACCTTAGAAAGTTGTTCTCTTCCTTCATTTCTGAATTTGGCAATTCTTGTCCTATGGTGGTTGATGAATTTCTCTGGGGTTTGTGGTCCATGATAGTTATGGTTTTCCATAGATCCCTCTTGGTTCTCTGAAACAATTATTGCTTTTCGACTGTTGAGTTGCTTTTACTACTTATGATCGTTGTCAATTGGCAAGATTGATGTTTTCTTGGTTGCTCCTTCTTTCTCATTGAAAAGGAATGACTCATTTACTCGTTTGATAGCTTGGTTAGTGAGAGTTTCCTGCTGTAAGTTCGTTTGCCTGGGAAAGCTTTGGCTTTATGCGTTTCTTTTGGATTACTTCGAGCGTTGAGGTTTGAAGTCTCTCTTTTGCTGCAGTAAGGTGTTAGAATCCTTTTGTGATGTCTTGTCATGCTTAAAATGAGAAGTTATAACTAAGCGAATAGTTTGTTACGATATGAGTTATCAAGTTGAGTTATTAGCATGGTGCAAATCAGTTATTCTTAACTACCATCCATGAGAGTGAAATTGATTAAATTGAAATATCCTTGTATTTGATTCATGGTGTATGTTAAATAAAGACTGTCCATATCCATTCAGAACCTATAGATCTTACATAAGAGCTAGATTTATCTACTTCCTAGTATGTTAAAATTGTTGAAACTTGTATGAAGGACCGGATAGGTCTTTGGTGTATCGATTCATGAAACCTTGTTTATAGAAAATTATGTTAGTGAATCTTTAATCATGTTTTGAAATGATTTCTGAACAAAGGTGAAATATAAATCTATGTTTACATATGGTTATGTGGTTGCAAATAGAATTAGTACTGTATGTACACACATGATAAATACCATCATCGATTGTTAATGAGCGCTGAAGAAGGTGCTAAGCAACACCAATAGTTGAGTAGATTAATTTCGTAAGTAATCTTTGCTATCGTGCCTTGTGATATTGATATTGCTTAGCATAATCTTGTTATAATAAATTTGTTTCAACCTTGTGGTTGTATTCCCTTTGGGAAGTTTTAGGATGGAGTAATAAAGTTTGATGATTCTCAGTACTAGTGTATGTTGTCGATGTTATTAAATCGTCAAAATTGTGAGAATGAGGTTAATTCTCGTAGTAATTTGATCACCTATGGTGATATTCTCTAAATGATCAAATTTCAAGTTTTATGTTCATGATCTTTTGAGGGTTCAGGCTTTTATGTGGTGAATGAAGCTTATCGAGTAACGTTATGTTGCAAAGTTATAATGGTTCTTCAGTGATGCAAGTGCTTCGATTTTGAATACTTATTTGTTCTTATCTGTTAAGGTTCGATATTTTATTCTTGGGAGGCTTATGCGTTCAACTGTGGACTCCACTTATGTTCTGTGAGTTCATTGCTTAATTGGTTTCTTCTCTTGGTCCCATGTTCAGTGCGAGTGGTGGATGAGATTTCTAGTTGGTGAAAATCGTTTCCATTGGTCTCTTCTTTTGAGAAAGAATCAACCCATTCTTTTCACGTGGGTCTTTCGAAGTGTTTTCTAATTGTTGTTGTGAAATTGATGTTAATACCCATAGTATTTTGATCGCCTTTGGTGATATCGTTCAGATGAGAATAATTCAAGTTTAGCTTTCGTGATATTTTCTTTGAGCCCATGAATCTTCTGGTAGCTGAAATTATTTAAAATAAATTAAGGTATTGGATTGTCCTGTTGCTTCTTAAGAGATTTGTGTGATTTAATTTTAAAGGCTCTTTGGTCTGAGTTGGCAACGTGAGGTTGCAATCAAAGAAGTTATGTTGGTTCCTTTAAGAGGAGAATAATCTACTTGCGTTTGTGAAATCTGTAATTGGAAATGTTTGAGTTTGGTGGTGAGATTATTTGGATCTCATGTTTCTTGTGTAGTTGAACTATTACGAACAAATATGACGTATTGAAGAATTTCATTGGTTCTTAATTAGTCCTTGTGGTTTGGACTAAAGATCTTATCTTGTATGCGTTGTGGCAAAGCGATGTTAGTCAAAGAATTAATTTGGTGTTAAGGGAAAGAGTGCAGTTAGGAATATTTGAGAATTTGAGTCAAGTTTTGTAACTTGTAGTTATTCGAATTGTTCATAAACTTTTACTCTTTTCACTCAAGAGTTGTCGAGTTTCAATCGCAATGCTATTTCTCTTAATGGTGGTTATTTGCTATTCCTTTTCGAGGATGCGTGCCTTCATTTGTGAACTCAACTTTCGTTTTCGGATCTTTATTACTAGATTATTTCTTTTGGTTTCATGCTCCTTTGTGAGCGACAACATTTTCTGTGTGGTGAAATTTGTCCTTGTTCGTCTCTTTCTTTTGAGAAAGGATTAACAGTTTTATGTTGCAAAGCTTTACAAAGCGTAAGTTGTCATTTGTTTGGTGGTGGTTAAGTGATTGTAGGGGTGAGATTTTGCTACCAAGCTATTGGGGAAGTAATAGAAGATGAGTTGGTTTTGACCTGAACCTCTTGGAGGGTAGTTGATTCAGATGGAATGTATGACTTCAAAGTAAAACTGTATAATGTTTGACTAAGTAGAACCTATGGTATGGTGTAGTTCCAGAACCTTGGTTCATGTTGAAATGTTGGGGATTATCAAATGTATGGAAATCGTAATCAATTTTATACAGTAACACTATTGAAAGTATCGCGATGTGGTATGAGTGATTCCTGATGATGTCAATGAGTGAGTATGTCGGAATTGTGGGGATCATAGAGATTTAATCCGATGATTTCACTATTTGTTATAAGAGGAATTCGTTGTAGAGGTCTCGGAGGTTAAATTTGGGCTTTCCGTTTTCATGCTAAACTTTTGGTCACCCAAAGATTGGTGTGTAGAGGAGATAGAAAAGCTGGGTACTCGAGTAGTGGAATGATTGTCGATAGAACCCTTTTGATGTAGTTCATGGCGGGTGTACTTGAAAATTGCTGTGATATTCTTGAAAGTTGGAGGTGATGAGATTGCATGGGTTTTGAGGGCTTTGGTGCCTTCTATCAAATTAATGTCATCGGTTGAAGGAGTGGTCCAGAGTGTTGATGGAATCAATAGAGTCTCTCCACAAAGGTGTGGATGATGTATTTCGGTTTAAGCCTAATTTGAGGATGTTAAATTAAGAGGTTTGAGCCCTGTGGTATGCGATGAATTCCAATTCCAATGTCTGAGAGAAATTTTATTCCTAAAAGAGGAATTGAGAAAAAGGATGTTTCCTTGGGTATTGAAGCGTTTTCTTGTTACTCATTTGAGCTTTATGTTGTTGATCGTGTCTTCTGCATTGTGAGTTGGTGTTGTGTTGGCATGTTTGCTTCTTTCCAATTCAGGCAAAACAAAAAAAGTATTTGGTTTGAGCATTCAAGTGATCTCCCCTTTGGCTTTCGTGACGTTTTTCGCAAATTGCCACTTGGAAAGTGGAAAGGTTTTCTTGATGAAACTCTGATTTCTGGATTTTACTCTTCAGTACTCAGTTGGTAACGTATAGTTGTGATGTGAATCTTTCTTATTCAGATGTGTTTTGTCGGTAAAAGAGTTTAATTGAGAGGCGGAACAAGAGTTCCGTGTTCTTTGTGCATGTTGTGTGGTTCGGAATCATTGGGAAGGTTAACCCCAGGTTCATTGGGTTGTTTTCGATAGCTGTCGTTTCGCTAAGACCGTCTCGGATTCCTACGCGTTGTACTCACTTTTGGTTTCTTTTGGTGTGGAGTGAGTACCTGAGAGATCCGGAGTTTGTTATTCGTTAACAACGTTGACCATCGAGTAAGATCTTACCTTCGAGTCTTGTCCGATGAGTGTACCTGAAGATGTAGGGTTGAGTGTTAGGACTTTCGTCTTTTCACATCTTTGTGTTGTGGTTCTCAATCTGAGAGAGAGGTGACTTGAGAGTTGGATATTCGCTTGGGGTGAGCATTAACCGGTTTTGGTCGCAACGGGTATCTGTTTACCATTGTTAGTTCTTAGTCGTGGTTGTTCTTTCGCGTAGAGCTGTGTGAGGATTCGAGGTCGAATCCTATTTAAGGGGGGTAGAATGTAATACCCCAAATTTCAATTTAGCGAGAATCTTGTTCGGGAGAGCAAATTTAATTGAAAGTCAGGGTTTTTTTGGAAAAATTGAGGACTTGGGCCTCCGGCCTAGGCCAAGGCCACCTTGGCCGGCCTTGTGTGGGCTAAGGAGGAGGGGAGGCGCCCTAAAGCCCAGCCCAAGCCACCCCTTTACCCCCCCTCTCAAACCCTAGCCCCACCATCCCTTTTCTTTCCCCCTTGGCCGAAATTTCTTCCCCTCCCCCTTCTTGGCCGCCCCTCCTCTCCCCTCATCTTCCTTTGGTGCTGATCCTCCCTCCATGGTGGCTGCCCCTGCTGTGGTGCCTCCACATCTCGCCCACGGAGTGTTCCCGTTGCCGGTCTTCGCGAGGAAACAAGAAGGGACAGCAGGTTGTTCGGCCAAAGGAGGTGAGAAGGAGGGAGATCGTCTTCTCCGAGGGTCTTCCGCCTACTTCCTGGTTGCTGCAAAGGTATCGGATGCCGACCCTCGTCTTTTGATTAGTGGTAGAGGCGATTTGATGCATATTTGGTTAAGAACGTATTACTGCGAGCAGAATTCGTTTCTGACCAGAATGTTGCGTGGACTGTTTCGTGACTTTAGAGGCCGAATCAGGAGTTTGGGTCTCCTGGAGAGTTGTAGGTCTTGTTCTTAGCTTTCGGTGGCCGCCAAGATCACCTCATTCCGACTTTCGAGTCAAAAGTTATGGTAGATTTACTATCTGCTGTCCAGAATCCTGACGAGAATTAGCAGTCTCTGTATAGGTTGATTTATGGCCTAGTTAGAGGGTGATTCAGAGGTCTTGCCCATAACAAATTTTGAAGGTGATATCACTAGCTTTCAGGATTGATAAAGAACACTTCATTTGGAGTTATAGATCAAAAGTTATGCACTTTTCATTGTGACTGTCCAGATTGTATGTCAGTCTGTCCAGATTGTATGTCAGTTTCTATCTTTAGTTTTGACCCGTGTGCCACTTTTTGTTAAAGGCAAAATTTGAATGTCGTGCCAACTAGGTTATTGTAGATAATTTCATAACCTTTTCATATTGTTAAAGAACGCTCAATTCGGAGTTGTAGATTAAAAGTTATGGTTGTTTTAGTATTGCTGTCCTGTTTGTTCAGACAGAAGTTGTGCTGCTGTTTTGTTTTCTTTATTAGAAAAGTTTATTGGCCGAATTGGGAAATCTCATCAACTTGAATGTTATAGATATATTCGTTAAGATGAGGTAGGATCTGGACTCATCTCATTTCGAGTCCCATGTCATTAACTACTGTCATTTTCGTGCTGCTGTCCCGACACGTTTTTGGGTTGCAGCCTGTTTTTCAGATTAGGTGTTATGGCGATTCCTTGGGAGTTCAAGGGGGGTATTGTAGACTATTAATTCGGGTTGGATTCTATGTTATTCTTATTTCGGTTATTTAATTGTTTAGGCCACGAGACTACGGGTTTGGGAGCGCCATCGTTGCCTGCTAACGCGTCGCAACGCGGAAGGCAAGTACTTGTTGCTTTTGAGTGTTGTGATTGTGAATGTCTTCATGAATATAGTGTGACATATTGTGTTACCCGAGATGCTGAATTGGTTATGTTCTTTCATTATGTGGAGTATATACTGAGAGATGGTATTATCACTGTTCATGTTCATATCATGCATCCTTTTATTCATGTTATGTCCACGGGAGTGGATTGTAAGTCCCACCATTCCAATGTGGGCAAATTTGGACATTGTCATGTCCGCCCACGGAGTGGATTGAAAGACCCATCAATTCCAAAGTATGGGCACGTAAGACCCATCAATTCAAAGTATGGGCAGCTTTGGACACCTATATGAAACGTTCTTCATATAGGACTTGGATCCCGCACTTTTGTTAAGGTGCGGGCTTATGAACACCGACGGGTGTGTCACTCACTATACCGGTATATGCATGTGTGCAGTCCATCCTTGATTACATTCATTCATTTCATGTTTTCATAAGTGTTCACTCGATGCAAGGTTCGCATTCTTAAATGGTGATATCCTGTTCGTTTTTATGTTCTGTCTCTTTCACTGTACTTGCTGAGTCATGGACTCACTCTTGCGTTGTTTGTTTATTTTAGGTAATCATGATGTTGGCTCACTTGGGAGGGAGTAGACACGCACTACTCGTTCACATCATCCTATTCATATTCAAGATTAAATTTAGTTCTATCTTACATTCGTTAATGATGAACTCTAATAATTAAGTTATAATTGGTGAAGGAAGGATACCTTCTCCACATTGATGTTGAATTATTACTGCATGCGAACTTTCTTTATCAACGGACTAAAATAAATAGATTAGATGGTGAAGGAAGGATACCTTCATCATGTCTTGGTTGTTTTGATACAAGCATTAGTTGATTTTATTCAAATTCTTCCGCTTTTTGGATGTATGTTAGATGTTTTAGGTGACATCTTGGCTTCCGAACAGCCAGGGTGTTACATCCGGATCCCTTCTCGATCTCCACCGTTCATTCTCGATCCACAGCGCCTCCCTTTTCGTTTTAAACTTAAAGGCGCGCTTTTATCTGAGCCGTCAGATTCAAATCCTACGGCTTTCCTTTTACGCGTGCTATTAAGGCCGCGCTCCTGCAGGCCATTAGATCTTCATCGAGTGGTCCAGATTGGTGTATGCATTCGGACGACTCCGGATCCCCTCACGATCTCAGCCGTCCATTCTTGATCTAACCGCGTCGCTCGTTACATTTTGAAATCAAAGGCGCACGTTTATCTGGACCTTTGGATTTAAATCCTACGGCGCTCCTTTTTGACCGTGGGCCTTTAAAGCCCAAATTCGGTGGATCGTTGGATTTCAATCGTAGGGTCCATATGAGTGTATGCAATCGGACCATCCGGTTCTTTGTCCCATCTTGACCGTAGAAATCTAATCTAACGGTGCCGCGTCATCTCATCTAATCGAGTGACGTGTATTCCTTTTAATTGACCGTTGGATTCCAATCCAACGTCCAGATTTGAAAGTAGATCCCGAGATTCCTTTTGGGCTCTGTTTTAATCTCGATCTACCGTTCTAGATCGCACGGTCCATATTAACTGATGCCGATTAAAATCTTTTAACCTCTCTATTTATCACAGCCGCCCATTTCTAATCGGACGGCTGATATTCTTTTGAGCTTTTGAAGACGCGCTCGGCTGAGGATGACAAAGGGACCCACATGTCATATTTTGCCTCCCTTCTTCCTTATCTCTGCGCGCAGCCATTTCTGAGAGCAGAGGAGAGGATTATCCAAAGATTATGCCACAAATTTTTGGATATTTAGCTAAGTAGACACCTCATCAACTCTAGATCTTTCCCTCTTGCCCTGTAGCTCAATATCCATATATAAACCCTAGCTTTTCTTTGCTGTTACCATTGTTGACCTCTGAAGCTCATCCTCCATTGTTGTCCAGTGGAGTTTCTTGCTCTGGTCCATTGCTTATCCACCTTAAGCACTGGTTTTACCTTGCAATAAAGATTGGCTATCTTTTGTAGGTTAAATCCAGAGTTTATTTCTCTGTCAATCCACTTGGTTTTCAAAGTCTGTGGTGTCTTTCCTTCTTCGTAGCTAAAACCCTAGTTTCTAACATCTTGAGCATCTTAGGGACCTTAGAAGCTGCTGTGAATCATTCTTTTGAGCATCAGTAGCTTCAACTTGCTTCAAAATGAAAAGTTGTTATTATAACTTTTCGGTTTTCCATATCTTTTTCAAGACCTAGGGTTTCTCCTATCAACTTATCATCCTAGTTAGGTTTCAATTGAACCCTAGTAGCATGATAAGTGGTTCTTTCAATCATTGTCATCATCCATTTAGTTTGTTGACAAGATCTGTCTCTGTTCCCTTTTGTCGGCTTAACCGACAAAAATAGGTTTCTTTTTAGTTGATGTAATCCAATCGATTAGGGTTAGATTAAGGTTAGTTTGGGATATTAATTACCCTAAAAGATCATGCTAAGTTTCATTTCTGAACTTTTGCATGTTCTATTTTCCTTTTCCGAAAACTGCAATATGTCTTGTTTCTGTTCTTTTCAAAATCTGAAAACTGGAACTTGGCACTAAAGCCTAGTTTCTGTCTTTTAAAAAAATAGTAAGTTATAATATGGGTTAGTATTACTATTAGGGTAGATATAACTTAAGCATACTGTCAATCATGCATATGCAGATTGATCATGCATATTTCTTCAATTTTGGTATTTATTGGGTCTTATTGCTTCTTTTAGAATCTGGTTCTGTTGAAGCAATCGAATATATTTCTGAGCAACCTGAACCTGCAACAGAGGTTTATTATTATCAAGGCAAGCATCCTCTCTGCACCATGTTGATCCCAAATTTTATACATTAGATTTTCTAAATCCAGTGACAACTGTGCATGCTATTTTTCTGAAAATACAAACTGTGATCTGTTAGTAGTTAGATATGACCTAACATGGTGGATTACCTTAATTGTAATCATACACTTAACCCTAGCTTAGTACTGTATATTATAACCTATATTTTCAGTTTTGGCTTAGACATGCAGTCTAGAGATTTTAGAGTTTGACAAGCATATCTTGTCAAACATGGGAATCACAAATGAACTTTTGTTATTTTAAACTCTTTGTCCAGTTTACTTATTTTAGAAATGAGTTTTATATTTAACTTGATCTGGACAAGAGGAAGCTAGTGATGGTGCTTTTGTGCACGAGATTGGGTTTTGTGGTGGACTTGTCCAGGTTAATTGAGGACCGAACTCGACTATTCAATTCAAGTCCCCACGCACTTCCACATGCGGTGTATGGTATTTGTTTGGTTAAGTAAAATGTTAAGACTATTGGGTTGGAAACAGGAAAGTAAGAATATGTGTATTGACCTTGTATGGCATAGATGCTTTGGTCTTATGACTGCGTTGTATGCCATGTGAGCTTGTATGTCAGTATCAGATGTTCTTAGAAGGGTGAGGGCGTATATGTGCTCCGTAGCATATACGATACCTTAATGGTGCCGATTGCATCCTAATATGGGTAGTGAGCCCAGTTCGCATTAAATTGTTTGGATCGGCATTACTAACGCAACATGTGTGCCCCGGTTAAGCAGATGCTATCAGTCGTTGTTTAAGCGGGATCAGCTCACACATGGGGGTCCAACTCAATAGTGTTAGCTTGTTGAAAAATACCAAATCTTAGTTTCCCCGGTTGGCATACCAAAGGAAGTATGTCATCATTCGGAGGCATCCGAAGGCAACGGGCTAGCTAAGTCATGTGGGTAAAGATGTACACCCCTGTAGGGTATAAACTGTTCGAATAGCCGTGTCCACGGTCATGGATGATAACTTGAGTTGATGTCACCTGTATAGAAGTTTTGATTTTCAAAATCTGGTTTCGGTTTTTGGTTGTGCATGAGGGATTCATGCACTGTACTGTTTACAATTATGTCATTTACTTATTGTTCTAATTAAACTTTGATTTATTAAATTGCTTTATCAAAATTTAGCATATGTAGGATAAGATGTATCGCTTTATGCAAATCTGAACCTTTATACCTTCCTGTTGTAACCTTATGCATATATAAATTCTACTCCTTTGTATAGGTTCTAATAAACACTTTCTTTTATTAGTTTGTGTAAGACTTGCTGAGTACCTTCCGTACTCAAGGTGCTATCACCTATTGTTGCAGGTGAGGACGGTTTTCTTTATGAAGTACCCGTTAGCGCCGATCAGGGTGACGCTAACGAGTAAAGCTACTTCTTTCCTCCACGCAATTGCCTGCGGGTGGATGAGGCCATTGGTGGACTTTAATATGTTGTTTTTGCTTCCGCTGTTAGACTTTTGAAGTGACCAAGTCACTTAATATTGTAGTACTAAACCGAATGATGTAAACTTATGTTTAATTATGCAAATGTATGACTTGTATGTGTATGATGCAATGTTGTTGAAGGATATATATATGCAATGGTCGTTGATCACAGGAACCATTGTGAGATATATATATATCAGGGATCTGTTTATTGGAATTGTCACTTGTTAAATTTATATCTTTAGCATGATCTTTAATAAAGGGACGAGATCGTTCCTTCATTAATAATTGTGTTACAAGATGAATTTAATTAAGTACATTTCCAATAATCCGGCGCCACAGCGTTAGTATCGAGCATACGTTACTCAGAGGTTAGAAGTAACTGCCAAACAATTAGAGAGTTTTCGATAAAATTATTTTCAAGCGAGAATGTATTTTCAAAGCTTAAGAATGACATCTTTTATTTCTTATCTTCCTTAATGTCAATTCTTGCCCAACTGTTGGTTTATTTACAAGTGAATTGTTTCTTACCTTGTCCTTTTGTCTATAGATGAGTGGGTGGTATTTGGTCAAGGAAACCCGAGCCGAGGATGTGGATGGATTTCCAGCCTTACTTCGGGACATGATGTGGCGAGCCAATTTCACCTATCAGCCGGAGTACGCCATCTATCGACGAGACCGAGGACCAGGGATGGAGGAGTACCGTGCCTTCATCAACGTCATCGCTAGGCATGTAGCTGGCAGTGTTCCCTACTGTGTCCAAGCACTTGCCACCTCTGAGGCTATGGCGGTTCAGGAAGCTGCGAGTAGGATGATGAGCCTTCTTCGTCATGATTTGACGGAATTGTCTCAACCACCCTATGACCACTTCCCGAATCAAGGTCCTACCTCTGAAGTGAGCTGTTCGATGAAGAAACATTTGGCGAAGACCCTCAAGGTGCGACAGTTGGCAAGGATGGTCCGCATCATGGACCAAATCCATCGCTGCATTGTGAGGGAGCTATGGGAAACTCGGCATCGCCTTAATGAGGCCCAGGAGTACCTGTTACTTGGAGTCAACATGAACCGCGTTCTTCGCAACGTGCTTTATGGTGACAACGAGACCTCTTCCGCTGCTGCTGCACCACCTCTTTATCGACTTCTAGAAGTGGCTGGGTGCGTGCCTATTTATGGACAAGTGCGTCAAGCCCGGATGACTACAGGATTTCCTCGCACCCTGCGGACTGCACCTCCTGGAGGTCATCAGCCACTGTTGGGTTCCCCTAGGTGTCTCATTAGCCCGTTGGATCCTGTTGATACTGGTTCCCCTGGAGCGCATCTTTTGAATGAGTTCCCGGTGAACTTTAACCGGGATCTTTACGCTAGCACCTCGACGATGAATCCTCGTGGATAGGTGTCTTTAGGTTTAGCAGTTGCCCTTAAATAAAATGTATGTAATAGGGCAATAGTATCTTGTACAGAATATGTAAGTCCAACTTTTGGTTTTGTAATCTGACCTTTGTGGCCGACTATGCTGTAAAGACTGGAACCGAATCTTTTGTTGTATATATGAAGTTTTTGGTTTTGGTGTTAATTTAAATGCATAACATAACATGATGCATTATATGTACAATGTTTGTTTCTCTTCTAATTGCAACCTTGTTTGTGTTTGCCGAGTATATCCTTGTTATGTTGTTAACCATGGTGTGGTAACAGGATGATAGGACCTACTACTCGTGCGCAAGCGCAACAAGGGAAGGGCATGTCGTCTCCCGTGCCCCATTCTCAGGGAGGGCCGACTGAACCTTCCAGCTCTCAGGGTCCGCAAGGTGGTCCCCAGGAAGAGGAGCTTCCTCCACCACCTTCGATGGCCGATGTGCTCATGCAAATTGAGCGCAATCGAATGGATCAAACGCGCATCTTGGTGCAGATTGCGCGCAACACTTCTTCCCCTGTTGCACCAGCCGTTAGAGCGGGAGGCCACCATGTGCAGGGCAGTCTTGCTGACTTTCAACGGACTAACCCGCCGGTGTTCTCTAGCTCTCAGGATCCCATGGAAGCAGAGGACTGGCTTCGGACCATTGAGAAGAAGCTATTAATTGCTCAGTGTTCCGAGAGGGAAAAGGTTCTCTTCGCCAGTTATCAGCTTGATGGACCAGCTAGCATATGGTGGGATAATCTCCTTGCCATTCAGCCTGCTGGACATGTCCCTACTTGGAATGAGTTCGTGGAAGCTTTTCGCGAAGCTCATATTCCTGAGGGAGTGATGATGATCAAGCAACAGGAATTTCTCGCTCTCAAGCAAGGGCAAAAGTCTGTTACCGAATATCTGCATGAGTTCAACTTTCTTGCCAGATACGCTCCTGATGATGTTTCGACTGACCTTCGTCGTCGAAACCGGTTCTTGAATGGGCTATCTGAGGAATTGCATATGGCTGTAGCTTTGCATGACTTCCGGAATTTCTCTCATTTGGTCAACAAAGCAATTGTAGCCGAGAGTAAGAGCAAGGCTGTGGAGGAGTCACGCAAACGACAGCGGACTTCTCAGTTTATTCCTGGTGGCAGCTCACCAAGGCCTCGCATGTGGGTACCTAGACCACCGCGAGCACCAGCTCCATTTGCACCAAGGCCTGCGGTGTTTGCCCCTCGTCCATCCTCTTCCACTAATCAACCAAGGCCTAGTGGAAGCCGACCACCAGCGGTTGTTACTGTCAGGCCAGGAGTTATATGCTACCACTGTGGCCGCCCAGGGCATTTTGCCAATCAGTGTTATGCCAAGGCTCAGGGGATACCACCTATTTCACCTTCCCAGCCATCGTGCGCCCCTGCACCACCTTCCCGATCGTGGTCAAGCCCGACTGTTAGGTTCGGCGGGTGAACCAGACATCTGCTTTGAGGAAGCGGTGTCACTCTGAAGTTGTGCTTGGTATGCTCCTAGTTAATTTCAAAGATCGCATTGCTTTGTTTGATTCTCGAGCATCCCATTCATTTGTTAGTAGGCGGTTTGCTACTCAACATCATTTAATTGTGCATCATCTTCATCCACCTCATATCATCCATTCACCGGATTAGCCTTTATGACTAATCAAGTTCGCGTAATGTCAATATAAATATTGAAGGGTAGACTTTTGGGCTGATTTGATTGTGATAGATTCTAAAGGGTTGGATGTTATCCTGGGAATGGATTGATTATCCAAGCACCTTGGGCAAATTAATTGTGCTCACAAATCCATTTCTTTAACTAATGAAAGCGGCACTTGATCGCTTTTTCAATCCAGACAATGGGTTCTCACCTTTGTGCTCACAAGTCGATACTACTCCTTCTTTGGAGTCAGTACCAATTGTCTGTGAGTATGTTGATGTCTTTCCTAAAGACCTTCCCGGTATGCCACCAGATCGGGAAGTGGAATTTGTTATTGAACTCGTTCCTGGAACTGCTCCTATATCCAGGAGTCCTTATCGCATGCCCGTCAACGAGTTGGTTGAATTGAAGAAGCAACTCGGAGAATTGCTTGACAAAGGATTTATTCGACCGAGCTCCTCACCTTGGGGATGCCTGGCAATCTTTGTCAAGAAGAAAGACAATACTTTGCGGATGTGTGTGGACTACCGTCCGTTAAATGAGGTCACTATCAAGAACAAGTATCCTTTGCCTCGCATTGATGACCTTTTTGATCAGTTGGTTGGTGCCCGAGTCTTTTCAAAGATTGATTTGAGGTCGGGTTATCATCAAATCAAGGTTAGAGCTGAGGACATTCCTAAAACAGCTTTCTCTACTCGTTATGGTTTGTATGCAGTACCTTGTCATGTCCTTTGGTCCACCAATGCTCCAGCTTATTTCATGAACCTTATGAATTCGGTGTTCATGGATTTCTTGGATAAGTTCGTTGTCGTGTTCATTGACGACATTCTTATTTATTCCAAGTCTGATAAGGACCATGAACAACATTTGCAACTTGTGCTAGAAACACTTCGTCGGCATCGACTGTATGCTAAGTTTAGCAAGTGTGCTTTCTGGCTCAGAGAAGTTGCATTTCTGGGACATGTGTTATCCGAAGGAGGTATCGCTGTTGATCCAAGCAAGGTACAAGATGTACTAAATTGGAAGCCTCCCAAGAGTGTCCCTGAGATCCGAAGTTTTCTTGGACTTGCGGGTTATTACCGTAGGTTCATTGAAAATTTCTCCAAAATTACTAGACCTTTGACTGAGCTTTTGCAGAAAGAGAAGAAATTTGAATGGTCAGCTAAATGTGAGGAGAGTTTTCGGCTTCTGAGAACTCTCTTGACTAAAGCTCCAGTTCTCACTCTTCCGGATATTCATAAGAACTTTGACATCTATTGCGATGTGTCTCGCCATGGACTTGGTTGTGTGCTTATGCAAGAAGGTCGAGTTGTGGCATATGCATCTCGGCAGTTGCGCCCTCATGAAGTTAATTATCCTACTCATGATTTGGAATTGGCTGCCGTGGTCCATGCATTGAAGATTTGGCGACATTACCTTCTTGGTAATCGTTGTGAGATCTATACTGATCATAAAAGCCTAAAGTACATATTCACTCAATCTGATTTGAATATGAGACAAAGAAGGTGGCTTGAACTGATCAAGGACTACGACATGGGTATTCATTATCATCCTGGTAAAGCCAATATTGTGGCAGATGCTTTAAGCAGAAAGTCACAATGCAACTGCACATTTTCTCTACCTGCGGCCAAGGACTTGTGTGCTGATTTTGAGCGCTTAAGTCTTGACTTGGTGGAAAAAGGTTTTCTTGCTGCATTACAAGTGGAGCCTACCTTAGAATCTCAGATTCTTGAGGCCCAGAAAACTGATGCCGAGGTAGCCGAAATTAAGGAGAACTTGAAAGCGGGTAAAGCCAACGAGTTTTCTAAAGATGATCGCGGTACGATTTGGTATCGTAATCGTTTGGTGGTACCTGCTGATCCTCATCTAAGAAGTCTAATTCTTAGAGAGGCTCATAATTCCAAATTTTCTTTGCATCCTGGGAGTACCAAGATGTATCAGGATTTGAAGAAAATATTTTGGTGGAGCCAAATGAAGAGGCAAATCGCTCAGTATGTCACTGAATGTGATATTTGCCAAAGGGTTAAAGCTGAACATCTGAAGCCAGCTGGTACCCTTGAGCCTTTGCCTATTCCACAGTGGAAGTGGGAAGAAATCGGTATGGATTTTGTTACGGGTCTTCCCAAAACTTCCAATGGATCCGATGTCATTTGGGTAATCATCGACCGTTTGACAAAAGTGGCTCATTTCATTCCGGTCAAAACCATCTTCAGTGGCAAGCAACTAGCAGAGCTTTATATTGCTAGAATTGTTTGTCTTCATGGTGTTCCCAAGGTCATTGTTTCTGACCGTGGCCCTCAATTTACTTCCCACTTTTGGAATTGCCTTCATCAGGCTATGGGAACTGAACTCTCTTTCAGTACTGCTTACCACCCTCAAACTAGTGGTCAAACTGAGAGAGTGAACCAAGTGATGGAAGATCTTCTTCGAGCCTATGTGCTATCCTATAGCAAAGACTGGGAGAAATCTTTGCCATATATGGAATTTTCCTACAATAATAGCTACCAAGCAAGTATTCAAATGTCACCTTTTGAAGCCTTGTATGGGAGAGCTTGTAGGACTCCATTCTGGTGAAAGATCATTCTATGGTCCAGACTTGGTAAAAGAAGCTGAAGAGCAAGTTCGTCTGATTCGAGATTGCTTGAGAACTGCTCAATCTCGTCAGAAGAGCTATGCTGACCATCGTCGTCGTGAATTAAGCTTTGAGGTAGATGACCATGTCTATCTTAAAGTGTCACCCATGAAGGGTACTCATCGTTTTCAGGTAAAAGGGAAGCTCGCACCTCGTTATATCGGACCCTTCCGAATCATTGCCAAGCGAGGAGCTGTAGCTTATCAATTGGAACTACCAATCCTCTCTCGTGATGCATGATACTTTTCATGTGTCTCAATTGAAGAAATGCCTTCGTGTCCCTATTGAGGCAAGCGCTATGAGCATCTTGATCTCCAACTCGATCTTTCCTATCAAGAACAACCGAGACGTATCCTCGACACAATGGAACGCAGGACAAGAAATCGTACTGTCAAGTTCTTGAAAATTCAGTGGGCTAATCATTCCGAGGATGAAGCCACTTGGGAGTGCGAAGATCTGATGCAGATTGAGCACCCCCATCTCTTTGTTGTTTAGAACTTTCCTTTGAATCAAGAAAGGAAAGTTTAAACAAAGCAATGTAAACAAAGATGTAATGATAACACTATGTTGTTATGTAAATTTCTTCTTTGTTATCTTTGAAGGAAATCAAGACAACAGATGTTGAATTTCCTTATAAATCATTTCCATTTCACTTCTTCCTGATCTTTAACTTGTTCCAAATCTCGGGGACGAGATTTTCTTAAGGCGGGTAGGTTTGTAACAGCCCCAAGTTTATAAACAGTAATAAAATGCTTTATGAACAGAATGAGGTCTTGTTCATAGCATTACTATTCATTTCTACAATTTGGGCAGTATGTTACAAATTAAAAACCTTCCTTTTTAGCCAAAATCCTAAAGAACCATTTAAAGTCTTAAAGGAATACAAGATGAAACTTGTATTATGACTGGGAAGTATTTTTATTAACGCCTAGATAAATTATCTTGGTTGAAAACATTTTTGTTGCATTTTTAGAAATTATATGGACTTAAAGAAAAATAATTGCCTTTAAATGAATATTTTGGGCTAACATAAATATTTATGCATTTTACAAAGTGATCATGTGATTTTAAAATTTATCTGGGAAATATATTATCCCAGTAACCTCCAGCAAAAATTTCATGATTTTACAAATTTATTTGCTATTTTTAAAAGCCCAGTCAAACCTTTTAAGCATTTGAATAGGTTCTGGTCAACCAAACTGGTTTGAATCCAAACCCTAGCACTGTAGCGACTCGAGCCATGTGGTTGGGTCCAACCTCGTGCAAATGGTCCGGCTCTGTCACGTTCGAGCACGAGCTCAAACCTCCTACGTGATGTGAGCCGTTGATCTTCAATCGAACGGGCGAGGCCGCAACGTCCCACGAGCTGTCCACGTGTGCGCTTTGATCTCCGCCGTTGGATCTTAATCTAACGATCGAGGTCAGTGTATGCAATCGGACAACTCCGGAGCCCTTCTCGATCTCCAGCGTTCATTCTCGATCCAACAACGCCTCCCTTTTCGTTTTAAACTTAAAGGCGCGCTTTTATCTGAGCCGTCAGATTCAAATCCTACGGCTTTCCTTTTTACCGCGTGCTATTAAGGCCCGCGCTCCTCTGGGCCGTTAGATCTTCATCGAGTGGTCCAGATTGGTGTATGCATTCGGACGACTCGGATCCTCACGATCTCAGCCGTCCATTCTTGATCTAACCGCGTCACTCGTTTCATTTTGAAATCAAAGGCGCGCGTTTATCTGGGCCTTTGGATTTAAATCCTACAGCGCTCCTTTTTGACCGTGGGCCTTTAAAGCCCAAATTCGGTGGATCGTTGGATTTCAATCGTAGGGTCCATATGAGTGTATGCAATCGGACCATCCGGTTCTTTGTCCCATCTTGACCGTAGAAATCTAATCTAACGGTGCCGCGTCATCTCATCTAATCGAGTGACGTGTATTCCTTTTAATTGACCGTTGGATTCCAATCCAACGTCCATATTTGAAAGTAGATCCCTAGATTCCTTTTGGGCTCTGTTTTAATCTCGATCGACCGTTCTAGATCGCACGGTCCATATTAACTAATGCCGATTAAAATCTTTTAACCTCTCTATTTATCACAGCCGCCCATTTCTAACCGGACGGCTGATATTCTTTTGAGCTTTTGAAGACGCGCTCGGCTAAGGATGACAAAGGGACCCACATGTCATATTTTGCCTCCCTTCTTCCTTATCTCTGCGCGCAGCCATTTCTGAGAGCAGAGGAGAGGATTATCCAAAGATTATGCCACAAATTTTTGGATATTTAGCTAAGTAGACACCTCATCAACTCTAGATCTTTCCCTCTTGCCCTGTAGCTCAATATCCATATATAAACCCTAGCTTTTCTTTGCTGTTACCATTGTTGACCTCTGAAGCTCATCCTCCATTGTTGTCCAGTGGAGTTTCTTGCTCTGGTCCATTGCTTATCCACCTTAAGCACTGGTTTTACCTTGCAATAAAGATTGGCTATCTTTTGTAGGTTAAATCCAGAGTTTATTTCTCTGTCAATCCACTTCGGTTTTCAAAGTCTGTGGTGTCTTTCCTTTACTGGTAAGCTAAAACCCTAGTTTCTAACATCTTGAGCATCTTAGGGACCTTAGAAGCTGCTGTGAATCATTCTTTTGAGCATCAGTAGCTTCAACTTGCTTCAAAATGAAAAGTTGTTATTATAACTTTTCGGTTTTCCATATCTTTTTCAAGACCTAGGGTTTCTCCTATCAACTTATCATCCTAGTTAGGTTTCAATTGAACCCTAGTAGCATGATAAGTGGTTCTTTTAATCATTGTCATCATCCATTTAGTTTGTTGACAAGATCTGTCTCTATTCCCTTTTGTCGGCTTAACCGACAAAAATAGGTTTCTTTTTAGTTGATGTAATCCAATCGATTAGGGTTAGATTAAGGTTAGTTTGGGATATTAATTACCTAAAAGATCATGCTAAGTTTCATTTCGAACTTTTGCATGTTCTATTTTCCTTTCCAAAAGCGCAATCTGTCATGTTTCGTTCTTTTCAAAATCAAAATCGAACTTGGCACTAAACCCTAGTTTCGTCTTTTAAAAAAGCGAGAAGTTATAATATGGGTTAGTATTACTATTAGTGTAGATATAACTTAAGCATACTGTCAATTATGCATTTCCAGATTGATCATGCATATTTCTTCAATTTTGGACTTATTGTCAGTTTTGGTATTTATTGGGTCTTATTGCTTCTTTTAGAATCTGGTTCTGTTGAAGCAATCGAATATATTTCTGAGCATCCTGAACCTGCAACAGAGGTTTATTATTATCAAGGCAAGTATCCTCTCTCCACCATGTTGATCCCAAATTTTATACATTAGATTTTCTAAATCCAGTGACAACTGTGCATGCTATTTTTCTGAAAATACAAACTGTGATCTGTTAGTAGTTAGATATGACCTAACATGGTGGATTACCTTAATTGTAATCATACACTTAACCCTAGCTTAGTACTGTATATTATAACCTATATTTTCAGTTTTGGCTTAGACATGCAGTCTAGAGATTTTAGAGTTTGACAAGCATATCTTGTCAAACATGGGAATCACATGTGAGGACCCCGGTTTATTCGGCTTGTACTGTTTAACCATCCACTTGGTCCTAACAGTACAAATCAAATAAACCAAGCCTCGAGATATGTATACTTCCTGCACTGCAGATACACACCCGTTACAAAATCATGCATCAATTCCATTCATTCACATAGAGCGAAGCAAAGCAACAACTTAAAGACATAGATAATATAAAGAGAGTTATTACAAAGAGAGGCCGACTGCCAAAAGTCATACAAATAAGTAAATACACAATGAAGCAAAATGACCATAAGATGGCGATAAACAAAAGCCAATCGGTGTGCCTTTACCGACAAGGCAACCAACCGGACCGCCAAGCTAATCGTCCCAAAGCAATACGCAACACGACTCACAAAAGTGAGGCCCTTGGGGCTCACCTTCTTCCTCTGCAACAATTAATATTAAGCAAAGCAGATGAGTACAAAACTTGTTTTTGTACTTGCAAGACTGACGTGTGAGATAACAGAACTATAATTAACTACATGCAAGCTTTATTTAAGTGGATGAGGCTCTGGACTTATTTTCAGCATAAAGCAAGTTTCCATTTGCAATAAGGTAATAGATTCAAAGCAAGTTTGCAATTAACTTTTATTGTTCAAATAAAGAGAGACAATTATAACAATAGATAGATGACAACACCAATCTAGAAGTGACTAACCCATAGTCACCACAACAATAGCATGAAGTACCCCTTCATACCACCCATGTCAAGTTTAAGTTTTTAAAAGGTTGTAGTCTAGTTCTTGCACGACCTTACCAAGCATGTCCATAACCTAGGACGAGGCTATTCGAATAGTTTTAACCCTGCAGGGGTGTACCAATGTACCCACACGATAGACCGCCTTTCCACCAGCCACGGTTAGCACACTTCCTTTGGTATGCAGGCATGGCTAAGTCTAACAAGACGCTTTCCAATGGACGATGCTAATTAAGAGCCGCAACCCACGGGAGAAGGACACATTAGACAGCCTAACCGGTCTGCTAATGCTCCCCTCCAACACCACACACACACACAAGAACACACCCACCAACCAGCTCATAATTAACACCTCCCAAAGTACTTAGTCAAGAGAGGTTCCATATCCCCCTCGTGTGGTTAGCACGCAATAAGCGCTTGGCTTAGTGACACAAGTAACTCGGTCCTTGGGGACTTAGGCACCATTCCACACACCCAACAGATCACATCAACATACCATTGTGCCCAAGTCAAGATATAGTTTTGTTTTCGCTTTTGATTTGTAAATCAATAAACACAAGGGTTGGACATAATGGAGTAGTATAAGTAGTTGTGTGATCAAGATCACCGACTAAGTCGATGATCGCCCAATACTACCGATAACTAGGCATGGCTAAGCAATATTCATTCGTAATCTACTAAGTGATAAGAGTTCATCCATCGAACTCTAACCACAACAAATAACCTAGGCTCAGGTAGTAGAGGATAACCATTTACCTACAGATTATGCAACTAGAGGTCTAACTAATCAGTTTAACAACAAAATAGCAATGCATACATAGAAGTTTAAACAAAATATTAGACTTTAAAAGTAATGGGATCAATGGAAATGATCAAACGCTTGCACGCTTGTTGTTGCTCAATTTGTTGCGGAGGGTCGTTCTGGGGTTACCGCAAATGTCGAATCCTAAGCGAAAGAGCGAAAACAACCAATAAGACGAGCAACACTTAAACGAAAGAGCAAGCAAAAATTATCCAAATGCGACGTAAATTTATACACAAGGTAAAATACGAATATACCTAGACATAGAAACTGGAAAAACCTAATTTGGATTTGTGGTGCAAAAGATATTATCTAAAACCTATTTTCTACCATAATTAGCATCAGAGCAAAATATTTTCTAGAAAGATTTTGAAGCTGAAACTTTTATGGTAGCTACCTACTGGTATAGTGATAATCCATATAAATTTTCAGGTCATTTGAAGTTACAACGAATTAGTTATGATTTTTCTAAGTTCTAAAACTAGGACATCCTTTATATCAGGAGCAAAGACCACTAGCAAACTGGTCCTTCACTAAAGTTCATCCCTAAAGGAAATTAACAAAATTTAGTTCGCTCTAGTTGGACTTACAGAGAACAAGTTATAGATTTTCTAAGTTTTATAGCATTTTGGAATATTTGATAGGGGCTAAAAAGGCTAAAATCGATTCACAACATTTACGGTCCTTAATGAGTGGAAACATTTCTAGATTAATTTCTAGCCTAAAAGAAAATTAACACTACTGAAATCACCCAAAAAGGATTTATAATGAAAAAGATATGAATTTCTAAAGTTTTAACAACATTTTTCAGTAGAAAGATAAAGCTCACCGAGAAATTTTATATCCCTCAACCGAAAAGAAAAGGCGTGGCTCAACGTGGGCCGCTGATTAAAGATCCGACGGCCCACGCGCACGGCCGACTCAACATGCGCACGCGCGCGCACCGTTGGATTTGATTCCAACGGTCCAAATCATTGTGACTTTCGGACAGTCCAATTGCTCGCACAACCAGGACCGATGATCAAGCGATGAAGGGCTGGGATTGAGGGAGCCTTCGGACAGTCCAATTGCTCCCACGATCCCGGCCACAGATCCAATATCGAACGGCTGAGGTTGATTGGGCGTTTATGATTTGAGCAGGACTACGACAATAGGGGCCGGTGGTGGCGACGCAAGTCACATGCCGGGTTCAAACGCACGCGCACAGGGAGGGTTTGAAAATGACGGGCCCACAGGTCAGCGACCGTGGGCCACGCACAAGTGGCTTAGCGCACGGGGTGATTAAAATGTGCGGGCCCACATGCAAGCGACTAAGGAGGTGGGTTTAGGACAGCTAATGATTTCTAACGCATGATTAACAATGATTATCATTAATGAACGCCATTACTGTGTCCGAACGATATTACGGCACCGCCGTTTTCGTCCAACAACAAAACCGAGGGCACCCTCCGGCTTGTCGCCGGCGACCCAAGGCACGGTGGCGGGACCTAAGTGCCAAAATGGAACCGCAATAGCATTGCGCACCCATCGGGACCACCCACGCCGCGTCGGTGTCCTAGAAACGGCTAGCCGACGATGAGCGGCGACCAAAGCGGCGAAATGCATAATGACCAAAAGCTCGCAATAACCCATTCCGGTGGTGCCCAAGCTTCTAGGGGCTACTAGAAGGCTACCCGAGGATGCGGAGGTGCCGAGGAGGTCGGAGCGACTCCGCGACGAAGCGAGCGCGCAAGCAGAGCGCGCAGACCAAGAAGAAAAAGTGGAGACGACGGCACGAGGAAAATAGGGAGACCGGGTCATCACAACATCTTCACAATAGCTCGAGAGATGCCACATGAGCAAGGAATTAGAAAAGAAGCTCCTTACTGGCGAGGAGGAAGAAGGGGGTGATTCGCTGCGAAGCAATTCCCCAAAATTGAGTCGCTCTCGTGAAAGCAAACTACAATTAAGTTAGGGTTTTGCTCCAAGGAGTAAGGGACACAAACCGAAGCAAAAAGAAGGAAGAAAAGCCACCGAGCGCGGGTTGCACCGAGGAGCTCCCACTCAACAATGGCGGCGAAAGGGTTACGGAGATTTGGGCTCAAGCAAGCAAAGAGAGTGCAAGCCGGAGCTCAAGGGGTGTAAAGAAAGCTCACCAAGGCCTTGAGGGCTTAAGTAGTCGAGGAGCGGACAGAGTAACAAGCACATGCCCATGGGTGGACTTGGTCCACAGCGTCTGATCGCTCGGGCGGCAGGAGAGTAAGCTCGGCGACTCGAGGCGGTGCACCGACGGGCATTTAATGCGCCGAGAGAGCCGTTTAAAGGGCTCAAGGAGGTGACAAGGCACCCCCTCTCTCTCACCGCCATGGCGTCTGAGCACGCCGCTTGCGGAAGGAGGAAGATGACCAGCGACCTAGGTGGCCCCACCGGTCAGTGACACAAAGTGGTTCGAGTCCAAAGTGTTTTAGTGGGTCGAGCCCAACCTCATTAGATCTGGCGCGGATGAGAGTTGAGCGGCCGCGATGCGATCGCTAATTGTAAAGACCGAAGTGAACCGGTACGGTCCCGCGACGGTTGGATCAGGATCCAACGGCCGAGAATCAGATGGCAACCGGAGTTGTCCGAATGCTTACACGAATGAGAGCCGTTCGATGGAAATCCAACGGTGATAAGCGCGTGTTGAACCCAGCGCGGCGCGGTTAGTTGGCTCGGTCGAGTCAAGTGACTCGAGCCCGAGCGACTCGAGTCAATGAAGCAGTACAACCCGATTAAGGTTTGATTTTAAACCTGGAACTTTGGGGATTTAATTGAGGCATCAAATCAACTCCAAAATTTATGAAATTTTAACTGGATCTTCCTGACTTAAGGATTAACCTTCCCTAAAATTTCCAAAGGTTTTTGTGCACTGGAATTTTCTCAAAAATTTCCAGAAGGTTTAGACAGAGGTTTGACCAAGGTTTGACTTGCCTCTAATATATTTCAATTAATTTCCAAAAATTATGAAATAATTCAGAGGTGTTACCAAGCCACCCTAGAACCAGGGAAAATCATTTCCAAGGGTTTGACAAAAGATTTGACCAAGGAGGTTGTTGACTTGATAAAGGAGGCTTTTGATTTTTAATTTTCCAAAATTCTTTTGCAAGAATTTCAGAAAAGTTTCAAAAGTAAAAGGATGAAGGAAAAGTTTCAATTTACCCTCATTTTATTACATTTGAAACACAAGCCAAAATGGGGATGTTACAAACCTCCTCCCTTACAAAAATCTCGTCCCGAGATTTGGTTCACTCGGAAAAGAAGGAGGGGTAGTATGCACGGAGACGATCTTCTCGCTCCCAAGTAGCCTCGTCCTCGGAATGGTTTGACCACTGAACTTTAAGGAACTTGATGGTCTTGTTCCTTGTCCTTCGCTCAGCCTCCTCGAGTATGCGAACAGGGTGCTCGCGATAGGTCAAATCTTCCTGAACATCAAGAGTTTCCACGGAGCTTCCTCGATTGGAACACGGAGGCACTTCTTTAGCGGGACACATGGAACACATCATGTACTCCGCAAGTGCAGCGAGCAACTCCAACTTGTGGCGACAGCTCCCTTCTTTTCGATGACACGGTATGGACCGACATATCGAGGAGCTAACTTGCCCTTGACACCAAAACGCTGGTGACCTTTGAGAGGAGAAACCTTGAGATAAACGAAGTCATTGGGCTCAAAGCTTAACTCACGACGACGGCGATCCGCATAGCTCTTTTGCCTGGATTGAGCGTGCGTAGCGATCACGAATGAGTGGACTTGCCTCGGCCTCATTAATCGAGTCGGGCCAAAGAAAGGTCTTTCACCGGTCTCAGACCAGTTCAACGGGGTTCTACACTTTCTCCCGTATAAGGCCTCAAATGGTGCCATGCCGAGACTGGCTTGGAAACTGTTGTTATAAGAAAACTCGGCGAATGGCAAGCACTTCTCCCAATGCTTCCCATAGGAAAGGACACAAGCTCGCAGCATGTCCTCCAAAACTTGGTTGACCCTCTCGGTCTGACCATCTGTTTGGGGTGAAATCGAAATGAAAGAAAGGCGAGTTCCATAGCCTCTTGCGAGCTATGCCAAAACCGAGACGTGAACGAACCACGATCGACACAATTGTCTTTGGCACACCATGCAAACTCACGATGCGGGCTAGGTAGAGCTCCGCGGAAGACCCACTCGAAGGTCGGTCTTGACGGGAAGAAAATGAGCCACCTTAGTCAATCGATCGATGGCGACCGGATGGCATCATTCTTCTTTGGAGACCGGGTAGACCGGTGATAAAGTCCATCTGACCGAATCCCACTTCCACTCCGAATTGGTAAGGTCAGAGCGAGCCCGGTGGGCGATGCTCGGCCTTGACACGACGGCACACGTCGCACTCGACAACGAACCTTGCGATCTCCTCTTCATTCGGGTCCACCAAAATCTCGGCGAAGATCACGGTACATCTTCGTGGCCGGGATGAATGGATAACGGAGAATCGTGGGCTTCGCGGAGGATCAAATCCGCAACTCCATGTCCTTTGGAACCACGGCGTTGCGAACCTCACGACACCAAGCTCATCTACGGAGAAGCACTTGGTCGTTCCATTCTTGACATTTTCCTTGATGCGGTTCACTCCAACATCCATTGCACGAGCGGACTGACCGATCCACCAAGGTTGGTTGTACAACCAAGGCAGCGAGGGAACCATGCTCAACCAAACCCAAGTTGAGACGCTGAAACTCCTCTAGAAGAGGGGGCTGACGCTCCTGAAGCAACAATGCATTGCAATGCGCTTTGCGACTAAGCGCATCCGCAACAACATTGGCCTTGCCCGGATGGTAGTGAATACCCATGTCATAGTCCTTGATCAATTCCAACCATCTCCTTTGCCGGAGGTTCAGATCTGGTTGGGTGAACAAATACTTTAAGCTTTTGTGATCCGAATACACTTCACAACGATTATCGATTAGGTAATGTCGCCAGATCTTAAGTGCATGAATCACAGCGGCCAACTCCAAGTCATGGGTAGGATAGTTGAGGTCATGAGGTCTCAATTTCCTTGATGCATAGGCCACTACCTTGCCTTCTTGCATAAGGACACAACCGAGGCCTCGACGAGAAGCGTCACAAAAGATATCGAAGCTTCGACGGACATCGGGGAGAACAAGAACGGGAGCGGTGGTCAATCGCTTCTTAAGCGCTTGGAAACTTTCCTCGCAATCAGCGGACCACGAGAACTTCTTGTCCTTCTTGAGCAACTCCGTCATCGGCTTCGCTATCTTGGAAAAGTTCTCAATAAAGCGACGATAGTATCCCGCTAAACCAAGAAAACTCCGAACCGGTGACCGAAGTGGGTTGACTCGAGAAAGCACATCGCGATCTTGCTAGGATCCACACTCGCCTCTGCCGAAAGAATATGGCCTAAGAAGGCTACTTCCTTCAACGAATGTGCACTTGCTGAACTTCTCATACAGCTGGTGCTCGCGAAGCTTGCCCAACACAAGCCTCAAATGCTCGGTGTGTTCCTCATCGCTCTTGGAGTAGATAAGGATATCATCGATGAAGACCACAACAAACCTATCCAAATACTCCATGAATACCGAATTCATGAGGTTCATGAACAAGGCCGGAGCATTGGTTAAGCCGAATGACATGACGGTATACTTGTACAAGCCATAACGAGTAGAAAAAGCCGTCTTTGGAATATCCTCAGGTCGAATCCGAACCTGATGATATCCCACTCTTAAATCAATCTTGGAGAAGACTCGAGCTCCAGTTAATTGATCGAAGAGGTCATCGATACGGGGCAAAGGGTACTTGTTCTTTACCGTTACTTCATTAAGTGGACGGTAATCAACGCGACATCTGTGATGTCTTGTCCTTTTTCGGGACAAAGATTGCTGAGCATCCCCAAGGAGATGAGCTAGGCGGATGAAACCCTTCTCTTGAAGCTCACCCGGTGCTTCTTCAACTCCACCAACTCAATTGGGTCCATCCAGTAAGGCCTCTTTGAAATCGGGCGATGCACGGAACCAACTCAATGACAAACTCAAGGTCTCGAATGGTGGTATCCCGGAAGGTCGTCGGGAAGACATCAACAAAGTCACATACCACTGGGACTTCACTAATATCTAGAGTGGCTTCGCCGAGCGCGAAGAGATGCGGACCCTGCGGCTTTCGCGAAAGCGAACTCGCCGCGGAAGGATGGTGAGGTAGATGAGTCTCCTAGCGCAATCAATTTGTCCCATGTCTGAGACAACCAATCCATGCCTAGGATTACATCTAAGCTCGCCGATCGAAGGAGGATAAGGTTTGCCAAGAATCCTACCCTTCTATCTCAACAGGACATCCCTACACTCGGACTCGGCTCTCAACTCCAACCGGGAGCGAATGAGCGGCGGGACCAACAATGGAGTAAAAGAAGACCGCCCACAGAAGAAAAGACTGAAACAAGCGAATGAGATGCGCTGAATCAAACAAAAATGTAGCGAGGAAAGAGTTAGCAGAAGGGTACCCAACACGGCGTCGGGTGCCTCCTGTGCCTCCTCCGCGGAGATGAGGTTGACGGCCACTACCCACGCCTTGGGTAGCGGGGACAATCTTCGATCCCGAGAAGAACCACCTCCCCGCCGCGTCCTCCATTAGGGCGAGGGCTGCTCGATCTGTTAGGGCAACTATTGGCATAATGCCCTTCGGTTGCACGAAAAGCAAGTGACCCCGGCGGCCGGATTGCGGGGCCACCTGCGGTTCGCGGCGCACGTGGCGGGGCATGGCTGCGGAGGGCGAGGAGTCGTGGCGGCGGCCTCGGTGGTAGCGAAGCCACGAGCGGGCCCTGAGTAGGCCCGACACGAGGACGGAGAGGCGGCTGTGTAGATCATTGGGCCTCCCACTTGCGCTGCGGGACTCGCCCGGCGCCTTTGCCTTGTGCTCGGCAACAATGGCCTTGTCCACCAAGGCTTGAAGTCGACAAAGTCCACAATGGAGAGCTTTGTCTTGCGGCTCCTCGGACAAACCCTCCATGAACTTCTCTGCTTGGCCTCATCGGTGGCCACCTCGGATGGAGCATAACGAGCCAAGTGGTTGAACTCGTGCAGTACTCCATCACCGACTTACGCCCTTACTTGAGCGCGAAACTCCTTCTTCTTGACTTCATCAAGCGGCGGGGATATGAGCTCGGCGGAACGCCGTCCGAACTCGTCCCAAGAGATAGTGTGGCGGCGGGCTGCATGGCCAGAAGTTCTCCCACTAGGAGAGTGCCCCTGAAGGCGATGGGAGGCAAAGAGTGCTGTCTGGTCCAGCGCGAGCAGCGTCGAGCTTACGCTCAACTCGACGCGACAGTCATCTGCGTCAATGGGTCCTCGACACGGAGAACGTGGGGTTGAGTGCGAAGAAACTCACCAAACCCCACGAGATCGGTGTCCACCGCCCGGATCCCGAGGCACCGGCAAGGCGGAGGTGTTGCGCGCAATAACATCGGCGAGACCCTCCTGTCTTACGAACGGTTTTGCTCGATCTGAAGAAGGACCTCAGCCATGGTCGGAGGAGGCGTGAGCTCCTCATCCAAACCAGGCTGCTGACCACGACCGCTACGAGTACCTCCAGCCATCCTGCTTCAAGAAACTTAGGTTAGAAACCAAAGCACTAACATTAGAAGTTGATGAAAGCGAAAGCTAACGATTAGGGAATGAGACATCACCTAACCGAAAGCCAAAACAGCAAGTAACAACTTTAAATGCTTCCAAAGAAGCTCCAAAACAGCAAGGAAACTCCAAACCAAGCTCAATTTCTCAATGCCATTAACCCGTATTGAATGAACGAGTAATAGGGTGAGAAGATAAAAATTTCAGCACACTACTAAAGACCAAGGTTAAGGCGACATAATTAGCGTTAGGTACTTAGCTAACTAGTATCACATCCTACCCTTTTATTCCCACAAATTTTTTTAGTTGATTATCCTCTCATTTTTTTTACCCTATTTAGAACCTTTGAGCCTGTTGTCCGGAAATCGAATGCTCGCTGTCCAGATTTCGCATCCAAGCCTCCTAATTGAAATCTTCAACTTCGGAAGCTTCAAAACCTTGTAGAGGGTAGCTAACACTTCAATTTGCCAAACTCATTGGTTCCCAAAGCCCAATTTAAACGATAATGACTATCTTTTGAGAGAAGGAAAGGAGAACAACTTTAAAACTCAAATTAGAGCAAGATGAGAGAAGAAAGCTAAGATAGGTAAGAAGTAAAATCTGAGAACTTACTTAAGCTTTCATAAATCATTTGATACTTTGAAATTAAGTTTTCCAAAATATCCTAAAGACGATCAAGCTTGGGTTACTACGGTCAGGACGGCTCTGATACCAACTTTGTGAGGACCCCGGTTTATTCGGCTTGAACTGTTTAACCATCCACTTGGTCCTAACAGTACAAATCAAATAAAGCAAGCCTCGAGATATGTATACTTCCCAGAATTGCAGTATACACACCCCGTTACAAAATCATGCATCAATTCCATTCATTCACATAGAGCCGAAGCAAAAGCAACAACTTAAAGACATAGATAATATAAAGAGAGTTATTACAAAAGAGAGGCCGACCGGCCAAAAGTCATACAAATAAGTAAATACACAATGAAGCAAAATGGCCATAAGATGGCGATAAACAAAAGCCAATCGGTGTGCCTTTACCCACAAGGCAACCAACCGGACCGCCAAGCTAATCGTCCCAAAACAGCGCAACACGACTCACAAAAGTGAGGCCCTTGGGGCTCACCTTCTTCCTCTGCAACAATTAATATTAAGCAAAGCAGATGAGTACAAAACTTGTTTTTGTACTCGCAAGACTGACGTGTGAGATAACAGAACTATAATTAACTACATGCAAGCTTTATTTAAGTGGATGAGGCTCTGGACTTATTTTCAGCATAAAGCAAGTTTTCATTTGCAATAGGGTAATAGATTCAAAGCAAGTTTGCAATTAACTTTTATTGTTCAAATAAAAGAGAGACAATTATAGCAATAGATAAATGACAACACCAATCTAGAAGTGACTAACCCATAGTCACCACAACAATAGCATGAAGTACCCCTTCATACCACCCATGTCAAGTTTAAGTTTTTAAAAGGTTGTAGTCTAGTTCTTGCACGACCTTACCAAGCATGTCCATAACCTAGGACGAGGCTATTCGAATAGTTTTAACCTGCGCAGGGTGTACCAATGTACCCACACGATAGACCGCCTTTCCACCACCACTGTTAGCACACTTCCTTTGGTATGCGGGCATGGCTAAGTCTAACAAGACGCTTTCCAATGGGCGATGCTAATTAAGAGCCCCAACCCACGGAGAAGGACACATTAGGCGACCTAACAGGTGCGCTAATGCTCCCCTCCAACACCACACACACACACAAGAACACACCCACCAACCAGCTCATAATTAACACCTCCCAAAGTACTTAGTCAAGAGAGGTTCCATATCCCCCTCGTGTGGTTAGCACGCAATAAGCGCTTGGCTTAGTGACACAAGTAACTCGGTCCTTGGGGACTTAGGCACCATTCCACACACCCAACAGATCACATCAACATACCATTGTGCCCAAGTCAAGATATAGTTTTGTTTTCAGTTTTTGATTTGTAAATCAATAAACACAAGGGTTGGACATAATGGAGTAGTATAAGTAGTTGTGTGATCAAGATCACCGACTAAGTCGATGATCGCCCAATACTACCGATAACTAGGCATGGCTAAGCAATATTCATTCGTAATCTACTAAGTGATAAGAGTTCATCCATCGAACTCTAACCACAAAGAAATAACCTAGGCTCGGTAGTAGAGGATAACCATTTACCTACAGATTATGCAACTAGAGGTCTAACTAATCAGTTTAACAACAAAATAGCAATGCATACATAGAAGTTTAAACAAAATATTAGACTTTAAAAGTAATGGGATCAATGGGAAATGATCAAGCTGCTTGCTCGCTTGTTGTTGCTCAATTTGTTGCGGAGGGTCGTTCTCGGGGTTACCTGCAAATGTCGAATCCTAAGCGAAAGAGCGAAAACAACCAATAAGACGAGCAACACTTAAAGCGAAAGAGCAAGCAAAAATTATCCAAATCGACGAAATTTATACACAAGGTAAAATACGAATATACCTAGACATAGAAACTGGAAAAACCTAATTTGGATTTGTGGTGCAAAAGATATTCTCTAAAAACCTATTTTCTACCATAATTACTTTGTAGCAAAAATATTTTCTAGAAAGATTTTGAAGCTGAAACTTTTATGGTAGCTACCTACTGGTATAGTGATAATCCATATAAATTTTCAGGTCATTTGAAGTTACAACGAATTAGTTATGATTTTCTAAGTTCTAAAACTAGGACATCCTTTATATCGAGAGCAAAGACCACTAGCAAAGCTGGTCCTTCACTAAAGTTCATCCCTAAAGGAAATTAACAAAATTTAGTTCGCTCTAGTTGGACTTACAGAGAACAAGTTATAGATTTTCTAAGTTTTTATAGCATTTTGGAATATTTGATAGGGGCTAAAAAGGCTAAAATCGATTCACAACATTTACGGTCCTTAATGAGTGCTGAAACATTTCTAGATTAATTTCTAGCCTAAAGAAAATTAACACTCTGAAATCACCCAAAAGGATTTATAATGAAAAGATATGAATTTCTAAAGTTTTAACAACATTTTTGATAGAAAGATAAAGCTCACCGAGAAATTTAATATCCCTCAACCGAAAAGAAAAGGCGTGGCTCAACGTGGGCGATTAAAGATCCGACGGCCCACGCGCACGGCCGACTCAACATGCGCACGCGCGCGCACCGTTGGATTTGATTCCAACGGTCCAGATCATGTGACCTTCGGACAGTCCAATTGCTCGCACAACCTGGACCGTTGATCAAGCGATGAAGGGTGGGATTGAGGAGCCCGGACGATCAATTGCTCCCACGATCCCGCCACAGATCCAATATGGAACGGCTGAGGTTGATTGGGCCGTTTATGATTTGAACAGGGCTACTGACAATAGGGGCCCAGTGGTCAGCGACGCAAGTCACATGCCGGGTTTAAACGCACGCGCACAGGGAGGGTTTGAAAATGACGGGCCCACAGGTCAGCGACCGTGGGCCACGCACACGTGGCTTAGCGCACGGGGTGATTAAAATGTGCGGGCCCACATGCAAGCGACTGAGGAGGTGGGTTTAGGACAGCTAATGATTTCTAACCCATGATTAACAATGATTATCATTAATGAACGCCATTACTGTGTCCGAACGATATTACGGCACCGCCGTTTTCGTCCGACAACAAAACCGAGGGCACCCCCCGGCTTGTCGCCGGCGACCCAAGGCATGGTGGCGGGAGCTAAGTGCCAAAATGGAACCGCAATAGCATTGCGCACCCATCGGGACCACCCACGCCGTCGGCGGTGTCCTAGAACGGCGGCTAGCCGACGATGAGCGGCGGCGACCAAAACGGCCGAAATGCATAATGACCAAAAGCTCCGCAATAACCCATTCCAGCGGGTGCCCAAGCTTCTAGGGGCTACTAGAAGGCTACCCGAGGATGCGGAGGTGCCGAGGAGAGTCGGAGCGACTCCGCGACGAAGAGCGCGCCAGACGAAGAAGAAAAAGAGGAGACGACGGCCTGAGAAAAATGGGGGAGACCGGGTCATCACAACATCTTCACAATAGCTCAGAGATGCCACATGAGCAAGGAATTAGAAAAAGAAGCTCCTTACCGGCGAGGAGGAAGAAGGGGGGTGATTCGGCTTGCAGAAGCAATTCCCCAAAATTGAGCTGCTCCTGTGAAAGCAAACTACAATTAAGTTAGGGGTTTTGCTCCAAGGAGTAAGGGACACAAACCGAAGCAAAAAGAAGGGAAGAAAAGCCACTGGAGCGCGGGTTGCACCGAGGAGCTCCCAGCTCAACAATGGCGGCCGAAAGGGTTCTGGAGATTTGGGCTCAAGCAAGCAAAGAGAGTGCAAGCTGGAGCTCAAGGGGGGTGTAAAGAAAGCTACTGAAGGCCTTGAGGGCTTAAGTAGTCGAGGGAGCGGACAGAGTAACAAGCACATGCCCATGGGTGGACTTCGGTCCACAGCAGCGTGCGGTCGCTCGGAGCGACGGGAGCAGGTAAGCTCGACGACTCTGAGGGCGGTGCACTGACGGGCATTTAATGCGCCGCAGAGAGAGCCGTTTAAAGGGCTCAAGGAGGTGACAAGGCACCCCCTCTCTCTCACTGCCATGGCGTACAGGCACGCACGCGCGCGGCGGAAGGAGGAAGATGACCAGCGACCTGGGTGGCCCCACCGGTCAGTGACACAAAGTGGTTCGAGTCCAAAGTGTTTTAGTGGGTCGAGCCCAACCTCATTAGATGCTTTGGCGCGGATGAGAGTTGAGCGGCCACGATGCGATCGCTAATTGTAAAGACCGGCGAAGTGAAGCACGTGCGTCGCGACGGTTGGATCGAGATCAACGGTGAGAATCGATGGCAGCGGAGTTGTCAGAATGCTTACGAATGAGAGCCGTTCGATGGAAATCCAACGGTGATAAGCGCTGATTGAACTAGCGCGAGCGCGGTTAGTTGGCTCGGTCGAGTCAAGTGACTCGAGCCCGAGCCTGACTCGAGTCCAATGAACAGTACAACCCAGTTAAGGTTTGATTTTTAAACCTGGAACTTTGGGGATTTAATTGAGGCATCAAATCAACTCCAAAATTTATGAAATTTTAACTGGATCTTCCTCACTTAAGGATTAACCTTTCCTAAAATTTCCAGAGGTTTTTGTGCACTGGAATTTTCTCAAAAATTTCCAGAAGGTTTAGACAGAGGTTTGACCAAGGTTTGACTTGCCTCTAATATATTTCAATTAATTTCCAAAAATTATGAAATAATTCAGAGGTGTTACCAAGCCACCCTAGAACCAGGGAAAATCATTTCCAAGGGTTTGACAAAAGATTTGACCAAGGAGGTTGTTGACTTGATAAAGGAGGCTTTTGATTTTTAATTTTCCAAAATTCTTTTGCAAGAATTTCAGAAAAGTTTCAAAAGTAAAAGGATGAAGGAAAAGTTTCAATTTACCCTCATTTTATTACATTTGAAACACAAGCCAAAATGGGGATGTTACATCACAAATGAACTTTTGTTATTTTAAACTCTTTGCCCAGTTTACTTATTTCAGAAATGAGTTTTATGTTTAACTTGATCTGGACAAGAGGAAGCTAGTGATGGTGCTTTTGTGCACGAGATTGGGTTTTGTGGTGGACTTGTCCAGGTTAATTAAGGACCGAACTCTGACTATTCAATTCAAGTCCCCCACGTACTTCCACATGCAAAGTGTATGGTATTTGTTTGGTTAAGTAAAATGTTAAGACTATTGGGTTGGAAACAGGAAAGTAAGAATATGTGTATTGACCTTGTATGGCATAGATGCTTTGGTCTTATGACTGCGTTGTATGCCATGTGAGCTTGTATGTCAGTATCAGATGTTCTTAGAAGGGTGAGGGCGTATATGTGCTCCGTAGCATATACGATACCTTAATGGTGCCGATTGCATCCTAATATGGGTAGTGAGCCCATTCGCATTAAATTGTTTGGATCGGCATTACTAACGCAACATGTGTGCCCGGTTAGCGGATGCTATCGATCGTTGTTTAAGCGGGATCACCACACATGGGGTCCAACTCAATAGTGTTAGCTTGTTGAAAAATACCAAATCTTAGTTTCCCGGTCGGCATACCAAAGGAAGTATGTCATCATTCGGAGGCATCCAAGGCAACGGGCTAGCTAAGTCATGTGGGTAAAGATGTACACCCGTAGGGTATAAAGCTGTTCGAATAGCCGTGTCCACGGTCATGGACGATAACTTGAGTTGATGTCACTGTATAGAAGTTTTGATTTTCAAAATCTGGTTTGGTTTTGGTTGTGCATGAGGATTCATGCCTCGCATCTTTATTACAATTATGTCATTTACTTACTGTTCTAATTAAACTTTGATTTATTAAATTACTTTATCAAAATTTAGCATATGTAGGATAAGATGTATCGCTTTATGCAAATCTGAACCTTTATACCTTCCTGTTGTAACCTTATGCATATATAAATTCTACTCCTTTGTATAGGTTCTAATAAACACTTTCTTTTATTAGTTTGTGTAAGACTTGCTGAGTACCTTCCGTACTCAAGGTGCTATCACCTATTGTTGCAGGTGAGGACGGTTTTCTTTATGAAGTACCCGTTAGCGCCGATCAGGGTGACGCTAACGAGTAAAGCTACTTCTTTCCTCCACGCAATTGCTGCATGGGTGGATGAGGCCATTGGTGGACTTTAATATGTTGTTTTGCTTCATTTGTTAGACTTTTGAAGTGACCAAGTCACTTAATATTGTAGTACTAAACCGAATGATGTAAACTTATGTTTAATTATGCAAATGTATGACTTGTATGTGTATGATGCAATGTTGTTGAAGGATATATATATGCAATGGTCGTTGATCACAGGAACCATTGTGAGATATATATATATCAGGGATCTGTTTATTGAATTGTCACTTGTTAAATTTATATCTTTAGCATGATCTTTAATAAAGGGACGATCTTGTTCCTTCATTAATAATTGTGCTCTGATATGAATTTAATTAAGTACATTTCCAATAATCCGGGGCGCCCACAGCGTTGGTATCAGAGCATACGTTGCCTGTAGGTTAGAAGTAGCCTGGCCGAAACAATTAGAGAGTTTTCTGATAAAATTATTTTCAAGCAGTAATGTATTTTTGAAAGCTTAAGAATGACATCTTTTATTTCTTATCTTCCTTAATGTCAATTCTTGCCCAACTTTCTGTTGGTTTATTTACAAGTGAATTGTTTCTTACCTTGTCCTTTTGTCTATAGATGAGTGGGTGGTATTTGGTCAAGGAAACCCGAGCCGAGGATGTGGATGGATTTCCAGCCTTACTTCGGGACATGATGTGGCGAGCCAATTTCACCTATCAGCCGGAGTACGCCATCTATCGACGAGACCGAGGACCAGGGATGGAGGAGTACCGTGCCTTCATCAACGTCATCGCTAGGCATGTAGCTGGCAGTGTTCCCATCGTGTCCAAGCACTTGCCACCTGCGAGGCTATGGCGGTTCAGAAGTCGCGAGTAGGATGATGAGCCTTCTTCGTCATGATTTGACGGAATTGTCTCAACCACCCTATGACCACTTCCCGAATCAAGGTCCTACCTCCGAAGTGAGCATGTTCGATGAGATACAGTTTGGCGATCTCTTTGTCTTAACAAGGAGTACCTCCTTTAACCAGGGACACGCAACAGAACCCGACTGAAAATAAAGGATTCTCATTACAAACGTGCATTACCAACTCCCCACTGAAAGAGTTAAATCAAAACCAAAAGTTCATCAAGAAACTCTTCCAGTTTCCATGTAGGCAGTTTGCCAATGAACATCACATACGCCAGAAGCAAAATCCCTCAAACGCCCAAAACAACCATTTCCTTCCTTTTTCTTAACAAAAAAAAATAAAAAATCATGCAATACCACGAAGAACCAACTCAATTTATAATTGGCATCTGTCATAGGTACAAAGCTCAATTAAAAACCAAGAGTACTTTTCATTAACCGAGAATACCACCTTTTTCTCAAACTTTCTGTTAAGAATTCAACTTCCTCTTAAATCATGAAGTCCCAAACCATCGCATAACACACTAATTCATTTATTTTAATTTGGCAACCTCAAAGCTATGTTCAAACTGAACACAAAATCCACACCTATGTAGTGAGACTCTTTCAATCCACCATAACATACTCTGATCAACTTCTCTACCAAAAGAATTATTTTGACAATTGATTCCCAACACACCTCAATATAGATTTCAGCCACAATCACGTCACCTCAATCTTGTAAGGATAATCAACTTGAAATTCACCGCATACACACCCATTTACTACATTCAAAGGATTCTATCAAGGATCACCATAACTCTTGGAACCTAATCATGGGAAACCAAGGTGCTAGCATAAAAATGCAAGCCCAAATTTAATCTCTAAACTCCTACAATGAGCTTCTGGTAAATTTGATAGGTAACCCTTAGGTCTGATGACTAAAATTTCACACAGCTCAACAATAACCTTAGTCCTTAATACCAACATTCCTCACTAGTCAAGTAACCGCCCAAGGCGATTCGTTCCATCCATCTTAGACTCTCTCTAACCCACACCAATCAAATGCAGCTACTCAACCACAATGAACCCATATTGTCACAATACCCTAACTAATTGACCGATATTCAAACATAATCAATCACTAACGTCAATAAATAAATATATTCTTGATCAAGTTACCCTTAGAGATAATCTAACTCCCATAGGGTTTCTCACTGAGGCCGAGTCATACTTGACAATAATTCAACAATCCCTGCTATCTCATTAATTAACATGACTATTAGATTTCTCTACACTGCTACTCTCCTTGAACTACACTATCATACTTCTTCTACACAATCTTACCGAGTACCCAAATGCGATACTCTAAAAAACTGATTAAGATTTCCACACTTGCTAATTCTAATGTTCTGTCAAAATGAACACCAAAATCTTGGACCACATCTCGCTATAGGTCCTACTAGTTGCGGCAACAAAACCTATTTGCTCCAAAAATAAGCATTCTTTTTAAATCAAATCCTCTGCAAGGATTATTCTAATAAATCGATTTATTACTCAATGCCCCTCAGACAACCTGACACAAAAAGGTTCACCAAACCATGTACTAGACCACCACTATCTAGTTGCCAATTCACATCCGAAGAGACTTTTCAATACAGTTCAGTTAACCCTTTCTTAGAAAAAGAGGCAAATAGAAGTAAATTTTCAGCACAAAGGAAAACGTTACCACTTACAGTCGTTACAAGATCAAGAGAAACAATTAAATAACAATGATCTTGGAAAATAAAAGATGAGATCACAGTTGAGGGCACACGTCCCACAAGCAGGGAATAACAAACCTCAAACGAGAATAAAACATTGCTATTGAAATTCGGGAAAACTCTTATGGGCAAGAACAACAGTTTTTAGACAAACTTCAATAACCTGCAAGTTACAGAACTTGACTTCAATCTCAAATACTTCTACTTCACTCTTTCTTTTAACAAAGAAAATGACTTCATTGGTTACAACATCACCATACCTTCTCCAACAAAAAGGGATTTGTAGACCACAACACATAAACCACCTAGGAACTAATAAAACCTCTCAACATTTCACTTTGCTCAAAACAATTTCAGCTACCACATCAACCTGAGGTCCGAAAGATCACAAACGCGAAACGAGAAACATTTTCATTTAATCAATATCAGGCGAGCAATCCAATTCCTTTACACAAACATTCAATATTATGATCATAATCCTTTACTTACCATCGCCATAACAATGAAATAATACACTCTTAGTGAGACTCATCATAGCCTCTTATCCCATCATAAACCTACCCAAAAGAAATAGAAGCCACAAGGTTGAAACAAACCTCTTCTAACGAGATCATACTATCAAATAATAATATATATTTTTTTTTACAAGACACTCTAATAGAGACCACTTATTCATTCATCCACTCAACCATTAGTATTACTCTCACCCATTCTAACTGTCACTAACAATTGACAATTGTATTTATCACGTATGCAAATAGGGTCCTACTTTTGTTTGTAGTCACACAACCTACTTCTGTTTGTAGTCACACAACCATCTATAAACACCGAGCCAATATTCCACTTTATGCTCAGAGTTTTTTTTTGGCAAAATAAAATTAAACAATTAATACCATCATCTCCGGAAAAATAGGGTTTCACAAGATGCTACCTCAACATTCATCCAATACGATATACATGTTTCAATTTAGCAATTATGTAAGATCATCAAGTAGCCCGTTTATGAAACTTTCCACATTGATATCCTCTAAGGCATCATTCAAACACATCCCTAACATAACCATCACTAATGGGTAGACTAATCCATTGAGACACACTGCTCCAAATAATCCATTAAATCTACCGAGTTCCACAATCTTAATGATTAGGCCAAATAATCAATATACCACACCTCTTAATAAATCCCGGATTCCCAGTATAAATGGTCATACCATTAAACAAGTTCAACATGTAATTATTCTATGACAACAGCAATTTAATCACATTTACTTCCAATGATATTGTAAAGATCGACTATACACCACACTATAGTCCCAACTTGATAACCCATGTCATAACCATTAATTGTTCTGATTAAAACCTCTCACTAAACCATGACAAAAACATCGCTAAAGGGTTTAACAACCTCTTTCATAAAAGTGATCCATTAATCTTCAACACGCAACATACCCAAGAGAGATACGTTGAGTCAATCTTCCACAAACAAAAGGGCTTGCAAAAAGAAAATTTGCATTATCCAAATCATCTAGTGAAATAAATGTGTTATGTTTTCCAATAAGAAGATAAAACTCCAATACAAAATTCAATCTTGGCAATTAACCAAGTTCACCAGCTGCAAGTTCAACTCAACAGTTGGGAAATCAATATCTGGTTTAAGGGGCAAATTAAGCCAATGGAAACACATCAACCTTTCTCAAAGCAATTCATCAACCGCAATGGACTAACAATCCAAAAGAAATTCATCAACCATAACTAGACAAGAGTTGACCAAATTCAAATTCAAAGAAGAGAACAACTTCTCTAAGATACTCACTATCACGCCGGTACTAAGATATCCGAGGTAACCACTTCACTAATCCCTTACTACGAACAGTGATGTAACCTGGTAAAGCCCAGGGCCACAACCACAATCTCAACCTCTCAACATCTATTATTCTCACATATAACAATCATATAATCAGTTAATAAGCAATCTTACAATATTCATATCAAAAATCATCAATGCGATATAACGAAAACGTAGATGCAATGCAATAACCCAACCCCACCTATTGTGCACCAGTGTGTCAAACTTTTAAGTTAGTTAGCAATTCGCAAATTTTTAATTAATCTAGTAACCACGGACCTACAGCCCGCTCTGATACCAACTGTAACACCCCAGCCGACATGGGCCTGGAATGCTACTGAAATAACCTTAAATAATTCTAAACCAAGGCAATTTTAGTAAATTTCAGCTGAACCTCCTTTGTAAAGTTAACTACACGGGGGTTCCCAACATACAGATAATTCATGAATAACTAAACCAACGTCCAGAGACATCAATAGATAATCAAACCATGCTAAGCAACTAGCAAAACCAAAGAAGTAAGAATTACCACTGCTCATCATTATTACACTAAACACTTTGCATGAGACATAAACCAAACAAAACCTTTAAGCAACTCGCTCCTTTATTAAAGCATGGTCTGAAGTTTATTCAACTTTATTTGGTTCATGGTGGTGTGTGTGTGACTATCAATCTACTCCCTCCCATGCATGTCGTTCTTGGATCGGGTACCTAAAACAACAATAAAAGTAAGGGTGAGCCCACAGACTCAGCAAGTACAAAAATAAAGGCATTCCACAAAAGTTATAACATCAGCATCCATAGCCAGAAACGCATCAATTAAACATCTCACATGCAAATGCAATGCTCAAGGATCCTTTCTCTTTATCTCTTTTTGCATTTTACCGGTAATGCAAAGTATGCAACCGTCGCTGCATACCCATGTCTGTGCTCGCAAGCACAGGGACCAATTGTCCATTACTCCGCAAGTAATGGGGACCTCAAGCCCACACTCCACAAGTGTGGGGATCTCAAGCCCGTCACATTCATGACGGGGATCTCAAAGGAAAGCTTGCTTGGTCACCACGTGACCAAGCCTCAACATGATCTCATTATGCACATGCTCATCTTTTATTCATCATCAATTTACCAAAAGACGACAACATCATACAATAATAGAGAATAGTCATGCTTGGAGCAACCACCATTCATGAAACAATAAGCATGCCAGCAATCTTGCTACGCTATCATGTATCGAAAACACACAAACATGACCAATCAATCACAACTAAGTAACAAACAATGCACTTGCCTTAACCGCGTCAGAATGGAGGACGTGAAGACGGTGCTGCCTCCGGGACCAGTCCCCCACCTAATTCATTTAAGAACATATACTAAGACAACAATAATGTACCACAAGAACTATAAAAGCGAACACACACTAGTAGTAGCTTGCAACGCGACCCCAACTCCAATTTCCTAAATGCTGATCTGTGCCCTCTGTAAACATCATGTTCTAAAATTCATATCGTTTCGTACAGGGGTCCAAATTAGGTGTTCTTGGACTTCATTGAAAGGTTATCAAATTCCCCAACTAGACCTAGTTAGTGAGCCTCTCTGATTCGGCCATCTAATATCCTTTTTAAGCTAATTAACAAAACATCAATTTCACGTCAGGTTCTCTAGACATAACACTAAAACTATAATAACATTCAGCTCGTGTGTCCAAATTTTGCATTCTTGTGGTTCCCTGAAAGCTACGACAATTATCTACAACTTTCGTTATACTGAGATCCTCTAATTATCCTTTTAACTAATCGCACAAGTCAGATTACTAAAACCTGTGAAAATACTTACAGATTCGGGGAATAGTCGCACTAATAATTTCATAACTTTTTCTACAGAGGTCCAAAAAATACGATCTAGCACTTTATTGAAAACTATTGACGTCCTCTACAACTTTATAGGAGATGCCCTAGACTGAATCCACACTAAACTACATAAAAACGTCCATCTAACGCGATCTATCCTGAGGAGACAGAACTACCAACATAGAACAATTAAGCGCTAAAACATCTAAACAAGGGGAAAACGAGGTTACCCTTAAAGAACCGATTGCTAGGCACGAAGAGCACCCGCGTACGATCTCTCCCCATGAAGATGGTCTTCTACCCCCAACCTTCTTCTTCCTCTTGATCTCCTGATAGCAGCAGGAAGGGAACGCCGACTTTGGGCAGCAGCAGGGAAGTGGTGCCGGTTTTGGGCAGCAGGAGGGAGGAACACCATGAGAAGGGGGGTGCAGCAAGGTGCTGGCCAGAGGGGAGGAGGCGCAGGGAGGGAGAGGAGTGGCGGCCAAGGGGAGGGGAGGAGGCACCCTAGGGTTTGCCCCCCCCCCCCGCTTATGTCCGGCCACCACCCCGACCAATGGGCTGAATGCGAGTGGGCTTGAGGCCCCGGCCCAGGTTGTCCAACCTTTACAGAAAACCCCCCTCTAGCTGCTGCTAATTCTATTTTCTAATTGGTCCTCCTCCCTATTTTAATTATTCTCACCAAACTAGATTTGGGGTATTACAGTACTAAAGACGACAGCGCACAATTATCGAGTTGCTTTGGGTGGGGATGGGTGAGGTAAAAGTAAAGCACTGCAATCTGAAAGTTAGTAATGCAAAGTCGAATAATAATCCAAGCGAATCACAAGCCTAAGTTGCTGATCAAAGAAATATGTGGATAGCAATGCAACACATGCAGCAAAAGAACAAGGAATGAAACAATCAACACCTACTAAACTGCAGCTCAAACTCTCTTTTTTTCTTTTTTTGCAACTGAAACTTTCTTTCTCTTTTTTTGAAACTGCTCTGATTAGTTCAACCGAATCTCTTGAGTGTTCAAGTGATGTACCAATAGAATAGAAGTGTGAGAAAACAAAGAGTCCATTAATGGACCAACAACAGGAGATCAAAGAACAATCAACAACTAGACAAAGATTTGACGGATTAAAACTCGAAGAAGCAAACTAAAACCAGATGCAATGAGAGGCTAGGTATATTTTTTTGAAGCTTTTTCTAGACTCTGGGACAAAAAAATAAAACTACTACTTGGGATAGAACGATCCTACCGTGGCAACGGAGGCTCTGATACCAGATGATGTGCGCACGCATATGGATAATACACGTGAGCAATTTTTGTGGCCCAATCTTCACGGAGGATCACGAAACTTGAGATAAATGTCACCACGTGACCTGACGAAGAGGTAGTGCACCACGAGATTTTGTACACACGATGAACTATTGAGACAATCGCCCTTCCATGTACCGTTGAAACCAGCCCACACAATCACACCGTGTAGACGTGAAGGCACTAAACGGGATGAACCACAGTTCGGAATTCTACAACTCCCTCAGGAATTGAAAGAACAAAGGTTGTAAGCCTCTCAAGACTCACTGTAGATCAAATTATCACAAGTGTCTATTCTGAATTTAGGAAGTAAAAAGGTCCTTCAAGCGTCCCCATACATAGATATATATAGTGCTCATTTAAGCCCCTTAGAAACTGAGGTGATTAGTGCTAATTTAAGCTCCTAGAAACTGAAGCTTGACAATGATTCCTGTGCTCCCGTACAGAAACTTAATGCTTAGGTTTCTTCACATGCATGCATACAGGTAGAAAATTAATTAAAGGAGTGGTTGGCTGTGCATGTAGAAACTTGATGCTTCGGCTTCATAAAATTAATTAAAGGAGTGGCTGGCTGTGCATGGAGAAACTTGATGCTTAGGCTTCTCTCCTTTTCTATTCTTGGTATATCCAACTCCAAATACGGTGCCTACAATTATCAAACACAAGTATCATTGTCCTTTCATGAAAAATATTAATAGATAAATTAGGCATAGCTTTCACCTATTCTTTTTCATCTGAAGTTGATTCTCAGTTCCAAATCAATCGATGCCTCAATAGAGAAAGTTGGTCAACAAAACTTTTGGACTGTAAAAGTTGTCATTATCCCATACGCTCTCATATAACCCATCATTCCTAAGAGTATTAAAACAAGCACTCAGAAGTACAACATGATCCAAAATCTAAAAATGAATTAAAGCAAGGTTAGCGTTCATTTGGGATTGCATTTCCTTCTCTAGTTGCTTAGCCCTGCTTCTTGTAATTGGACCCACAATGTCAGTAGCACTCTTATTAGATTTAGATAAATTGTCGGTGCTAGAGATGTCCTCATCAGGTATGGTCAAATCCGCTGGTGAAGCGGGCTCGACAATGCACCTCGTGGGGGTAAATGAAAGGTTATGGTTATCAGGTGTTGATTGAGTCCTAGAATTATGGATTCCAGGACTTGTTGTGCTAGATTGGACGACCTCAGACGGGCTTGAACATTTGGAGGCGGGAACCCTTGGTATGCTCTGCACTCACCGTAGCGTGATCTTGACCCTGGTCGGATGGACCCTTGCCCTTTGAGGAGTCTGGTTCCTCATCTGGGTGTAATGTCATTGGGGAGAGAGCTCCCTTATCAATCTTGTTTGTGGCATGGTCTCCTGGGTCTGGTGAAAGATCCCTGGAAACGGCATTACCATTAGACGAAACAATGCTCTGCTCATACTCGTAGCAGGCATCCATGTCAAGTTCTACGTAGTCTGCAGAATTGAACCAATTCTCCTCATTTCATCTCCTACCATAAAAGCATCAGAGTTGAAAAATGAAGACAATTTGTCGAATAGGAAAGGAGAAATCAGAAGATCCCCATGGACGGTGCCAACTATCGATGCTTTAATATCGATCTTATGAATGAATGTTGGGGCTCTCCAGGAGTGAAACCACACAGAAAAGGATACGAGAATTTTATACAGGTTCAACCATTCTCCTGAGAGAATAATAACCCTACTCCTGTGTTTGCTGTATTGATTGTGCTTACAACAAAAAGGAGTCAATAAAGCTAGGGCTTAATCTTGCTGTCTCTTGCTTCTCATTTGTCCTTCTCCCCTCTATCCACTGACTTTACTCATTATATAGAGCATGAAGGGCTCGTAGTTGTCTACATCAAGAGGTACCTTGTTATTTGATGCAATGCACACATTTAAGGGTAGTTATTGTCAGAGATGTATCCCCCACATCGCCTTGCGGTTATGTTAGAGACATAGGTTTAATACGTGCAGTTATCTTAGGAATAACAACACATATTAACTACTGTGTGTATTAAACACACATCGCACAAATGTCCCTAGTCGACTGGGTCTGCATGTTTGTAGGTTTATCGACCATAGGGTGGTCGTAGTAAGACTTACAACCATGATGTAATACCCCGATTGTTTCTAAGGAAGAAAGTAAACAAAAGAAGAAGTAAAGAGTTAAAAAGTTGTTTTTCTGTAAATTTCTGCCAACCCGGGCCTTGGGCCTTGGCCCAGGAGGCACTTTGGTGGCCGGCCAAGGGGGGGCGCCTCCTCTCCTCCCCACAACCTAGCCACCCCTCCAAGCAGCCCCTTCTCCTCTTTTGTGCCTCCCCTCCTCCCTCCCTTGAGCCGCCACCCCCTCCTCTCCCCTAGGCAGCCATCTCCCCTCCTTTCCAACAAGATCCAGCACCTCCTCTCCATTGGTGGTGCCTCCTCTCTGCTGTCCAAGACCGCGGAAGAAGGGAGAAGCAACGGGTGTGCTCGCCAAAGGTGAAAGGAAGGGATCAGGGAAGGAAGAGTTCTTCATGGGGTTTGATCAGTGACTTCTTATGGGTCTTCAAGGTTAACGATTGAGGTCCTCGCTGGTTTGGTTGATTTAGATTCATAATTTGCCAAGATTAGGGGATCGATGTCCGGCTGCGTTTAATTTCAGAATTCTGTCCATTACTTGTGCATCTGTTTTTGTGTAGTTAGGTTCCGAATTAGAGCATTTCATCTCCTAGAGTTACGTGGGGTTCGTTCTTAGCTTTCAGTGGACGCAAAGATCACTCAATTCCGAGTTGCGGTTCAAAAGTTGTGATGAACTCTTTGCTGCTGTCCCGAAAGTCTGACGAGAATTAACAGTCACTGTATTTATTAAAATTGACTTAATTAGATGCTGATTCAGAAGTGTTGCCCATAACTATTTTTGTATATAATTTCATTAGCTTTCAGGATTGATAAAGAACACCCTATTTGGATTTCTAGAACAAAAGTTATGTACGTTTCAATGTACTATCCAGATTGTATGTCGGTTTCTGTCATTAGTTTTGGCCCGTGTGCCATTTTTTGTTAAGAGGCAAAATATGAATATCATGCCAACTAGGATTTTGAATATGGTGTTCTTAGATTTCCATAATGACAAGAATCCTGGATTTTGGTTAACCCAATCAAAAGTTATGATTATTTCTCTACTGCTATGTAGTTCTGTCAGACAGATTCGATGTTCGACTTTCAGAGGATTATTGACGTAGGTTTTTGGCCGAGTTGGGAGATCCTGCCAACTAGACTTTTGTGTAGGGTATTGTTGTATTTCGATAGGATCTGAGAGCACACCATTTTGAGTCTTAGATCATTAGTTATGAATCATTTTGTACTTGCTATCCAGATTGTAGTCCTGCTAGACTGTCGGTTTATCTGAGTAGATTGACTTTGTGATCCTTGGGTTAGGATGCTGCAATTAGAAGTTTCAAGTTATGTCCTGTTCACATGGTTCCTTATTCAAGTATTTAATTTGTGTAGGAGGGGGAATTTCGAGTGTAGCAGCTTCTGTCTTGCCTCATAACGCTTCGCAGAGCGGAAGGCAAGTACATTGTAATTCTTAATGTTGATGAATGCTGAGTGCTTGTATTCATACTATTATTTCTATGACCCATGATTACATTCAATGCTTCGTGTTCCTTTCATATCCATTAATCCATGTTGAAAGAGAGGATGTCTTTCATTATTCATATTATATCTCATTCATTCATTGGTTCATGTTTCTTCCACGGGAGTGGAAATTAAAGACCCATCAATTCCAGTATGGGCACGTAAGACCCACCATTCCAACGTAGACAGATTTGGATCCCCGTATGATGCCTTGGATCCCCGTATTTTGTTAAATACGGGCCTAAGTGAACACCGACGAGTGTGTCACTAGCTATACTGGTATAAGCAGAAGTGTAGTTCATTCATTCCATTCATTCATATGTTCCTTTCAATTCTATGTTCATATCCTTATTGATATTGTATTATTCATATCCAGTGGAGTTCCAATTATTCTTTGTACTTGCTGAGTCTTGGACTCATTCTTGACTTTGTTTGTTTGTTCTAGGTGATCGCTGTTGATGTCATTCATGGGAGGGAGTAGACACACATAATTCATTCACTTCACAATATTCAAGTTTCAATAATATGATTTTGTTTCTGTCTTTCATTCGTTAAGTAATGAATTGTAATAAATAGAGGTTGATGATGGATGATATCTTTCTCTATGTTATGGTTGATTAAATAACTACTTGTGATCCTTGATTACTCCTTTGATATAATTAACTTAGTGGTTTCAGTAGAATTGAATAGTTGAAGTTTGTGAACTTCCGTTGGAGTTAGATTATATTCCTGCATTTGTTTTTGTTATATGTTGACCTGTCTATACCATTAGATGAGATATTATTTAAATTCTTCCGCTATATGACTGTTTGTTAGATTCTTTAGGTAACATTTTGGCTTCTAAATAGCCAGGGTGTTACACATGAGGTAATCGTAGGACTTATGATTAATACGTGGTCGTAGAAGAATTTACGACCATTTAGGGAGATTGTAGTAGGAGTTACAATCAATAGATGGTTGTAGAAGAACTTACGACCATATATGGTGGTTGTGGTAAGACTTACAATCAATAGGAGGTCGTATAAGAACTTACAACCAAATAAGGTGGTCGTAAAATAGCTTACGACCATTAGGTGTGTATAATCTCCCTCATTGTTAATATTGAGGGTACCTTTGAAGGTTATATAAACTACATTATTATCTATAAATATTATAGATAAATAACTTAATTAATTGAGGATTATTAGATGCTCATCAAATCCCGAAGGGTTGGTGAGCAAATATTTGGGAATCCAAAGCTTGGACACACAACTACTAGAAGCAATTGAACCATTATGTGAGTTAGCATGATGCAAATGATGGTTCATGTAAGAAGATCCAACAACATCCTTAGAGGCATGCCATAAGTGGATAACTCAATGAGGAAAACGAGATCTATCTCTAGAAAAGCAACGATGGCCTTGCTTGAAAGCACTATGATGATAACCAATAAAAGCACCAAAGGAACTCATAAATCCTTGCCGTGGGTGTGCACCTCGATGGAGAAAACAAGGTCCATTGGGAAATGGAGGAAATCCTACCTCGGGGCAGCCCGTCGACCAAAACCGAATCCACGGAAACCAAGTCCACGATGTTGTCCAACACCAGTAGAAAATTTGTTAAAAAACCATCAATAGAGAGAGTCCTCGTGCTAGGCTCTTTAGTGCGCACGTCATGAGAAAGACTTTGTCAACCAGGAGACTTAGAAGTATGAGCTCGACGCATGTGCTTTGTGTTAGAACAGGACTCTTGTATATGGTTTCCTTATCTGTATATGGCAACCCCTTTGTACTCCCTATATATATTGCCCATTGGGCCTCTTGAATAGATGAACACATTATTCATAACATGGTATCAGATCTAGAGCTAACCTAGATCTCCTTCCGCTGCCAACTGACCGCCACCACGTGTTCCTGGTCATCCGCCGGAGAGCACCGCCCGAGCCCCAGCCGAGCCGAGGCTCTCCCGCCACAGGATCCGCCGCCGGAGCCTCCCGTCTCTCCGCAGAGGCCGCGTGGTCACCGACACTCCGGTCGCCACCGCTGCCACGCTGCCGCCGCTATTGACGCCACGCCGCTGCCAACGACCCCCGCGTGCCTTTTGGATCTGCGCCGCCTCCCCAAGCGCCGAGCGTGCCTTCCGCTTGCTCCCGCCGGGTCTGCCGCTCCTTCCGCCGCCGCCACCAGGCCGCCGCCACCTCCGGCTTGGGTTGCCGCCACCGCTCGGGCCGCGTTGTCGAGCGCCGGCTTGGAGTCGCCGAGCGCCACCGGGTTGAGCTTCCGCTGCCGCACGGGCCGCCGTTATCGCAGACACTCCGGTCGCCGCCGTCGCTGAGGCTTGGACCTGCCGCCATCGCCGCCACAAGAAGGGGGAACTAGGGTTCCCCCCGCGCGCCCCTTCGTGCTTCACAGGCCTCAGGCCTTTTTAGAGTTAGTTTTTCGGCCCGACACAAAAAAAAATCACAAAAAAACATAAACGTTGATCTAACCGCAGCGCCGTCCAACGCCGCCTATTAGACTTCATTGCCTTGGTCGCCGTGCCGTCCAGCGCCGCCTACCGATGGCTTCCGTTCCATCAGTTGCGATCCCATTCTTGGGAACCGAGCTTAATGGGACGAACTACAGGTTATGGTCTTCACTCATGGAGATCACGCTCGATGGTCTCCACCTCTAGGGACATGTTACTGGTGCCCGACCTTGTCCGCCGTCACCGATTCAGCCTCCTCCCAGATAGTCTACTTCGGCACCTCCTGCAGAAGATGAGGCCGCCAAGAAGGAGGCAGATGCCGCTATTGTTGCTGCTGACGCTGCTGATGAGGCCTTTCAGTATGCCATAGACGCTTTTGAGCGCTGGTATGCTGACGAGGCCCGTGTTCAAGCCATCCTGGTGGTCAGCGTCGATGACTCTATTCAGCCAGACATTGTTGGTCTGCGTGCCACTCGTCAGATCGAGGAGTACTTGCGCGAGCGATACCAACAGAGCAGCGATGCTAAGTTCTTTTCGCTCCAGCGTGAGTTGGAGACACTTCGCTAGGAGGACTCCTCCGTCGATGACTTCTTCCGAGCCCTGGCCAGTCTCTAGCGCCAGTTGGACGAGCTCGCTTCTCCGCTCTGCCAGGAGTGTCATAAAGTGCAGAAGGCGGATCGTGATCACCTTCGCCTTTATGACTTCGTTTGTCGTTTTCGCCCAGAGTTTGAGCCTATCAGGGCTCAACTGCTGAGCCACTCACCACAACCGATAGTTACCGAGGCTCTTTCGACCCTTCGTGCTGAGGAGCTTCGTCGCGGGTTAACAGCACAGTTTGTTCTGACTGTGCTTGTTACCCCTTCTTCTTCGACTACACCGCCGGTTTCTGCTTCGACTACTAGATCTTCTCACCGCTGCATTTGCTCTCTGTTTTTGCACCAAGCGGGGTTGGTGCAATTATTGCAAGAACTTCGGGCACGACTACCAGCGTTGTGCGGTGCGCAAAAAGCAGAACAAGGCACATGGATGACCCAAGGGGGGCAGGGAGGCCCTAACTCCTCGACGGGAGGATGCACCAAAGACGTCAGACCTTCTCGGAGGTGACTGCTCGCCAGCCTCACAGCTCTACTTCAGCAGCTCTCTCATAGCTCAGCAGGTTCTGCCAGTCTAGCTCAGACGTCTCCTCCAGGTACTTCTTGGGTTCTGGATTCTGGTGCCTCTTTTCACATGACACCAGACTCCATATCTCTCACTTCAGTAGGACCTCCTATTTTTCCTATCTCTGTTCAGACAGCTGACGGTACTCCTCTGTCTGTCAGCTGTCAGGGCACTCTTTTGTCCACTCACTTTTCTGTTCCAGCTGTTTCCCATGTTCCCCTGCTCACCATGCAGCTTCTCTCGACGGGTCAGCTCACCGATCTTGGTTGTAGGGTTGTTTTTGACTCTCACACCTGTTTCATCCAGGATCGACAGACAGGCATAGTACTTGGGACTGGCCGGCGCCGTAGGGATCGTCAGGTCTCTACATCCTTGATCACCTCAACCTTCCGTCCACTTAAGTTGCTCCTATCACCTCTACGACTACTTCCACCGCCACTGCTGCTACCACCTCTGGCATTTTTGCACAGTGGCATCATCATTTAGGTTACTTGTGTGGGTCCTGTCTTTCTTCATTAGTTCATAAGGGTGTTCTTGGACGTGTTACTATTGACACGTCTATGTTTTGTCAGGGTTGCAAGCTGGGCAAGCAGCTACAGCTTCCTTATCATTCTAGTGAGTCCTTATCTTCTCGTCCTTTTGACTTAGTTCATTTAGATGTATGGGGACCTGCGCCTATTATCTCTAAAGGCGGGCATAAACTTTATGTGATCTTCATTGATGATTATTCCCGTTTTACATGGATTTTTCCTATGTCTAATCATGGTCAGTTCCTTGCGATCTATTGTAGCTTTACAATGATGGTTCGTATTGAGTTTGATTCTCCCATCCATACTTTTCGCTGTGATTCTGCTGGCGAGTACTGTTCTGGCTCTTTTAGTCAGTTTCTTTCTTAGAAGGGCACTCTTTACCAATCTTCTTGTCCTGGTGCCCATGCTCAGAATGGGGTTGCTGAGCGCAAACATCGTCATCTGCTTGAGACTGCTCGCACTCTTCTCCTTGCCTCTCACGTTCCACCACAGTTCTGGGCTGAGGCAGTTTCTACGGCTGCATATCTCACCAATATGCAGCCTTCCACTGCTCTTAAGGGTGTCAGTCCTATAGAGCGCCTCTACTCTCGAGCCCCCCAGTACACTCACCTTCCTGTTTTTGGTTGTACTTGTTTTGTTCTGTTGCAGCCTCGTGAGCGCACTAAACTGTCGGCCCAGTCAGTTGAATGTGTGTTTCTTGGTTATAGTTCTGAGCATAAGGGTTATCGCTGCTGGGATCCTTCTCTTCGACGGATCAGGGTTTCATGAGACGTTGTCTTTGACGAATCTCGACCTTTCTTCTATCGAGATTCGGCTCCTCCTATTTCCACTGTTGAGTCGATTTCGTGGTTGTCTATTTCTGAGTTTTCACCCATTTCTCCACTATGACAGTCTTCACCTAGTCTGTCCGCAGTGGTTCCTTCTGTACCTCCGCCTCCGGTGTTACCTCCTGCAGCACCGCCTCTTGTTTCTTCAACACCACTGTCTCGCTTCTCTGGTATTCACTACTCTAGGCGTACTTGTCCTTCACTAGTCTCCTCTCCTGGTATCTTGCCGACACCCACATCTGATCCTCCTAATGATGCTCCTCATTACGTCCTTCTTGACCGAACATCCCTTCGACCTCCTGATCGTCTTGGATTTGCTCTGATAGCTCATGCTCTCTCTGTCACTGAGCCTAGTTCTTATCGTGAGGCTGCTCCTCATTCTGAGTGGCAGCTCGCTATGGCAGAGAAGCTTGATGCTCTTCGACGTATGGAGACTTGGGATATTGTGTCGACCCCTATGCATGCTCGTCCGATCACGTGTAAGTGGGTGTATAAGATTAAGACTCGGTCTGATGGTACTATCGAGCGCTACAAGGCTCGTCTTGTGGCTCGCGGTTTTCACTAGGAGTACGGTCGTGACTACAACGAGACTTTTGCTCCTGTTGCCCATATGACCACTGTTCGCACTCTTATTGCGGTTGCTTTGGTTCGCCGGTGGTCTATCTCTCAGCTCGATGTTAAGAATGCCTTTCTTAATGGTGTTTTGCATGAGGAGGTCTACATGTAGCCACCACTTGGGTATTCTGTTCCTGATGGGCATGTCTATCGTCTTTGTCGTGCTCTTTATGGCCTCAAACTGGCTCCTCGTGCCTGGTTTGTGCGTTTTACCTCAGTGATTACTGCTGTCGGTTTCACTGTCAGTTCCCATGATCCTGCTCTTTTTGTCCATGTTTCATCTCGGGGTAGGACACTACTTCTTCTGTATGTTGATGACATGCTCATCACTTGTGATGATTCCTCCTTCATCACATATGTGAGAAGCACCTCAGTGAGCAGTTTTTGATGACTGATCTTGGTTCTCTTACATACTTCCTTGGGATTGAGGTCTCTTCCAACAGAAGTATGTCCAGGATCTTCTTGACCGGTCTGGTGTAATATCCCGTATATCGGTAAGAGAGAAACTTGTTTGGAAGAGAAAAATTAAATTAAATTTAAGGATTCTGTTAGAATTGGGAATTTGGGCCTCCAGCCCAAGCTAAGGGCTGTCTTTGACCAGCCATGAAGTGGGCCATTAAGGGGAGGCGCCCTAAGGCCCATGGCCCAAGCTGCCCTTTTTCCTCCTAAAACCCTAGACAACCACCCTCACATCTGTAGCACGGTACTGTAGCGCCGCCCCAGGTACTGTAGCGCCGCCAGGTACTGTAGCACGCCCCATACACCCCTTCATCCTGCTGCCATTGGCCAAAAGGAAGAGGGAGAAAGGGATTGCAAGAGAAGAAAGGAGAAAGGAAGAGAAGAGAAGGGATCTTCTTCGGGGTGTTTGATCAGCGTCTTCCTAGGGTTCTACAAGGGTAACGAATACCGATCCTCGTCGTTTGATTAGTGGTAGATGCGATTTGGTTCATATTTGATTAGATCGAACTGCTGTGTTCAGAAAATCAATTCTGTCCAGAATGTTGCGGGGTCTGTTTCGTGGTTTTAGAAGCCGAATCTGAGATGATCATCTCCTAGAGTTATGTAGGTCTTGTTCTTAGCTTTCGTTGGCCGCCAAGATCACCTCATTCCGACTTTCGAGTCAAAAGTTATGATAGATTTATTATCTGCTGTCCAGAATCCTGACGAGAAATAGCAGTCTCTGTATAGGTTGATTTATGGCCTAGTTAGAGGGTGATTCAGAGGTCTTGCCCATAACAAATTTTGAAGGTGATATCGCTAGCTTTCAGTATTGATAAAGAACACCTCATTTGGATTTATAGATCAAACGTTATGCACTTTTCTTTGTGACTGTCCAGATTGTATGTCAGTCTGTCCAGTTTGTATGTCAGTTTCTATCTTTAATTTTGACCCGTGTGCCACTTTTTGTTAAAGACAATATATGAATGTCGTGCCAAATAAGTTATTGTAGATAATTCGATAAACTTTTCAGATTAATAAAGAATGTTCAATTTGGAGTTGTACAACAAAAGTTATGGATATTTTATTTTAGCCGATATTTCTGTCAATTATTTCAGTCAACAGATTTGAGCCGTGGGCCAAATTTTATTAGAGGCAAAATCTGAACTTTTGCCCAACTAGAGTATTGTAGATATGTCAGTTAAGAATCCATGGAAATTGGTCTCACCTCATTCCGAGTTCCAGACCAATAGATATGTCAATTACCGTGCTGCTGTCCAGAATTAAGTTATGTCGAAATTGTTGATTTCATTTTAAGTTTTGTATTAATGACTAGAGTCATCAGGGAAGCAGTGTTTAACGTCGATTAGTAGTGTTGGGTATATTATGTCCTTATTGAAATTATTTTACTTGTTTAGGAGGTGAAGCCTCGGGTTTAGGAGTATCACCTTTGCCGACTAACGCGTCGCATCGCGAAGGCAAGTACATTGCCACCCTTAATGATTGTGATTGATGAATGTTTATATGGTCATCTTTGTGATTTGGTATGATACGAGAGAAGATGGATTGTCTATGTTCTTTCATATGTGTTGAATCCATGTTTTGTTATCATGTCTTTCAATATTCGTATTTTATTCTATGCATTCATTATGCATGTTTCCTCCACGAAAGTGGATTGCAAGTCCCACCATTCCGGTGTAGGCGGTGTTGGACATTGTCATGTCCCGCCCACGGAGTGGATTTGAAAGACCCATTAATTCCGAATGGGCATGTAAGACCCATTAACTCCAAGATGGGCAATGTTGGACACCCGTATGAAACGTTCTTCATACGGAAGTGGATCCCGCATTTTTGTTAAGATGCGGGCTTGAGTGAACACCGACGGGTGTTTCATCGGCTATACCAGATATGCATGTGTGCAGTCCATTCCTTTGATTTTGAGCATTCATATCATGTCTTCATATGTAGTCGGTTGTGATGTGATCGAACCGATGATGAGATTGTCTTATTCATATTGAATGATTATCATATTGATATATGTACTTGCTGAGTCATGGACTCACTCTTGCGTTGTTTGTTTATTTTAGGTAACCCCTGATGTTGGCTCACTTGGGAGGGAGTAGACACGCACTACTCGTTCACATCACCCTATTCATGTTCAAGATTAAATTTAGTTCTATCTTACATTCGTTAATGATGAACTGTAATAATTAAATTATAATTGCTGAAGGAAGGATACCTTCTCCACATTGAGGTTGATTTATTACTGCATATGAACTTTCATTATCAATGAACTGAAATAAATAGTTTAGATGGTGAAGGAAGGATACCTTCATCATGTCCTGGTTATTTTGATACTATCATTAGTTGATTTTATTCAAATTCTCCGCAATATGGATGTATGTTAGATGTTTTAGGTGACATCTTGGCTTCCGAATAGCCATGGTGTTACAGTTGGTATCAGAGCGGGCTTTAGGTCCGTGGTAATTAAGTTATTAAATTGACACACTGTGCACAGTAGGTGGGGTTTGGGTAATCCATCGTATTCGTATTTCTAGTGGTGTGTTTCATCATATTGAACTGTTCTTGAATTTCTTACAGACTATCGTTCTTGTTGTTAATATGAACTAATACTATGATTGTCATGAGATGGTCCTGTATATTCATAATTGAGTATTTTGGTGAAGTGTGTTGTTAACGGATGATAAGAAGTGGAGATCGTGGTTGTTACTCCGATTCACGGGTTACACCAGCGCTCGCAAAGACGTGGTTAGAGGAGTAGTGACCCCAGCACCGTAGTTTCAAGTGTTAAGCGTGAGTTGCTTTAGAAAGTTGTTCTCTTCCTTGAATTCGATTTTGGCGCTTCTTGTCCCGTGGTGGTTGATGAATTTCTCCTGGGTTTGTGGTTCATGATAGTTTATGGTTTTCAATAGACTCCTCTTGGTTCTCTCAAACAATTATTGCTTTTCGACTGTTGAGTTGCTTTTACTACTTGTGATCGTTGTCAATTGGCAAGATTGATGTTTTCATGGTTGCTCCTTCTTTCTCATTGAAAAAAATGACTCATTTACTCGTTTGATAGCTTGGTTAGTGAGAGTTTCCCGCTGTAAGTTCGTTTGCATGGAAAAGCTTTTGCTTTATGTGTTTCTTTTGGATTACTCAACGTTGAAATTTGAAGTCTCTCTTTTGTCAAGTAAGACGTTAGAATCCTTTTGTGATGACTTGCCATGCTTAAAATGAGAAGTTATAACTAAACGAATAAATTGCTATGATGTGGGTTACCAAGTTGGGTTTTTAGCATGGTGCAAATCAATTATTCTTAACTACCATCCATGAAATTGAAATTTATTAATTTGAAATGTCCTTGTATTTGATACCGTGTATGTTAAATAAAGATTGTCCATATCCATTCGTAACCTATAGATCTTACATAAGAGCTAGATTTATCTATTTCTGGTATGCAAAAATTGTTGAAACTTGTATAAAGTACCGATGGGTCTGGTGTATCGATTCATGAAACCTTGTTTATAGGAAATTATGTTAGTGAATCTTTAATCATGTTTTGAAATGATTTCGAATAAAGGTGAAATGTGAATCTATGTTTATATTTGGTTATGTGATTGCAAATGGAATTAGTACCGTATGTATACACATGGTTAGTACAATCATCAATTGTTAATGAGTATTTGAAGAAGGTGTTGAGCAACACCAACAGTTGAGTAGATGAATTTCGTAAGTAGTCTTTGATAGCGTATGCGTTGTGATATTGTTATTGCTTAGCATAATCTGGTTATAATAAATTTGTTTCAACCTTGTGGTTTGTATTCCCTTTGGGAAGTTTTAGGATGGAGTAATAAAGTTTGATGATTCTTGGTACTAGTGTATGTTGTCGATGTTATTAAATCGTCAAAATGTGAGAATGAGGTTAATTCGTGGTAATTTGATCACCCATGGTGATATTCTCTAAATGATCAAATTTCAAGATTTGTATTCATGATCTTTTGGGGTTCAGCTTTATGTGGTAAATGAAGTTTATCGAGTAACGATATGTTACAAAGTTGCGATGGTTCTTGATGATGCAAGTGCTTCGATTTTGAATACTTATTTGTTCTTATCTGTTAAGGTTCGATATTCTATTCTTGTGAGGCTTATGCGTTCAACTATGGACTCCACTTATGTTCTGTGAGTTCATTGCTTAATTGGTTTCTTCTCTTGGTCCCATGTTCAAGTGAGTGGTGGATGAGTTTTCTAGTTGGTGAAAATCGTTTCCATTTGTCTCTTCTTTTGAGAAAGAATCAATTCATTCTTTTCACGTGGGTCTTTTGAATTGTTTTCTAATTGTTGTTGTGAAATTGATGTTAATACCCATAGTAATTTGATCGCCTTTGGTGATATCGTTCAGATGAGAATAATTCAAGTTTAGCTTTGTGATATTTTCTTTGAGCCCATGAATCATCCGGTAGCTGAAATTATTTTAAATAAATTAAGGTATTGGATTGTCCTGTTGTTTCTTAAGAGATTTGTGTGATTTAATTTTAAAGGCTCTTTGTCCGAGTTGGCAACGTGAGGTTGCAATCAAAGAAGTTATGTTGGTTCCTTTAAGAGGAGAATAATCTACTTGCTTTTCACAAATCAGAATTGAAAATGTTTCGAGTTTGGTGGTGAGATTATTTGGATCTCATGTTTCTTGTGTAGTTGAACTGCTCAACAAATATGACGTATTGAAGAATTTCATTGGTTCTTAATTAGTCCTTGTGGTTTGGACTAAAGATCTTATCTTGTACGTTGTGGCAAAGCGATGTTAGTCAAAAAAATTAATTTCGGTGTTAAAGGAAAGAGTGCAGAGGAATATTTGAGAATTTGAGTCAAGTTTTGTAACTTATGGTTATTTGAATTGTTCATAAACTTTTGCTCTTTACACTCAAGAGTTGTCGAGTTTCAATCGCAATGTCATTTCTCTTATTGGTGGTTATTTGCTATTCCCTTTTCGAGGATGCGTGCACTCATTGTGAACTCAATTTTTGTTTTCCCGCATCTTCTTTACAGATTATTTCTTTTGGTCTCGTGCTCACCGTGAGCAGCAGATTTTTTTCCTGTGTGGTGAAATTTGTTCTTGTTCGCCTCTTTCTTTTGAGAAAGGATCAACCGCTTTGTGTCAAAAGTTTACAAATCGTAAGTTGTTAATTGGTTTGGTGGTGGTTAAGTGATTGTAGGGGTGAGATTTTGCTACCCAGCTTATTGGAGGAGTAATAGAAGATGAGTTGGTTTTGACTGAGCCTCTTGGAGGGAAGTTGATTGAGATGGGATGTATGGTTTCAAGTAAAAGCGTATATTGTTCGACTAAGTAGGACCTATGGTATAGTGTAGTTCCAGAACTTTGGTTCATGTTGAAATGTTGGGGATTATCAAATGTATGGAAACCTTAATCAATGTTATAGAGTAAAACAATTGGAAAGTATTGCGATGTTGTGTGAGTGATTCCTGATGATGTCAATGAGTGAGTATTTCGGATTTGTGGGGATGTTAGAGATTTAATCCGATGATTTCACTATTTGTTATAAGAGGAATTCGTTGTAGAGGTCTCGGAGGTTAAATTTGGGCTTTTCATTTTCATGCTAGACTTTTGGTCGCCCAAAGATTTGCGTGTAGAGGGGATAGAAAACTGGAGTATTCTGAGTAGCGGAATGATTGTCGATAGAACTCTTTTGATGTAGTTCATGAGCGGGTGTACTGAGGATTCTGACGTGTTATTCTTGAAAGTTGGAGGTGATAATATTGCATGAGTTTTTGAGGTGCTTTGGTGCCTTCTATCAAATTAATGTCATCAGTTGAAGGAGTTCTCTAGAGTGTTCAGTGGAATCAATAGAGTCTCTCTACAAAGGTGTGGATGATGTATTTCGGTTTAAGCCTAATTTGAGGATGTTAAACTAAGAGGTTTGAGCCTGTGTGGTATGCGATGAATTCAAATTCCAAGGTCTGAGAGAGATTTTATTCCAAAAAGTGAAACTAAGAAAAAAAATGTCTTTTTGAGTAGTGAAGCGTTTTCTTTATTCTCACATGAGCTTTGTGTTGTTGGCTGATGTCCTTGGCAATTTGAGTTGGCACTGCACTAGTATGTATGTTTCTTTCCAATTCAGCAAAAAAATATATAAATAAATAAATAATAAAGGAAGTTTTTTATTCGGGCATTCAAAATGATTCCTCCTTTGGTTTTCGTGGTGTTCATTCGTAAACTGCCTATTTAGAAAGTGGAATTGTTTTCGTGATGAACTGTCAAATTTGGGATTTTACACTTTTGGTGAAGAGTTAGTATTGCGTGGTTGCGATGAGGACTCTATTTCAGTTGGCTTCTTTTGAGAATTGGTGGTTTAGGAACCAGCTCATTGTACACTCTTGTTTAACTGAGTTGTCCTTTCTTAGATGAAGAGTTCGATTTTGAGCCCGTTGTGTGTTTTCGCACCAAAGGGAGTTTGTCTCAGTTCATTCGCCGTTTCCAACAATGGCGTAAATTAGGAAGTTGGCGACGCTTGACCGCCTAAGGTCCATATGCGAAGAACGCAACATCTGCTTGTGTTCGTGCCGAGTGAGTAGTGGGCCATTCAAAGTTTGAGTTTTCATTAAAACGTTGACCATCGAGTAAGGTCTTACATTCGATCCTCTTCGATGAGTATACTTGGAAAGTTCGGGTTGAGTGTTAGGACAGTGTCGCTTTACATCTTTGTGTTGTGGTCTCCTCAATTCGGAGAGGCCATTTGGGAGTTGGAGTTTCGATGCGTGAGCGTTATCGGGTTTGATCACTTCAGCACGTGGTTACCGTTAATAGTTCTCGATTGTGGTTGTCCTTTCGCAAGAAGATCGTGTGAGGATTCGGGCCTAACTGTTTAAGGGGGTAGAATGTAATATCCCGTATATCGGTAAGAGAGAAACTTGTTTGGAAGAGAAAATTAAATTAAATTTAAGGATTCTGTTAGAATTGGGAATTTGGGCCTCCAGCCCAAGCTAAGGGCTGTCTTTGGCCGCCATGAAGTGGGCCATTAAGGGGAGGCGCCCTAAGGCCCATGGCCCAAGCTGCCCTTTTTCCTCCTAAAACCCTAGACAACCACCCTGTTACTGTAGCACGGTACTGTAGCGCCGCCCAGGTACTGTAGCGCCGCCAGGTACTGTAGCACGCCCCATACACCCCTTCATCCTGCTGCCATTGGCCAAAAGGAAGAGGGAGAAAGGGATTTCGGCAAGAGAAGAAAGGAGAAAGGAAGAGAAGAGAAGGGATCTTCTTCGGGGTGTTTGATCAGCGTCTTCCTAGGGTTCTACAAGGGTAACGAATACCGATCCTCGTCGTTTGATTAGTGGTAGAAGCTATTTGGTTCATATTTGATTAGATCGAACTGCTGCGTTCAGAAAATCAATTCTGTCCAGAATGTTGCGGGGTCTGTTTCGTGGTTTTAGAAGCCGAATCTGAGATTATTATCTCCTGGAGTTATGTAGGTCTTGTTCTTAGCTTTCGTTGTCCGCCAAGATCACCTCATTCCGACTTTCGAGTCAAAAGTTATGATAGATTTATTATCTGCTGTCCAGAATCCTGACGAGAAATAGCAGTCTCTGTATAGGTTGATTTATGGCCTAGTTAGAGGGTGATTCAGAGGTCTTGCCCATAACAAATTTTGAAGGTGATATCACTAGCTTTCAGTATTGATAAAGAACACCTCATTTGGATTTATAGATCAAAAGTTATGCACTTTTCTTTGTGACTGTCCAGATTGTATGTCAGTCTGTCCAGTTTGTATGTCGTTTCTATCTTTAATTTTGACCCGTGTGCCACTTTTTGTTAAAGACAATATATGAATGTCGTACAACTAAGTTATTGTAGATAATTCGATAACCTTTTCAGATTGATAAAGAATGTTCAATTTGGAGTTGTACAACAAAAGTTATGGATATTTTATTTTAGCCGATATTTCTGTCAATTATTTCAGTCAACAGATTGAGCCGTGGGCCAAATTTTATTAGAGGCAAAATCTGAACTTTTGCCCAACTAGAGTATTGTAGATATGTCAGTTAAGAATCCATGGAAATTGGTCTCACCTCATTCCGAGTTCCAGACCAATAGATATGTCAATTACCGTGCTGCTGTCCAGAATTAAGTTATGTCAGAAATTGTTGATTTCATTTTAAGTTTTGTATTAATGACTAGAGTCATCAGGGAAGCAGTGTTTAACGTCGATTAGTAGTGTTGGGTATATTATGTCCTTATTGAAATTATTTTACTTGTTTAGGAGGCGAAGCCTCGGGTTTAGGAGTATCACCTTTGCCGACTAACGCGTCGCATCGCGGAAGGCAAGTACATTGCCACCCTTAATGATTGTGATTGATGAATGTTTATATGGTCATGCTGTGATTTGGTATGATACGAGAGAAGATGGATTGTCTATGTTCTTTCATATGTGTTGAATCCATGTTTTGTTATCATGTCTTTCAATATTCAGTATTTCATTCTATGCATTCATTATGCATGTTTCCTCCACGAAAGTGGATTGCAAGTCCCACCATTCCATTGTGGGCGTGTTGGACATTGTCATGTCCGCCCACGGAGTGGATTTGAAAGACCCATTAATTCCAGAATGGGCATGTAAGACCCATTAACTCCAAGATGGGCAATGTTGGACACCCGTATGAAACGTTCTTCATACGGGAAGTGGATCCCCGCATTTTTGTTAAGATGCGGGCTTGAGTGAACACCGACGGTGTTTCACCGCTATACCGATATATGCATGTGTGCAGTCCATTCCTTTGATTTTGAGCATTCATATCATGTCTTCATATGTAGTCGGTTGTGATGTGATCGAACTCGATGATGAGATTGTCTTATTCATATTGAATGATTATCATATTGATATATGTACTTGCTGAGTCATGGACTCACTCTTGCGTTGTTTGTTTATTTTAGGTAACCCCTGATGTTGGCTCACTTGGGAGGGAGTAGACACGCACTACTCGATCACATCACCCTATTCATGTTCAAGATTAAATTTAGTTCTATCTTACATTCGTTAATGATGAACTGTAATAATTAAATTATAATTGGTGAAGGAAGGATACCTTCTCCACATTGAGGTTGATTTATTACTGTATATGAACTTTCATTATCAATGAACTGAAATAAATAGTTTAGATGGTGAAGGAAGGATACCTTCATCATGTCCTGGTTATTTTGATACTATCATTAGTTGATTTTATTCAAATTCTCCCGCAATATGGATGTATGTTAGATGTTTTAGGTGACATCTTGGCTTCCGAATAGCCAGGGTGTTACATCTGGTCTGATTGACACTCGCACCGCTGAGACTCCCATGGAGTTATCCCTCCAGCTTTGTGCCACTGATGGCGATCCTCTTGAGGATCCTACTCGATATCGTCATCTTGTTGGGAGTTTGGTGTATCTTGTGAGCACTCGTCCTGATATTGCTTATGCTGTTCATATCTTGAGTCAGTTCATGGCTCGTCCTACCCATCTTCACTACAGTCACCTTCTTCGTGTTCTTCGCTACTTGTGCAGGACCATCTCTCGTCGTTTGTTCTTCACTACTCCGATGCGACCTGGGCTAGTGATCCTTCTGATCGTTGTTCTCTTTCTGCTTACTGTGTTTTTTTTTGTTCCTCCCTGATTGCCTGGAAGACTAAGAAGCAGACTGCAGTTTCCCATTCGAGTGCAGAGGCTGAGTTGAGAGCTATGGCAGCACTGACAGCAGAGATTACTTGGTTGAGGTAGTTACTTGCAGATTTTGGAGTACCTGTGATGGGACCCACGACTCTTTTGTCTGACAGTACAGGTGCTATCAGTATTGCCCGGGACCTAGTGAAGCATGAGCTCACTAAGCACATTGGTGTGGATGCTTCATACACTCGCTCACAGGTGCAGGAGGGAGTACTTGCTTTACAGTTTGTACCATTAGAGTTACAGGTTGCTGACTTCTTCACGAAGCCACAGACTAGGGCACAACATTTGTATTTTCTCTCCAAACTCAGTGTGTGTGATCCACCATGAGTTTGAGGGGGGGTGTTAGAATAGGACTCTTGTATATGGTTTCCTTATCTGTATATGGCAACCCTTTTGTACTCCCTATATATATTGCCCATTGGGCCTCTTGAATAGATGAACACATTATTCATAACACTTTGCATGCTAAAAGATGTCCATCCTTCTCATAAAATGTGCAATGGTGTAAAGGTCTACTAGAAGACACAGTCCGAGAGGACGAAGCACCATTTTCGCTCGAAGAATAAGTCTCTTGGGACACACTAGAAGAGCCACCATCACTACTTGCCCTCATGTCGGCACTAGGCTCACATATGCCATTAGATAGACAATGTGTGTTCCTAAAAGCTCGACACCACACTCGACACTCGTGTTTGACATGGCGAAAGTAAGAGTCAACAATGTGTCCATCTCTTTGCGAGATGTAGTACCATGTGAGGAAGAAGCATCCTTGTCTTTAGAAGTCCCATGGACAGCACGAGAAGAACCTACAAGAGTCGCACTTGCTAAGGAAGAGCTACTCAAAGTAATGGCACAAGTGCCAACATCAAATGACTCACAGTCATCACGAGAAGACTTCAACTCCAAATGCAAAGAAACAAGAGATATATTGAAAACATCAATCTCACATGACTTGGCGCACATATCATGGTGCACTCTCTTCAAAGAGTCAAGCTCATTTCTCAAGGCAATGCAAGATATGTAAGAGATTAATGATACTTTCCTAGTAAGCATGCAATTCAAAGTATCAAATCTATTTTCTAAGCTAGCACAATTCTTGCAAGAGACTAAACTATCCTTAAGCAAATTTTCATACTCTAAGCACATGCTACAAGAGCTAGCTCCAATCTTCACAATTTCAGCCCTAGCCTTATCTAATTTCTCAAGATGAATGAAATTAGTCAATTTTAACTTCTCAATTTCAGCAAACATGCCTACACAAAAATCACAAACATTTCTAACCATGGACTTAAGATTGCTTACTTCCAACCTAGCACTATCAACATCAATCACTAGGGAATCATGAGCAACCCTAAGCTTGTCATTTTCATCATGTAAAGCAGTACAAGGATTACATGGCATAGAAGCATTGGATTTCAACAATTCATTTTTAGATTTTAGAAATGCAAGAGAATCGTTCAAGTTATCCATGTCTACAAGAAAGGAATCAAAAGAATAAAACGAGGTTTTCACTTTTGCAAGATCATGAGACAAATCACCACTCTCTTTCTAGCAGTTTCACTTTCATCCTAAGAGCATGCATTTTAAGTTCATAGGACACTAAGCCATCAATAAGTTTTTCTTTACTCACCTTGCTTAGCTTGAGCAGGGGATCTGTGAGGACCCCGGTTTATTTGGCTTGTAATGCTTAACCAACCACCTGGCCCTAGCATCACAAATCAAATAAACCAAGCCTCGAGATATGTATACTTCCCAGAACTGCAATATACACACCTCTTCACAAAATTATGCATCAATTCCATACACGAGAGGTTACAATATCAAGACTTCATAATATATAACAGATTGAACTACAAGATAAATAACAAACTACACAGCGGAAGCAAAAGCCATAAGATGGCGATAAACAAAAGAGCCAATTAGTGTGCCTTTACCCACAAGGCAACCAACCGGGCCGCCAAGCTAGTCGTCAAACCCGCAGCACATCTCACAAAAGAGAAACCCTTGGGGCTCACCTTCTTCCTCTGCAACAAAAACATTAAGCAAAGCATCTGAGTACAAAAATTGTTTTTGTACTCGCAAGACTGACGTGTAAGGGTAATGAACTATAATTTAACTACATGCAAGCTTTATTTAAGTGGAGGGGCTCTGACTTACTTTTAGCATAAAGCCAGTTTTCTTTTGCAATAAGGTAATAGTTTGAAGGCAGTTTTAACAATTCAAATTTTATTTGCAGAAATAACAGCGATACAGTAAGTAGTAACAAAAAGACATCCTGGAGATGACCAACCCAATGGCCATCACAACAATAGTTTGAACACCCGTTCATACCAACCCAATGGCCATCACAACAATAGTATGAACACCCGTTCATACCAACCCATCAAGTTTTAATTAAAAGGTTGTAGTCTAACTCTTGAAAAGCTTACCCAAGCGTGTCCATAACCTAGGACGAGGCTATTCGAATAGTTTTAAACCCTGCAGGGGTGTACCAATGTACCCACACATTTAGACCGCCTTTCCACCAGCCACGGTTAGCATACATCCTTTGGTATGCAGGCACGGCTAAGTCTAACAAGACGTTTTCCAATGGATTGAGCTAATCAAGAGTCGCACGTATGGGCGTTAACCCTTAGTGATCTGTCGACGAAATATGGATCACAAGGACCCATACGTGGAGTAAGAGACACCGGCCTCGGCGGGCGCTCCACTCCCCACAAACATGTCCATGTTGCATATATCCCATATGCAACCCACCACGCGACTCATTAATTAACACCCCCCAAAGTACTTAGTCAAGAGAGGTCCCATACCCTCTAGTGTGGTTAGCACGCACCAAAATGCTTGGATAACAGGTACTCACAAGTAGTTCGGTCCTTAATTGACCCGGGCACCATTCCAGTCACACCCAAATTCACACCATCTTACCATTGTGCCCAAGTCGAAATCATTTTGTTTTCATTTTTAGTTTTTACAAATAAACATAGCACAGAGGTTGAAATATAAAGTCATAATAAGTTTGTGTGATCAAGGTTATCGACTAAATCGATAACCGCCCAATTCTACCAGATCTAAGCATTGCTAAGCATTAAATCGTAAAGACAAATAAAAGACCTAAATCATTCACCGGCTCTAATTCACCAAAGGAGAATAGTATTCCTAAGGTAGTGGCAGAGGTGAACAATTTTCGTGGCAACAATGCAATAGGATTAACTACCTCTAATCGACAAAATTAATCATTGACACAAAAGCATGCATACGCATTTAGTAAAACAAAGTATTAGATTTTAAAAGTAATGGGATTGAGTGGATATGATCAAACTGCTTGCCTTTGCCTTGCTAGAGATATTCGACTTGCTGTAGAGGATCACTCTCGTAATCAATGTCATCTAACGATAAAAACTGCCAAAGCGAAAAACAGCGAATAAATACCAGAATGCCGAAAGTCTCCAACAAATAAGAAATAATACAGAAGAAAGGTAATAAATTTGAGACATAAATTATTTGATTTAGAGTTGAATTGAATTGGTTATGAATCACTGAAATTGAGATTATAACATAAGGTCTATTGTTATTGGACACGCATACCCCCTAATTCTCACAAGTACTCTCTCTCTAGGCATTCTATGAATAGATCCACGATGATCATACAGTCAAAATCAATTCTCTTATATGTTCTCCTCTTAGTTACTTGACTTACTGGCATTATCTGAAAGTGCAGTCTGCTAGCTGAAAGTCTACAACTAATTGACCTTCTAATATTCTTAGGCTAATTACTTAAATTAATCACTAACTGATTTACTAACCATTTACCTTAAACTGTTATACCAAGTTAATCTAGGTGTATTCTGTCCACAATTTAAAAAGGCTCATTTCTTGATTAACAACAAGACTACTACAGACTTGTCTTCGAAATTTTTTTTGTTCATAACAGTCCAGTGCTCACTAACTACTACGCTAACCAATCATCTAAAGTCACTCTCTAAAAACATAAATCAAAATTTAATATCCAACCTCATGTTTAAACTCAATGCACTAATCCCTTTTGTTTAACACTTAACCTCTTTGATCTAACCTCCCGAGTGAAAGGTCCATTAACAGTTAACCGTCCCTTTTAAGCAATCCACTAACATCAGTACTACAACCATGCACCAATGAGACCACTATACTTAAAGTTGGGCTGTGTTCTCCCAATCACAAAACCAAGTACGACTGGCTTCTTAAATACCTGAACTAATCACCTATTTAACTTAAACAAATAAGTGTTATATGACTTGTATGTAGCCGAAACCCTACAAAATGGATTCAGCTAGCTAGACCACTAAATGCCAAAAACTGACAACAAACTTGTCTTTGCTAGTGAAAAGATAACAGTACACCAATCAAATCTTGTTAACCCTCAAAGTCCTAAATCAATCACTTGTTCAAACGCCTATAATAGAACATCTTCCAGAATTAAGGTGCTAATCAAGCCATTTTCTCACTGGAAACCACTTCATCAAGTGTCAATTAGGTTGGGTAACCTAAAAGTAAATCAAAAATGGCTTAAGGACAAAGGCATTCAGAAGATCCTTCTAATGGGCACTCCTACTTAGAGAGGGGTAACTTCAGAGATGCAGAACAGGGGTGGTCAGCACAGGGGAAAACTTGGCCGAGGCTAGTCGCCGGCGAGGGAGTGGTCGTGAGGCGAAAGTGATCCCAAAAATGGGTTGCTCCGAGGTCAACGAGGCTAGGGGTGGCGGTTTTGGGACTCTGCCGGCACTAAGGCGGCGCGGCCAAGGCGAGCGGCGGCCGGCCATGGGGGTGAAAGGAGGGCGACGGCGCCGGGTGGAGTTGAAGCAAAAATAGAGGGAGCATGGTGGCACGGGGAGGTCCAACGGCGGCAGCGACCTGGGGAGGACAAGAGAGTGGGTGAGTGATGGAGGATGATAGGGGGATGTCTAGTGATGCTCACGAAGGGAGGAATTGAGCCAGGGATCGCCGGCGATGAGGTATTGGCCACGGTGGCGACTTTGGCCTGAACTGGGGAAGAAAGCTCGTGCACGGCTCCTCGGTGGCGTATTCTCCAAATCAACCAGGGGGTTGGGCTCCTGGGGTGATGAGGCACTGTGTGACGAGGTGGGCGGAGCTCGGAGCTCACCGGAGTAGCCGGAGGGCTTGGAGGCGGTGCGGCGGGTCCGAGAGCGGCTTTCAGGGTGTCGCTCGATTGGGCTCAGGGAAGAGGGGAAATGGAGGGTGAGTGGTAGGTGGAGAAAAAGGGCGTCGAGGGCAGCTCCTCGGTGGTCTACAAGGGCCGGCACGGAGGCGGCGGAAACGGGAGCGACGACATGGCAGTGATGCTCCCCGGTCATGTCGCGGGGACAAAAAGCGACGCTAAAGGGACGACGCGGGAACAGGGGCGAGGCAGTGACGGTGGGGCCATGGCGAGGGCATGCTGAGGCGACAGGAAGGTGAGGTGAATGATTCGTGGTCGGGCGTGGCGGAAACGGGCAACCGAGGGCGCGAGTGCGGTGGCGGGGGCGGCGTTCGCGCGGGGAAGAAGACAAGCGGCCGGCGGGACCCACCAGTCAGCGACACAAGGAAGGGCTGGGTCGGGTTTCAAATGAGTGGACAGATCTCGACCGTCGGATCGAGATCGGAGGGTTCATGGCGCTGGCGACAACCGGCAGTCCGAACGATCCACCCATCCAGGCCGTTGATTTGAAAACGGACGGCTCGCGATGCGCTAATCAGGTGCGGCTGAGTCAGGTGCAGCTAGATGGTTCGATCAAGTCGAGTCGGCTCGGTCGGACCAGAGGTTGGGTCCGGTCGGAGTTAGGTCCGAGCCCAAGGAACAGTGCAAGGAGGTTTGACTGGGTTTTAATTCAAAGCTCCTACTTTGACCGAGCTTCAAAATATAGCAAATAAATTTCAAAAATTCTGGAATTTTTCAGGGAGGTTCCTAGGGTTACCAAGTGACCAAATAAAATTTTAAACTTCATTTTTTAAGAGTTATTTTCTTATTTTAAATTCAAACTTACAACAAGTTATTGAAGCAAGTTTGAATTTTCTGTGGACTGAATTTAGCTCCAAAAATTTGGGAAAAATTATATTTATTCAAGATAATTATTATAAGATTTAAATAAATTATTTCCAGAGTTTTTACTGAAGTGAATTCTTCCCAAAATTATTTTAAGTGCATGCCCTTGATGTTTGGACTTTCAAATTTCTATTTTGACTAACTGTTTTGAGGTAGCAAATTATTTCTAGAATTTGCGAACTTTTGAAGGTGAGTTTGTAAGGTGTTACAGAACCTAGGAAAAATACTTCCAGGCACTGCTCACATGTTTTTCTTTGTATTTTAAATTCAAACATGCAAATCAAATGAAAACCAATATTCTCCAAAACTCCAGAAAATTTCGAACAACCATAAGAGAGCAGATGAAACCCAATCAAGGTATTCTCATATTTGAGTCCCACGGTGTTTTCAAAATAGAAATTTAGTTTGTAGTTACGAACTCGAGAACGTATATTTTCAAGTTTGAATTGGAGAAGGAGTATAGGATTTCCAAGGTTAATTGCTATTCTTCACAATCAAAAGACTTTCGACATAGGGTTTAACCCCACTCCGAACTAAGTTTCAAAATTTTGACAAACTTTTATTTTGTTTAAAAATTTTCATTTCTAGATTTTGAAAAACTAGGATGTAACCTAATTGCTTAGCAACAAAAAGTTTTAAAAAGGTCCAAAATTCCATAAATGCACAGTAGATGCATAGCTAATCCAACTTAAGGATTTTGGGCTGTTACAGGATCGTCCTCGGCTCATCATGACCATCCTCCAAAAGCTCTCCATCACAATCATCCTTGATCGCCACTCTACACTAAAAGGGATATGGGTATGCTACGATAACCACAATTCAAAAATCTACCATGTAAATCAGGATGCTAAGCAAGTAGATGATCACAAATCGTTACCGCCAGACGCGCAGTGCAACGGAAGACGAGTTGGAGCAGCCTGGTCCAATGAAGAGCGCGTCGATGAAGTGGTCGTAGTCGATCGTCCAGCGTCCTCGTGAGTCGATTGCCTCCTCCAGCAACCTCTAATGTTCCTTGTGAAGATCGCGGATCGTCCTCAAGCGCAATAACAACTGCAGTAGAACATCTGCGGTATCCACACGTCCAGAGCAGGAACAACCGAACACCGGTGTGCGAGCACCAAGTCGCACAACGGGGCTCTCTTAGGAAGATGGCGTCTAGGGTTTCGGTGGAGCAACTTACGTCTCTCACGTGTCTATAATAGCCTCAAGCATCTCCTTATGTAGTGCCCCATGATGGATCCTATCCGAACACGTTTGACGAATCGTATTCGTACTGGTTTGTTCCAACTCGTTAAACGTGTGACCCGTTAGGTTTATCCGTATTCTTTTGTGACTCGGAAACACCTTTTCGACCACGAGTCGTAGCGGTCCCTCGCTGGACATAACTATTCCCGGATACACACAAAATATATCAGATGAACCTTAATGCAATATGATCTATGACTAGGTCCTCATCACTGACGACCAACTCGTACCTCATCACGACTAGTCTGTATTCAAGTATGACCAGTTTGTAACTCCTTATGACCAGTTAGTACTTAAGTACGACCAGTTCGTATTTAGTCTCAACCAGTTCGTAACTCCTTACGACTAGGTTTCAACCACCCTGTGATTACGTTCGACCAGTCTATGACCAGCTCGTATCTCCATACGACCATCCTGTAACTAATCGAACTAAGCGATCTACTCGTGTATTCTCCCTTTGCCTAACGATATCTGGTTTGAACTCCAGGTGAGATATTTGTCATCCATGGACTGTTCAATACTTTCTCGATCGAGTATCAGATAACCTTATGTAGTCGAACTCTTTTACCACGAGTGGCATGGCCATGCACTTTCTGTATCCAACCACTTCAAGGGGCCCAGAGATAGTCTCTCCTGTTATGTTTGGAGGGGCAAATCCCACATCCGACCAGTCGCATCCCTCTGCATGTTTCATAGCATACCTGAAAGCTACCATTATGACTACCCAGTTACGAGTAGTATTTTGGCAACCCCCTAAGAGTCCTATGACACATGTAGGGAACCATGCTGATCTAGATCTAAGGATTATACATCATCATTGCTTGAGACCAACTAATGACACATAGAATCATAACAATCTAAATAGTGTCTCAAGGTGGGTCGATCCAGCCTCATGTTTTGTAACATGCGTTCACATTATTGATTCGATATCCCCATATCCATGACCAGTGAAACATTGTCATCAATTAATACATGTGCTAGTCGTAGAGTCACTGGTGTTCCGACCAACGACATTTGACTAGGGATACTTTTAGAATGGCATCATATAAGTTAAAGAGTTTCACCAACAACTCACATACTCGTTGATCTATATAACTGATGATTCATTCCAGGAACAGAATAAAATTTATTCAATAACTCATAAACATAGACGTCATACAATCATCTCCATGATTGCCTCTAGGGCATATCACCAACAATTTCCCACTTGCACTAGAGTCGATCGTACAGGTATCGAATACCTATAGCTCTTGTGTGCGCCTCATGCTTAGGTTGTGGGAGAGGCTTTGTCAAAGAATCAACAATATTCAAATCCGTGTGCACTTTGCATATCTTCACATCACCTCTTTCAACGATCTCGTGAATGATGTGATATCGTCCAAGTATATGTTTGGACTTTTGATGTGATCTAGGTTCCTTAGCTTGTGCAATGGCTCCACTATTATCACAATAGAGATCCACTGGACTGGAAGCACTCGAAACCACACCTAGTTCATTAATGAACTTTCTAATCAATACGACATCTTTTGTAGCTTCCGCAACAGCAATGTATTTAGCCTCTATTGTAGAATGAGCAACCGTTCCTTGCTTAGGACTTTTCCAGCTTACTACTCCTCCATTCAAACAAAACACAAACCCAGACTGCGATCTGTAGTCATCCTTGTCGATTTGAAAACTAGCATCGGTGTAACCATTTACGACCTACTCTTTCCTCACCACCAAATATAATGAATGCATCCTTAGTCCTTCTTAAGTACTTAAGGATATTCTTTACTGCTATCCAGTGATCTTCACCTGGATTTGACTGATACCTGCTCGTAACACTGAGAGCATACGACACATCTGGTCGTGTGCACAGCATGGCATACATGATAGATCCTATAGCCGAAGCATATGGGATTCTACTCATTTTGTCTCCCTTATCAGTGGTCGTAGGATACTGAGTCTTGCTAAGATTAATATCTTGTGACATGGGCAAGAAAACTTTCTTAGAATCTTGCAAGTTGAACCGTTTCAACACCTTGTCGATGTACACATCTTGGCTTAATCCAATTAGCCTCTTAGATCTATCTCTATAGATCCTTATATCAAGAACATATGCTAAATCTCCCAAATCTTTCATAGAGAAACTATTTCTCAATGAAATTTTAACAGATTCAAGCATAGGAATGTCATTTTCGATCAGTAGTATGTCATCTACATACAATATCAGAAACACAAGTTTGCTCCCACTAACCTTCTTGTAAATACAAGGTTCTTCTTCGTTCTTGATGAAGTCAAACCCTTTGACCACTTCATCAAAACAAATGTTTCAACTCCGAGATGCTTGGTTTAATCCATAGATGGACTTATTAAGCTTGCATACCTTTCCAGCTTCCTTTGGATAGATAAAACTCTCAGGATGTGTCATGTACACATCCTCACTTAGGTTTCCATTTAGGAAAGCCGTTTTGACATCCATTTGACATATCTCATAGTCGAAATATGCAACAATAGCTAGAATGATCCGGATAGACTTAAACATAGCGATGGGCAAGAAGGTTTCATCATAATCAACACCTTGAATTTGTTTGAAACCCTTTGCGACCAGTCGTGCCTTATGATTGTGAACATTTTCATCTATATCTATCTTTTTCTTAAAAATCCATTTGCACTCAATGGTTTTAACACAATCAGGTAGATCAACTAAGTTCCAAACTTGATTATCATACATGGACTTTATGTCGGATCTCATGGTTTCAAGCCATGACTCAGATTCTGGGTCCACCATCGCTTTCGAATAAGTTTTAGGCTCATCATTATTCAACAATAATACGTCATGCCCATATCTTATAGGCAATTGACATGGCCTTTTAGATCTTCGTGGGGTTGATGCTTCATCTACAGGTTGAACAACATTTTGTTCATCATGTAGAGGTTCAGCAGGAGTAGAAATATTTTCAGATGTTTCCCGAATTTATTCGAGTTGCACCTTGCTCCCACTGACTCCTTTTGAAAGAAACTCTTTCTCCAAGAAGACACTATTACGGGCAACAAACACTTTGTTTTCTTCCCACTTATAAAAGTAATATCCTTTAGTTTCCTTAGGATATCCCACAAAGAAGCACTTATCCGACTTGGGTGTGAGTTTATCAGACATCAAACATTTGACATATGCCTCACAACCCCATACCTTAAGAAAAGACAATCCAGGACACTTCACAGTTCATATCTCATATGGTGTCTTCTCTACTGTTTTTAATGGAACCCTATTTAAAGTAAAAGCGGATGTTTCTAGAGCATATCCCAAGAATTACAATAGAAGATCAGATTGGCTCATCATTGACCGAACCATATCCAACAATGTTCGGTTTTGTCGTTCTGACACCCCATTCCATTGAGGCGTTCCCAGCGGAGTAAGTTGTAAAACAATTCCACATTTCTTTAGATGATCACTAAACTCATGGCTCAAATATTCACCTCCAGATGAGATCTTAGATATTTGATTGTTTCGCCAAGTTGATTCTGTACCTCATTCTGAAATTCTTTGAACTTTTCAAAAGATTCTGACTTATGTCTCATCAAATAGACATAGCCATATCTACTGATGTCATCAGTAAAAGTTATGAAATACTGAAAACCACCTCTGGCAGAAGTGCTCATTGGTCCATATACATTTGTATATATAAGGGCCAACAGGTCACTCGCCCTCTCACCTCTAGTCGTGAAATGTGCCTTTGTCATCTTGCCAAGTAAACAAGATTCATATGTTTCAAATGATTCAAAATCAAATGAGTTTAGAAGACCATCTTTATGGAGCTTCATCATGCGTTTCTCATTTATATGACCTAAAGAACAATGCCAAATATAAGTGAGATTCATATTATCAGGTCGAAGTCTCTTAGCATTAACGTTATACATAGGCATATCCTCAAGATTCAAAATATACAATCCATTCACCAATGGAGCATGGCCATAAAGCATATCTTCAAAATAAATTGAATAAATAATTGTTCTTTATTCTGAACTCATAACCTTCTACTCTTAAATAAGAAGCAGAAATAATATTTTTGCTTAAGGCTAGAACATAATAACAATTATTTAATTCCATAACTAATCTTGAAGGTAAAGCTAATGGTAAAGTGCAAATAGCTAATGCAGCAACTCTTGCTCTATTGCCACCTTAAGATCAACATCTCCTCTTTCCAAGCTTCTACTCCTTATCAGTCTCTGCATCGAATTGCAAATATGAGCAACCGATTCGGTATCAAATACCCAAGAACTGGTCGGAGAAGTGGCAAGATTAATTTGTATAACATTTATACCTGAACTGGAAGTCTTACTTCCTTTATTCTTTTTCGTTTCTGCCAAGTACTTCTTGCAATTTCTCTTTCAATGTTCAGTCTCATGACAATGGTCACATTCTATGTCAGGCTTAGGACCCAGCTTGAGCTTCTTAAGCTTAGCCTTGAGACTCTCGATCTCATCTTGAGTATTTCGTTTTCCTTTACCCTTTCCCTTCGACTTACCCTTCTTCTTGAAGCTAGTAATCTTTTGAACCATCATCACATGATTAGATCTTTTCTTCATGCTCTCCTCAGCACCCTTAAGCATGCCATGCAACTTGGTCATTAACTTCTCCATGCCATTCATATGAAAATTCAATATGATAGGCTCAAAGCTCGTAGGGAGCGATTGGAGAATCACATTAGTAGCCAACTCTTGGCTAAGGGGAAAATCAAGCTTTTCCAAGCTCTCAATGAGACCAATCATTTTGATCACATGGGGACTGACCGGGTTACCTTCTGACAGCCTACAAGAAAACAATGCCTTAGAGGTGTTAAACTTCACTGCCCTTGCTTGATCCTAAATCATACCCTTCAGACTCACAATCATATTGTAAGCATCCATGGTCTCATATTGCTTCTGAAGCTCAGAGTTCATGGTAGCAATGCTTCTCATAAGCAATCTTTTCAACACGTGGTGCATCGGCACTCGGATCCTCGGGATAGGAACCCTCTAGAATATATTCCTTCTTTTCTTGTTTGAGAACTATTATCATATTACGAAACCAGTCAATGAAGTTTGAACCATTCAACTTTTCTTTCTCAAGAATAGATCTGATGAGGACATCAACCCTAAGGATGCAACCACTACTTCGACCCGCTGCACTGCATCCTCTACTACAACCACACCTTCTGCGACAGGACTTTCAGCTACTGTAATGCCATATTTCCCAATTAGACCGAGCTGCTACTACTCCTACATGCCGAGCTGTGTCTACATGCCATCGTACTATGTCTACATGCCCTGGTGCTGCGTCACCTCTTGTTGGCCCATAGGTTATGTAATGAATGGGTTGATTTGGGACATGTGGCCCATATGGCCAACCCACCCCTAGGTTTTTGTTTACTGTTCATGCATGGCACTATTCATGCATGAACAGTGCCATCGCCCCCTCCCTCCTTCATATAGTGGCCGCCATCCCTTTTGGATAGGCGGGTTTTTCTTAGAGAATATTTTGTTTTGCAGTTTTCGCTGTTCATCGGTTTGAGGAACCCCAACTTGTGTGCTTCAATTATTATTCGCAATACAGATTGCATCTTCTACTCTCTTGCTTGTGTTCTCGATTCGCTTGCAAGAGATAGCCTTCTTGGCGAGGTCAACCGCGTTCGGCACGGTTAATAACCAACGGAGCAGTGGTCTAGTGATTGCGAGGGGATCGATCTGTTTGGGTCGGAGCCTTCGGATCATCAACGTCGTGCTCTCCACAATCGATATATCAGTACCTATCAGAAGATCGGGAAACACTCCCATCAGTTGGTATCAGAGCAACGGTTGCCCGTTAGGTAATCACAGTTTTCCCCTTTTAGTTTCGTTACTGTTCATCGTCCTAGAACTCTAGAAAATTAGCCCTACAAAAATAATTGTTCGTCGTGTCTTCCGCTGTCCCATCGCCCCTTGTGCCTTGCAATTTTCATTTCAGTATTTTGCTTGTTAAATTATTGGTTACATCGTCATGTCTAGTTGCTGGTTTCTAGTCTAGTTAGAGTTTAGTTCATTGTTGTCTAGTTGCATCTCGTGTTTTCTTGGCGTAGCTTCATCTTTGTCTATTCGCATCTGTGTTCTTTGTTCCCTTGCCGCTGGTATCATCACCATCAGCCACCACCACCCAACCCTACCGCGGCCACCACACCAATCCGCGGCAGCCACCAAGTCCTTGCCGCGGCCACCACCAAGCCCCTGCTGCGACCACCCCCCAACCGCGACCACCCAACACCTCCCTGCTGCCACACCCCACCACCACCCCCGCGCGCGAACCTCTCTCGCCACGACAAGCTTCTGCCACGCCAAACCCTAGAGCCAACTTGATTTGGGTTCTAGGAAAGATTGATTTCGGTTTGGCAGATTAGATTGGGTGTCCAATTCGTTTTCAAGGCAAGAGTTTGGATTCGGTTTGGATGAAAAGAAAAGCCCTAGCTGGTGCTGATTTCGGGATCAAGTGAAGAAAAGAAGAGAAAGAAACAGGGAGAGAGAAAAAAATCAGAAAAGAAAACGAAAAAAAACAGAAAAGAGAGAAGAAAAACAGAAAAGAGACAACTCTCTGTCCGCAATTTGAAAGTGCATCAAACTTTCATGAAAATCAGTGAAATTTGCTGGAGCCCTTCCTGATATATCCACCAGCTCCTAGAAAAAAATTGAGCACGTTTGGCCCAAGGCATCAAAGGATATAGCAGTTTGAAGTTGAAACCGAAACGAATTTGAGTCCGTTTCCGACACCCTTTCAGTAAAATGGGCATAACTTTTGCATACGAAGTCAGAATTCGACGTTCTTGTGCTCATTTCGAAGCTATCGACGACATGCATCTGAAAATCCAACATGAAAAGTGCCTATCGCCCTCCAAGACCCCTAAAATAGGCCATCCTTGGCCCTGAAATCGCATCACAAGTTTTCAGTTTTCTATTTTTTGCGATTCTTTTGGTCTTGCCTTCGGAATTTGTGGTTCGTCCAGTTGAGAAAGTTGTAGATCTCGTCAAAACCTTTCAAACGAGTATATATAAGCCACATAAAACTTTGCTTGTTCATCGTTTGAGACTAGCTGTTGTATCTGCTCAATCTAGAGGGCCGTCTACGTTGCACATTTTCTCCGTTTTTGTGCTCTACATCGCGTGAACGATCTTGTGCCCTTAGAACAAAGTTTGAGTAGTTGGCTAGCGTCTCTCCTAGAACTTGTTGTGAGGCTTTCCATTGCTTACATCAAGTCACATTGATCGTTGCGTGTGCGTACATACACTTTTCTCCATAGGGCGGTGATTCGCTACCTTTGATTAGGCTAGGATCAGCAACATTGGCTAAGTACTTTGACCAATCTTTCAACTTAAAGGTAGGTGTTCGGATCCTTCGGATCATCAACGTCGTGTTCTCCACAATCGACGTATCAGTAACTATCGGAAGATCGGGCCACACTCGCATCAGATAACAAATTAAAGATAGGTGCAGAAGAAGTAGTAGGTGCCATGATCTACAACATAAAAATATATGCAAAGATTCAGCACTATGTTTATGTAAGATCTTCTATTAGACACTCAGGTTGGTGGTTATGTTCGACCAGTCTACGACCAGCTCGTATCATCATACAACTAGTCTGGATCTGGTCATAACTCCATATGACTTAGTCTGGATCTGGTCATAACTCCATATGACTTAGTCTGAACCTGGTCGTATCATTATACGACTTGTTCATACCTGATCGAACTTAATCAACAACAGAGAATAAAAGATACTCCCACTAAATGTTCTAAACCATGTTTTCCCTCTAACATCACTTAGTGAGTTCAAGATGAATAAATCATTAAGTCCTAGTGAGCTTTGGCGTCACTGCTAAAAACTTAATGATTTTAGGTAAGCAACCCTTTGCTAATCATATCACATATGACTCTTTGTTTGATCGGTGATATCTCCATGTACTTCCGACCAACACTATTCCCCAAGGCCCAAAACTGTTTTGATAGCCTTGTTAAGTAAAACCAACACTATGCATATGGGTGTCCGACACCCACCCCATCTAATTAAGATAATTAATGACACCCTACTTTGGTAGACCTACCAATTAACGATAAAAATTATGATAGGTGCAGCAATTGGAAAGGCATCAATTTTACTTAATTTTTTCTTAGGGATACTACTCTATCATGTCAAAACATCTAATGATAAAACATGATCAATGTAACATCCCAATTTTGGACTTGTGTTTCAAATGTAAGAAAAGGGGTAGAAATTAAAAAAAATTCTTACATCATGAAATTCCTGTATGTACTAAACAATTCTTGTACAAGAGTTATGGAAATACAAAGTCACAAGTCTTTTGATCCAAATCTTGATCTTTCAAAAACAATCTTGTCGAACCTTTTGATCATCTCCTGGAAATATTTTTCCTAAGTTCTTGGGATGATATGTGACCCCTCTGAAAAATTTCACAATTTTTAGAAATTGTTTGAATATTTTTAGAGGGCAGTCCAACCTGTTTGACTTTCAGTCAAACCTTAAACCAGAACCTTGCAGAATTTTTGGAGAAAAATGCATAGCACAAAAACCTTTGCAAATTTTACTCAAGGTCAATAACTCAGCTAGCAATCTCCTGTAAAATTTTTAGAATTTTTGGAGTTATTTTGCTACCTCTAATAAATCCTCAAAAGTCTCTGTCCAATTTAAAATCAAACCTGGTTCACTGTTCCTTGGGTTTGAGCTGGACTCGGGCTCGAGTCACTCGGTTGGACCCAACCAACTCAATGCACCAGATCCCCTTTTAAAATGCGCAGTCGATATCGACCGTGGGATCTAAATCAAACGGCCCGCGTTGATTGTGTCGTTCGGACCGCCGCGAAGAGCCCATCCATTTGAGCCGTTGGATTAAGATCTAGCCGTCCTTATTGAATGGGTTGATCGGGTCACCCGAATGTTTCATTTGATCTCAACCGTTCGTTTTTGATCGGGCCGCCCTGATTGTTTAGAGTGTTAGAAACCCTCAGCTGGCACCATTTAATCGCAGCCGTCCATCTCAGATCCGACAGCCATGATCCCTTTTTGCTGTTCTTCTTCTTCCTTGGGCTCTTCGTGCGGCGCATGTAAGCAATGGCAGGAAGAGAGAGAGAGCGGCTTCGCATTGTCACTTCGAGCTTACTCTCGTCAACATCTCTCTGTGGGGCATTAAATGCGCCCCAGGCTTTCGACTCTCCCGTCCAAACCCTCACTTGCCCCCATCATTTCCTGGTCCATGACCGTGCCATGAACCGAGCTCACCATGGACTCTTGTTCTTGCTCAAAACCCTAATCCTCCCTCTTTAAAAAGCCCCCTTAGCGCCTCCTGGTGTTCCTTTACACCACCTTTAGCTCCTTCTTCACTTTTGGAGCTCAAGACCTGTAATACCCCGAATGTTTCTACGGAAGGAGAGTAAATGAAAAAGGGGTTTTTCTGTAATACTCCAACTTATTGTAATGAAGGAAGCAGTGAAAAGAGAAATTAAACTTTAGACGAGGGAAAATCTGCAATTCTTTGACAACTGGCTTGGGCTTTGGCCTAGGAGGCCCATGAGGGCCGCCACTAATAAAGGAGGAGAAACCCTAGCCCACCACTGTAGCACGCATTGCTACAGTGTTCTACCACCTTCTACAGTGCCGCAGTGCGCGCCCTCCTTGCACTCCGTTGCTCTCTCTTGGTGGTGCTCTCCCATTGTCGGCCAAGGAGAAAGGTGGAGGAGAGAGGAGAAGAAGAGGAGATGAGCATCTAGCGGGGTATTTCAGCGGCACGCGTGTCTCCAAGGGTAACGATTGCCGGTTGTTGTTGTTTGATTAGTCATAGAAGTGAAACCGATTAAATTTGATTAGATCAAAGTCTGTCTGTTGGAAATTCAATTCTGTCCAGTAGTTTGCGCGGCTGTTTTCGCAATTTTAGAGGCCGAATCAGAGGATCTCATCTCCTAGAGTATTGTAGGTTTTGTTCTTAGCTTTCGGTGGCCGCCAAGAACACTAAATTCCGACTTTCGAGTCAAAAGTTATGATAGATTTATTATCTGCTGTCCAGAATCCTAACGAGAATTAGCAGTCTCTGTATAGGTTGCTATATGGCCTAGTTAGAGGGTGATTCAGAGGTCTTTCCCATAACAAATTTTGAAGGTGATATCACTAGCTTTCAGGATTGATAAAGAACACCTCATTTGGATTTATAGATCAAAAGTTATGCACTTTTCATTGTGACTGTCCAGATTGTAGGTCAGTCTGTCCAGATTGTATGTCAGTTTCTATCTTTAGTTTTGACCCGTGTGCCACTTTTTGTTAAAGGCAAAATATGAATGTCGTGCCAACTAGGTTATTGTAGGTAATTTCATAACCTTTTCATATTGTTAAAGAACACTCAATTCGGAGTTGTAGTTTAAAAGTTATGGATCTTTTAGTTCTGTTGTTCTAATTGCTCAGTCAGATTCTGTTCTGCTGTTTCGTTTGACAGTTAGCAATTTAGTTTGGCCGAATTGGGTTATCTCTCAACTACAAAGTTATAGATATATTTGTTAAGCTCGTGTAGGATCTGGGCTCATCTCTTTTGGAGTCCCAGATCATTAGTTTTGGTCTTTACCATGCTGCTGTCCTGATGGGATTCCATGTTGCTGCTGGAATTTCATATTCGGGTTATGACTATGTTTTGGATGTGCAAGAGGGTAGTGTAGAATATTAATTCATGATGGGCTCTATGTTGTTCTTATTTCGGTTATTTAATTGTTTAGGCCGCGATTCTACGGGTTTGGGAGCGCCATCGTTGCTCGCTAACGCCGCAACGCGAAGGCAAGTACTTTGTTGGTTTTAAGTGTTGTGATTGTGAATGTTTACATGAATATGGTGTGACATCTTGTGATACCCGAAATACTGAATTGGTTATGTTCTATCAATATGTGGAGTAAATGCCGAAAGATGATATTAGCATTGTTCATGTTCATATCATGCATCCTTTTATTCATGCTATGTCCACGGAGTGGACTGTAAGTCCCACCATTCCAATGTGGGCGTGTTTGGACATTGTCATGTCCCGCCCACGGAGTGGATTGAAAGACCCATCAATTCCAAAGATGGGCACGTAAGACCCATCAATTCTAGTATGGGCAGCTTTGGACACCTATATGAAACGTTCTTCATATAGGACTTGGATCCCCGAACTTTTGTTAAGGTGCGGGCTTAAGTGAACACCGACGGGTGTGTCACTCGCTATACCGGTATAAGCATGTGTGCTGTCCATCCTTGAGTACATTCACTCATGCCATGCATTCCTAAGTTTTCATTCGATGTATGCTCATATTCTCTTATGATGATGACTTGTTCATATGTGTGTTATGTCCCTTTTAGTGTACTTGCTGAGTCGTGGACTCACTCTTGCGTTGTTTGTTTATTTTAGGTAACCCCTGATGTTGGCTCACTTGGGAGGGAGTAGACACGCACTACTTGTTCACATCATCCAATTCATGTTCAAGATTAAATTTAGTTATATCTTACATTCGTAAATGATGAACGTTAATAATAAATTTATAATTGGTGAAGGAAGGATACCTTCTCCACATTGATGTTGAATTATTACTGCATGTGAACTTTCATTATCAATGAACTGAAATAAATAGATTAGATGGTGAAGGAAGGATACCTTCATCATGTCTTGGTTGTTTTGATACTATCATTAGTTGATTTTATTCAAATTCTTCCGTATTATGGATGTATGTTAGATGTTTTAGGTGACATCTTGGCTTCCGAATAGCCAGGGTGTTACAGTTGGTATCAGAGTGGGCTTTAGGTCCGTGGTAATTAAGATATTAAAATGACACACTGTGCACAGTAGGTGGGGTTTGGGTAATCCAGCATATCCGTATTTCTAGTGATGTGATTCATCATGTTGAACTATTCTTGAATTGCTTCTGTACTATCATTCTTGTGGTTAATCTATGATCTGCTGTGATATTCAATATCTATGAACTAATTCTATGATTGTCATGAGATAATCCTGTATATTCATAATGGAGTATTTTGGTGAAGCGTGTTGTTAATGGATGATAAGAAGTGGGGGTCGTGGTTGTTACTCTGGGATTCACCAGGTTACACCACTGTTCGCAGAACGTGGTTAGAGGAGTAGTTACCCGAGTACCATAGTTTCGGTGTTAAGCGTGAGTTGCTTTAGAAAGTTGTTCTCTTTCTTGATTTCTGAATTTGGCAATTCTTGTCCTATGGTGGTTGATGAATTTCTCCTGGGTTTGTGGTTCATGATAGTTTATGGTTTTCAATAGATCCCTCTTGGTTCTCTGAAACAAATATTGCTTTTCAACTGTTGAGTTGCTTTTACCACTTGTGGTCATTGTCAATTGACAAGATTGATGTTTTCATGGTTGCTCCTTCTTTCTGATTGAAAAAGAATGACTCATTTACTCGTTTGATAGCTTGGTTAGTGAGAGTTTTCCGCTGTAAGTTCGTTTGCATGGGAAAGCTTTGGCTTTATGCGTTTCTTTTGGATTATTTCGAGCGTTGAGGTTTGAAGTCTCTCTTTTGCTGTAGTAAGGTGTTAGAATCCTTTTGTGATGTCTTGCCATGCTTAAATGAGAAGTTATAACTAAACGAATAAATTGTTACGATATGAGTTACCAAGTTGGGTTATTAGCATGTTGCAAATCAATTATTCTTAACTACCATCCATGAAAGTGAAATTGGTTAATTTGAAATGTCCTTGTATTTGATACATGGTGTAGGTTAAATAAAGACTGTCCATATCCGTTCAGAACCTATAGATCTTACGTAAGAGCTAGATTTGTCTATTTCCTGGTATGCTAAAATTGTTGAAACTTGCATAAAGGACCAGATGGGTGCTGGTGTATCGATTCGTGAAACCTTGTTTATAGAAAATTATGTTAGTGAATATTTAATCATGTTTTGAAATGATTTCTGAACAAAGGTGAAATGTGAATCTATCTTTACATATGGTTATGTGATTACAAATGGAATTAGTACTGTATGTACACACATGATTAATACCATCATCGATTGTTAATGAGCGCTGAAGAAGGTGTTAAGCAACACCAATAGTTGAGTAGATTAATTTCGTAAGTAGTCTTTGCTATCGTGCCTTGTGATATTGATATTGCTTAGCATAATCTTGTTATAATAAATTTGTTTCAACCTTGTGGTTTGTATTCCCTTTGGGAAGTTTTAGGATGGAGTAATAAAGTTTGATGATTCTCAGTACTAGTGTATGTTGTCGATGTTATTAAATCGTCAAAATTGTGAGAATGAGGTTAATTCTCGTAGTAATTTGATCACCTATGGTGATATTCTCTAAATGATCAAATTTCAAGTTTTATGTTCATGATCTTTTGAGGGTTCAGGCTTTTATGTGGTAAATGAAGTTTATCGAGTAACGATATGTTGCAAAATTATAATGGTTCTTCAGTGATGCAAGTGCTTCGATTTTGAATACTTATTTGTTCTTATCTGTTAAGATTTGATATTCTCTTCTTGTGAGGCTTATGCTTTCAACTGTGGACTTCACTTATGTTCTATAAGTTCATTGCTTAATTGGTTTCTTCCTTGGTCCCGTGTTCGGTCATGAGTGGTAGATGAGTTTTCTAGTTGGTGAAAGTCGTTTCCATTTGTCTCTTCTTTTGAGAAAGAATCAACCCATTCTTTTCACGTGGGTCTTTCGAAGTGTTTTCTAATTGTTGTTGTGAAATTGATGTTAATACCCATAGTAATTTGATCGCCTTTGGTGATATCGTTCAGATGAGAATATTTCAAGTTTAGCTTTCGTGATATTTTCTTTGAGCTATTGAATCAGCTGATAGCTAAAATTATTTTAAATAAATTGAGGTATTGAATTGCCTTGTTGCTTCTTAAGAGATTCATGTGATTGAATCTTAACGGATTTCTGGTTTGAGTTGGCAACGTGAAGCTGCAATTAAAGAAAATTATGTTGGTTCCCTTAAAAGGAGATTAATCTGCTTGCTTTTCATGAAATCCCGTAATTGGAAAAGTTTTGAGTTTGGTGATTGAGATTATTTGGATGTCATGTTTCTTGTGTAGTTGAACGGTTCTGAACAAATATGACGTATTGAAGAATTTCATTGGTTCTTAATTAGTCCTTGTGGTTTGGACTAAAGATCTTATCTTGTGCGTTGTGGCAAAGCGATGTTAGTCAAAGAATTAATTTCAGTGTTAAAGGAAAGAGTGCAGAGGAATATTTGAGAATTTGAGTCCAGCTTTGTAACTTGTAGTTATTCGAATTGTTCATAAACTTTTTGCTCTTTTCACTCAAGAGTTGTCGAGATTCAATCGCAATGTCATTTTTTTCTCTTATTGGTGGTTATTTGCTATTCCCTTTTGAGGATGCGTACCCTCATTGTGAACTCAACTTTCGTTTTCCATATCTTCATTATCGATTATTTCTTTTGGTTTCGTGCTCACTGTGAGCAGCAACATTTTCTTGTGTGGTGAAACTTGCCCTTGTTCGCCTCTTTCTTTTGAGAAAGGATCAACAATTTTGTGTTGCAAAGTTTTACAAAGCGTAAGTTGTCAATTGTTTGGTGGTGGTTAAGTGATTGTAGGGGTGAGATTCTTGCTACCAAGCTATTGGATGAGTAATAGAAGATGAGTTGGTTTTGACCTGAACCTCTTGGAGGGAAGTTGATTCAGATGGAATGTATGGCTTCGAAGTAAAACTGTATAGTGTTCGACTAAGTAGGACCTATGGTATAGTGTAGTTCCAGAACTTTGGTTCATGTTGAAATGTTGGGGATTATCAAATGTATGTAAACCTTAATTAATTTTATAGAGTAACACAATTGGAAAGTATTGCGATGTTGTGTGAGTGATTCCTGATGATGTTAATGAGTGATTATGTCGGAATTGTGGGGATGTTAGAGATTTAATCCGATGATTTCACCATGTGTTATAAGAGGAATTCGTTGTAGGGGTATTGGAGGTTAAATTTGGGCTTTCCATTTTCATGCTAGACTTTTGGTCGCCCAAAGATTTGTGTGTAGAGGGATAGAAAACTGGAGTATTCGAGTAGTAGAATGATTGTCGATAGAACCCTTCGATGTAGTTCATGAGCGGGTATACTGAGGATTCGACGTGTTATTCTTGAAAGTTGGAGGTGATGATGTATTTGGTTTAAGCCTAATTTGAGGATGTTAAATTAAGAGGTTTGAGACCGTGTGGTATGCGATGAATTCAATTCCAAGGTTGGAGAGATATTTTATTCCAAAAGTGAAACCAAGGAAAAAATGTCTTCTTGATTAGTGAAGCATTTTCTTTATTCTCGCATGAGCTTTGTGCTGTTGACCAATGTCTTTCGTAAGTTGAGTTTGACTCAATTTTGGTATATGTGGTTCTTATCGGTTCAGGAAGAATAAAGGAAGTTTTTGATTTGGGCATTTAAAATTATTCCTCCTTTAGTTTTCGTGATGTTTATTCGCAAACTGCCACTTGGAAGGTGGAAAGGTTTTCGTGATGAAATTCCGATTTCTAGATTTGACTCTTTAGTACCGAGCTGGTAACGCTTAGTTGCGATGTGAATCTTTCGTTTTCAGATGGGTTTTGTTGGTAAAAGAGTTTGCTTAAAGAGAGTTTTGTCGTATGTTTCTGGTTAAAGGAGGTGATCCTTGCTTTAGTGAAGAGTTCGATTGAGAGGTGGAACACGAGTTCCGTGTTCTTTGTGCTTGTCGTGTGGTTCGATATCATTGGGAAGGTTAACCCAAGATATATTGGGTTGTTTTCGCTAGTTAGCGATCGCAGAGATGCCTCGAGTCCTTACGCGAGTACGTAACGCCTTGTATGTTCTCGTGTTGAGTGAGTACCGCAAGATCCGAGTTTGAGGTTTCGTTTGCGCCGTTGACCATCGAGTGAGATCTTACCTTCGAGTTTTGTCCGATGAGTGTACCGGAAGTACCGGGTTGAGTGTTAGATCGACGCCGTGTTACGCCGTTGTGTTGTGGTATTTTCACCGAGGAGAGGCTATCGGGAAGTTGGAGTTTCGCGTGCATGAGCTTTAGCGGTGTTGTTCACAACGCAGTGCGTGGTTACCGTTGTTCGTTCTCGATCGTGATTGTTCTTTCGCTTAGTGTGTTTAGATTGGGTCGAATCTCGTTAAGGGGGTAGAATGTAATACCCGAATGTTTCTACGGAAGGAGAGTAAACGAAAAGGGTTTTTCTGTAATACTCCAACTTATTGTAATGAAGGAAGCAGTGAAAAGAGAAATTAAACTTTAGACGAGGAAAATCTGCAATTCTTTGACAACTGGCTTGGGCTTTGGCCTAGGAGGCCCATGAGGGCCGCCACTAATAAAAGGAGGGAGAAACCTAGCCCACCACTGTAGCACGCATTGCTACAGTGTTCTGCCGCCCTTCTGATGCCGCTACAGCGCGCCCTCCTTACACTCCGTTGCTCTCTCTTGGTGGTGCTCTCCCATTCTTTGTCGGCCAAGGAGAAAGGTGGAGGAGAGAGGAGAAGAAGAGGAGATGAGCATCTAGCGGGGTATTTCAGCGGCACGCGTGTCTCCAAGGGTAACGATTGCGGTTGTTGTTGTTTGATTAGTCGTAGAAGTGAAACCGATTAAATTTGATTAGATCAAAGTCTGTCTGTTGGAAATTCAATTCTGTCCAGTAGTTTACGCGGCTTTTTCGCAATCTTAGAGGCCGAATCAGAGGATCTCATCTCCTAGAGTATTGTAGGTTTTGTTCTTAGCTTTCGGTGGCCGCCAAGAACACTAAATTCCGACTTTCGAGTCAAAAGTTATGATAGATTTATTATCTGCTGTCCAGAATCCTGACGAGAATTAGCAGTCTCTGTATAGGTTGATATATGGCCTAGTTAGAGGGTGATTCAGAGGTCTTGCCCATAACAAATTTTGAAGATGATATCACTAGCTTTCAGGATTGATAAAGAACACCTCATTTGGATTTATAGATCAAAAGTTATGCACTTTTCATTGTGACTGTCCAGATTGTAGGTCAGTCTGTCCAGATTGTATGTCAGTTTCTATCTTTAGTTTTGACCCGTGTGCCACTTTTTGTTAAAGGCAAAATATGAATGTCGTGCCAACTAGGTTATTGTAGGTAATTTCATAACCTTTTCATATTGTTAAATAACACTCAATTCGGAGTTGTAGTTTAAAAGTTATGGACGTTTTAGTTCTGCTGTTCTAATTGCTCAGTCAAATTCTGTTCTGCTGTTTCGTTTGACAGTTAGCAATTTAGTTTGGCCGAATTGGGTTATCTCGTCAACTACAAAGTTGTAGATATATTTGTTAAGCTCGTGTAGGATCTGGGCTCATCTCTTTTGGAGTCCCAGATCATTAGTTTTGGTCTTTACCGTGCTGCTGTCCTGATGGGATTCCATGTTGCTGCTGGAATTTCATATTCGGGTTATGACTATGTTTTGGATGTGCAAGAGGGTAGTGTAGAATATTAATTAATGATGGGCTCTATGTTGTTCTTATTTCGGTTATTTAATTGTTTAGGCCGCTAGTCTACGGGTTTGGGAGCGCCATCGTTGCCTGCTAACGCGTCGCAACGCGGAAGGCAAGTACTTTGTTGGTTTTAAGTGCTGTGATTGTGAATGTTTACATGAATATGGTGTGACATCTTGTGATACCCAAAATGCTGAATTGGTTATGTTCTATCAATATGTGGAGTAAATGCCGAAAGATGATATTAGCATTGTTCATGTTCATATCATGCATCCTTTTATTCATGCTATGTCCACGGGAGTGGACTGTAAGTCCCACCATTCCAATGTGGGCAGGTTTGGACATTGTCATGTCCCGTCCACGGGAGTGGATTGAAAGACCCATCAATTACAGTATGGGCACGTAAGACCCATCAATTCCAGTATGGGCAGCTTTGGACACCTATATGAAACGTTCTTCATATAGGACTTGGATCCCCGAACTTTTGTTAAGGTGCGGGCTTAAGTGAACACCGACGGGTGTGTCACTCGCTATACCGGTATAAGCATGTGTGCTGTCCATCCTTGAGTACATTCATTCATGCCATGCATTCCTAAGTTTTCATTCGATGTATGCTCATATTCTCTTATGATGATGACTTGTTCATATGTGTGTTATGTCCCTTTTACTGTACTTGCTGAGTCGTGGACTCACTCTTGCGTTGTTTGTTTATTTTAGGTAACCCCTGATGTTGGCTCACTCGGGAGGGAGTAGACACGCACTACTTGTTCACATCATCCAATTCATGTTCAAGATTAAATTTAGTTATATCTTACATTCGTAAATGATGAACTGTAATAATAAATTTATAATTGGTGAAGGAAGGATACCTTCTCCACATTGATGTTGAATTATTACTGCATGTGAACTTTCATTATCAATGAACTGAAATAAATAGATTAGATGGTGAAGGAAGGATACCTTCATCATGTCTTGGTTGTTTTGATACTATCATTAGTTGATTTTATTCAAATTCTTCCGTATTATGGATGTATGTTAGATGTTTTAGGTGACATCTTGGCTTCCGAATAGCCAGGGTGTTACAAGACCTCAAAAACACCTAATGCACCATTGTTGACCTGAGAAGCTCCATTGGTGATCTTGGTGTCCAGTGGTTCATCTTCGATCTTTCCTGTACCCTTTTGAGCTCCTCAACTTCCTTTGCATTTCCCCTAACTCAATTTTAAGTTTGGAGATTTTCGGCCGATTTCACCCCCTTTCTCCTCCGACTCCGGTAAGTGGTTCTTTTTACAATTACTTACTTGTGGAGCTTATGGGAACCATAATGAAGCTATTTTGATCACCCATTGGTGTTCATTTTGCTCAGGTTGACATTTTCACATCTTCTTCCTCGGCTCCGGCGAACTCCATCGTGTTCAAGTCTCCCCCGGCAATCTTTGAAGCTTATCTCAGTTAAGGTAGCTTCTATTTAGTTCCTAGAAGTGTTGGCACTCACTTTCTTGGACTGCAGCGGAGCTTTTTGCCGTTTTCATTTTTAGCCGTAAAAGGCCCATCCCTGTTTTCCGGCTCACCAGCGTTCTAGACCTCCACCGCCGACGAGGTCATCACCATTGGGTCCGCAACACTATTGCGAACCCATTTTGGTATTTTGTGGGCGTCGCCGCGGCCGGAGTCGCCAGCGACAAGCCGAGGAATCCACTCGGTTTTTGTCAGCTGGGAGCGCCTGTTTTCGTCAGATTATTAGGACACATTTAATGCCTGATTATTGTTAATCATTGGGTGCATTAATCATGTCTTAATCGTGCCCGATGTGCCTCTGGCAGTGGGCCCAGCCCCTTAAATCCCCTCCGCTGGCGCTAATCAGTGCAGTTAGGACATCATTAAAGTCTAATCATTGGTTAGCTAAGTGTCGGCATTAATGGCTGTCGGGGATAACCCCTGTGCCACTGCCAGGTGGGCCCTTAGTCCCTAAGTCCACCTCTGTGAAAATCTTTAGGACACATTAATTACTAATCATCAGTAATCATTGGTCATTAGTATTTAATTAGCTGTCCTAAAATCTCCGGGTGTCTCGCTGCCATGTGGGCCCCGAGCCCTGTGCACGTGTGTTAAAGCCCGCATTTGTGACTTGAAGTCACTAACAAGCGGCCCCACGTGTCAGCGCTTCAATTTGAACTTCAATCTAAGTCCGCCGTCCATTTTGCGATCTGCGGTCCAGATCAAATGGGTCGTTCGGGTCACCCGAACTCCCCATCCACGTGGGCCGTCCGTTCTCAGATCTGCGGCTGAGATCGATGTTTCGTTCGCGAGGTCCGAACAGCCCCCACTCGTGGCCTTCCGATCTCAAATCGACGGTCGAGATGAATTGGGCCGTTCGGGTCGCCTTCGCGCCCCCTTCACCTCGGCTGTTTGATTACAAATCAAGGGCCCGTAGTTGTCCACGTCGATTCCCTTCTGATGAGTGTTGTTTTATTCCGGTAAATAGTTATTTGTCAACTGAAAAATTGTATAAAAACTTTAGAAATTCAAATCTAATTCAGAATAGATCCTTTTTAAATGAATCCAACTGTAATGAATTTGTATTTCACTAAAGTTTAATATAAAAATACTTTTAGCTATGCTTCTGTGGTAGAAAATTCTGCAATCTTTAATAGCTTGTTTTCAGCCATTTTTGGATATTATAGAATTGAGTCAAAACTGGGAAAATGCATATCTTTTTCTGTATATCTACAAATTGAATGGTTTCAACTTTGTTAATTTTGTTATTTACTAAACTTTAATCTAAAAATGGTTGTAGGCCTAAATCAGCACTAGAAAAATATGTTGATAGATTTAACCTTATTGGTAGCATTTAAAAATTCATTTAATGTTCTAAAAGACACAAGTAATTCCCTGAATTTCTAAAATGTGTGAACTCAATGTTGTTAAATCCTCCTATTAACAAGCTTTAATATGAAATAGGTTTTAAACATGTTTATGTTTCTGGAAAATGTAATATGCTAGGTTTACAACTTAGAAAAATCATAAGTAAATCATTATAACTCTAAATTTAGTAAACTCAACTTTGTTGTGATTAGGATGACATAAACTACCTACCATAAAAATTTTGGGTTCTAGATCATTATAAAAATTTTCGCCATGAACAGTACCAGTAATTAATTTAGAGAATTTATAGGATGAGAGAACTAGTTTTAGCTATAACTTTTTCATGCTAATTCCAAATGAAGTAATTCTTGTTCCTGAAATTGTCTAAAATCAACGTCTTGCTGCTGTATAAATTTCATGGGATTTGGAGGTGTTTTGCTATTGAGTTTTGTTTGGTGTTCTTCGTTCTTATTGGTTTTTGTAATATCCCGAAAGTGTGAGGATTAACTATCGGAAGAAAATAATTTAATCGGTAGCGATCAAATTTATTCGGGGGAATTGTTCTTCATCAGCTCTTATAAAGAGAGGGGGGTTACTGGTTTTTCACGGCAACCTGGGCCTGGGCTGTGGCCCAGGTGGGCTGGCCGGTCCTTCTCAAGAGGGGGGAGGCATCATGGGCCTAAAGCCCATGCGCCCCCACACCCCCCTAACCCTAACCCTAGCCACCCTCCCTTTTCCCTTGGCGAAATTTTCCCCTCACCCCTTCCTTGGCAGCCGCCACCTGCCCTCTCCCTCCCTTGGTGCCTCCACCTTCCCCTCTCAAGATGAACCCTCCATTGCAGCCACCTCCCGGAGGATTTCCTGCTTTTGGCCTGCCGCAAGGAGGAAGAAGAAGAGGGGAAAAGAGGGGAGAAAAGAGGAGATGAGAAGGGATCTTCTTCGGGGTGTTTGATCGGCATCTCCCTAAGATTCTACAAGGGTAACGAGAGGCGTTCTTTGCTGTTTAAGTTGTATTAGATGCGAATTCGATTAGTTTGATTGGGTTAAATTGCTGCTACTACAAATTCAATTCTGTCCAGTTTCTTGCGCGGCCTGTTTCGTATGCTTAGAGGCAGAATTAGGGATTTTGATCTCCTAGAGTTATTTAGAGGATGCTCTTAGCTTTCGGTGGCGGCCAAGATCACCTCATTCCGACTTTCGAGTCAAAAGTTATGATAGATTTACTATCTGCTGTCCAGAATCCTGACGAGAATTAGCAGTCTCTGTATAGGTTGATATATGACCTAGTTAGAGGGTGATTCAGAGGTCTTGCCCATAACAAATTTTGAAGGTGATATCACTAGCTTTCAGGATTGATAAAGAACACCTCATTTGGATTTATAGATCAAAAGTTATGCACTTTTCTTTGTGACTGTCCAGATTGTAGGTCAGTCTGTCCAGATTGTATGTCATTTTCTATCTTTAGTTTTGACCCGTGTGCCACTTTTTGTTAAAGGAAAAATTTGAATGTCGTGCCAACTAGGTTATTGTAGGTAATTTCATAAACTTTTCAGATTGTTAAAGAACACTCAATTCGGAGTTGTAGTTTAAAAGTTATGGACGTTTTAGTTCTGCTGTTCTAATTGCTCAGTCAGATTCTGTTCTGCTATTTCGTTTGTCAGTTAGCAATTTAGTTTGGCCGAATTGGGTTATCTCGTCAACTACAAAGTTGTAGATATATTTGTTAAGCTCGTGTAGGATCTGGGCTCATCTCTTTTGGAGACCCAGATTATTAGTTTTGGTCTTTACCGTGCTGCTGTCCTGATGGGATTCCATGTTACTGCTGGAATTTCAGATTCGGGTTATGACTATGTTTTGGGTGTGCAAGAGGGTAGTGTAGAATATTAATTCATGATGGGCTCTATGTTGTTCTTATTTCGGTTATTTAATTGTTTAGGCCGCGAGCCTACGGGTTTGGGAGCGCCATCGTTGCCTGCTAACGCGTCGCACCACGGAAGGCAAGTACTTTGTTGGTTTTAAATGCTATGATTGTGAATGTTTACATGAATATGATGTGACATCTTGTGATACCCGAAATGCTGAATTGGTTATGTTCTATCAATATGTGGAGTAAATGCCGAAAGATGATATTAGCATTGTTCATGTTCATATCATGCATCCTTTTATTCATGCTATGTCCACAGGAGTGGACTGTAAGTCCCACCATTCCAATGTGGGCAGGTTTGGACATTGTCATGTCTCGTCCACGGGAGTGGATTGAAAGACCCATCAATTCCAGTATGGGCACGTAAGGCCCATCAATTCCAGTATGGGCAGCTTTGGACACCTATATGAAACGTTCTTCATATAGGACTTGGATCCCCGCACTTTTGTTAAGGTGCGGGCTTAAGTGAACACCGACGGGTGTGTCACTCGCTATACCGGTATAAGCATGTGTGCAGTCCATCCTTGAGTACATTCATTCATGCCATGCATTCCTAAGTTTTCATTCGATGTATGCTCATATTCTCTTATGATGATGACTTGTTCATATGTGTGTTATGTCCCTTTTACTGTACTTGCTGAGTCGTGGACTCACTCTTGCGTTGTTTGTTTATTTTAGGTAACCCCGATGTTGGCTCACTTGGGAGGAGTAGACACGCACTACTTGTTCACATCATCCAATTCATGTTCAAGATTAAATTTAGTTCTATCTTACATTCGTAAATGATAAACTGTAATAATAAATTTATAAGTGGTGAAGGAAGGATACCTTCTCACATTGATGTCGAATTATTACTGCATGTGAACTTTCATTATCAATGAACTGAAATAAATAGATTAGATGGTGAAGGAAGGATACCTTCATCATGTCTTGGTTGTTTTGATACTATCATTAGTTGATTTTATTCAAATTCTTCCGCATTATGGATGTATGTTAGATGTTTTAGGTGACATCTTGGCTTCGAATAGCCGTGGTGTTACGATTGGTATCGAGCGGGCTTTAGGTCCGTGGTAATTAAGTTATTAAAATGACACACTTGTGCATGATAGGTGGGGTTGAAAATTACATTGCTTCCACAATATCTGTTATTATGTTTCATTTTGTTAAGCAATTGTTGAATTGCTTCGTACTATCATCCTTGTTGGTAATATATGATCGCTATGATATTCAATATCTATGAACTAATTCTATGATTGTCATGAGATGATCCTGTATATTCATAATTGAGTATTTTGGTGAAGCGTGTTGTAAGCGAATGATCGAAGTGGAGGTCGTAGTTGTTACTCCGGGATTCACGAGTTACACCACGTTCGCGATGCGTGGTTAGAGGAGTAGTTACCAGTACCATAGTTTGGTGTTAAGCGTGAGTTGCTTTAGAAAGTTATTCTCTTTCTTGATTTACGAATTTGCCAATTCTTGTCTGTGGTGGTTGATGAATTTCTCCTGGGTTTGTGGTTCATGATAGTTTATGGTTTTCAATAGATCCCTCTTGGTTCTCTGAAACAAATATTGCTTTTCAACTGTTGAGTTGCTTTTACCACTTGTGGTCGTTGTCAATTGGCAAGATTGATGTTTTCATGGTTGCTCATTCTTTCTCATTGAAAAAGAATGACTCATTTACTCGTTTGACAGCTTGGTTAGTGAGAGTTTTCCGCTGTAAGTTCGTTTGCATGGGAAAGCTTTGGCTTTATGCGTTTCTTTTGGATTACTTCGTGCGTTGAGGTTTGAAGTCTCTCTTTTGCTGTAGTAAGGTGTTAGAATCCTTTTGTGATGTCTTGCCATGCTTAAAATGAGAAGTTATAACTAAACGAATAAATTGTTACGATATGAGTTACCAAGTTGGGTTATTAGCATGGTGCAAATCAATTATTCTTAACTACCATCCATGAAAGTGAAATTGATTAATTTGAAATGTCCTTGTATTTGATACATGGTGTAGGTTAAATGAAGACTGTCCATATCCATTCAGAACCTATAGATCTTACATAAGAGCTAGATTTATCTATTTCTGGTATGCTAAAATTGTTGAAACTTGTATAAAGTACCGGATGGGTCTTTGGTGTATCGATTCATGAAACCTTGTTTATAGAAAATTATGTTAGTGAATCTTTAATCATGTTTTGAAATGATTTACGAACAAAGGTGAAATGTGAATCTATGTTTATATGTGGTTATGTGATTGCAAATGAAATTAGTACCATATGTACACACATGATTAGTACAATCATCAATTGTTAATGAGCATGAAGAAGGTGTTGAGCAACACCAACGATTGAGTAGATGAATTTCGTAAGTAGGCTTTGATAGCGTGCATTGTGATATTGTTATTGCTTAGCATAATCTGGTTATAATAAATTTGTTTCAACTTTGTGGTTTATGTTCCCTTTGGGAAGTTTTAGGATGGAGTAATAAAGTTTGATGATTCTTGGTACTAGTATATATTGTCGATGTTTTTTTTTAAATCGTCAAAATGTGAGAATGAGGTTAATTCTCGTAGTAATTTGATCACCCATGGTGATATTCTCTAAATGATCAAATTTCAAGTTTTATGTTCATGATCTTTTGAGGTTCGAGCTTTTATGTGGTAAATGAAGTTATTGAGTAACGATATGTTGCAAAGTTATAATGGTTCTTGATGATGCGAGTGCTTGATTTTGAATACTTATTTGTTCTTATCTGTTAAGGTTCGATACTCTCTTCTTGTGAGGCTTATGCGTTCAACTGTGGACTCCACTTATGTTCTATGAGTTCATTGCTTAATTGGTTTCTTCATTGGTCCCGTGTTCATTGCGAGTGGTAGATGAGTTTTTCTAGTTGGTGAAAGTCGTTTCCATTTGTCTCTTCTTTTGAGAAAGAATCAACCCATTCTTTACACGTGGGTCTTTTGAAGTGTTTTCTAATGGTTGTGGTGAAACTGATGTTAATACCCATAGTAATTTGATCGCCTTCGATGATATCGTTCAGTTGAGAATATTTCAAGTTTAGCTTTCGTAATATTTCCTTTGAGCTCTTGAATCATCTGGTAGCTGAAATTATTTTAAATAAATTGAGGTATTGAATTGTCTTGTTGCTTCTTGAGAGATTCAAGTGATTTAATCTTAAAGGATTTTTGGTTTGAGTTGGCAACGTGAAGCGGCAATTAAAAAAAAAATTATGTTGGTTCCCTTAAGAGAAGAATAATCTGCTTGTTTTTCATGAAATCCTGTAATTGGAAATGTTTCGAGTTTGGTGGCTGAGATTATTTGGATCTCGTGTTTCGTGTGTAGTTGAATTGTTCTGAACAAATATGACGTATTGAGGAATTTCATTGGTTCTTAATTAGTCCGTGTGGTTTGGACTAAAGACCTTATGTTGTTCGTTGTGGCAAAGCGATGCTAGTCAAAGAATTAATTTCAGTGTTAAAGGAAAGAGTGCAGTAGGAATATTTGGGAATTTGAGTCAAGTTTTGTAACTGGTAGTTATTTGAATTTTTCATAAACTTTTTGCTCTTTTCACTCAAGAGTGTCGAGTTTCAATCGCAATGTCATTTCCCTTAATAGTGGTTATTTGCTATTCCTTTTCGAGGATGCGTGCCCTCATTGTGAACTCAATTTTCGTTTTCCCAGATCTTCATTACCAGATTATTTCTTTTGGTTTCGTGCTCACTGTGAGCAGTAACGTTTTCCTGTGTGGTGAAATTTGTCCTTATTCGCCTCTTTCTTTTGAGAAAAGATCAACAGTTTGGTGTTGCAAAGGTTTTACAGAGCGTAAGCTATCAATTGTTTGGTGGTGGTTAAGTGATTGTAGGGGTGAGATTTTGCTACCAAGCTATTGGAGGAGTAATAGAAGATGAGTTGGTTTTGACCTAAACCTCTTGGAGGGAAGTTGATTCAGATGGAATGTATGGCTTCGAAGTAAAACTGTATAGTGTTCAACTAAGTAGAACCTATGATATAGTGTAGTTCCAGAACTTTGGTTCATGTTGAAATGTTGCGGATTATCAAATGTATGGAAACCTTAATCAATTTTATAGCGTAACACAATTGGAAAGAATTGCGATGTTGAGTGAGTGATTCCTGATGATGTCAATGAGTGAGTATGTCGGAATTGTGGGGATGTTAGAGATTTAATCCGATGATTTCACCATGTGTTATAAGAGGAATTCGTTGTAGGGGTCTTGGAGGTTAAATTTGGGCATTCCATTTTCATGCTAGACTTTTGGTCGCCCAAAGATTTGTGTGTAGAGGAGATAGAAAACTGGAGTATTCGAGTAGTGGAATGATTGTCGATAGAACCCTTCGATGTAGTTCATGGCGGGTGTCTTGAGGATTCGACGTGTTATTCTTGAAAGTTGGAGGTGATGAGATTACGTGGGTCTTTGAGGTGCTTTGGTGCCCTCTATCAAAGTAATGTCATCAGTTTGTCTAGAGTGTTCAGTGGAATCAATAGAGTCTCTCCACAAAGGTGTGGATGATGTATTTCGGTTTAAGCCTAAATTTGAGGATGTTAAATTAAGAGGTTGAGAACGTGTGGTATGCGATGAATTCGAATTCCAAGGTTGGAGAGATATTTTATTCCAAAAAGTGAAACTAAGGAAAAAGATGTCTTCTTGATTAGTGAAGCATTTTCTTTATTCTTGCTTGAGCTTATCTTTGTTGACCAATGTCTTTCGTAAGTTGAGTTTGACTCGATTTTAGTATGTGTGGTTCTTATCGGTTCGGGAAGAATAAAGGAAGTTTTGATTTGGGCATTTAAAATTGTTCCTCCTTTGGTCTTCGTGACATTTATTAAAGCGCCACTTGGAAGGTGGAAAGGTTTTCGTAATGAAATTCTGATTTCTGGATTTTACTCTTCTGTACCAAGTTGGTAACGTCTAGTTGTGATGTGAATCTTTCTTATTCAGGTGTGTTTTGCCGGTAAAAGAGTTTGCTTAAAGAGTTTTCGATCGTGTGTATTCGGTTAAAGGAGGTGATCCTTGTTTTCAGTGAAGAGTTCAATTGAGAGGCAGAATAAGAGTTTCGTGTTCTTTGTGCTTGTCATGTGGTTCGGTATCATTGGGAAGGTTAACCCAAGGTACATTGGGTTGTTTTCGCTAGTTGGCGTATCGTCAGGACTGTCTCGAGTCTATGCGCGGAGTACGTAACGTCTTGTATGTCCTCGTGTTGAGTGAGTACCTGGAAGTACCGGGTTGAGTGTTAGTTCAAACGTCGTGTTACGTCGTTGTGTTGTGGTATTTTTCAGTCCGAGGGAGAGGCTACATGGGAAGTTGGAGTTTCGCGTGCGTGAGCCTTAGCCGGTGTTGTTCACAACGGGTACGTGGTTACCGTTGTTCGTTCTCAGTCGTGGTTGTTCTTTCGGTTAAGTGTGTTTAGATTCGGGGTCGAATCCGGTTAAGGGGGGTAGAATGTAATATCCCGAAAGTGTGAGGATCAACTATCGGAAGAAAATAATTTAATCGGTAGCGATCAAATTTATTCGGGGGAATTGTTCTTCATCAGCTCTTATAAAGAGAGGGCGGTTACTGGTTTTTCACGGCAACCTGGGCCTGGGCCGTGGCCCAGGTGGGCTGGCCGGTCCTTCTCAAGAGGGGGGAGGCATCATGGGCCTAAAGCCCATGCGCCCCACACCCCTAACCCTAGCCACCCCTCCCTTTTCCCCTTGGCCGAAATTTTCCCCCTCACCCCCTTCCTTGGCAGCCGCCACCCCCTGCCCTCTCCCTCCCTTGGTGCCTCCACCTTCCCCTCTCAAGATGAACCCTCCATTGCAGCCACCTCCCGGAGGATTTCCTGCTTTTGGCCTGCCGCAAGGAGGAAGAAGAAGAGGGGAAAAGAGGGGAGACAAGAGGAGATGAGAAGGGATCTTCTTCGGGGTGTTTGATCGGCATCTCCCTAAGATTCTACAAGGGTAACGAGAGGCGTTCTTTGCTGTTTAAGTTGTATTAGATGCGAATTCGATTAGTTTGATTGGGTTAAATTGCTGCTGCTACAAATTCAATTCTGTCCAGTTTCTTGCGTGGCCTGTTTCGTATGCTTAGAGGCAGAATTAGGGATTTTGATCTCCTAGAGTTATTTAGAGGATGCTCTTAGCTTTCGGTGGCCGCCAAGATCACCTCATTCCGACTTTCGAGTCAAAAGTTATGATAGATTTACTATCTGCTATCCAGAATCCTAATGAGAATTAGCAGTCTCTGTATAGGTTGATATATGGCCTAGTTAGAGGGTTATTCAGAGGTCTTGCCCATAACAAATTTTGAAGGTGATATCACTAGCTTTCAGGATTGATAAAGAACACCTCATTTGGATTTATAGATCAAAAGCTATGCACTTTTCTTTGTGACTGTCCAGATTGTAGGTCAGTCTGTCCAGATTGTATGTCATTTTCTATCTTTAGTTTTGACCCGTGTGCCACTTTTTGTTAAAGGCAAAATTTGAATGTCGTGCCAACTAGGTTATTGTAGGTAATTTTATAACCTTTTCAGATTGTTAAAGAACACTCAATTCGGAGTTGTAGTTTAAAAGTTATGGACGTTTTAGTTCTGCTGTTCTAATTGCTCAGTCAGATTCTGTTCTGCTATTTCGTTTGTCAGTTAGCAATTTAGTTTGGCCGAATTGGGTTATCTCGTCAACTACAAAGTTGTAGATATATTTGTTAAGCTCGTGTAGGATCTGGGCTCATCTCTTTTGGAGACCCAGATCATTAGTTTTGGTCTTTACCGTGCTGCTGTCCTGATGGGATTCCATGTTACTGCTGGAATTTCAGATTCGGGTTATGACTATGTTTTGGGTGTGCAAGAGGGTAGTGTAGAATATTAATTCATGATGGGCTCTATGTTGTTCTTATTTCGGTTATTTAATTGTTTAGGCCGCGAGCCTACGGGTTTGGGAGCGCCATCGTTGCCTGCTAACGCGTCGCAACGCGGAAGGCAAGTACTTTGTTGGTTTTAAATGCTGTGATTGTGAATGTTTACATGAATATGATGTGACATCTTGTGATAACCGAAATGCTGAATTGGTTATGTTCTATCAATATGTGGAGTAAATGCCGAAAGATGATATTAGCATTGTTCATGTTCATATCATGCATCCTTTTATTCATGCTATGTCCACGGGAGTGGACTGTAAGTCTCACCATTCCAATGTGGGCAGGTTTGGACATTGTCATGTCCCGTCCACGGGAGTGGATTGAAAGACCCATCAATTCCAGTATGGGCACGTAAGACCCATCAATTCCAGTATGGGCAGCTTTGGACACCTATATGAAACGTTCTTCATATAGGACTTGGATCCCGCACTTTTGTTAAGGTGCGGGCTTAAGTGAACACCGACGGTGTGTCACTCGCTATACCGGTATAAGCATGTGTGCAGTCCATCCTTGAGTACATTCATTCATGCCATGCATTCCTAAGTTTTCATTCGATGTATGCTCATATTCTCTTATGATGATGACTTGTTCATATGTGTGTTATGTCCCTTTTACTGTACTTGCTAAGTCGTGGACTCACTCTTGCGTTGTTTGTTTATTTTAGGTAACCCCTGATGTTGGCTCACTTGGGAGGGAGTAGACACGCACTACTTGTTCACATCATCCAATTCATGTTCAAGATTAAATTTAGTTCTATCTTACATTCATAAATGATGAACTGTAATAATAAATTTATAAGTGGTATAGGAAGGATACCTTCTCACATTGATGTCGAATTATTACTGCATGTGAACTTTCATTATCAATGAACTGAAATAAATAGATTAGATGGTGAAGGAAGGATACCTTCATCATGTCTTGGTTGTTTTGATACTATCATTAGTTGATTTTATTCAAATTCTTCCGCATTATGGATGTATGTTAGATGTTTTAGGTGACATCTTGGCTTCCGAATAGCCAGGGTGTTACAGTTTTATCTCATTTTCGCGTTAGGTTCCGAAGATTATATTGAACCTGAGAATCCTCCTCTGCAGCAAGAGCAATTCCAGCAAGGCAAGAAGTTTGATCATGTTAATCCCTGTATTTTCAAGTATTTATGTTGTTTACAAATTCTATGTATGCATTGCTAGTTTGTGTTTAACTATTGTCGTTAGTTGACCTAGTAGATGCATTTCCTTAGGCAAATGATTATCCTTTACTACCATGAGCCTAGGTTATCTTGCTGTGATTTAGAGTTCGTGGATAAGCTCTTGTCACTTAGTAGTTTGCGAATTCATTTGCTTAGTCATGCTTAGCTTCTGGTAGAAATGGGCGGTTATCGACTTGTCGATAACCTTGATCACACAAACGAATATTATGACTTTACTTTCAGCACTTGGTGCTATGATTATTTGAGCAAACTATAACCTGAAAACAAAATGATTTAGACTTGGGCACAATGGTATGATTGGTGTGCTTTTGGGTGTGACTGGAATGGTGCCCGGGTCATTAAGGACCGAGTTACTTGCGCCACCGTACTGAGCTTTTTGCGTGCTAACCACACTAGACGGTATGGGACCTCTCTTGACTTAGTACTTTGGCGTGCATTGGCTTCGGGTCGCAGGGAGTCGCAGGAGGGATGGTGTTTGGAGCATTGTAGTGTCCGAAAGGCTTCCCCCGTGATGGCTGGTTGTCTTTCGGCTTGCAATGTAAGCGTATGGATTCTGATCCATACGAGCGGCTCGTAGTCAATGCACAATATTGGAAAGCGTCTCGTAGGACTTAGCCGTGCCAGCATACCTTCGGATGTGTGCTTTGGTGGCTTAAAGGCGGTCTGAAGTGTGGGTGCATCGGTACGCCCCTGCAGGGTTAAAACTATTCGAATAGCCTCGTCTTAGGTTATGGACACGCTCGGATACGCCCTGTAAGAACTAGACTACAACCTTTTAATTAAAACTTGATGGGTGGTACGAATCAGGGATTCGTGCTATGTTGTGGTGGTTATCAGGTTAGTCACCCCTAGGTGGTTACTTGTATTTATCATTATTCGCGGTTATTTCAACCATAAAATAAATTTGTAAACTTGCTTTCAAAGGTACTACATTATTGCAAATAAAGTTGGCTTTGTGCAAATGAGACATACAACCTCCACTTAAATAAGCCTGCATGTAGCTTATGAGTAGGTCTGCTATTCCACACGTCAGTCTTGCGAGTACCTTAGTGTACTCATTGTTCTTGCTTAAATGTTAATTGTTGCAGAGGAAGAAGGTGAGCCCCAAGGGCCTCACTTTTGTGAGCTGTGTTGTGGTAGTATTCGGGGCGACTAGCTTGGCGGCCCGGTCGGTTGCCTTGTGGGTTGTGTTGGTTAACCGGTCGACTTTTGTTCTTAGCCATCTTATAACGCTTTTGCTTCCGCTATCATTCTTGTATATTGTGTTATTTGGCCCGTCGGTTCTTTTGTAATAACTTTACTTTATGTTGGTCATTGTTAAACTTAGTGCTAATTGTTGTATGGAAATAATGTATGATTTTGTGATGATGAGCATGTGCTGCAATTCTGGGAAACATATGTCCATCGAGGCTTAGGATATTTAATTAGTAATGCTTGAACCATATGGAGGTTAAGTGTTACTAGTTAAATATCCCGGGTCCTCACAATCAAATAGCATAACAGGAATCACTACACCATGGCATAGTATTAAGGGCAATAATCTGTGGGACAAAAATTGGATTAGTGGCAAAATATGTGCCGGCAATATTCAAGAGATTAAGGGTCCTATTATCTGCCGGGAATAATTATTGTCTAGAGCAATTTATCTGCCGGCAATATTTTTATATTAGCTACAGTATAACTTCCCTAAAAAAAGTCATCCAAGTCAATGTATCTGTCGGGAATAATAGTGGTCCTTTAGGCGCGCAACTGAAATTTTTTTGGACTGAAGCGCGAAGACCTTATCCCCAAATTTTGCCCAATTCCTTCCTCTGAAACCTCTGTTACCTCTCCAAGCGCCGTCTCCTTTCCCCGACAACTCACTTCCCTGGCCGTCCCACCTCCCAGCGCCGCCCTCCTGCCCAGCCGCCCCTTCCTCCCAACGCCTCCCCACCTCCCCGACCGCCCTACCTCCCAGCGCCACCCCTTCCTCCCAGCGCCGCCATCCTCCCTGGCCGCCCTCCTCCCAGCGCCACCCCTTCCTCCCAGCGCCGCCATCCTCCCCGGCTGCCCTCCTCCCAGCGCCACCCTCCTCCCCGGGCGCTCCATCCTCCCAGCGCTGCCCCACCTCCCCGACCGCCCCCTCCTCCCCGGACGACATCTCCATCGACGACGACCGGTCCAGCAGCGAGAGCGTTGAGCTCGACTAACCCTAACCCTATATCCCCAATCCCCGTGCTGCCTCCCAGTCCTCCTCCCTCCTACACCCCCACCCCCCGCGCCCGGCATCTTTCCTCCTCCTCTGCACCCGCGCTGCCCTCCTCCTCCTCCTCAGCGCGTCTAGCTCCCTCCTCCTCCGTCGCTGCAGTGCCTCCTCCCCTGACTCCCTCCTCCCAAGCGCTGCCCACCTCCTCCCTCCTCCGGCATCACCGTCCTCCTCCTCCTCTGATCTGGTGCCTCCACCAGCACGCGACGCCGTGCTTCTCTCCTCGGCTCGGCCCCTCTCATGGCGCCGCCTCTACCAGCTGCTCCCGCCACCGGCTCGGCTCATCGTGGGCTCCACCCCGCTGCGGCTCGAACACCACAGCGGTGCTGACCTTCTCTGCGTGGTCCGGGTGCTGCTCAAGAAGATCTTCCGCCATGTGCTCGTCGGGGCCGTCGACTGGACCGAGCACCGCAGGATGATCGAGGATGTGTTCGAGCGCCGAAGCGAGGTTGCCAACCCTCTCGTGGCAAACATCGACCAGCTCGTCGTGCTCTTCTCGTTGGACCAGCCGCGCCCTGAGCTTGCCACTCTCACCAGGTATACATACATATATAAGACTGGTTCTTGGTTTGAATTGCTTGCTAAATTAGTAAATTGTTACTCAAATTAGTAAATTGTTACTCATTCTGTAGTGTGTTTTGAATTAGATAGGCCGGATTGTAGTGTAGTGCAATGCATTGGAGATGATGAGGTGTGGGTAAGGATATATTGATGTTCATTGGATGGTTTGCTGAGATGTGCTCAATAAATTGGAAAGAAGGACTATTTCTATTTCACTAAAGGAATTAAGGTACTATATCTCGTGTTTAGTGTTTTTGCTTCTTAGGAAAATGGTTGGGCTTGGACTCGGCTTGCAGGACCAAGTGCCAACATTGGCCTGTAGCATGTAAGTACATATCTCTTTTAGTTAAGTATCAAGTATTGGTAGTTTGTATGTTCCCAAAGATATCAACTAGCATGTGCAATTGATCAACTCCCAGTATTCATCGATTGTAAAATTCTGTACAAATTAATGCATTTGTTGTATGTCGTCTTGTGTTTTCCTCATTTTATACTTATCTGGTTTTGACGATAGTTTATAACTGGGTTTTCTGTAGACCATACCTTACTGGAGAGATAGGTTGAAGAGTTGGGGTTATGATCCGCTCTTCTTAAGTGTTGATCAGAAATCTGGATTAGCTGCTCTTGAGAGATGTTGGAAGGACATGCAATAGTAATTCACTCTCTGATTTAGTTAATTTTGTGTTCATGCATGTAGAGGGAGATGGATGTGGGTTGATGCTTGCTCAAGTATGCAAAGCCAGGAGCAGAAAGTGATGTGCCTTGTCCATTATTTCGAGGGGGTCACTGCTTCTACACCTACTAGTTTCATTTCATTTGAGCGGAAGGTCCTTCCTCGCTGCCCTGTCTCCGATGGCATTACATATTCTGACATCGATGCTTGGATGAAATCTAGTGCCCCTCTCTGCCCATTTCGGGTAAGTGGCATTGTATCATTCATACTCCGTACGAGAGATAGGATTATTTTGTGATTCATATTTCCTCTTACACAATTTCTCTTTTACAACCTTTTGATCAGTACATAAGATGGTACAGGTGTATAGCTTAAAAGAAGTTGACGAGTTACTATCTAATCTATTAACCATGGTACAATGTGATATCTGCATGTAGCATATTGCAGTGATACACTGTCAAAGCTATGGGCAGGAAGGCAACAATTAGTCAATAATTGATGTATCATGGCATAGGCTGTTGCAAAATGAAATTGATATACAGTTAATGTTTTTTTTAAAACTTACTATTTTGACAAAAAAATGTTATCACATCATAAGAACTTTCTACATTTTAATCCCATATTTATGAGCTCTGTGTTATACCTTGTAGAACATGCTTGTTGAAGTTTGCTAGAACTTCTATGTTTCTTATATATTTAGTAGGACTATCCTAATTTTACATTATTTTGTGTTTCTCTAAAATAGAAAATTAATTGTGTGTACTTCCGGTGCTTATTAAGATTCATATTTGACCTGATTCGTTAACCAAGTAACACTTTCTGGGAACCAGCAACCTATAAGAGTTGAAATCACAAAAGCTGCAATGGAGTTGGGCGCTTCAGTATTAGTATGACTCTTGTGATAGGTTAGAGATCTCACGCAACATCTTAGATTATGTATAGCCTCAGGTATATTTCAATGCCGTTCACAAATGCTTTCACCTCTTCCTTACTCTTCATGTATGATACTACAAATAACTATCATTTTGTTACTTCTCCAGCTGCTACATTTAGCTACATAACTGCGCTACAGAATATGTGATCCATCTTAAATGACTCAATTTCTTTTGTGTAATTTTGAATGATTGAATTATGGATTTGAATTCGCTGAGGAGCCTCTTAATGATTTCATTTTCTCATGATGAAATAATGGCTTATTTATTTACGATCCATTTCAAGGGCCAAAATGTCAAATAATTACACTGTTTTTCTTTTTAGTGCAGCTCCTTATCTGAATATAAATCTACAGATGAAAGTTTTGGTCCTGAGTCTTCTAACTACTCGGGATTGTATTGACCGAATTTGTGTATTTTTTTAGTTTTGGCCGTCATATCTGAAACTTCTTTGCAATAGTTGTCAAAGTAAGACAAACAGAACATATCAAGGATGTTTGAAATTTCTTGCGAGATAGTTATTTGGCGGTTCAATGTTACGAAATATTTACTGTCTTGTAAGATATTTTTCAGGACTTTTTGGAGAACACAGCATATCCCATTCATGACTTATTGACTTGATAGTCCCATGATTTACTTTTGCTTGAAACTCTACCGAAGGTACGATCTGTGCTAAAGATTATGAGGCAGTGTGGGAATGCATTATCTGAAATCGATGCCCTTTTTTTTTAATTTCAAAATGCTTATCGAGGGCCGTCTAACTGCCGGGGAAAACAACCATCAAGGGTCGTCTAACTGCCGTGGAAAACAACCATCAAGAGCCATCTAACTGCCGGGGAAAACAGCAATCAAGGGCAGTCTAATTGCCGGCAATACATATAACTGTCGGCAATACTATAACTACCGAGAAAAAGCTAACTGCCGGGGAAAAGCTAACCGCCAGGGAAAATCTACTTTTCTAGGGCAGTTAACTGCTGGGAATACACATATCTACCGGCAATTGTTTTTCCCGGCAGCACTTTACCGGGCAGGCTATAAGTGCCGGGAAAAGTAATTGCCGACAGATAAATTGCCTTTGAACGCAGTTTTTCCCGGCAGTTGCATTGCCCTTAATAGTGTGCCATGGTGTAGTGAATAAACACAAACATTCACAAATAATCAAATTAAACTGTGAAATAATATGGCCCTTAACATGTCGATCTCCATGAGCGTGCTTCTTGTTCTCCGACTGCATCCATCACTAGTCAGTGCGTAGACCGTTATACAATAATATATAGCTTGATGGCTATCTCACAGCATAACATGCAGGTCATGAAAATCCATTCATGCATCACATACACGACGGGCCATCCAATTCACATCAAACCCTGCAAAAATGAGTTATGCATAGAATCCAATTCTATCAGGCGACATGAGCACATACTACTTTATAATGCGGCTATGACTACGGCGGTCCCGCTAGCCAGTTAGCAGGCAGGGTTCGAAGGGGCAACACTCTCGAAAATTTTCCTGAGACATGAATCTAATTCACGTAACTAAGCCTTGGAAATCATCGGATTAATCATATTAACCCTATTCTGAACCAATCTGATCACTGCCTTGATACGACCACTCACTGCGGCATACTCCGATGGTGGAAATACCGACCGGTAGGAGTATTATGAAAGGTAATCGAAAACAAGTCGAGTAAATCATCTAGTGCTCTTAACTTGTGCCTCCTCGAAAAACCCATCTACTATCGCCGAACACCGATCGATCTTATCGACCAACGCCTAGATCGTTCCATCCATATGAACCAATCTAGGTTATCAGACCAAACTAGTAATAGATCCAATCTACTACTGCCACATATCCAGTTTATGCGACCGATCTAGATCAAAAATTATACAGGATGGCTCTGATATCACTAAAAGGGATACGAGTAGGCTACGATAGCCACAATTCAAAAATCTACCACATAAACCAGGATGCCAAGTAAGTAGATGATCACAGATCATTACCACCAGACGCGCAGTGCAGCGGAAGATGAGTTGGAGTAGCCTGGTCCAACGAAGAGTGTGTCAATGAAGTCCACACGTCCAAAGTAGGAACAACCGAACGCCAGTGCGCTAGCACCAAGTCGCACGACTATCTCAGGAAGATGGTGGCTAGGGTTTCGGTGGAGCAACTTACGTTTCTTGCGTGTCCATAATAGCCTCAAGCATCTCCTTATATAGTGCCCCATGACGGATCATATTCGAACACGTTTGACGAATCGTATTCGTACTGGTTTGTTCCAACTCGTTAAATGTGTGACCCGTTAGGTTTATGCGTATTCAATTGTGACTCAAAAACACCTTTTCGACCACGAGTCATAGCGGTCCCTAGCAGGACATAACAATTCCTGAATACACACAAAATATATCGGACAAACCTTAATACAATATGATCTACGACTAGGTCCTCATCACTTACGACCAGCTCGTACCTCATCACGAGCAGTCTGTATTCAAGTACGACCAGTTTGTAACTCCATACGATCAATTAGTACTTAAGTACGACCAGTCTGAAACTTTGTACGACCAGTTCATATTTAGTCTCAACCAGTTCGTAACTCCTTACGACCAGGTTTCGATCATCCTGTGATTATGTTCAACCAGTCTACGACCCGCTCGTATCTCCATACGACCAGTCTGTAACTAATTGAACTATGCGACCTACTCGTGTATTCTCCCTTTGCCTCACGATATCTGGTTTGAACTCTAGGTGAGATATTTGTCATCCATGGACTGTTCAATACTTTCTCGATCGAGTATCGGATAACCTTATCTTGTCGAAGTCTTCGACCACGAGTGGCATGTCCATGTACATTCTTTATCCGACCACTTCGAGGGGCTCAGAGATATCTCTCCCGTTATGTTTGAGTAGCAAATCCCATATCCAACCAGTCACATCCCTCCGCATGTTTCATAGCATACCCGAAAGCTACCTTTATGACTACCCAGTTACGAGTAGCATTTTAGCAACCCTTAAGAGTGCTATGACACATGTAGGGAACCATGCTGATCTCAGATCTAAGGATTATACATCATCATTGCTTGAGACCAACTAATGACACATAGAATCATAATAATCTCAATAGTGTCTCAAGGTGGGTCGATCCAGCCCCATGTTCTGTAACATGCGTTCACATTATTGATTCGATATCCCCATATCCATGACCGGCGAAATATGGTCATCAATTAATACATGTGCTAGTCGTAGAGTCACTGGTGTTCCGACCAGCGACATTCGACTAGAGATATTTTTAGAACAACATCATATAAGTTAAAGAGTTTCACCAACAATTTACATACTCGTTGATCTATATAACTAATGATTCATTCCAGGAGCAGAATAACATTTATTCAATAACTCATACACATAGACGTGATACAATCATCTCCATGATTGCCTCTAGGGCATATCACCAACATACACATGCCAATGGGCTCCTTCTCCTCGGGCTCCATGGAGAACTCATGTATAAACCTAGAGCACATATAGGTAAAGTACTCACGAGCGCCATACATACCACAATATTGATCCCTAGCCAACATTCTACAAAAAGACATACAAGACATCCTACTAGCTGCCATGCTCAAAGAGCAAACCTCGCTCTGATACTTGTTGGACCGAGGAGGCGACTAGAAGGGGGGTTGAATTAGTGCCATACAAACAATAACATCTTCAAAAACTTTTGCCTTAAGGAGTTCAAGGTTCTTTCACTCCAATAGCTATTCGGAGCTATGAAGATCAGAGAGGATCATTCAAATAAGAACAAAGCAACAAGAGGAACAGTAGCGGTATGACCAGGCGAACTGTAGTGGTCTACGTAGATGAACAGTAGAATTAGCATTGAACTGAATTTTAGCATGATTTTAAAATCACAAATTGATCCAACTTTTGATCCACAACTCCAAACTTCACGAAACTTGAAAAACACCTTATCTAGGATGTCAGGAACCTATTCTAGTAAAAGACCTTGATGATCATTGCCAAAGTTTCGTTTGAGTGAAGGTTCCACCAAAACAAGGACAAATACAAAAATGATGATTGAGAGGAGCTCAAGAGAGGAATCAATCCAAGATGTCTCAGGATGGTTTCACACATGTCCTAGAACCCTCAATCATAGCAAGAATCAATCCAAAAGCCCTCAAGAGCAAAATCCCCAAAATCACACTTCCTTACACCAAAACCGGGCAAAGTCAAGAACTTGCAATAGAAAGTACCTAGATGTATGGGATCTAGTATCCAAGAGAGATATCCATCACATACACATCCTAGGTACAAAGCAAGATCAAGAGGGGAGAAAGGAACACAAAAAATCATTCCAAATCAAGAAATTCAATTCTTTAGCATTTGAAAGAGACTTGGACAAATTTGGAGATTTGATTTATACATGGAGGTGAATGTTTATAGCCACTCTCTTGGGAGTAAAAAGCCACTAGCGTAGAACACACATAAATGCTCTCATCTCTCTCAATACATTTCTCAAACCCTAGCCTCCTCTCCACTTTCCCCCAAATTTCACATTAGTGTTCCTTGCTTAGATGGATGTAAAATTATGCACCACTTCCTTGTATAGTGGAGGCTAGGTCTAGAGAGAAAACCCTAACGGGTACCTGTTAAGCCTACCCACAAACGGGTCTCACTCACACATGCTTCTCAAAGCATTGTCTTCATCTTTAGCTCTATTAGGCCAAAACAATCATGCTTTGTTCTCAGTAGAGTATCCTTGACCTAATCTACTTAGACCACTATCGTGGTTTCGCACACCGCCACTTTTCTGGTATTGGGCAATTTACTAAAATGCCCCTCTACCAACCTTTCCTGATTCCCTCACATCGAAGCATCGCCCATACTTCGACATCATTCATGTGGCCCCAAAGACTTCCCGCCAAGGCTCTCATGTTTCTAGATCCCAACGAACCATCCTTGCTTGCAAACAGGCCCAAGTCACTTAGTGCACCACATGCCTTACCATACACCATGACCGCACCCGAGTTCCTTGACCGTTCTGGATCTCAGCTCCTCCATGAGCTTAGCCCCGGTCCACCTTGCCGTTGACCGTCATGTCCATCACGGGCAGATCCCGCTTCGGTTACTTATCTTCTCATATTGTAACCATCCCGATAGCCTTGGTCATCTTTCAATGATACCTTGATCGTTCAGGACCTCATCTACCCTAGCTTAGTACTGATCCCGTCCGCCTCACCATGATGTAGCTCTAGAGTCCTAGAACCATTACCGATAACCAAATCATCAGGTAGCACAGCCTGACACACAAAATCATCAATTGACACAATTGATGAGTCAAGAACATATACCTTCAAAGCTTTGCTCACGGAAGCATCACTTTACCTCAAAAGGTCATTGTTCAAACTTAGTGTTCCATGGTTCTTGTCCATCTTACACCTTGCTCGAGTCCAACCATTTCACCTAGCATCCACGACCGTTCTGGACCATAGTTGACTCCAAGCCACCTTCTCAACAATAGACCAAGCAACCATTTCCACACACAAGTTCTTCACAACTTGACCCACATTAGTCCATAAGAATATAATGCAAACAAATGCACCCAACCCAAGCTACTAGGACCAACCCTCAAAATTCAGCACACCTCTCTGTGTACTGAATCACCATGGTCGATCAGACCGTCGGGAACAAGCCAGTCAAACCGCCAACCAATGGCCGATCTTACCGCCAGCCCCGGTAACAGGGGATTGGTTAGACTGCCTACCAGTCTAACAACCAAATAGCGGCCAGTCAGACTGCTTCCTAGTTTCAGAAAACACACTATCCGGACTTTTCAGCAAGGCACTATCTAGTTTCGTGTCTAGTCTCCATTTTTAGTGGAACCTGGTGCAAACACACCTCCAAATAGTCCCACACAAGTGTTTGGTGCCTGTTCCTCAGAAGCTCTCATCGCTGGTCTGATCGTCACCCATGGTCGGTCAGACCGCCCTACAGGGAAGGTCAGACCGCGCGATGACCTAATAGCAACTTCGACAAATTGCTATCCCAAGGGTTTACTCCCCAAACTCCTCTACACCGATGCCAATTATTCAACACCAAGATTAGAACCATACCACATAGTCTCCACATATTGGCTTTTATCTCCGTCGGTCACAATAGCACTCTTTAAATGACATTACCTACGGTGGTCGGGAAATATGATGGCAATAGTCCACAAAGACCATAGTGTGGCAGTGAAGGGCAGCAATGCCCAATAGTGGAATTTTTATAAAAAATAATATTAATTTAAAAGATAATTACAAAAAAAATAGTCAAATTTTTTTACAAAAAAGGTGCATGTTGCTATTTGGAATGCCAACAAAAACCTAGTTACTGCCAGTCGCCATTTCAACTAGCGATTTGCATTGTAGAGTGTGCAAATCGCTAGTTGAAATGGCAACAGGAACCCATGGGTTCCTTTCGCTACTTCAATTGGTCACAAGAACTAGCTATATAAACCCCTAAAATTCGGTGGAAAGTCATTTTACTTTTGGAAAAAAAGGAGAAAGAGAGAGAAGAGAGAGGAGGAGGGGAGAAGAGACGTAGTGAAGCCCTGCCGGTTCACAGCGGAGGAGAGAGAGACGGAGCAGCAGATTTGGTCGCCCTTTTTGTAGGTAAATATTTTTGCAGCTTTGTATATAAATTCAAAACCTTGTAGGTTAGCAAATACAAATAGAGACATAGAATTCAATGGATTAGATAATTTTAGCTTTTTTGTTGTTTGATGTAGTACATCATTTTAGCTATGTATAGTTTTGTTCATCGTATAGATATTATTTACATTGCAGTACACAACGATTGAGAATAAATTCATGAAAATACTAAGAAAACTTTGCAGGTTTTTATTTTTACACAGTAAATATTTTGTTAATACTGAAAATACTTTTTAAATTAGGAAAATAGGAAGACACCTCTAAAAATAACAAGATACCTATAAAAAATTAGTAAAAATTACAAAGGAGCTACATAGGGTATGTAGACCTTAATCAAAATAATCCCAACTTAATCTTGGTTCCATTTGTGAAAGATAAAATATTCTGTTAATGCCAAAAAATACTTTTTAAACTAGAAAAACAGCAAGACACCTCAAAACATTCTCTCAAAAATCCAGAGTAGGTATTTGGGTGTGTAGAGCTGAATTAAAATATTATGAACTTAATTTTTATTTCTATTTGTACACAATAAATATTTCATAAATGTTAGAGACACTTTTTAAAAAAAGGAAAGTAACAAGATACCTATTAAAAATCTGTAAAAATTGCAGAGTAGCTAAATAGGGTATATAGAGCTTAATCAAAATAATCCAAACTTAATTTTGGTTACATTTGTGCATGATAAATATTCTATTAATACCGAAAATACTTTTTAAAGTAGAAAAATAGCAAGAAACCTCTAAAAATTCTCTAAGGAATCGAGAGTAGCAAAATAGGGAATGTAGATGTTAATTAAAACACTGTAAACTAAATTTTGGTTTCCATCTACACACAACAATATACCTCTAAATTTGTTTATGTCGATACAGTTGTGTCCAAATCAGTTTCATGTGTGTCGCTAATCCTGCAATAATTGAATTAATTAGATATGTCGCTTCTGATTACTTTTTGTATATGTTTCGTTGTATTTACAATGTATTGTAACATTCCAATTTTCTGAACCTTAGAAATCTTTTAAATAGTTAGTAGGCAGAAAATTAACCATTTGGTTTTTATTTGAATTTAATCCAAAAGCTTAATATGGACGTTTAGTATCAAAACAATTTAATATGAATAATTCCAACATGAACAATTATCAAAACTATTTTATTTGGGTTCAATGTGCTCAGATATATTATCTAGATTTTTCTGAGTTCATTTGCTACTTTCTATTTCTTATTTGAATTTTTATTATTTTATAAAATAGAAAACTAATTAAAATCTCAGTTAATTCCCTGGGCCAAAACCCAATCCTATTCTCTTTCCGACGTAGTTTCCTTTCCGCGCACGCAGCCCAGTTGGCCCTATCATCTGTCGCCATCCGATCAAGGTTGGACACTCGGATCAGGATAGCTGAACGCGTCGCGCCCTTGTTGCTCTATCATTTGGACCCCACCACTTTGTCGTCTCCGAGTCGTCTTCCTCACGAAGTCCGAAGCCTGCGTCCGCCATTGTTGATCTTCGAGCTTCGTTCGATAACTAGACCTTTCCAACTAAACTCCTTCTAGAAAACACGTAAGATCTTATCTCTTATTGCCCTGCATCCAAATCTAGCTGAATCTCTTACCAAATCGGCCTCTATTTCCTAAAACCTCGGACTCAATTTCGTATTCATCTCGGACTCAATTTGGTGATTCCTTATCCCGTGCCGCCTGAGCCCCTATAAATAGTCCCCGAGGATCGCCTCTGCACCCTCGTCCCAAAACCCTAAGACGCCGCCCTCCAATAACTCGAGAGCCGCCGCAATTGCAGATCTTGAGTTTTGTCGCCGCCGCCGTTTTTCTTCAATTCCAGCCATCGTTGTCGTTGCCCTGTGGGGACCCCCGGGTTACTTCCGCATGACCAAGGCATTCCCGGTCTTATGGAGATAACTCTGGGTCTCCCGTGAATGGATTCCAACTTAACTCCATCTAAGCGAGAGGTTTGACCAAAAACTAGAGCCTCGACGATTATGCGTGCTGCTCTGGTAATAACCAGTTCAATCTTTAGAATTATAATTGAATTTTAAACCTTTTATCGGGATTTAAAATGAAATTTTAGAATTTCTCGAGGAGGGGGATTAAATCTTGGGCCAAAGGCCCATAGCCTTGGCCCATTAGGGGCAGCCAAAAACCCTAGATGCACCGTAGCACGCCTGTGCTACAATGCCACCACCAGCTATAGTAATCTCGTCGTCTACAGTACCCATCTCTTACCCTTGCTGCTGTCCGAGAAGAAGGAGGGAGGGGGATGAACCGTTCGTGTGCCGCCGGTCAAGGGAAAAGAGGAAGACAAAGGAGGAGAAAAGGATATCTTCTTCGTGAGTTTTGATCAGCGATCTAAGGTGGTTCTACAAGGGTAACAATCACTGTTCTTCGCTGGTTGGGTCTTAGTAGATGCGATATCACTTATGTTTAGTAGATTGAAGTCCAACAGTGATTAAATGCAGTTCTGTCCAGTGTAGTGTGCGACTGTTTTTGCATTCTTAGATGTCGAATCAGAGGATCCCATCTGCAAGATTTATGTGGGGTTCGTTCTTAGCTTTCAATGGACATAAAGATCACTCAATTGCGAGTTACGGTTTAAAAATTATGATGAATTCTTTGCTGCTGCCCCGAAAGTGTGACAAGAATTAATAGTCATTGTATTTATTAAAATATGACAAAGTTAGAGGATGATTCAGAAGTGTTGCCCAAATTTTTTTTTGTAGATAATATCATTAGCTTTCAGGATTGATAAAGAACACCCTTTTTGTATTTATAGAACAAAATTTATGTACATTTCAATTTGGTTGCCTAGAGTGTATGTCGGTTTCTGTCGTTAGTTTTGACCCGTGTGCCACTTTTTGTTAAAGGAAAAATATGAGTGTCATGCCAACTAGACTTTTGAAGGTTATGTTCTTAGCTTTCCAGAATGACAAGAATCGTGGATTTTGGTTAATTTGATCAAAATTTATGATTATTTCTTTACTGCTGTGTAATTCTGCTAGACTAATTATTTATTACACTTTCATCTAAATGTTAGCCTAAGTTGTTTGCCAAATCAGAAGGTTCATCCAACTAGGTTAATGTGGAGATTTTCGTTACCTTTCTATAGGATCTGAGATCACCCCTTTTCGAGTCTTAGAGCAAAAGATATGATGTTTTTAGTATCCCTGTCCAGATTATCCTTCTACTAGACTATCGCTTAAATTAGATAGAACCTTAATATGAACCTTGGGTTTAGGAGGATGGGTTTAAGCATTGCGAGAAGCGTCTTATTCACGTGGTTTCTTATTCAAAGTAATTAATTTGTGTAGGAGGAGGGAATTCTAGTGTAGCGGCATCCCTCTTGCCTCAAAATGCTTCGCAACGTGGAAGGCAAGTACCTTGTGATTCATATTGTTGATGGTTGATGGTTGCTTGTTGTCCATGTTATTATTTCATTCGATGATCTATGAGTAGATTTCAATGCTTCCTGTTCCTTCTACGTGTGTTAATCCATGATTCCTGATATTATGATTTCCATGTTCATGTTCATTCATTCAATCACATGTTCATGAATTAAAAGACCCATCATTCCAATATGAGCACGTAAGATCCACCATTCCAATGTGGGCGGATTTGGATCCCCGTTATGAAACGTCCTTCATACGGGCCTTGGATCCTCGCATTTTGTGGAAATGCGGGCTTGAGTGAGCACCGATGGGTGTTCACTGGCTATACCAGTATAACCAGAAGTATAGTCCATTCATTTAATTAATTCATGCATATGGTTTCTGTCTTTCTACATATGAACTCTATTCTATGATATGATGTTCTTATTCATTCGTTCTACCTTTGAATTCTCTATGATGTGATGTTCTTATTCATTCGTTCTAACTTTGAATTCTATTATATGATGTGATGTTCTTATTCATACATTCTACATTCGTATTCTATTCTGTGATATTATGATCTTATTCATTCATTCTATATTCAAAATTCTATTATGTGATATTATGTTCTTATTCATCCCTTCTATATTCAAAATGCTATTATGTGATATTCTGTTCTTATTCATCCCTTCTATATTCAAAATCCTATTGTGTGATATTCTATTCTTATTTATCCCTTCTATGTTCAAAATTCTATTATGTGATATTATGTTCTTAATCATCCCTTTTATATTCAAATTCTATTCGGTGATATGATGTTCTCATTCATCCATTCTACATTCTTATTATATTCTATGATTGTTATGTTCATATTCAGTATTGTTCATATTGTACTGTTGTACTTGCTGAGTCGTGGACTCATTCTTGCCGTGTTTACTTGTTTTAGGTAGACTTTGGAGACAGCATGCTTGGGAGGGAATAGTCACGGAACACTTCATTCACATTACATGATTCACTTCTAACTAGATGAACTTGTCATTATCATTCATTTGATAAATTTTGAATTGTAATATGGAGTTCGATGGTTGATGTTATCATCCCTTATGTTATGGTTGAATTGGTAATAGCTTAATGATCTCCGTATAGACTATGATAGTTTTAGTATAGCTTATTCAATATAATTGGATGATAAAGTTGGATAGCTGGTGGAATTCTTATTCAATTCTTATATTCGTTCGATTAGACGTTGATCTTTTTATGTCATTAGTTGAAAGATTGTTGAAATTCTTCCGTATTATTGTTGTATGTTAATCTTTTAGGTGGCTTCTTGGCTTCCGCATAGCCAGGGTGTTACAGTTGGTATCAGAGCGGGCTTTAGGTCCGTGGTAATTAAAACATTAAATTGACACACTGTGCACAGTAGGTGGGATTTTGGTAATCATTGCATCTGCGATTCTGATAGTATGTTTCCTCATGTTGAATTGTTATTGAGTTGCTTCTGTACTATGATTCTTGTTGCTAATCTATGATCTGTTATGATCTTCGATATCTATGAATTTAGTCTATGATTGTTATGACATAATACTGTATATTCATAATTGATTATATGGGCTACGTGACGGTAATGGGTGATGAGGAGTTGAGATCGTGGTTGTTGCCCTAGGTTTTGCCAGGCTACACCACCGTTCGTGGTATGGGAATAGAGAAGTACTTACCCCCGTTCCATAGTTATGTGTTGCTCATGAGTCCTTGGTTGAAGCTGTTGTCCACCTTGAGCTTGTATTTGGTCTTCTGGTTGTAGTTTCTTGCAGTTGATGAATTTCCTTTGATTGGTGGTTATAGTGAAGTGGGCAAGTTTCAATTGGTCTCTATTTGTTTTTTGAAACAAATATTATTCTTCCGACTAGTGTGATATTTCTGCTACTTGTGAACATTGTTAATTTGCAAGATTGGTCTTTTCACGGAAGTTCTGTTTTATCCTTTGTTGGACAATGTAACTCACTTGTTCGCTTGATATTTTGGCAGTAGAAGATTTCTTTTACATGTTCTTTATTATGTGGAACGTTGATATTGCGTATTTCTTTTGGGGTAATTTGAGAGTTGAAGTTTAATGGCTCTCTTTTAAGAAAGAGGATGTTGAAACCTCTTTAGTGTTGTGTTGTCACACTTAATTAAGAGGTTTTAATTTGCGAGATTGCCTTGTACTATTGTGAGCTTGTTAAAAAAAATATTTGTTTCAGCTCCGTTGTAATACCCTAAAAGTATCCGAAAGGATTATTGAGAGAGAATTAGGTTATTTAAAGAGAAGGACTATTTAGAAATTGAATTGAGGGAAGGATCAAATAGAAAATAGTTATTTAAGCAGTTAAAGAGGGGTTTACAATGAAATTTGGACAACTGGGCGAGGCCTTAGGCCCATTGGTATTTGGCCCAAAGGTGGGAGGAGGTGGCCGGCCATAAAGGAGAAATTAGCCATAGTGGCCCATGAGAAAATCAACCACCAACAAAAGGAGGAGGAAACCCTAGGTTTGCTACGAGAATTCCGTGCTACAAGACCACCGCCGCCATCGTAGCACTGCATCAGAGCAATCCTCTCTTCCATGGTGGTGCCCTCTCCTCAAGCCTCTTCATTGTGGTGGCGGCCAAGAAAAAAAGAAGAAGAAGGAAGAAGGGAGAAGGGAAGAAGAGAGGGAAGGGAGAGTTCGTGGCTGCTACTGGGAGTTCTTCACGTTCGCGGTGTTTCGTCAAGGGTAATACCCGTTTCCCCCGAGTAGATGCATCTTTTGATTGTTGTAGCAATGTCGGTATTTCTGTCTCCTCAGGACAGATCGCGTTAGACAGACATTTTGATGAAGTTAAGTGCGGATTCTGTAACACCCCAACTCAGAACGAGCCTGGAATGCTACCAAAACTAATTACAACAAGAACGAATTTACAAATTTTCGACAGAGTCTCCCTTGTATAATCTATGAGAATCAATTTTCTAACAAGTGAACATAACATTTAACAGTAATTTCATAAACCAATTCACTCATGCATAAGGGATAATCATATGAAGGTAATCAAATAACACCATTCTCACATCCATAACTTATTTCGTCATTCATAATCATAAAATAACTATGGGTATTTCTCGTGATCTATTTATTCTTATGTGATGCTAAAATAACAATTGCATTATTGTTGTGAAGTGGTGCGTGCTTTCCAATCATCTACTCCCGCCCATGCATGACGTCTTTGCCAGAAGTACCTAAATCAAAACAAAGCAAGGATGAGCCATAGGACTCAGCAAGTATCAACAAGATTACAGGATCATAAAGACATAACCGTATGAACAACTTTAATCAACATTACTCATGGCATTTCAAATATTAAAAAATATGCTGACAATGCTATGCACTCTTTGTTCTTTAACTCTTTACGCATTTTACCGGTAATGCGGGGTATTCATCCGTCAATGGATACCCATGCCTGTGCCATCTGGCACAGGGACCAAGAGCCTATACAACAACTTGTATAGGGACCTTTGCCCGTCATCAAAATGTCGGGACCTCAGACATATTGCCCACATTTCGTAAATGTGGGGACCTCAAGCTTGTCATTGGTAGCGGGGACCTCAACTGAATCACTTGGTCACCTCATGACCAAGTTTCAAGATCTCGAATATGCATGAATATAACATCTATTCCTTCTCATTCAATAGAATTCAACATATACCTTAGTCATGAAAATGAACATTATGAAATAACTGCAGTCATAAAATGCAAACATCAACACCACTAGGGCCATCTCAACATCACTTTCACATGACAACAATGAACATTACATAACTCAATCATGACATGCAACAAGAATTTCCATTTTAACCCGAATACTTGCCTCAACCGTGTGAGAACGGCGGACGCGAAGTAGGTGCTGCTGCCCTTGGGACCTCGCTGCCACCTGGACAAGAATAAAACCCCACACTAAGACTAGCTTACTGGACCAAAACCATACATAACATCACATTCGAAATCGCTAACTTCTTAACATTTCCAACTTTTCTAATTTCTAGTGATCGGTCTCTGCGGACAGCAGACTTCAAAAATTCATAACTTTCTGCTCAGGAGTCCAAATAGGATGATCTTGGACTTTCTGGAAAGATAATTAAGTTGCCTAAATAAACCTAGTTGGGGTGACCCTCTGATTCGGCCATCTTTTATCCCTACCATTCCCTTTAATCAGAGCAGCTCATCAGCGTTATGTTTCTGGACAGAAATAAAGAAAATAGCATAACTTTCTCTACGTTCATCCAAATTCAGAGATCTTTAGTTTTCCTGAAAGCTAAGAGAGTTAGCTTCATTTTTCGTTATGGTGAGACCCTCTGGAAACTCTTCTAACAGCAAGTTTAAATCAGGTTAAACCGACACTGTCAAATCTGTTACCCACAGAAACAACATAACACTAAAAAAATCATAACTTTGGCTACCGAAGTCCGAATGACCTGATTCTTGTCGGCAATGAAAGATAACTACGATACCCACAACTTTCTAGGAGATGCCCAGACCCAAATCTGCCTTTACCTTAACCAAAAACGACAATATATGCTACTGCAGAACACCGATCTACTGTCATCCGAAAATTGAACAACAAGAAAACGACCCAAAACAAAGAACCACGGGTTACCCTTGCCGAACGACGCGAAGGTGCGCTGCGCGGATGAAGATCACCACGAGTTCCCGGTTGCGGATCCTTCTTCCCTTCTCCCTTTCTTCTCTTTTCTTCTCCTTTCTCTCCTTTTCTTCCCTTCTTTCTCTTCCTCTTGGCCGCCAACAAAGGATCCTCTCCTTCTTTGGTCCAGCAGCAAGTGTTATGGGTTGCAAGGGAGATGGAGGCGCAAGGAAGATGGAAGGGGAGGGCTCACGGAAGGGAGAGGAAGAGGCGGCAAGGAGGTGGGAGGGCAGCCGGCGCAAGGGGGAAGGGAGAAAGGGGGGAGGGAAGGTGGCGCCTAGGGTTAGCTCCCCCCCTAAAGAAGCCGGCCAACACACCCCTTATGGGCCAAAAACAGCAGCCCAAAAGCCCAACCCATGCTGCTCAAATGAATCCCTACTTTCCCCCGGATAAATCGCTAATTGGTCTTTTCTTTACAGTTCTTTTTCTTAATCCTTTGCACTGCACTCGACTGAAACCGGCAAAAGCTTTTCGGGATATTACAGATTCAGTCTTGGACTTCTCCTAGAGAGTTGTAGAGGACGTCAATAGCTTTCGATGAAGTGCTAGATCGTATTATTTGGACCTCTGTAGCAAAAGTTATGAATTTATTATTGCGACTGTCCTGCGAATCAGTCAGTGTTTTGACAGGTTTTAGTAATTTGACTTGTGCGATAAGTTAAATGGGGAATTAGAGGATCTCAGTATAACTAAAGTTGTAGATAATTGTCGTAGCTTTCAGGGAAGCACAAGAACACGAAATTTGGACAAACGAGCTGAAAGTTATGATCAATTTAGTGCACTGTCCAGAGAACCTGACGTGAAAACGATGTTCTGTTATTTCGAATGTTAGGGGTAGTAGATGGCCGAAACAGGAAGGCTCACCAAATAGGTTTAGTTGGGGAATTTGATAACCTTTCAATGAAGTCCAAGAACACCTAATTTGGATCCCTGTACAAAAAGATATGAATTTTAGAACATGACTATCCACAGAATGGACAAAGCGACATCTAGAAATTGGGGCTGGGTTCGCGCTAAAGGAACTTTTGTGAGTCCGTGTTTACTTTTATGGTTTGAGTGGTCCTCTATTGCTGTCTTAGCATTTCTTAATTGAATGTTTAGGTGGGGGACTGGTTCCGGAGGCGGCACCCTCTTCGCGTCCTTCGTTCCCGCACGGTTGAGGCAAGTGCATCGTTTGAACCTTGTTTGTAATTGCTTGGATATGAATGCGGGTTTGATGCTTGTTAATGTCGTATGGCTGTTGATAAGTGTGCATAATCAGAATGGTGAATGTTCAAAGTATGGATATGCTTTATTCATTAATATTGTTATCGCCTTTATTCATGAATGTCGTTATTGCCTTTATTCATGAATGTTGTTATTGTCATTGGTGCTGGATGTTAAAAAGAGATGGTGCATATGCATTTTGATATCATGTTGAGGCCTGGTCTTGTGATGACCAAGCATGCACATCTTTGAGGTCCCCGTCATGAATGTGACGGGCTTGAGATCCCCACACTCGTGAAGTGTGGGCATGAGGTCCCCAATACTTGCGGAGTATTGGACAATTGGTCCCTGTGCGTGCGCGCACAGGCATGGGTATGCAGCGACGGTTGCATACTTTGCATTACCGGTAAAATGCACAAAGAGATAAAGAAAAGGAATCCTTGAGCATTGCATTTGCATGTGGAATGATTTAGTGATGTGCTCCTGAATATGGATACTGATGTTATGGATTGAATTATGTGTCTTTTTATTTATGTACTTGCTGAGTCTGTGGACTCACTCTTGCTTTCTTGTTGTTTTTAGGTACTCAGTTCAAGCGCAGCATGCATGGGAGGGAGTAGCGTTATGCTTTGCACGCACACTGTCATGAACTTTAATTCTCAGACCATGCCTTAATAATTAAGCTACTGTTTAAGGATTTGACATGTTTATGTTACCGTATCGGATTATTTGTAATAATGATGAGTAGTCTAGTTGGAAGTTTGAGGATTTGTTCAGTCGATTAGTAAGTTCTTGAGTACTTATTGTTGATCTTGAATATTGTAGTATTTCGTTATAACTCCTTTTTAACTGTTGAAACCCATGTGTTGTTAGAAATACAAAGGAGACTCTACCGAAATTTAGTAAATTATCTTAGTTTAGTTTTGTGTAAGGTTACTTTAGTAGCATTCTTGGCTCTTGTGGAGTTGGGGTGTTACAGTTGGTATCAGAGCGGGCTGTAGGTCCGTGGGTAATGAAATATTAATTTTGACACACTAAGCACAGTAGGTGGGATTGGGTTTTTGCATTGCATTTACGCTTCTATTGAGTTGTATTGATGATTCTTGTTATGAGACGATTTGATATATCTATATTATAATGCTATTGTTATATGTGTGGGGATAACCCATGTTGAGAGGTGGAGGTAGTGGTTGTGGCTCTGGGCTTTACCAGGTTACACCACTGTTCGTAGTAAGGGATTAGTGAAGTGGTTACCTTGGATATCTTAGTACTGGCGTGATAGTGAGTATCTTAGAGAAGTTGTTCGTTTCTTTGAATTTGAATTTGGTCAATTCTTGTCCAGTTGTGGTTGATGAATTTCTCTGGGTCAGTAGTTCATTGCAGTGGATGGGTTTCTTTGAGAAAGATTGATATGTTTTTATTGGCTTAACTTGTCCCTTAAAGCAATTATTGTTTTCCCAACTGTTGAGTTATTCTCGGTTGGTGAACTTTGTTAATTGTCAAGATTGACCTTTGTATTAGAGTTTTGTCTTTTTTATTGGAAAACTTGACCTATTTATTCGCTTGATGTTTTTGGTTAATGAAAGTTTTCTTTTACAAGTCCTTTAGTACGTGGAGACTTTGACTCAATGTATCTCTCTTGGGTATTTTGAGTGTTGAAGATTAATAGTTCTCTTTTATGAAAGAAGATGTTAAACCCTTTAGCGATGTTTTGTCTTGGTTAAGTGAGAGGTTATAATCAAAACAATTAATGGATATGATATGTATTATCATGTTAGGTCTGCAGTGTGTGCATGATCGATCAAACTAAGATCCTTGAAAGGAAAGTTGATAGATTTGAAAGTTTTTTTGTAGTAATTCTTGATGAGCTGTGATTAGGAGTATGACTATATCTAATTGTAATCAATAGAATTGATAAGAAGTGTGGAACATTGATGAATTGAGCTGATCATTAAGAGTGATACATTTGGTAAACTTATTTGGTAAATTGGATTAACTAATCTCAATGGATTAATCTAACCATTTGGGATGGTTAAGTTCAAAAGGAGTTAGATTATTGTCTATTAAAGTTTGGTGTTGAGCATCACTAAGAGATAAACTGATGGGATTTAATGGATGAACAATGTTTACGTGATGGTAGAACTATCGGATAATAGTATGTCTTTGATGGAAGGGTTTTGGAATAACCTTTTAAATTGTGTAGTCGGTTCCCTCTAAAATAAAGTGGTTGTTGTAGTGAGGTTGTAATAATTTGGTATACCCTCAATTGAGGATGAGATGATAATCTAGTATATAACAATTTGGAAAGCTTTTGAGGACTTTTAAAGGAAGGGTTGACGATAACGAATCTTGTTAAGAGCGAATTACTCTTGATGTTAGAAATACAGTCTACAAGAGATTGTGAGTGGTGATAATTCTTCTAGAGAGAAAGTAAGTTGATTCATTTTTATAATATGGATTAAATGAAATGTTTGGAGTTTTGCATTCGTGATCTTTTAGAGTTCATGAATTATGTAGTACATGAAATTAGTTGAGCAATGTGACGTGTGGGAAGGTTCTGTTTGGTTCCTAAGTGATTAATGTGGTTTGGTTCCTAAGTAGTGTTGTAATCAAAGAAAATTGCTTTCTTTGTTAACGGAAAATGTGTACCAAAAGTATTTGAGGTTGGAGTTAAGAATTGTGATCTTTAATTTTTTTTCTATTGTTAAAGCTTAAGAGTTTCTTGGGTTTCCATAGCAGTGTTTTATTATGATTTATGGAGGTTTGAAAGTTCCTTATTGTGGGACATGTGCCCTCATTTACATACTCGTATTTTGTTTTCCGGGATCATTAATATTTGACTGTTTCTCTTGGTCTCGGGCTCACTCGAGGAGCAACATTTTTCTTGTGCGTTGAAAACTTGTATTTGGTTGTTTCTTCCTTTTGAGAAAGGAATTAACCAACTTGTGTTGCCAAAGTCTTATAAAGTGTATTATGGCGATTGGTTGGTGGTAGACAAGTATATGATGGTGGTGAAATTTTGGGAACCAAGTTATTTGAAGAGCGAGAGATAGTGAATTGGTTTTGACCTATAATACACGGAGGAGTTATATTTAAATGGAAGGTTTGTCGATGAAATAAAATTGATTAGTGTTACAACTAGTAGAACCTATGGCGAATTATGATCCAAAGAACATTTGTCCATGTTGGGATGTTGGGATTATCGAAAGTATGGACTCTTGATAAATTTATTAGAGTATAGCAATTGGATACTTAGTAAGATTATGTAATTGGATACTTAGTAAGATTGTGTAGAAGAGTTTTGAGGGTGAAGGTTAATGAGAGTAGCGGTGTGGAGAAACCTAAGTGTTGTGCTAATTAATGGGATAGTAGGAATTGTTGAGTTATTGTCAGGTATGATTCGGCCTCAATGAGTAACCCTATGGGAGTTAGATTATCTCTAAGTATAACTTGGTCAAGAATTTATTTATTTATTAACGTTGGTGATTGAGTATGTTTGAATCCTGGTCAATCAATTAGAGTATTGCGAATGGGTATATTGTAGTTGTGTAACTGAATTGGATTGGTGTGGATTAGAGGTCTAAGATTGGTGAAATAAATCGCCTTGGGGCGGTTACCTGATTAGTGAGGTATGTTGATAATAATAACTGAGGTTATTGTGAGCTGTGTGAAATTTTAGTAAACGAATTTAAGGATTTCCTATCAATTATACCAGAAACTCATGGTAGAAAACTTGGAGGTTGAATTTGGGCTTTGTATTTTTATGATAGGACCATGGAGACCCAATAGTATGTGTAGAGGTAGATGAGCAGGCTTAATTTTGAATAGTATGTTGATATTTGATAGAATACATTGGGTAAAGTAAATGAGTATGTGTCTTTGAGAACTTGAAGTTGATTATCTTTAACAGAATGAGTTGATGTGGATGTGGGTGAAAAATCTCTATTGAGGCGTTGGAAACTATTTGTCAAAATAATTCCTTTGGGATAGGAGTGGACTAGAGAATATTTTTGTGGATTAGAAGAGTCTCTCTAAATAAGTATGGTTGTTCTTTCGGTTTGAGGATCATTTTGAGATTGTCGGTTAAGAGGGAGGAGTTAGTGTGATAATTCTGCACACCCATGAAAAAGGAAAGGGATTATTTCTTAAATGAACATCTGAGAAAAGAATGATCCCTCGAGTAGAGAAGTGCTCTATTGGTTCTTGCTTGAATTGGTTTTTTTTTTATATAATGGAGATCATGTACAATTTGAGTTGACTTAGGTTGATAAGGTGGTTCTGTCCAGTTCAGGAAAATAAATGAAGTAATTGATTTGGACATTCGAGCGAATTCTCTTTTGGCTTATGTGGTGTTTAGTTGCAAACTGCCGAGTTGGAAGGATGGAAGGTTTTCGTGAAGAATCTCGATTTTGGAGGAAAGTTGGAATTGCTTTGTGAATCCTTTGTTTTCGATTGAATCGATTATTAAAGTTTGATAAAATAAGTTGTGTTGTACGTCCCGCTAATGGAGGATCTCCTTGTTCTAGTGAAGGAATCGACTAAGAGGAACAGAGTTCCAAATGTTTATGTGCAAGTTATGTGGTTTGGTGCGAAGAGATAGATAGCCCAGAGTATATTTGGTTGTTCTGGAAGTTGCGGGGATTCTGGAAGATAGCAATTTGCTAGAACCGTCTCGAGTCTTGGAGCGGGGTATATAATGTTTTGGATGAACCGGTGTTGAGAGAATGCTTAAGGTATCTGGAGTGTGAGGTTTCGTAAGAGCCGTTGACCAGCGAGCATTACTGCATCTTTGAGTCATGTCTGTTGAGTGGTTCTGGTTAGGATGGTACAAGTGATGAGGCGTAACACATCAGTTGCATCAAGGTGCGGTGGTCCCATAAGTCCGAGTGGAAAAACGACTTGGGAATTGGAGTCTCGCATGCGCGAGCGATATCGAATTATTCACAGCAGTGCGTAGCAATGTTAGTAAGTTTTAGCTGTGATTATACTTTGGCGTAAGCATGGTCAGAATTCGAGGTCGAATTCAGTTTAAGGGGGTTAGAATGTAATACCCCAAAAGTATCCGAAAGGATTATTGAGAGAGAATTAGGTTATTTAAAGAGAAGGACTATTTAGAAATTGAATTGAGGGAAGGATCAAATTGTAATATCCCGAGTTTCATTTGAGAGTGCAATACAAATTGAGAGAGAATTAGTGTAATTCTCCGATAGTGCTAGAATTAATTTTTGGAGAGAATAATTAATCGGTAGAAGGTTTCTTTTGGAAAACGTTTAATCGGGAGATTAGAAGGGGTTTTCTGTGTTTTTGGACAACTGGGCTGGGCTAGAGGCCCATAGGCCCATCTAGTGGCCAGCCAACATAAAGGGTAGGGAAACCCTAATTTTCCCCCACTTCTCCCTCTCCCTCTCCCCTTTGGCCGCCGCCCCCTTTGGCCTCCCCCTCCTATGCGCCTTGCCTCCTCCCCTCCCTGGTCTTTCCTCCATGGTGCTGCCCCTCAAGACTTCTTCCCCGCTGCGGTGTTGGTCTCCTTCCGTTGCCGGTCTTCGCGAGGATCGGGGACGACGATCGTGGGCCGTGGAACAAGAAGAGGAAATCACCACCAACTTCTTCTTCGAGGCTCACTCAGCGTCATCTCCCACATCGTCAAGGGTAACGATGTGTTCTTGGGATTTCTAGAAGTCTTTCGTTAAGTGAGCGAGTAGTTTTGTTAAATTCCAGTCTGTCCGCGTTTCGTTCAGTTCTATCCAGTATGTTGGAGGGGTTGTTTCGGTTATTTTTAGGCAGAATCTGAAGGTTTGGTCTCCTAGAGATATGTAGGCCTCGTTCTTAAGTTTCAGTGGTCACCAAGTTTACTTGATTCCGAGGTCTGAGTCAAAAGTTATGTATGTTTTAGTACCTGCTGCCAGAAATCTGACGAGAATAAACTGTCTGGTTATTTCCTAAATTTTGAAAGGGACATTGGTCGAAACTGAAAGTTCACCCAACTAGGTTATTGTAGAGGATTCGATGACCTTTTCAGATTGGTAAAGAACGTTCAATTTGGAGTTACCTAATGAAAGTTATGATCTTTTTAATTCTGCTGTTCATTCTGTTGACAGTTTCTGTACTGAAAGTTCAAGCATTTATTAACCCATTAAATTGGCCAAATTGGTTTATCACGTCAACTAGAGTATTGTAGATTAGTCAGTTAAGAAGCTACAGCAATTGGGTTTACCATTTTTCGACTTCCAGGCATTGAGTTATGTTAATTTCCGTGCTGCTGTCCAGATACAGTTTATGGCAGAAATCGTTGTTTTCAGTTTAGGCTTTGTAAGAATGACTTGAGTCATCAGGAAAGCAGGGTAGAACGCCGATTAGTAGTGTTGGATATATTATGTCCTTATTGAAATTATTTTACTTGTTTAGGAGGTGAAGCCTCGGGTTTAGGAGTATCACCTTTGCCGACTAACTTGTCAGATCGCGAAGGCAAGTACATTGCCACCCTTAATGATTGTGATTGATGAATGTTTATATGGTCATGCTGTCATTTTGTATGATACGAGAGAAGATGGATTGTCTATGTTCTTTCATATGTGTTGAATCCATGTTTTGTTATCATGTCTTTCAATATTCGTATTTCATTCTATGCATTCATTATGCATGTTTCATCCACGAAAGTGGATTGCAAGTCCCACCATTCCAGTGTGGGCAGTGTTGGACATTGTCATGTCCCGTTCACGGGAGTGGATTTGAAAGACCCATTAATTCCAGAATGGGCATGTAAGACCCATTAACTCCAAGATGGGCAATGTTGGACACCCGTATGAAACGTTCTTCATACGGGAAGTGGATCCCCGCATTTTTGTTAAGATGCGGGCTTGAGTGAACACCGACGGGTGTTTCACTGGCTATACCGGTATATGCATTTGTGCAGTCCATTCCTTTGATTTTGAGCATTCATATCATGTCTTCATATGTAGTCAGTTGTGATGTGATCGAACCTGGTGATGAGTTTGTCTTATTCATATTGAATGATTATCTTATTGATATATGTACTTGCTGAGTCATGGACTCACTCTTGCGTTGTTTGTTTATGTAACACCCTGGCCAAATGGAAGCCAAGATGCCACCTAATTAATCTAACAATCTACACATTGCGGAAGAATATGAGATAAATATATCAACCAACTGACAGCATTAATATAAACAAGATATGGTGAAGGTATCCTTCCTTCACCTTCTAAGTTGTTTAATACTGAGAATCATTAAAGAAGGTTCACATGCAGACATAAATCAACATCATAGTGGAGAAGGTATCCTTCCTTCTCCAATCATAGTTTAATTATTACAGTTCAGCATTCACGAATGAAATATTAAACTAGAATTTAGTCTTGAACATGATTTTGATGTTGTAGACAAGTAGTGTGTGTCTACTCCCTCCCAAGAGAATCTCATCAACGATCACCTAGAAATAGATAAACAAAGCAAGGTGAGTCCATGACTCAGCAAGTACAATGATAAAGAACACATTTATCAATACAAATAAGACCTACTCGGCCTCGACGTTGACCATAACACAAATGAGTACTTATGATGACATGAAATGAATGCTTAAAAATCAAGGGAATGGACTGCACACACACATATACCGGTATAGTCAGTGAACACCCGTCGGTGTTCACTCAAGCCCGCATCTTAACAAAAATGCGGGGATCCACTTCCCGTATGAAGAACGTTTCATACGGGTGTCCAACATTGCCCATCTTGGAATTAATGGGTCTTACTCAACCATCCTGAAATTGATGGTCTCCCTCATCCACTCCCGTGGACGGTAAATGATCATGAATGCATGAAACAACTTATTGAATATAACATTACCATCAATTCTATTCATGAATTCAACATAGAGACAAAACATGGATATTTCACTTCGGACTACACAAGGGTTATCACAGCACGCTCATATCAATAACCACAATGCACAAACATTTAAATCAACAATGTACTTGCCTTCGCGTTGAGGCGCGTTAGTAATGGAAGTGATGGCGTTCCTAAATTCGAAGCTCCGCCGCCTAACCAATGAAATAAATTCAATAAGAACACCAAGATACCCAATTCTACTAATCAACGCTATACACCGCTTCCCTGAAGACTCTAGTCGTTAATACAAAACTTAAACTGAAATCAACAATTTCTGTCATAACTTAATTCTGGACAGCGCACGGTAATTGACATATCTTAAGGTCTGGAAGTCGAAAAGAGGTGAACCCAATTTCTGTAGCTTCTTAACTGACTAATCTACAATACTCTAGTTGACGCGATAAACCAATTTGGCCAATTTAATGGGTTAATAATTGCTTGAACTTTCAGTACAGAAACTGTCTACAGAATGAACAGCAGAAATAAAAGATCATAACTTTCATTAGGTAACTCCAAATTGAACGTTTTTACCAATCTGAAAAGGTCATCGAATCCTCTACAATAACCTAGTTGGGTGAACTTTCAGTTTCAACCAATTTCCTTTCAAAATTTAGGAAATAACCAGACAATTTATTCTCGTCAGATTTCTGGCAGCAGGTACTAAAACATCCATAACTTTTGACTCGGACCTCGGAATCAAGTGAACTTGGTGGCCACTGAAACTTAAGAACGAGGCCTAGATATCTATAGGAGGCCAAACCTTCAGATTCTGCCTAAAAACAACCGAAACAATCCTCCAACATACAGGACAGAACCAGTCTTTACACGCAGCGAGTCTGCCTAAACAATTATGAATCCAAATCGCTTCTATCAACAAACAAAACAATGAAACTCGCATCGTTACCCTTGCTGCGACCAGGAGTAGGTAGACGAATCACGGAGAAGACGATCTCCCTCCTTCTCACCTCTTTTGCCCCAAACAAACTGCTGTCCTCCTCAAATCCTTGGGCATCCGGCAGCGGGAAAGGTCCAAGGCAAGAAGGGAGGCAAGCCAACAAGGACCAGCAACTAGGAGGTTGGGGGCAGCTCCTAGGGCAGGACGTGAGGAGGAAGAGAGGAGGATGGGGGGGGCGGCGGCCAAAAGGGGGAAAGGGGGAAGGTTCGGCCACAAGGGGAGGGGGCTGGTTAGGGTTAGGAGTTGGAGGGGAGGGGCGCATGGGCCAGGCCCAAGGGGAGGATTTTGGCCGCCCCTAGGTAAGGGTGGCCTGGTCTGAGGCCCAAACCAAGAAACTACTCCAAAAGCCGGAAACGAACTTGCAAAATTTCCCCGATTAAACTCCCTCTAAACGAAACACGGAATATTACATTCTACCCCCCTTAACAGAATTCGACCCCGAATTCTAACCAACGAGACGAACACAAGAATGGAATACTAACAGGTTGGAAGCAAGGGTTAGCACGCTGGGAAAAGAATAGGTCGGAAATTGCTCGCGCATGCGAGACTCTAACTCCCAAGTGGCTTCCGTCGGACCGATGAGACCAAAGAACCTTGACATACTTCAATGTCTTGCTCCTCGTAACCCGCTCGACTCTTCCGAATTTTCACCGGCGGGACTCAAAAGTAAGGTCCGCTCAATGATCAAGGGCTCCGGTGAATAACTCGCTCCGGGTCTCTCAAGAACTTTCTCAACATAGATACGTGGAACACATTATGAACTCCACGCATGGACTCGGAAGATCCAAGCGATAAGCCAATTTCCCAATTCGTGCCACGATTGGGAATGGTCCAATGTACCTTGGGCTAAGCTTTCCTTTAGTACCAAACGCATTCACGCCTTTGGTAGGCGATACTCGAAGGACCTCGTCACCCACGTTGAACTCCAACTCTCGCCCCGACATCGGCATAACTCTTACACGGCTCTCGGCGGCTAGCGATTCTTCCGATCTCGCTACTCGACCACGGTTTCTTGAACCTGTCGGGACCCAAAACAGCCCGCTCTCCAATCGCATCCCAACACAATGGAGATCTGCATCTCCGCCATAGAGAACCTCAAATGGTGCGGCTCGAATCGGCGTGATAGCTATTGTTATAGGCGAACTCGCCAAAGCCGGTGATCTTCCCAACCTCCTTTCCAAGACATAACACAACATCGAGCATATCTTCAAGCGTCCGAATGGTGCACTCGGATCGACCATCGGTTTGGGGATGAAACGCGGTACTAAGACGGCCGAGTGCCCAAAGCATTCTCGCAAGCTCTCCCAAAACTTGGAGACAAATTTAGCATCTCGATCGAAACAATCGTCTTGGCACCCGTGCAACCGCACTATCTCTCGCACATAAAGAGGAGCTAAATCGCTCATGAATTGGTGGTTCGAATAGGAATGAAATGTGCCGACTTACTAAACCGATCCACTATAACCCATATAGCATCCTTCCTCGCTGAGTGCGAGGTAATCCAACTACAAAATCCATGGAGATGTCATCCCATGGCCACACCGAACCTCTAAAGGTTGCAACAATCCTGCCGGCCGCTATGTTCGACTTTAACCATTGGCGATTCCACACGAGGCCACATCTGCGCAATATCAACTTTCATTCTCTTCCACGAAACTCTTCTTCAAATCTTTGTACATTTGGTCTCACTGGATGTATCAGATACTGATGTCTGGTGTGCTTCCTTTAGAATCTCATCTTTAACTCGTGCCTCTGTGGCACACAAAGCGACTTTAAATCGCAAAGCACCGTAATCATCTATACCAAAATGGCCTTGCTTGCCTTCATCTAGGCGCTTCCTCACACGCTGGAGCATCCGATCATGTTGTTGTGCCTCCGCACTCGAGTATGGCAAAGCTGTCTCAAGAAGCAAACATGTCTCAAAGCATGGCGGTACATGAAACAAAAGGAGATATCCATACGCTCAAAATCAGCAATAAGGCAACTGAGAGCAGGAGGTGTCACCTTGCCACTCAGGGCATCTGCTACAACATTAGCCTTGCCTGGGTGATACTGAATGGTGAGATCATAGTCCTTTATCAACTCCAACCATCTCCTCTGCCTCAGGTTCAAATCTTTCTGAGTAAAGATATATTTCAGACTCTTGTGATCAGTGAATATATCACAAGATTCGCCATACAAATAATGACGCCAAATCTTCAATGCAAGAACCATCGCGCCAACTCTAAATCATGAGTAGGATAATTCTGCTCATGCTTTCTCAACTGTCTCGATGCATAAGCAATCACCTTGCCGTCCTGCATGAGCACACAACCAAGACCAACTCTGGACGCATCTGAATAAATTGTGAAACGCTTCCCTGGCTCGGGAAGGGTAAGAATTGGAGCGGTCACCAACCTCTCCTTCAGGGTACAAAAACTGTGCTCACAAGCATCAGACCACTGAAATTTGATACCCTTCTGTGTCAACTGGGACAACGGTCTAGCAATGGTTGAAAATCCCTCCACAAAACGCCGATAATAACCAGCTAAGCCCAGAAAACTCCTCACTTCTTTGACGTTGGTTGGACGTTTCCACTCTACCACTGTCGAAATCTTGCTAGGGTCAACTGAAATACCTTCTTGATTGATGACATGGCCCAAAAATCCAACTCAGAAATCCAGAATTCACATTTCTTCAGTTTGGCATAAAATTGGTTCACTCTCAGGGTCTCAAGTACCAACCTCAGATGCTGCGCATGATCTTCTTTCGTCTTGGAATAAATCAAGATGTCATCAATGAATACTACGATGAAATCATCAAGGAAAGGGTGCAACATACTATTCATGGCTTCCATGAAAACTGCAGGAGCATTGGTTAGCCCAAAAGACATAACCTTATACTCATAATGACCATACCTTGTAGAGAAAGTCGTCTTCTCAATATCTTGCTCTCGAACTCTAATCTGATTGTAACTGATCAAGGTCAATTTTGGAGAATATTTTAGCTCCTTCAACCGATCAAAGAGATCCTCAATACGGGGCAAAGGATATTTATTCTTCACAGTTGCTTGGTTAAGAGCCCGGTAATCCACACACATACGCCAACTACCGTCCTTCTTCTTAGTGAAAAGAACAGGAGCTCCCCACGGCGAAACACTACGCCGAATCAAACCTTTGGATAGCAAATCATCCAATTGCTTTTTCAACTCCTCCTGAAAAGGACGCGCCAAACGATATGGAGATATAGAAATAGGTCGGGTTCCCGGAACAAGATCTATCCGGAACTCCACTTTACGCTCGGGAGGCATTCCAGGAAGCTCTACCGGAAAAACATCGGGAAACTCATTCACTACCAGAATATCTTCAATACGAAGTGGAGATTCAGACTTCTCGCTAAGGGACCAAAGCAACCCAATGGCTGAGGCCCGACGACTGGGAAACAGACTAGCCAACACGAACAAGGAATCAGACGGCGCTACTACTGAAATACGATTCGTCACCCGATGGAGCCTGCAAGGTCACCGTCTTCCAAAAGCAACAAATCTTGGCACGAAAATTGAATAACCAGTCCATACCCAAAATAACATCAAAAGGTGATAACTGAATCACCATAAGGTTGGCAGTGAAATTCTCATCTTCAATAGTGATAGTACAGCCAGGACACACTGTAGAACTAGATATGAGACCCCCCGGAGAACTGACTACCACAGACTCAGAAATACGCTGCAAACTCAAACCCGCCCTTCTAGCAAACTCTAAGGACACAAAAGAATAAGTAGCTCCGGAATCAAATAGTACGAAAGCCTCATGTGAATCAACTAGTAAGGTACCTGTCACCACATCAGGACGGCCCACAGTATCAGGAGTAGGCATGGCGTAGACCCCCATGGGTACCGGAGCAGAAGACACACCAGCACTCTGTGAAGGATGAGTAGGAACTGCTGCAGGAGAAGCATACGAAGGTGGTGCAGACGGGGCAGGGTTCCAGTAGAACCCCGAAGGAGGCGCAGGAGTAAAAACTGCAGGAGGAGCCCATCCTGACGAAAACTGAGGCACAGGAGGTGCAGCTAGAGTCTGTACTGAGCCCCGAGGTGCACTGGAAGAAGACGCAACTGGAACTGCTTCCCACTTGATGATGCTCGCTGGGTTCTGTTTGCAAACTGATGCTTTGTGGCCTTCCCGCCACACCGACGGACACGCCCTCTCGAAAGAACACTCAAGACCGGTGACCTCTCCACATCCGAAACATTTCATACCTTGTCCCGGGACGGGACGCAACTGAGGTGCAGCTGACGACGTGCGTGGCGCCGAGAAAGAAGGCTGCCACTGCTGAGCTGAACGAGACTGGCGACTCCCTTGAAATCTCTTGGATGCGGTCGTGAGAAGACCCGCCCCACCACTAAAGCTCCGCTCGCCACCGCGAACCACCAACAGAACAAGTGCCACTAGCCGATCTGCGTCGCGAAGGGAGATTCTCACCAACTCCATCCTCTAGCTTGCTCAACCACCGCATCAAATCACGCAAGACGATGCCCCTGAATCGGCGATACTCCGAACGAGACCCCGACGGAACCTCTTGGCCTTCTCCATATCATCATTGGCTACGCTGGTACAAAGCGCACTGTGCCGTTGAACTCACCATACTGACATCGACCTATGACCACGAGTCAACGCGGCAAAGATCGCTCCATCTTCTCCACGAAAGAATCCGGATAGTACTTGGCTCTAAATTGCCCCACAAAACTTCCCAAGTAACCGGTCCTCGACCGGGTCTGGCAGCATAAAACCCCTTCCCACGGATATCGGCTTGCCCTTCGGTTGAAAGGCCACAAACGAACCCTTTGCACCGAAGTTCATCTCCAACGCGTCAAACCGCCGCCCATGTACCGAGCCAATCTGCTGCTGAATCGGGTACCGCCCATCAAAGTGTCAAGTCGGCGACATCCACTCGCGGAGACTTATCCTAGTCTCGGTGGAACCGCTGCAACGCCCCGGACTCGCAACGGAGACAACAAAGCAGCAGCAGCGAGCAGCAGAGCAAGCAGAGCATAAAGCAGCAGGATGAGCGCTCAGATCCGCCGACGAGCAGCTCGTTCTCCCTCTGAAGATTCTGAATAATAATAGCCGACGCCGCCTGGGCATCCACGGCCGGCGCAGCTTGAGCTTCTGCGGCTGGGTGAGCAGCTGAAGCAACCTCCTCAGCAGTTCCACCAGCAGCCTCTTCTGCGGAAGTTGCAGAAACAACCGGACCACGTCCACGACCGCGACCACGGCCCGGCAGACGACCACGTCCTCTACCTCTCGCCATCTAAGAACACCACAACCGAACAAAACTAAACACTTAACTTAACAGTTCAGAAGAAGCACGGAACTAAGCAACAATTACACAACAAATAAAGCATAACAACAGAAATTGCGGAAATAATGAATCACCCAACCCATCCTACTGTGCACAGTGTGTCAATTTAATAATTTTATTTTAACCACGGACCTAAACCTGGCTCTGATACCAACTGTAACACCCTGGCCAAACGGAAGCCAAGATGCCACCTAATTAATCTAACAATCTACACATTGCGGAAGAATATGAGATAAATATATCAACCAACCGACAAAGATTAATATAAACAAGATATGGTGAAGGTATCCTTCCTTCACCTTCTAAGTTGTTTAATATCGAGAATCATTAAAGAAGGTTCACATGCGACATAAATCAACATCATAGTGGAGAAGGTATCCTTCCTTCTCCAATCATAGTTTAATTATTACAGATTCAAAGATTCACGAATGAAATATTAAACTAGAATTTAGTCTTGAACATGATTTTGATGTTGTAGACAAGTAGTGTGTGTCTACTCCTCCCAAGAGAATCTCATCAACGATCACCTAGAAATAGATAAACAAAGCAAGGTGAGTCCATGACTCAGCAAGTACAATGATAAAGAACACATTTATCAATACAAATAAGACCTACTCGGCCTCGACGTTGACCATAACACAAATGAGTACTTATGATGACATGAAATGAATGCTTAAAAATCAAGGGAATGGACTGCACACACACATATACCGGTATAGTCAGTGAACACCCGTCGGTGTTCACTCAAGCCCGCATCTTAACAAAAATGCGGGGATCCACTTCCCGTATGAAGAACGTTTCATACGGGTGTCCAACATTGCCCATCTTGGAATTAATGGGTCTTACTCAACCATCCTGAAATTGATGGTCTCCCTCATCCACTCCCGTGGACGGTAAATGATCATGAATGCATGAAACAACTTATTGAATATAACATTACCATCAATTCTATTCATGAATTCAACATAGAGACAAAACATGGATATTTCACTTCGGACTACACAAGGGTTATCACAGCACGCTCATATCAATAACCACAATGCACAAACATTTAAATCAACAATGTACTTGCCTTCCGCGTTGAGACGCGTTAGCTGGAAGTGATGGCGTTCCTAAATTCGAAGCTCCGCCGCCTAACCAATGAAATAAATTCAATAAGAACACCAAGATACCCAATTCTACTAATCAACACTATACACCGCTTCCCTGAAGACTCTAGTCGTTAATACAAAACTTAAACTGAAATCAACAATTTCTGTCATAACTTAATTCTGGACAGCGCACGGTAATTGACATATCTTAAGGTCTGGAAGTCGAAAAGAGGTGAACCCAATTTCTGTAGCTTCTTAACTGACTAATCTACAATACTCTAGTTGACACGATAAACCAATTTGGCCAATTTAATGGGTTAATAATTGCTTGAACTTTCAGTACAGAAACTGTCTACAGAATGAACAGCAGAAATAAAAGATCATAACTTTCATTAGGTAACTCCAAATTGAACGTTCTTTACCAATCTGAAAAGGTCATCGAATCCTCTACAATAACCTAGTTGGGTGAACTTTCAGTTTCAACCAATTTCCTTTCAAAATTTAGGAAATAACCAGACAATTTATTCTCGTCAGATTTCTGGCAGCAGGTACTAAAACATCCATAACTTTTGACTCGGACCTCGGAATCAAGTGAACTTGGTGGCCACTGAAACTTAAGAACGAGGCCTAGATATCTCTAGGAGGCCAAACCTTCAGATTCTGCCTAAAAACAACCGAAACAATCCTCCAACATACAGGACAGAACCAGTCTTTACACGCAGCGAGTCTGCCTAAACAATTATGAATCCAAATCGCTTCTATCAACAAACAAAACAATGAAACTCGCATCGTTACCCTTGCTGCAACCAGGAGTAGGTAGACGAATCACGGAGAAGACGATCTCCCTCCTTCTCACCTCTTTTGCCCCAAACAAACTGCTGTCCTCCTCAAATCCTTGCGCATCCGGCAGCGGGGAAAGGTCCGAAGGCAAGAAGGGGAGGCAAGCCAACAAGGACCAGCAACTAGGGAGGTTGGGGGGCAGCTCCTAGGGCAGGACGTGAGGAGGAAGAGAGGAGGATGGGGGGGCGGCGGCCAAAAGGGGGAAAGGGGGAGGGTTCGGCCACAAGGGGGGGGGGAAAGGGGGCTGGTTAGGGTTAGGAGTTGGAGGGGAGGGGCGCATGGGCCAGGCCCAAGGGGGAGGATTTTGGCCGGCCCCTAGGTAAGGGTGGCCTGGTCGGAGGCCCAAACCAAGAAACTACTCCAAAAGCCGGAAAACGAACTTGCAAAATTTCCCCGATTAAACTCCCTCTAAACGAAACACGGAATATTACAGTTTATTTTAGGTAACCCCTGATGTTGGCTCACTTGGGAGGGAGTAGACACGCACTACTCGTTCACATCATCCTATTCATGTTCAAGATTAAATTTAGTTCTATCTTACATTCGTTAATGATGAACTATAATAATTAAATTATAATTGGTGAAGGAAGGATACCTTCTCCACATTGAGGTTGATTTATTATGGCATATGAACTTTCATTATCAATGAACTGAAATAAATAGATTAGATGGTGAAGGAAGGATACCTTCATCATGTCTTGGTTGTTTTGATACTATCATTAGTTGATTTTATTCGAATTCTTCCGCAATATGGATGTATGTTAGATGTTTTAGGTGACATCTTGGCTTCCGAATAGCCGTGGTGTTACAGATTGGTATCGAGCGGGCTTTAGGTCCGTGGTTAATAGAAGAACATTAAAATGACACACCGTGCGATGAGGTGGGGTTGGAAATTACATTGCTTCCGCATTATCTCGTTGTAATGTTTCATTTGTTGAGCAAATGTTGAATTGCTTCAGATCGTTATTCTTGTTGTTAATCTATGATGTGCTATGATATTCAATATCTATAAACTAATACTATGATTGTCATGAGATGATCCTGTATATTCATAATTGAGTATTTCGGTGAAGCGTGATGTTATCAGATGATAAGAAGTGGAGGTCGTGGTTGTTACTCCGATTCACTGTGTTACACCACCGTTCGCAGAACGTGGTTAGAGGAGTAGTTACCCGAGTACCATAGTTTCAGTGTTAAGCGTGAGTTGCTTTAGAAAGTTGTTCTCTTTCTTGATTTCGAATTTGGCAATTCTTGTCTGTGGTGGTTGATGAACTTCTCCGGGTTTGTGGTCCATGATAGTTATGGTTTTCCATAGATCCTCTTGGTTCTCTCAAACAATTATTGCTTTTCGATCGTTGAGTTGTTTCTACTACTTGTGATCGTTGTCAATTGGCAAGATTGATGTTTTCTTGGTTGCTCCTTCTTTCTCATTGGAAAAGAATGACTCATTTACTCGTTTGATAACTTGGTTAGTGAAGAGTTTTCCGCTGAAGTTCGTTTGCATGGGAAAGCTTTGGCTTTATGCGTTTCTTTTAGATTACTTGAGCGTTGAGGTTTGAAGTCTCTCTTTGTTGTAGTAAGGTGTTAGAATCCTTTTGTGATGTCTTGCCATGCTTAAATTGAGAATTTATAACTAAGCGAATAAATTGTTACGATATGAGTTACCAAGTTGGGTTATTAGCATGGTGCAAATCAACTATTCTTAACTACCATCTATGAAAGTGAAATTGATTAATTTGAAATATCCTTGTATTTGATACATCTTTGTATGTTAAATAAAGACTCATCCATATCTGCTCGTAACCTATAGATCTTACATAAGAGCTAGATTTATCTATTTCATGGTATGCTAAAATTGTTGAAACTTGTATAAAGGACCGGATGGGTGCGGTGTATCGATTCGTGAAACCTTGTTTATAGAAAATTATGTTAGTGAATCTTTAATCATGTTTTGAAATGATTTCGAACAAAGGTGAAATGTGAGTCTATGTTTATATATGGTTATGTGTTTGCAAATGGAATTAGTACCGTATGTTTATACATGATTAATACAATCATCATTTGTTATTGAGCGCTAAAGAAGGTGTTGAGCAACACCCACGATGGAGTAGACAATTTCGTAAGTAGTCTTTGATAGCGTGCCTTGTGATATCGTTATTGCTTAGCATAATCTTGTTATGATAAATTTGTTTCAACCTTGTGGTTTGTGTTCCCTTTGGGAAGTTTTAGGATGGAGTAATAAAGTTTGATGACTCTTGGTACTAGTATATGTTGTCGATGTTATTAAATAGTCAAAATGTGAGAATGAGGTTAATTCTGTAGTAATTTGATCACCCATGGTGATATTTTCTAAATGATCAAGTTTCAAGTTTTGTGTTCTTGATCTTTTGGGGTTCAGCTTTATGTGGTAAATGAAGCTTATCGAGTAACGATATGTTACAAAGTTGCAATGGTTCTTCATGATGCAAGTGCTTGATTTTGAATACTTATTTGTTCTTATCTCATAAGGTTCGATATTCTCTTCTTGCGAGGCTTATGCGTTCAACTGTGGACTCCACTTATGTTCGTGAGTTCATTGCTTAATTGGTTTCTTATCTTGGTCCCATGTTGCAAGTAGTGGTGGATGAGTTTTCTAGTTGGTGAAAATCGTTTCCATTTGTCTCTTCTTTTGAGAAAGAATCAACTCATTCTTTTCACGTGGGTCTTTTGAAGTGTTTTCTAATTGTTGTTGTGAAATTGATGTTAATACCCATAGTAATTTGATCGCCTTGGTGATATCGTTCAGATGAGAATAATTCAAGTTTAGCTTTTATGATATTTTCTTTGAGCTATTGAATCATCTGGTAGCTGAATTTTTTTTAAAAAAATAAATAAATTAAGGTATTGGATTGTCCTGTTGCTTCTTAAGAGATTTGTGTGATTTAATTTTAAAGGCTCTTTGGTCTGAGTTGACAACGTAAGGTTGCAATCAAAGAAGTTATGTTGGTTCCTTTAAGAGGAGAATAATCTGCTTGCTTTTCATGAAATCCCGTAATTGGAAATGTTTCGAGTTGGTGGCTGAGATTATTTGGATCTCATGTTTCGTGTGTAGTTGAATTGTTCTGAACAAATAGGACGTATTGAGGAATTTTATTGGTTCTTATTTAGTCCGTGTGGTTTGGACTAAAGACCTTATCTTGTTCATTGTGGCAAAGCGATGTTAGTCAAAGAATTAATTTTGGTGTTAAAGGAAAGAGTGCAGAGGAATATTTGAGAATTTGAGTCAAGTTTTGTAACTCGTGGTTATTTGAATTGTTCATAAACTTTTGCTCTTTTCACTCAAGAGTTGTCGAGTTTCAATCGCAATGTCATTTTCTTATTGGTTGTTATTTGCTATTTCCATTTTGAGGTGATGCGTACCCTCCATTGTGAACTCAACTTTCGTTTTCCTGGATCTTCATTACGATTATTTCTTTTGGTCTCGTGCTCACCGTGAGCAGCAACATTTTCTGTGTGATGAAAGTTGTTCTTGTTCGCCTCTTTCTTTTGAGAAAGGATCAACCGTTTTGTGCTATAAAGTTTTACAAATCGTGAGTTGTTAATTGTTTGGTGGTGGTTAAGCGATTGTAGGGGTGAGATTTTGCTACCCAGCTATTGGAGAAGTAATAGAAGATGAGTTGGTTTTGACCTGAACCTCTTGGAGGGAAGTTGATTCAGATGGAATGTATGGTTTCGAAGTAAAATTGTATATTGTTCGACTAAGTAGGACCTATGGTATAGTGTAGTTCCAGAACCTTGGTTCATGTTGGAATGTTGGGGATTATCAAATGTATGGAAACCGTAATCAATTTTATAGAGTAACTCTATTGAAAGTATCGTGATATTGTATGAATGATTCCTGATGATGTTAATGAGTGAGTATGTCGGAATTGGGGGAATCTTAGAGATTTAATCCGATGATTTCATTATTTGTTATAAGAGGAATTCGTTGTAGAGGTCTCAGAGGTTAAATTTGGGCTTTCCATTTTCATGCTAAACTTTTGGTCGCCCAAATATTTGTGTGTAGAGGAGATAAAAAACTGGAGTATTCTGAGTAGTGGAATGATTGGCGATAGAACCCTTTTGATGTAGTTCATGAGCGGGTGTCTTGAAAATTCGATGTGATATTCTTGAAAGTTGGAGGTGATGAGATTGTATGGGTTTTTAGGTGCTTTGGTGCCTTCTATCAAATTAATGTCATCGATTGAATGAGTTGTCTAGAGTATTCGGTGGAATCAATAGGGTCTCTCTACAACGGTGTGGAAGATGTATTTCGATTTAAACCTAACTTGAGGATGTTAAATGAAGATGGTTGAGACCGTGTGGTATGCGATGAATTCAATTCCAAGGTTGGAGAGATGTTTTATTCCAAAAGTGAAACTAAGGGAAAAAATGTCTTCTTGATTAGTGAAGCGTTTTCTTAATTCTCGCTGAGCTTTGTCTTTGTTGACCAATGTCTTTCGTAAGTCAAGTTTGACTCGATTTTGGTATGTGTGGTTCTTATCGGTTCAGAAGAATAAGGAAGTTCGATTTGGGCATTTAAAATGATTCCTCCTTTGGTTTTCGTGGACGTTTATTCGCAAATTGCCACTTAGAGGGTGGAAAGGTTTCGTGATGAAATTTCGATTTTGGATTTTACTCTTGACTCAGTTGGTAACATCTAGTTGTGACGTGAATCTTTCTTATTCGGATGGTTTTGCCAGAAAAGAGTTTGCTTAAAAGAATTCGATTGTATGTTTAGGTTAAAGGAGGTGATCCTTGCTTTAGTGAAGAGTTCGATTGAAAGGTGGAACATGAGTTTCGTGTTCTTCGTGCTTGTCGTGTGGTTCGGTTTCAATGGGAAGGTTAACCCAAGGTACATTGGGTTGTTTTCGCTTGTTGGCGATCGCCAGGACTGCCTCGAGTACATGCGCGAGTACGTAACGCCTTGTATGTTCTCGTGTTGAGTGAGTTCTGGGAGATCCGAGTTTGAGATTTCGTTTGCACCGTGGACCCGAGTAGGATCTTACCTTGAGTCTTGTCCAATGAGTGTACCTAGAAATGTCGAGTTGAGGGTTAGTACTGACGTCGCTTTATGTCCTTATGTTGTGGTCCCATCGCCGAGAGTGAGGCCACTTGGAAGATGGAGTTTCGTTTGCGTGATCGATATCCGGATTCGTTCAAACGGTGCTTGTTTGTAGTTGTGTCATTCCAGTCCACGTTTTCTTTCGTGTAGATTCGTGTTTAGATTCTGGTCGAATCCTTTTAAGGGGTAGAATGTAATATCCCGAGTTTCATTTGAGAGTGCAATACAAATTGAGAGAGAATTAGTGTAATTCTCCGATAGTGCTAGAATTAATTTTCGGAGAGAATAATTAATCGTAGAAGGTTTCTTTTGGAAAACGTTTAATCAGAGATTAGAAGGGGTTTTGTGTTTTTGGACAACTGGGTTCGGGCTAGAGGCCCATAGGCCCATCTAGTGGCCACCAACATAAAGGGTGGGAAACCCTAATTTTCCCCCACTTCTCCCTCTCCCTCTCCCCTTTGGCCGCCGCCCCCTTTGGCCTTCCCCTCCTGTGCGCCTTGCCTCCTCCCCTCCCTGGTCTTTCCTCCATGGTGCTGCCCCTCAAGACTTCTTCCCCGCTGCGGTGTTGGTCTCCTTCCGTTGCCGGTCTTCGCGAGGATCCGGGACGACGATCGTGGGCTGTGGAACAAGAAGAGGAAATCACCACCAACTTCTTCTTCGAGGCTCACTCAGCATCATCTCCCACGTCGTCAAGGGTAACGATGTGTTCTTGGGATTTCTAGAAGTCTTTCGTTATGTGAGCGAGTAGTTTTGTTAAATTCCAGTCTGTCCGCGTTTGTTCAGTTCTGTCCAGTATGTTGGAGGGTTGTTTCGGTTATTTTTAGGCAGAATCTGAAGGTTTGGTCTCCTAGAGATATGTAGGCCTCGTTCTTAAGTTTCAGTGTCCACCAAGTTTACTTGATTCCGAGGTCTGAGTCAAAAGTTATGGATGTTTTAGTACCTGCTGCCAGAAATCTGACGAGAATAAACTGTCTGGTTATTTCCTAAATTTTGAAAGGGACATTGGTCGAAACTGAAAGTTCACCCAACTAGGTTATTGTAGAGGATTCGATGACCTTTTCAGATTGGTAAAGAACGTTCAATTTGGAGTTACCTAATGAAAGTTATGATCTTTTTAATTCTGCTGTTCATTCTGTTGACAGTTTCTGTACTGAAAGTTCAAGCATTTATTAACCCATTAAATTGGCCAAATTGGTTTATCACGTCAACTAGAGTATTGTAGATTAGTCAGTTAAGAAGCTACAGCAATTGGGTTTACCATTTTTCGACTTCCAGGCATTGAGTTATGTTAATTTCCGTGCTGCTGTCCAGATACAGTTTATGGCAGAAATCGTTGTTTTCAGTTTAGGCTTTGTAAGAATGACTTGAGTCATCAGGAAAGCAGGGTAGAACGCCGATTAGTAGTGTTGGATATATTATGTCCTTATTGAAATTATTTTACTTGTTTAGGAGGTGAAGCCTCGGGTTTAGGAGTATCACCTTTGCCGACTAACGCGTCGCATCGCGGAAGGCAAGTACATTGCTGTAACAGCCCAAATTTAAATTTCAGTAAAATTTAAAAGTTTATTTATGTTTGTGGTTTTTCCTAAATTTTCAAAAGCTTTTTATAAATATTTTAAAGCTAAATCAAAATTATTTGCAAAATTAAAAGCCAACAAATAGTTGGAAATAATTTTATTAAATCCAGAATGAGTATGGGAATTTCTGTGAATTTTTCCATAATTTTTGGAAGTATTTTGCTATTTTCTAAAGCTATTATGATTTAACAGAATTAAAACAAATAGAAAAGCAAAAGAAAATCCTCTAACAGTGTTTGGGCCGAAACCCAAAGGCTCCGGCCCAATTTCCCTCACGCGCGCGGCCCACACAGCCCAGCCGCTCGCACCCTCTCTCCCACCTCCTCATCCACCGTTGGATCTTAATCCAACGCACGCAACGCACACACGCACCCCTCCTCTGTATCCACCGCTGGATCTGACATCAACGATCAAGATCCTCCGCAGCGGCCGCACCGTCCGAATGACACCATCAATAGGAGCCGTGCGATCTTAATCTAACGGCGAGACCTTCTGCATCGCCGAGACTTAAAACCTTCTAATCTAAACCCTTCAATCTAAATCCTACGCCGGGATTCCCTCCACGATCTTCTACTCCCATCAAGTCCCAACCGTAGGATCTAAATCCAACGGCTCCACGCCGCCGTCTTCCTCGCCTTCTTCTCCGCGCTCAAAACCTACAAGCGCCATGGTTGAGTGGAGCTCGATTAAAACAGGCGTGGCGGCCAGATTTTACCGCGTCAACACCACTAAGCGCATCCCCGTAAACCGCCGCACACGATCCCTTCCTTATGCCTTCGTCTCCGCGCCGGTTTCAACCACGACCGCCGCAAAACCGCCACACGACCCCCACCTTCTTCACGCCACTTCCGGCCTCCCCTCGACCTATAAAAGGGACCTTTGGGATCGTAAGAATCCCCGCATTCCAGAACCACCTTTTACTGCCCTCTAAAGCTCCAGCGTCGCCGTAATTCAAGTTCTAGGGTTTTCGCCGCCGCGAGCCTCTTCTTCAATTCCGTCACCATCATCGACGATCTGTCCTCTTGGAGCTCACCGCCGACACCCCCGTCGCAAGGACTACCTCGGGAACCACTTCGCGCCGGAACACATCTCGTTGTCGTTTCCGACAATAGCCGAACATCGTCCTCCGCTCCGACGATAATTCCGGCGATCTCGGCGACCTCTTGAGCCAAGTCGTACCAATGAGATCGCAATAGTCGTAGCTACCGCTTGGCACCACTCACCGCCGCGAAGTCCGCCCGCCGCTGCCATCGGGCCCCGAGCCCCTCAACGTCGTTGCCGACGTGGCACTACCACCGCGGCGCCACTTAGGCGCCACGTTAGCTCAACGCCCACATGGCTGCCCACGTACACGCCTGCGTGGCAGCCACATCAGCTGCTACGCCAGCACACCCTGGGCCAAATCTCTTGAACTCGGTCCATATGGACCGTGTCACTGACTCATGGGGCCCACCTGTCAGAATTCTTTTTAAAACCTTTTATTTCCCGAAATCAGAGTGACGTAATCATTGCGCAATAAATGGATTTTCAGTAGGGAAATAATTCTAGAAATTCAATAAAATTTCAGATTTAGGTATAAACTTCAAAAATTCATAACTTTTGCATATGAACTCCAAATTGGGTGATTCAAATTGCAAAATTTATATAAAATTATAATCTAGCTAACTAAACCAAAATATTTCAGTTTGGAGTTGATTTGAACTATGTTTTTGAATTTATTTGAATTTGAATATTGAATTTGTCGATTTTACAGATAGACTTTGACGACTCGGAGAGTTCGATCAATCAAGATTTAGAATTTCAAGACATCGACCAAGGCAAGTTATACCATTGACCATATTGCCCTATTATTTTAATTTATTTTCAGTTTTAAATTCCTTATTGCATGCATATGTTGTTATAAATATTTTAATATCCTGTTTACGTATAGTTAATTCCATATGTTATTGTATGGCCAAATTTGAATGTTGTATCCGACTACCTTCATACCATAAGCAAGATATTACCAAAATTCAAATATATGCTTAGCCAAGCTTAGTCCACATTTACTGTAATTTGGGAGGGTTTACACGATTTCTACAAATTGTTTTCAAACTTGATATTGTGGTATTGTTTTACCACATGAGTTTATAAATGAAGTTTTTATTCAAAATAAAACCAAAATGGGTTTGGACTTGGGCGAAATGGTCGGAATGGTGGGTGCGAGTTTATGCACAGGTTTGATCTAGTTAAGATCAAGGCCCATGGATTGTAGGAATGACGCCCAAGTCAATTGAGGACCGGTCTTTGAGCCGCTTATTGCTATGCCATAACGCATCACCATATGTCCTGTATGGGCAGGATTTGGCTAACTAATTTGTGATGTCCTAGTATATTTATGTCATGTGATTTTGTGGGTGTCGGTTAGACGTTTTATTCCCACTTGGCGCAAGAGGGGCTTAGGAGGACGGTCACCCAAAGGGGCGAAACCTTAGCGGGCATGAATGTACTAGGATAAAACATTGTAAAGGCCTCATGGTAATTGCTCAGCCACACGCCTTCGGAAGCGTGAATTGGCCGACATAACGAGCATGTCACCTCGTGTGGGTAAAGTTGTACCAACTCTGCAGAGTAGAAACTATTCGAATAGCCGCGTCCGCGGTCATGGACATGCTAGCAGGGCCACTTAAAGTTAGAATTGTTTTTGGTTTTAAAATGCTTTATTAAGTTTTGAGGATGGTTAATCCTTATGAAAAATTTGGGCGGGAAGCCAAGTGTTAGGAGGGGATCCTTCACTTTATCATTGGAGGTTATCCACATTATATCATTGCTATTTCAAAATATGATTTTATCCATAGTATAAAAATTGCCTTAGAAACTACTATGCTTATTCAAACTGAAAATACTGTTTATGCAAAATAACTCCTGCCATACTCACTTGTTTCCTTATGCATGCATTTAAATTCAATATTGGTGTGACTTATGAGCACGGTAGTAGTGCTCACTCTTGTCGAATAAATCTTATTCAGAGAAGACTGCTATATTGACGGTGAGGACCCTGACGAGTAGGCCTTCGCACCTGCACGATTGCTTGTGGCGCATCGTGTGGCTCCCACTATTATGTTATTTCATTGTGTTTATCATTTGACATTTGATATTATTTTTCGCACTCATTTGTATTAAATGCTTATTTATTTAATGTCATTTACGTTTCGTGATATGAATGTGATATTCCTTTTGTGAGACTGTACACTGGAAATCTCGGGTGGTGTTTGAACACGAGAATTCGGGATCCTTCGCTCCGGGTTCGACAAAAGTGGTATCGAGCCATATCGATCAGAGGTCGCTGCCACGGTAGAATTGGTAAAACCATTAAGGACTATTTTTCAAAAATTTACAAACTATTTACCTGTCTTCCAGAGTCTTACTCTTCCTTTCTCTATTAAAAAGATTTCTAAACTCTTGTCCTTTCTAAAATTGTAGATGGCCGAGAGACCGACCCGTATCTCCCATGGAGTCTACGCTGGAGAATGGGCGGATATCCTATGGAAGATGATGCAGCATCTGAGTTTCACGAAGAGACCCACATACCAAGGATACAAGTATATCGTGGGACAGCAGGAGCGCTGGAGAGTGGAGGTCATCCTCTACTCTAATTTAGCGCCGGATACATCCTTCCACATCTTCGACGCCCCAATTCGTCGGGAGACTTTCGAGGACGGCATCCAAGATGCGGCAAGAGAAGCCGTACGCCGACTTCGCTACACCTACGACGCCCATTTTCGGGATACTGCATTCCAGTACTATCCCATGCACATCCCCACTCGGCTAGGCAAAGGCCTTCACTCGACGAGAATGAGGATATGCCGGAGATCACCCACCAGGTGGAGTTAGCCAAGGCGATGGATTACGCCTATGGCAACACCCTGGACGAGCTGTATCTCGTTCAGGGGAGGCTAGAAGCTGCAGAGGAGAGATTGAAGGCAGCTGAAGCTAAATTGGCTCTGTACAAGAAGGGCCAAGGCAGTACCTGTAACTCCCCGGATTACACCCCATCCACCCCATAGATGTTTACCTCCACCATTTTAGATATTTGCTTTCCCTTTAGTTGTTCAATTAGCTGCGAATTATGAGCTACTAACCTTTTGTGGTAGCCATAATCAGTTGGATAAAATAAAGAATTACTTGCAAAAGAAAAATTTGTTTCTTTGCCTTGTTTTTGTGTGCTTTTTGGGCTAATATAAATTTACTCCCCCTTAGTGCAACCTTTTCTTCCCTTTCCTAAGTCTTTGGAAATTTCAAGCAGATGGTGAACACCCGCACAGGAAATGGCAGCATCCAGGGTCAGAACAGCGGGAATACCGACAACCATGAACAGCATGTTCAGCAGCCTCCCCCGCCGCCAGCGACAGGACCGGATTGGCAACAGATGATGGCCAATCAAACTCACCTTATTGAATTGTTGGCTCAGTCGCTCAACAACGCTCAGAACAACCAGGCAACAGCAGCTACCGCCGCAACTCAGGCACCGGCACACCCTCCTCAACGGGTGACCATGTCGGAGTTCATGCGTATGCGTCCTCCGACCTTCTCCAGTAGCACCGAGCCAATGGATGCTGACGATTGGCTTCGTGCCATCGGAAAGAAATTGGACATCGCACAATGCACAGATCGCGAGAGGGTCCTGTTCGCCACTCATCAGCTCAACGGACCAGCCTCAGAATGGTGGGACAATTTCTGCATCTCCCACGCCAATGCCCAGGCCATCTCGTGGGACGAGTTTGTGAGAGCCTTCCGTCATGCCCACATCCCTGCCGGCATGATGACACTGAAGAAGAAGGAGTTTCATGCACTCCGCCAAGGCAATCGCTCGGTGAGCGAGTATCTCCACCGTTTCAACCAGCTAGCTCGCTATGCCCCGGCTGATGTGGCCAGAGATGAAGAACGGCAAGAAAGGTTCCTGGAGGGACTCAACGACGATATCTCCGTCCAACTCATCTCCCAGAACTTCACCGACTTCCAACAGTTGGTGGACAAGGCGATCCGCCAGGAAGCCAAACATCACGAGATGGAGAACCGCAAGCGGAGGATGGCCGCCCAGAAGATCAACGCAGGAGGCTTTCCCAAGCCTCGTTTCATTCAGCCGCAGCCACCGCAGCGTGGGAAGTTCCAGTCTTCCACATCCGAGCCCCGTGCGAGAATCGGCGCCCAACACCTCCAACTTCGCAGCGCACCAACCGGAGGACAATTTCAGCAGAAGAGCGCCCCTCGGTGCAGGAGTGACCTGTTTCCATCGCAATGAAACAGCCACTATGCCAATAGATGCCCTAAGAAGCGCAGCGGCGTCTTCCAAGCCAAAGACCAGAGCCACCACACCATCGGCGGCATCGCAGCCACAAAGCCGTTCATCAAGGGGTGTGAACCACGCCACGCCGAGGAAGCCAGCAAAGATCGGATGTTGTGCTTGGTATGTTTCTTGTCAATTCAATACCACTTGAAGACTATTTGATTCCGAGCTTCGCATTCTTTCGTGTCAAATAAATTTGTGGGCAAATATGGGTTACCAATATCTTCCTTAGCAAATCCCATGATAATCCATTCCCTGCTCGTAAATGAGAACTAGTTCTTTATGCCCGAACCTCACCCTTGAAATATCCGAGTATCCTTCCTAGCGCACTTGATAGTCTTGCATTCCCAAGGTTTGGACGTTATTCTTGGAATGGGTGGTTAGCCAAGAATCATGGACAAATAGATCGTGCAATAGGTCTATCACTCTCACAAATGGAGAAGGAATTTCATTGAGTTCAAACCCAAGACTGCACTAATGGAAGTTCTATCCTCACCAAAGATGAAGGAAGTGAAACTTGAAGACATACCTGTAGTCCGAGAATATGCTGATGTCTTTCCTGATGAATTACCTGGCATGCCACCGGATCGAGACGTCATGTTCTTAATTGACTTAGTCCCAGGGACAGCTCCAATATCGAAGCGACCCTATAGAATGCCAGCTAATGAGTTAGCGGAATTGAAGAAACAGATTGAAGAACTACGAAGCCGAGGTTACATCCGACCCAGTTCATCACCTTGGGGAGCACCAGTGCTGTTCGTCAAGAAAAAGGACAATAGCATGAGGATGTGTGTTGATTACAGATCACTCAATGAGGTGACGATCAAGAACAAATACCCTTTACCCAGGATAGATGATCTGTTTGATCAGCTGAAAGGAGCAAGTGTCTTTTCGAAGATTGATTTGAGATCCGCTATCACCAACTAAAGATCGCACGTAAGATATTCAAGACGACCTTCACCACCGGATATGGATATGCGAGTTTACGTGATGTCTTTCGGTTGACGTAACGCCCCGCTTATTTCATGAATATGATGAACAAAGTGTTCATGGAATTCTGGATAAGTTTGTGGTTGTTTTCATCGATGACATTCTCATCTACTCGAAGGATGAAGAAGAACACGAGAAGCATATCGGGATGATATCGACAAGCTCCGAGAGCATCGACTTTATGCTAAATTCAGCAAAAGTGAATTTTGGCTAAGTCAAGTGGCATTCCTTGGACATATCGTGTCGCCAGGAGGAATTGCGAGATCCCGCCAAGGTTGAAGCGAAGATCGATTGGAAGCAACCCGGGATACCACCAAGTGAGAAGTTTCCTTGACTAGCGGGTTATTACCGCAGTTCATTGAAAATTTCTCTAAGATTGCAAGACCTATGACTCAACTTCTGAAGAAGGAGAAGAAATTTGATTGGACGGATGCCTGTGAAGAAAGTTTTCAAGACCTGAAGAGGAGATTGGTCTCAGCACCTGTGTTAGTTTTACCGGATATCCATAAAGATTTCGAGATCTTCTGCGACGCATCCCGTCAAGGTCTCGGATGCGTATTGATGCAGGAGGGCAAGGTAGTAGCTTATGCATCAAGGCAGTTGAGGCCACACGAAGGGAATTATCCAACCCATGATCTGGAGTTAGCAGCGATTGTGCATGCCTTGAAGATCTGGCGACATTATCTCATTGTTAACCGCTGTGAGATTTTCACGGATCACAAGAGTTTGAAGTATATATTCACACAAGCAGAATTAAAACTTCGGCAGAGAAGATGGTTAGAGTTGATAAAAGATTATGATCTTGGAATCCATTATCACCCAGGCAAAGCAAATGTAGTGGCAGATGCCCTGAGCAGAAAGGCCTATTGCAATACCATGATGGTGCGTATGAACAGCCGTAACTACATGAAGAATTGAAGCGTCTAAACTTGGAGATTGTCAGTCAAGGTTGTGTGAATGCTTTGGAAGTACAACCGACTCTTCAAAGTCAGATCAGAGAAAAACAACTAGAAGATGATGACATCAAGGAGATCAAGAAGAATATGCGAAGAGGCAAGGCCCCAGGATTCGCTGAAGATGAACAAGGAACTGTGTGGTTTGGGAACCGCATTTGTGTACCTAACCAGCAGGAGTTAAAACAATCAATTCTGAAGGAGGCTCATGAAACGCCTTACTCCATTCACCCCGGAAGCACCAAGATGTACCAGGATCTGAAGGAGAAATACTGGTGGGTCAGCATGAAGCGAGAAATTGCTGAGTTCGTCGCCCGCTGTGATGTGTGTCAGCGAGTTAAGGCAGAACATCAGAGACCAGCAGGATTGTTGCAACCACTACCAATTCCAGAATGGAAGTGGGAAGAGATTGGCATGGACTTCATCACCGGACTTCCTAGGACCCAATCAGGTTATGATTCTATCTGGGTGATAGTTGATCGGTTGACCAAAGTAGCTCACTTCATTCCCGTCAAGACTACATACAGAAGAAGCCAGTTGGCAGAGTTATACGTGGCTAGGATCGTTTGTCTACACGGGGTACCCAAGAAGATTGTGTCCGACAGAGGTTCTCGCCACGCCAAGATTCGCAGAGTCCGCATGAAGCCTTAGGCACCGCACTCAACTTCAAGATGACCTATCATCCTCAAACAGATGGTCAGACGGAACGCACCAACCAAGTACTCGAAGATATGCTCCGAGCCTGTGCCCTGGAATTTGGACAAAGTTGGGACAAGAATTTGCCATATGCAGAATTCTCGTATAACAATAGCTATCAAGCTAGTTTGCAAATGGCTCCTTTTGAAGCATTGTATGGCAGAAAATGCAGAACTCCACTTCTGTGGGATGAAGTAGGAGAGCATCAGCTCTTTGGACCTGAGATAATCAAAGAGGCAGAAAGTAAGGTCAAAGCGATAAGGGAACATCTGAAAGTGGCACAAACCCGACAAAAGAGTTATGCTGATAACCGTCGAAGGGATTTAAACTTTGAGGTAGGAGACTTGGTCTATCTCAGGGTCACTCCACTCAGAGGAGTAAGAAGATTCCGAACAAAAGGAAAACTCGCACCTGCATTTGTGGGGCCATATAAAATTCTAGCCAAAAGAGGTGAAGTGGCATATCGCCTGAGCTACCGTAAGCCTTGTCATTGTGTACGATGTCTTCCATGTATCCCGATTGAGGAAATGCTTGCAAGCGCGTAAGACCATACCTTCTTGGAAAGTTTCGATCTTCGAGAAGATCTCACCTACGTGGAGCGACCAATCAAGATTCTGGATGTCGCAGAGCGAGTCCCCAGAAGCAGAATCATCAGATCATACAAGGTGCAGTGAAGTCATCACCCGGAAAGTGAAGCCACATGGGAAAAAGAAGAAGACCTCAAGACCAACTATCCCGATCTCTTTGCTGACCAATCCTGAATCTCGGGTTGAGATTCCCTTAAGGGGGGTAGGTTTGTAACAGCCCAAATTTAAATTTCAGTAAAATTTAAAAGTTTATTTATGTTTGTGGTTTTTCCTGAATTTTCAAAAGCTTTTTATAAATATTTTAAAGCTAAATCAAAATTATTTGCAAAATTAAAAGCCAACAAATAGTTGGAAATAATTTTATTAAATCCGAATGAGTATGGGAATTTCGTGAATTTTTCCATAATTTTGGAAGTATTTTGCTATTTTCTAAAGCTATTATGATTTAATGTAATTAAAACAAATAGAAAAGCAAAAGAAAATCCTCTAACATGTTTGGGCCGAAACCCAAAGGCTCCGCCCAATTTCCCTCACTGTGCGCCCACATAGCCCACCGCCGCACCTCTCTCCCACCTCTCATCCACCGTTGGATCTTAATCCAACGCACGCAACGCACACACGCACTCTCCTCCTCTGTATCCACCGCTGGATCGACATCAAAGATCAAGATCCTCCGCACGCCGCACCGTCCGAATGACACCATCAATAGGAGCCGTGCGATCTTAATCTAACGGCGAGACCTTCGCATCGCCGAGACTTAAAACCTTCTAATCTAAACCCTTCAATCTAAATCCTACGCCGCCAGATTCCTCCACGATCTTCTACTCCCATCAAGTCCCAACCGTAGGATCTAAATCCAACGGCTCCACGCCGCCGCCTTCCTCGCCTTCTTCTCCGCGCTCAAAACCTACAATCGCCATGGTTGAGCCGAGCTCGATTTGAAACGGCGTGGCGGCCCGATTTACCGCGTCAACACCACTAAGCGCATCCCCGTAAACCGCCGCACACGATCCCTCCCTTATCCCTTCGTCTCTCGCGCGGTTTCAACCACGACCGCCGCAAAACCGCCACACGACCCCCACCTTCTTCACGCCACTTCCGGCCTCCCCTCGACCTATAAAAGGGACCTTTGGGATCGTAAGAATCCCCGCATTCCAGAACCACCTTTATCGCCTCTAAAGCTCCAGTCGCGTAATTCAAGTTCTAGGGTTTTCGCCGCCGCGAGCCTCTTCTTCAATTCCGTCACCATCATCGACGATCTGTCCTCTTGGAGCTCACCGCCGACACCCCCGTCGCAAGGACTACCTCGGGAACCACTTCGCTGCGCCGGAACACATCTGGTTGTCGTTTCCGACAATAGCCGAACATCGTCCTCCGCTCCGACGATAATTCCGGCGATCTCCGGTGACCTCTTGAGCCAAGTCAGGTACCAATGAGATCGCAATAGTCGTAGCTACCATTTGGCACCACTCACCGCCGGCGAAAGTCCGCCGTCCGCCGTTGCCATCGGGCCCCGAGCCCCTCAACGTCGTTGCCGACGTGGCACTACCACCGCGGCGCCACTTAGGCGCCACGTTAGCTCAACGCCCACATGGTCGCCACGCACACGCCGCGTGGCGCCACATCACCGCTACGCCAAAGACACCTGGGCCAAATCTCTTGAACTCGGTCCATATGGATCGTGTCACTGACTCATGGGGCCCACCTGTCAGAATTCTTTTTAAAACCTTTTATTTCCCAAAATATCAGAGCTGACGTAATCATTGCGCAATAAATGGATTTTCAGTAGGGAAATAATTCTAGAAATTCAATAAAATTTCAGATTTAGGTATAAACTTCAAAAATTCATAACTTTTGCATATGAACTCCAAATTGGGTGATTCAAATTGCAAAATTTATATAAAATTATAATCTAGCTAACTAAACCAAAATATTTCAGTTTGGAGTTGATTTGAACTATGTTTTGAATTTATTTGAATTTGAATATTGAATTTGTCGTATTTTCACAGATAGACTTTACGACTTCGAGAGTTCGATCAATCTGAAGATTTAGAATTTCAAGACATCGACCAAGGCAAGTTATACCATTGACCATATTGCCCCTATTATTTTAATTTATTTTCAGTTTTTAAATTCCTTATTGCATGCATATGTTGTTATAAATATTTTAATATCCTGTTTTACGTATAGTTAATTCCATATGTTATTGTATGGCCAAATTTGAATGTTGTATCTGACTACCTTGATACCATAAGCAAGATATTACCAAAATTCAAATATATGCTTAGCCAAGCTTAGTCCACATTTACAGAATTTGGGAGGGTTTACACCAGATTTCTACAAATTGTTTTCAAACTTGATATTGTGGTATTGTTTTACCACATGAGTTTATAAATGAAGTTTTTATTCAAAATAAAACCAAAATGGGTTTGGACTTGGGCGAAATGGTCGGAATGGTGGGTGCAGGTTTATGCACGGTTTGATCCGTTAAGATCAAGGCCCATGGATTGTAGGAATGACGCCAAGTCAATTGAGGACCGGTCTTTGAGCCGCTTATTGCTATGCCATAACGTACCACCACATGTCCTGTATGGGCAAGATTTGGCTAACTAACTTGTGATGTCCTAGTATATTTATGTCATGTGATTTTGTGGGTGTCGGTTAGACGCTTTATTCCCACTTGGCGCAAGAGGGGCTTCCGGAGGACTGGTCCACCCAAAGGGGCGAAACCTTAGCGCATGAATGTACTAGGATAAAACATTGTAAAGGCCTCATGGTAATTGCTCACCACACGCCGAAGCGTGAATTGGCCGACATAACGAGCATGTCACCTCGTGTGGGTAAAGTTGTACCAACTCGCAGAGTAGAAACTATTCGAATAGCGCGTCGCGGTCATGGACATGCTAGCGGGCCACTTAAAGTTAGAATTGTTTTTGGTTTTAAAATGCTTTATTAAGTTTTGAGGATGGTTAATCCTTATGAAAATTTAAGGGAAGCCAAGTGTTAGGAGGATCCTTCACTTTATCATTGGAGGTTATCCACATTATATCATTGCTATTTCAAAATATGATTTTATCCATAGTATAAAAATTGCCTTAGAAACTACTATGCTTATTCAAACTGAAAATACTGTTTATGCAAAATAACTCCTGCCATACTCACTTGTTTCCTTATGCATGCATTTAAATTCAATATTGGGTGTGACTTGCGAGCACGGTAGTAGTGCTCACTCTTGCTGAATAAATCTTATTCAGGAGAAGACTGCTATATTGACGGTGAGGACCCGGACGAGTAGGCCTTCTGACCCAGACGATTGCCTGTGGCGCATCGTGTGGCTCCCACTATTATGTTATTTCCGTTGTGTTTATCATTTGACATTTGATATTATTTTTTCAGACTCATTTGTATTAAACAATTATTTATTTAATGTCATTTACGTTTTCGTGATATGAATGTGATATTCCTTTTTGTGAGACTGTGTACACTGGAAATCCTGGGCTGGTGTTTGAACACAGAGAATTCGGGATCCTTCGTTCCCGGGTTCGACAATTGCCACCCTTAATGATTGTGATTGATGAATGTTTATATGGTCATGCTGTGATTTTGTATGATACGAGAGAAGATGGATTATCTATGTTCTTTCATATGTGTTGAATCCATGTTTTGTTATCATGTCTTTCAATATTCGTATTTCATTCTATGCATTCATTATGCATGTTTCATCCACGAAAGTGGATTGCAAGTCCCACCATTCCAGTGTGGGCAGTGTTGGACATTGTCATGTCCCGCCCACGGAGTGGATTTGAAAGACCCATTAATTCCGAATGGGCATGTAAGACCCATTAACTCCAAGATGGGCAATGTTGGACACCCGTATGAAACGTTCTTCATACGGAAGTGGATCCCCGCATTTTTGTTAAGATGCGGGCTTGAGTGAACACCGACGGGTGTTTCATCGGCTATCTGCAGATATGCATGTGTGCAGTCCATTCCTTTGATTTTGAGCATTCATATCATGTCTTCATATGTAGTCGGTTGTGATGTGATCGAACTCGATGATGAGTTTGTCTTATTCATATTGAATGATTATCTTATTGATATATGTACTTGTCGAGTCATGGACTCACTCTTGCGTTGTTTGTTTATTTTAGGTAACCCCGATGTTGGCTCACTTGGGAGGAGTAGACACGCACTACTGCTCACATCATCCTATTCATGTTCAAGATTAAGTTTAGTTCTATCTTACATTCGTTAATGATGAACTGTAATAATTAAATTATAATTGGTGAAGGAAGGATACCTTCTCCACATTGAGGTTGATTTATTACGGCATATGAACTTTCATTATCAATGAACTGAAATAAATAGATTAGATGGTGAAGGAAGGATACCTTCATCATGTCTTGGTTGTTTTGATACTATCATTAGTTGATTTTATTCGAATTCTTCCGCAATATGGATGTATGTTAGATGTTTTAGGTGACATCTTGGCTTCGAATAGCCGTGGTGTTACGATTGGTATCGAGCGGCTTTAGGTCCGTGGTTAATAGAAGAACATTAAAATGACACACCGTACACGATGAGGTGGGGTTGAAATTACATTGCTTCCGCATTATCTGTTGTAATGTTTCATTTGTTGAGCAAATGTTGAATTGCTTCATCATCGTTATTCTTGTTGTTAATCTATGATGTGCTATGATATTCAATATCTATAAACTAATACTATGATTGTCATGAGATGATCCTGTATATTCATAATTGAGTATTTGGTGAAGCGTGATGTTATCGATGATAAGAAGTGGAGGTCGTGGTTGTTACTCCGATTCACAGTTACACCACCGTTCGCAGAACGTGGTTAGAGGAGTAGTACCCCAGTACCATTGTTTCGTGTTAAGCGTGAGTTGCTTTAGAAAGTTGTTCTCTTTCTTGATTTCGAATTTGGCAATTCTTGTCCTGTGGTGGTTGATGAACTTCTCCGGTTTGTGGTCCATGATAGTTATAGTTTTCCATAGATCCCTCTTGGTTCTCTCAAACAATTATTGCTCTTCGATCGTTGAGTTGTTTCTACTACTTGTGATCGTTGTCAATTGGCAAGATTGATGTTTTCTTGGTTGCTCCTTCTTTCTCATTGGAAAAGAATGACTCATTTACTCGCTTGATAACTTGGTTAGTGAAGAGTTTTCCATTGTAAGTTCGCTTGCATGGGAAAGCTTTGGCTTTATGCGTTTCTTTTAGATTACTTGAGCGTTGAGGTTTGAAGTCTCTCTTTTCTTTGTAGTAAGGTGTTAGAATCCTTTTGTGATGTCTTGCCATGCTTAAATTGAGAATTTATAACTAAGCGAATAAATTGTTACGATATGAGTTACCAAGTTGGGTTATTAGCATGGTGCAAATCAACTATTCTTAACTACCATCTATGAAAGTGAAATTGATTAATTTGAAATATCCTTGTATTTGATACATGTTGTATGTTAAATAAAGACTGTCCATATCTGTTCAGAACCTATAGATCTTACATAATAGCTAGATTTATCTATTTCATGGTATGCTAAAATTGTTGAAACTTGTATAAAGGACCGGATGGGTGCCGGTGTATCGATTCGTGAAACCTTGTTTATAGAAAATTATGTTAGTGAATCTTTAATCATGTTTTGAAATGATTTCTGAACAAAGGTGAAATGTGAGTCTATGTTTATATATGGTTATGTGTTTGCAAATGGAATTAGTACGGTACTGTAGCAATCCCTCTCTTCCATGGTGGTGCCCCTCTCCTCCGATGCCTCTTCATTGTGGTGGCCGGCCAAGAAAAAAAGAAGAAGAAGGAAGAAGGGAGAAGGGAAGAAGAGAGGAAGGAGAGTTCGTGGCCTGCACTGGGAGTTCTTCACGTTCGCGGTGTTTCGTCAAGGGTAATACCCGTTTCCCCCGAGTAGATGCATCTTTTGATTGTTGTAGCAATGTCGGTATTTCTGTCTCCTCAGGACAGATCGCGTTAGACAGATGTTTTGATGAAGTTAAGTGCGGATTCAGTCTTGGACTTCTCCTAGAGAGTTGTAGAGGACGTCAGTAGCTTTCGATGAAGTGCTAGATCGTATTATTTGGACCTCTGTAGCAAAAGTTATGAATTTATTAGTGCGACTGTCCTGCGAATCAGTCAGTGTTTTGACAGGTTTTAGTAATTTGACTTGTGCGATAAGTTAAATGGGGAATTAGAGGATCTCAGTATAACGAAAGTTGTAGATAATTGTCGTAGCTTTCAGGGAAGCACAAGAACACGAAATTTGGACAAACGAGCTGAATGTTATGATCAATTTAGTGCACTGTCCAGAGAACCTGACGTGAAAACGATGTTCTGTTATTTCGAATGTTAGGGGTAGTAGATGGCCGAAACAGGAAGGCTCACCAAATAGGTTTAGTTGGGGAATTTGATAACCTTTCCATGAAGTCCAAGAACACCTAATTTGGATCCCTGTACAAAAAGATATGAATTTTAGAACATGACTGTCCACAGAAGGGACAAAGCGACATCTAGAAATTGGGGCTGGGTTCGCGCTAAAGGAACTTTTGTGAGTCCGTGTTTACTTTTATGGTTTGAGTGGTCCTCTATTGCTGTCTTAGCATTTCTTAATTGAATGTTTAGGTGGGGACTGGTTCCGAGGCGCGCCCTCTTCGCCCTTCGCTCCCGCACGGTTGAGGCAAGTGCATCGCTTGAACCTTGTTTGTAATTGCTTGGATATGAATGCGGTTTGATGCTTGTTAATGTCGTATGGCTGTTGATAAGTGTGCATAATCAGAATGGTGAATGTTCAAAGTATGGATATGCTTTATTCATTAATATTGTTATCGCTTTATTCATGAATGTCGTTATTGCCTTTATTCATGAATGTTGTTATTGTCATTGGTGCTTGATGTTAAAAAGAGATGGTGCATATGCATTTTGATATCATGTTGAGGCCTGGTCTTGTGATGACCAAGCATGCACATCTTTGAGGTCCCCGTTATGAATGTGACGGGCTTGAGATCCCCACACTCGTGAAGTGTGGACATGAGGTCCCCAATACTTGCGGAGTATTGGGCAATTGGTCCCTGTGCGTGCGCGCACAGGCATGGGTATGCAGCGACGGTTGCATACTTTGCATTACCGGTAAAATGCACAAAGAGATAAAGAAAAGGAATCCTTGAGCATTGCATTTGCATGTGGAATGATTTAGTGATGTGCTCCCGAATATGGATACCGATGTTATGGATTGAATTATGTGTCTTTTATTTATGTACTTGCTGAGTCCGTGGACTCACTCTTGCTTTCTTGTTGTTTTTAGGTACTCGGTTCAAGCAAAGATGCATGGGAGGGAGAAGCGTTATGCTTTGCACGCACAATCGTCATGAACTTTAATTCTCGCACCATGCCTTAATAATTAAGCTCTGCTTAAGGATTTGACATGTTTATGTTACCGTGATCGGATTATTTGTAATAATGATGAGTAGTCTAGTTGGAAGTTTGAGGATTTGTTCAGTCGATTAGTAAGTTCTTGAGTACTTATTGTTGATCTTGAATATTGTAGTATTTCGTTATAACTCCTTTTTAACTGTTGAAACCCATGTGTTGTTAGAAATACAAAGGAGACTCTACCGAAATTTAGTAAATTATCTTAGTTTAGTTTTGTGTAAGGTTACTTTAGTAGCATTCTTGGCTCTTGTGGAGTTGGGGTGTTACATCCGTGGCTTGCGAACTAGGTTTCTTTTCTAGAATGAGTTGTTATTACAATCTTTATTGATGAAGGAAAATTTTATGACACGATTTGTAGTGTTCCCTTTGGAGGATTTATTGATGTTGGTTCTTCTATAGAGAAAGAGTTTCGATCGCCTTTCGTGAGATCTCCTAAATGAAAATGTTTCAAAAGTTGCATTCATAACCTTTTGGTGTTCAAGATTTATGTGGTAGCTGAGGTTAGTTCAACCAAAAGGATTTATTTAAATGTTCCATCGGTTCTTAAGTAATTCTTGTGATTTGAGTTTTAAGGCTACTTAGCTTGAGTTGGCAATGTGATATTTCGATTAAAGAAAAACCTTTTCTTTTGTTAAAGAAAAAAGAGTGTGGTATAAGTATTTGAGATTTAATTCGAGTTTTGTAACTTGCGGTCTATTTGAAGTGTGCCTAAACTTTTTGCTTTTGCCCCATAAGCGTTCCTGATTTTCAAAGGCAACACCTTCTTCTCATGTGAGATTTTATATTCTCTCCGTGCGGGACTTGTGCCCTCAGCTGTGGACTTCACTTATGTTTTCTGAGTTCACTGCTTAATTGACTACTTTCTTTGGTCCTGCGTTCGTTGTGGGTGGCACATGTTTTCCTAGTTGATGAAAATTGATTCCATTCGCTCTTTCTTTTGAGAAAGAATCAACCTAATTGTTACACAGGAGTCTTTCGAGGTGTTTATTAATTGTAGTTCGCTAAATTGATTGGATTATTGCAACAAATAGGACCTATAGAGAATTGTGATCCAAGATCTTTTGTTCACTTCGGGTGGAACATTAGAATTATCGAAAGAATGGAAATCTAGATCGATTATGATTAGATTGTGGGAATTTTATTCATCGAATCTGAGGTTTTCCTTCACATTTACACTAGAAGTTCATTCTAGGAAACTTAGGGGTTAACTTTGGTCCCCCAAAGGTTGTGCGTAGAGAAAATACAAATCAAGCGTATTCTGAGCCCCCTCCTAGCATGTATTGCCGTTCGGGACGGCAGCAACCGAGTTCATGCGGTCCGGAACCGCAGCACCTACGTGCTACCACCGCGCACGGTAGCATTTAAGATGCTGCGGTCGGGCTCGGCAGTAGCAAGGTGCTGCTCTTGGGGACAGCAGCACCTTACCTGCCCCACCACGCGCCGCATCTCCCGCTCGCACCGCGACGCGCCTCGCGCGCCGCCGCCACACGCCGCTTCGCCACCGGTGGTCGTGATTGCTTTGGCTGGCCTGCGTCTTTGCCTCTTCGATAAATCGAGCAGAACGCAAACGCAGCAGCTCAGTGACTCCATTTCCAATTGCAAGCCAGGAAGCAAGGCGGAGAGGAAGAGAGGAAAAGTGCCAGAGAGAAAGAGAGCTCGCTGAAGAGAAGGGAGAAGGCAACCAGAGAAGTCGAAGTTCGCTCAGTTACGGAAATTGTGCATCGTGTTGTGAGCACCTAGAAAAGGTAAGTGTCATTCGTATCCCGCTATAGTTTTTGCAAGGTCATTAGGATATAATTAGATGATTTGTAGTTTCTTATTGTAGCAACTAAGTAGTTATAGTTGTGCAGTTGGTGTATTTTGACTTAGTGTTCGGACATAAAATTAGAAAACTTAGTGTGACTTAGTAGTTAGCAATGTGATTAGGTAGTAATTAGTTCACTTAGCAGACTTATTATTGTTAGTATTGTAAATTAAATAGAGTTAGCATTGTACCTTCTAGTGAGGAGATAACTCCAGGGGAGAGAAGCCTTAGAGGAGGAATGGGAAGGAAAGAATGATGGGGAAGGAAGGATGGCAGCTAGGATATTTCGGTGGTGAGGAGATAAGGGAGAGATAAATGTAATTAGTTTGATTAGCACGTAATTAGAAGATTTCGTGTTATTAGCACGTAATTAGAAGATTTAGTGTCGCTGACGGTCGGGTCCCACCGAGCGCGTGCACCGCGTGCGTGGTCCATGGAACCTTGACCGGGCATGTTGACCTTTGGTCCATGCAGTATGCCATGGACCGAGTTAACGACAAACGGGCCTCACCTGTCAGTAGGCTTTTAATTCACAAATTAAATGAAAAAAGAATATTGTACAGTAGACCCCGCATGTCAGTGGTAGAGGCTAGGTTTAGCTCGAGTATAAAACGTTTTAAATGCATTAGGAATTTCTAAAGTGATTTAGTTTTGCACTGTAAATTCATACAACTTAAAAAATTCATAACTATTTGATAGTAACTTCAAATTTAGTGAAACCAATTTTGTTGGTTTCCATTTTTATTGTAGTTTAATTTAGAATAGGTTTGAAACTTGTTACTACCACTGATAATTTGCGAATTGGAATTAAATTCGGTTAAGAATTATTTTTACAATACAAATTGAATTAAGTTCAACATTTGATAGAGAATTCATATGAACTCCAATTGAGATGAATCAAATTTTGTTGGTCATGAAATTTTATTCTCTAGCTAACCATGACCAAAATTGTAGAAGAATTCATTTGGAAAACCCACAAATAAGTGGATGGTGCGAGCATTGCATATAATTAAGTGGTTTCATATGCACATGTGTTAGATACTTCATGGCGGAGATTCAAGATATATTCGTATTCCACAGGAACGCACTTGTACGCGACGGACCGTACGGGGCAGACCTGTCGAATTTGTGACCGGACAGTGATCCGGGCACCGGGTCTGAAGGACATGAGGCTCTCAGAGCTAAGGTGGTGTGTGCGGTTCGTGTTCGATCGCGCCACTGCAAGGATGAAGCTGTGCATCGAGGCGTTATATGTCTCAGTGGTGGGTGATGGAGGGGAGACCGTTTGGCAACTTATGAAGGTGACAAGTGACGCTTCATGGGCCAATTACATGGATGTTGTTTGCAACCTTGCTGCTGCGATCTTTGCGCGGCCGATGGTCTATGTTCAGTTCGTGGAGAGGACGAGAACATCCGACGTGGGTGGTTCCGGTGAGGCTGCTGGTGAGGAGGAGCCTGCGTTGGTCTCCGGTGTTGGATGAGACGCAGCGAGGAAGTGGGCGATGGAGACCTGAGGAGGTGTGCCGACAACTTCGAGCCCAACGAAGGAGTGGAGAAATGGTGGGCAGCCCGTATTGATTGCCACGAGTACCTGGCCAACCAGGTGGAAGAGGTGGAAAGCGAGGAAGAGGAGGACGTGGAAACAAGAGGAAGACGAGAAGCTGCACGGGAGGTGTTCAAGACGAGGAAGACGATGAGATTGGACGACATCGCGGAGACATCGCTGGTCCTGCCACAGCCGGAGAGGGCCGACTGGGGGTTCAATGAAGACACCCTGCTCCTAGGGCAGTGCTTCCCTAACAAGAGCGCCGTCCAGCATGCTATTGCCAGATACGCCATTAACATTGGCCGGACATATCGGATGCAGAGGTCCAACCCCGACACCTACATCGTTAGGGGTATTGAAGAATCCTGTGCTGGCAAGGTCCGTGCGCAGCAGTTCACAGCTGCTGCCACGGGCTTCCGGATCACGGTGCTGAAGATGTTTGCATTTCCCCAAAGCTTCTAATGGCGGAGGTTTCCAATATGGTGGGGTTCCAGGTGAGCTACAAGACGGCAAGGTGGGCGAAACGGAAGGTCGTGGAGAGAATGTTCGGCACATTCGAAGAGGCTTATAACCTAGTCCCAAGATTGCTGCATCAAATCGCAGAATCAAATCCTAGGACAAACATAAACAAGGTTGACCGGGTGCATCCAAGGGAGGGGCCCAATTGTTTTGTTCTTGACAAGGTCTTTTGGGCCTTCCGTCAGGCAATCGAAGGGTTCAAGCATTGTCGTCCCGTGCTGATGATGGACGGCACCTTCCTATCCGAGAAGTACAAGGGTACCATCCTCGTAGCGGTTGCAGCCGATGCGAACGACCAGTTACTCCCTGTGGCCTTCGCAATTGTTGAGAGCGAGAGCACTGAAAGCTAGCTATGGTTCCTGTCCAGCGTGAAGCAGGCGGTGGTCCAAGACTGCCCAGATGTGTGTGTCATGTCGGACGACAATGCTGGGTTGTTGTCTGCGTTGAGCATGATTCAAAATGGGACACAGCCGTTGTTCCAGTGGAATGATGTCAGGAGCCGCTGGTGCATGAGGCATCTCGCAGCGAACTTCCACACAAGGTTTTAGAGCAAGGACCTGATGAAGATGTTCAAGAAGCTCTGCATGCAGAACCAAAGGCAGAAGTTCGATGCGGTGTGGAGACAGCTCGACGAGGAGACCGGGAAGCATCTAAGGAACTTGGCGGACGCCGAGGTAGGTGCAGCGGCAAGAGGGTCCACAAGAGTTGGGGAGTTCACACAGTGGGTTAACTCGCATGCACCCGACCTGGAGAAATGGTCCCTGCTGCAGAACACCGATGGTGCAAGGTACGGGATCATGACGACTAACATGTCGGAGGTGTACAACGGTGTCCTCAAGGGTGTTCGATCACTGCCGATCACTATGATCGTGGAGGAGAGCTGGAACCATACTGTCAGCTACTTCGTTATAGAGCCATGATGGCCAAGAAGCATCTGGAGGAAGGTAAGCAATTCTTGGAAGTAATGCACGCCTACATGGAGAAGAAGATCAGCAAGGCTCGTTCGCACGCTGCTCGTACAATGGATGGCGTCAGGTAGAAGTTCAAGATCCGGCTTAGGGAGAAGTACGTCATGGGCCAAGCTAGAGGGGATCGGAAGTAGGTCTGAACGATTGGTGACGAAGTGTCATGCACCTGCAACAAACCGCAGCTTCTCCACAAACCATGCTCCCATGTGTACCAGGCGTGCGCGGTGTGGCGCCAGGCCTTGGAGCGTTACATCTCTGAGTACTACGACATCCACCACCTGTATGGCACTTGGAGTGCCGAGTTCCATTCATACGGGGTGGACATGCACTACAGGGACCTTTGGCTGGGGCAGGTGAAGTGGGTGGTCAATGACGCACTAAAGCACCCCCGTCGTGGAAGACGCTAGTCACGATGCATCCGAAACAACATGGACAACAGCCAGTGTAGGCAACGGGTTCGCCGCCCCAGATGCAGACTATGCAAGACGGTTGGCCACTCCGTCAGTCGCTGCCCAAATAGACCTAGCACAAGCAGCGCACCGTAGCGCCCAAGATACAATTACTAAGTCGTGATGTTGCATGCTCATTTTAATGCCTACTATGAGTTGTATCGTTGTCAATCCATGCCTTTGTGTATGGATGTAATGTTATGTTTTGTGGGTCATATGCTAACTCATTATGGTCATATCTACTGTTATGTTGTACAGGTGTGTATATGGTGTTATTCACATTGTCTTACATTCTGTTATCATATGTTTCGATTTCTTTTTCTATGCCATACATTATGTTTTATATGTGAACTAACATGTTGTTTATCTCTCGGCAGGAGATGGCGTAGCCTCCAGTTGACGACCCGTATGAGCTGCTCAACGCACGCTGGGATGGGCGACACCGATGCCTGGCGTGGTTGTCCAACGTCGGCCCTCCGAGCCTAGTCCTGAGTGCCCCTAGAGAGAGGTGGGCTCTTGACGAGCGGTATGTCCCAAGACTGCGGGACACCGGCCTCCTGCCCTTTGCCCGCATGTTGGACGCACCGCATGCGTTTCAGTTTGACGCGGCACTCCTATCTGTGCTCGTGGATCGTTGGAGACCAAAGACTCACACCTTCCACTTCCGGTGGGGGGAGATGACCGTAACTTTGGAGGACGTAGCTATGCTTATAGGTCTGCCACTGCGCGGTCTTCCAGTAGTGCCACCTCCGAGGTGTTGGACTGAAAAGGCGACTAGAGGGGGGGTGAATAGGAGCACGATCTCTTTTTATCTCAAATTCAATTCAATACGAATCTCACTCCAATAGCTATGAAAGCTATGAAGATCAATCAATCATGCACAGCGGAAGACTTGTATTGAATCAACTCAAAACCCCGAAGTAAAATCAACACAAAAGAAAAACACGAAAACACTGGCGGTCTGACCTCTCACGGGGGCGGTCAGGCCGGTCGGTCTAGCGGTCAGACCGATCCAAGTGGTCAGACCGATTTCTCGGGCGGTCAGACCCCTGGTTCGATGAACAGAGAAAACAGCCCGACAAACCGAAACGCAAATTGATCAAACTTTTGATTCGTGCATCCAAACTTCGTGAAATTTGACACACACCTACCTAAGTATGTCAGGAACCTATTCCAAGCAACGATCGTGATAATTCTTGCCAAGATTCTGACCTTTACGTTTGAGCGGTTAGGTCAAAACCGAGTCAAAACGAAAATATGATCTTGAGACTTGCTCGTGGGTGATTGATGATATTGATGATCCTAGATGTATTCCCACACGTCATAGCAAGCTAGATCACGCCCGTAAACTAAGCAAAACTCATGGATCAAACAAAGACTCAAATCATCAAAAGAGAGAAAGAAAGCAATTGACCTCATCTTGAAGAAACTTTCTTTGGATTGATTTGATATGGTATTGGTTTACACCACTCCATCAATGGATGACAAAGACTCAATACATGAGTACGAAATCCAATCCAACTCTCTAGAACCCTAACCTCCTCTCCTCCTCTCCCTAAGCAAATTAGGTTTCTAAACAATGAAGGCCGAAAGGTCGGGGAGGGGGAAAAGTGCAGCCACCTCCTCCTCTATTTATAGTGGAGGCTTAGGTTTCTAATAGAGTCTCCCTAATGGGCCCCGTTAAGGCCCAAAACAAACGGTGACACACGCACGCCTTTAAAGCGCCGTGTCCAAATTGTGCGGCACTCGCTGTTCGCCACGTGTAGGTTGATCCAACGGCTCTCATCATGTCGGCAAGTCTCTCCCATCCGGCCCCACCGAAACCACCATGGCACTTGCACCACCCCGCGCCGCTTGATTCAACGGGCCGCACCGAACCGCCTGCTCGGTCACCTTTGTCCATCTTGCACCATACTTGAGTCCAATGACTTCACCCGTATCGCCGATCGCTTTGAACCTCGCCTCCAAGCCTAGTCCCGATCATCTCGCCGTTGACCATTGTTGACCACCAAGCAACCTACACAACAATAGACAAGAAAATCGAAAACGGGAACAAGTTCTTCACAACTTGACCCACGTTAGTGAAAACATGCATCATGCAACACATATGACATGAAACCCATGAACTTGACCTAATCAGCAACCATCGCCACCACACGGGCTGACGACGTAAGTGAAAACCGGTCAGACCGCCAGCCTTGTCCGGTCTGACCGCCACCGCCGGTCTGACCGCCAACAGAAGGCCGGTCAGACCGCCACCAAAGGACTTAGCCAAAATTTCAACACTGAAATCCGCAACCTCTATGGAAATTTAAAACGAATAGAACTTTTGACCGAGGCTCCAAAATTATGGGACCAAGTGCGAGAATCTCCTCACTTGCCTACACCTCTATTTTTGGCCCACCAAACTCAATGCCACTCAACTTGCCGGTCCGATCATTATCGACGCCGGCCGATCGCTACCCAAGCTGATCGGACCGTCGACCGCCGATCGATCGCCAAAGACAAAACACCTGAGGCATGGGCGGTCCGACCGCCACCAAGGCGCCGACCGCTTGAGACTCGACAGATCGAACTTTGCCGAAACTCGTGTTTCAAGAAACCTTCAACGCCATTGCCAATTGTCACATCATCCTAAGATTATGAGCATATCCCCATGATATCCACAATCTCCCTTGATGAACACATTGGCAATTCCCACAAATGCAAGTTTTGAGGTTTGAAAAGTAAAACTCAACATTTTCACAAGAAAGTCACAACTTGGTCCAAATGCAAGAGAAAGCAATGGAAATGACCAAGTGGCTTCGAATAGCATCGGCAAGTGAGATAAGGCAAAAGAAAGCAAGAAAGCTTCAATTTCCAAAGAAGAGTAAAAATCTCACTTAAGGTCCAAATGAAAGAACAATTGTTCAAATGACCTTTGATCATGGTGAGGCTCAAGAATTGCAATTCAAGTTCGAAAGAGCAATAAGACCATAAGAATGCAAATAAGAAACTCCCTCACTATGATCCTCAAATTTCAGAAAACTTCAAATTCTCCAATTTTCTCCTCTTTTAATACTTTTAAATCCTCTCCCTTTACACATTTTGAAATATCTTCTCCCTTTGACAATGGAGTCATCAAGGAATCACGCCTTCCTCTCGTCCGGAGATAACAAATGCAGAATGAGGAAAATCATAAGAAGGAGCATGCATGAAATGCAATGGAGTGGCTTCATATTTTTTGTATTTTTCAATTTTGGATTACAAGAAGCTTTGGAGATTACCCAAAAGAACAAGCTAGCATCTCAAATTTTGCATAAACACCATATCAGCCTGAATGCGCTAGCAAGATCATGATAAGACATATATAACAAAGCTAAAGCAAGAAGGCTCAATGTAAAGCAATAAATTTTAGCATTTTAAGCAAAGCTTCAAATCTAGCAAGTTCATCAACAGAGATCCTAAAATGATACTAGCCATGTCAAAATGTCAATGTGAGATCAAGACGCTAACAAGGACCACATTAAGAGAAAACAGGTCCTGAATTGAATCATTTTGCTCAAATTATCTCAAACGCCCATTTTTCAACAGTTTTTCATTTGCAATGAATATTGAAGTTGATTAAAGATATATCTTTAGTGAAGAAGATCCTGGACTAGGAGCCATCCACAAACTCTTCCTAAGCTTCTACCAATTTTGAGAATTCATTTTCTTATCCATGCGCTAGATCTCAAGCCTTGCCGCGACCATCTTAAGCACAAAAAGCTTAAAAGAATGATCTAGGTCATCCAAATCTCCCCCTGAATTCATGCCTAGTGCAATGGCAAGCCGTCTCATGAGAAAGAATTGGTGAGATCAGTTTTTTCGCACAAAAGAGACCTCTTTTTTTTTCACAAGAGCAATTTTGGATTCTTAAAAGAACAAGAAGCTCAAGTAATTATCAATAGTAGATTCAAGAGCTAACACAGCAATTTTGACAGGGCCAATGTCACAAAAGGAGCACTAATTGCGCAACTAGCAAAAACATCCACAAATTGCAGTTTCTTAGTTAAAGTTTTCTTAAAGTTCTGGCTCATTCAGCAAAGATTTAGCTACACATGTGAAAGCATGATAATTCTAGCAAGTCAAAGAACTAGACATGGCATTGAGCAGAATTGAAATACTAAAGCTCAAAAGGTGTGAGGACCCCGGTTTATTCGGCTTGTACTGTTTAACCATCCACTTGGTCCTAACAGTACAAATCAAATAAACCAAGCCTCGAGATATGTATACTTCCCAATTGCAGATACACACCCTGTTACAAAATCATGCATCAATTTCATTCATACACATAGAGCCAAGCAAAAGCAACAATCGAAAGACATAGATAATATAAAGAGAGTTATTACAAAAGAGAGGCCGACTGCCAAAAGTCAAACAAATAAGTAAATACACAATGAAGCAAAATGGCCGAAGATGGCGATAAACAAAAGTCAATCGGTGTGCCTTTACCCACAAGGCAACCAACCGACCGCCAAGCTAATCGTCCCAAACAGCGCACAACATTACCACAAAAGTGAGGCCCTTGGGGCTCACCTTCTTCCTCTGCAACAATTAATATTAAGTAAAGCGTATGAGTACAAAACTTGTTTTTGTACTCGCAAGACCGACGTGTGAGATAATGTAACTATAATTAACTACATGCAAGCTTTATTTAAGTGGGTGAGGCTCGACTTATTTTCAAGATAAAGCAAGCTTTCATTTGCAATAGGGTAATAGATTCAAAGCAAGTTTGCAATTAACTTTTATTGTTCAAATAAAAGAGAGACAATTATAACAATAGATAGATGACAACACCAACCTAGAAGTGACTAACCCATAGTCACTACAACAATAGCATGAAGTACCCTTCATACCACCCATGTCAAGTTTAAGTTTTTTAAAAAGGTTGTAGTCTAGTTCTTGCACGACCTACCAAGCATGTCCATAACCTAGACGAGGCTATTCGAATAGTTTTAACCTCGCAGGTGTACCAATGTACCCACACGATAGACCGCCTTTCCACCACCACGGTTAGCACACTTCCTTTGGTATGCGTGCATGGCTAAGTCTAACAAGACGCTTTCCAATGGACGATGCTAATTAAGAGCCGCAACCCACGGAGAAAGACACATTAGACAGCCTAACCGCCTGCTAATGCTCCTCCAACAACACACACACACAAGAACACACCCACCGACCAGCTCATAATTAACACCTTCCAAAGTACTCGAGTCAAGAGAGGTTCCATATCCCCTCGTGTGGTTAGCACGCAATAAGCGCTAGCTTAGTGACACAAGTAACTCGGTCCTTGGGGACTTAGGCACCATTCCAACACACCCAATGATCACATCAACATACCATTGTGCCCAAGTCAAGATATAGTTTTGTTTTCAATTTTTGAGTTGTAAATCAATAAAACACAAGGGTTGGACATAATGGAGTAGTATAAGTAGTTGTGTGATCAAGATCACCGACTAAGTCGATGATCGCCCAAAACTACCGATACTAGGCATGGCTAAGCAATATTTATCCGAAATCTACTAAGTGATAAGAGTTCATCCATCGAACTCTAACCACAAAGAAATAACCTAGGCTCGTAGTAGAGGATAACCATTTACCTACAGATTATGCAACTAGAGGTCTAACTAATCAATTTAACAACAAAATAGCAATGCATACATAGAAGTTAAACAAAATATTAGACTTTAAAAGTAATGGGATCAATGGGAAATGATCAAACTGCTTGCTCGCTTGTCGTTGCTCAATTTGTTGCGGAGGGTCGTTTCGGGGTTACCGCAAATATCGAATCCTAAGCGAAAGAGCGAAAACAACCCATAAGACGAGCAACACTTAAACAAAAGAGCAAGCAAAAATTATCCAATCATGATTTAAATTTATACACAAGGTAAAATACGAATATACCTAGACATAGAAACTGGAAAACCTAATTTGGATTTGTGGTGCAAAAGATATTCTCTAAAAACCTATTTTCGCCATAATTAGCAATCAGTAGCAAAAATATTTCCTAGAAAGATTTTGGAGCTGAAATTTTTAGGTGGCTACCTACTGGTGTGGTGATAACCCATATAAAATTTCAGGTCATTTGAAGTTATAACGAATTAGTTATGATTTTTCTAAGTTCTAAAACTAGGACATCATTTATATCAAGAGCAAAGACCACTAGCAAACTGGTCCTTCACTAAAGTTCATCCCTAAAGGAAATTAAAAAATTTAGTTCGCTCTATTTGGACTTACAGAGAACAAGTTATGGATTTTCTAAGTTTTTATAACATTTTTGGAATATTTAATAGAGGTGGAAAGGCTAAAATCGATTCACAACATTTCGGTTCTTAACAGGGCTCTGAAACATTTCTAGATTAATCTCTAGCCTAAAAGAAAATTAACACTACTGAAATCACCCAAAAGGATCTCAGAATGAAAAGATATGAATTTCTAAAGTTTTAACAACATTTTCCAAGAGAAAGATAAAGCTCACCGAGGAATTTATATCCCTTAACCGAAAGAAAAGACGTGGTTGATTATGGACCGTCGATCTCGGATCGAGCGCCCACGACACGGCCGACTCAACATGCGACGCCGCACGCACCGCTGGATTTGATTCCAACGGTCCGATCATGGTGACCTTCGACACCCAATTGCTCGCACAACCGGACCGCTGATCAAGCGATGAAGGGTCGATTGAGGAGCCTTCTGACACCCAATTGCTCCCACGATCCCGCCACGCATCCAATATCGAACTACCGAGGTTGATTGGGCCGCTTATGATTTGAACAGGCTATCGACAATAGGGCCCACCGTCACGACGCAAGTCACATGTCGGGTTTAAACGCACGCGCATTGTGGAGGGTTTGAAATGACGCCCCTGGTGTCACGATCAGGCCACGCACACGCGGTTTAGCGCACGGGTGATTAAAATGTGCGCCCACATGTAAGCGATCGAGGAGGTGGGTTTAGGACAGCTAATCATTACTAACCCATGATTAACAATGATTATCGCACGAACGCCATTATCGTGTCCGAACGATATTACGGCACCGCCGTTTCCTCCGACAACAAACCGAGGGCACCCTCGCTTGTCGCCGGCGACCCAAGGCACGCGGCGGGAGCTAAGTGCCAAAATGGAACCGCAATAGCATTGCGCACCCATCGACCATCCACACCATCGCGTGTCCCGAATCCGCGGCTAGCCGACGATGAGCGCGCGACCAAAACGGCTAAATGCATAATGACCAAAAGCTCGCAATAAACCATTCCAATGGTGCCCAAGCTTCTAGGGGCTACTAGAAGGGTACCGAGCACCGTGGAGCTCTGAGGTGGTCGAGGTGGTTCCGCGACGAAGAACGCGCGCGACCAAGAAGAAGAAGTGAAGATGACGACTGAGCAAACACGGTGAGACCGGTCATCACTCTGACTCCACAATAGCTCATATATGCTTCCTGAGCAAGGAATTAGGAAATGAAGCTTCTTACCGGCGGTGAGGAAGAAGGGGGTGCTCACGGCCGAAAAGAGGAAATCCCCAAAATTGAGCTGCTCCTGTGAAAAGCAACTACAATTAAGTTAGGGGTTTTGCTCCAAGAAGTGAGGGACACAAACCGAAGCAAAAGAAGGGAAGAAAGCCACTGGAGCACGGGTTGCACCGAGGAGCTCCCACCAACAATGGCGCCGAAAGGGTTCTGAGATTTGGGCTCAAGCAAGCAAAGAGAGTGCAAGCCGGAGCTCAAGGGGGTTTAAAGAAAGCTACCAAGGTCTTGAGGGGCTTAAGTAGCCGAGGGACGAAGGAGTAGCAAGCACATGCCCATGGGTGGACTTGGTCCACAAGACGCAGGCGGTCGCTTGGAGCGACGGAGCAGTGTAAGAGACGACTTTGGGGAGGAGGAGCGGTGTGCATTTAATGCATGACAAAGATTTAGCCGCTTAAAGGGCTCAAGGAGGTGACAAGTCACCTCTCTCTCTCGCCATGGCGCATGTGCACGCACGCGCGTGGAAGGAGGAAGATGACCGGCGACCGGTGGCCCCACCGGCCGCTGACACAAAGTGGTTTGAGTCCAAAGTGTTTTAGTGGGTTGAGCCCAACCTCATTAGATGCCGCCGGATGAGATTTGAACGCCACGATGCGATCGCTATTCATAAAGACCGGCGAACCCAGCATTTATCTCCGCGACGGCTGGATCGTAATCCAACGGCCGAGAATCGATGGCAACCGGAGTTGTCCGAATGCTTACACGAATGAGAGCCGTCCGATTGAGATCCAACGGCCGACAGCGCGCGCGCGGTCGAACTGGCGCGGGCGCGGTTAGTTGGCTCGGTCGAGTCCAGTGACTCGAGCCCGAGCCTGACTCGAGTCCAATGAACAGTGCAAACCAGTTAGGGTTTGGTTTTTAAACTTTAAACTTTGGGGATTTAATTGAGGCATCAAATCAACTCCAAAATTTATGAAATTTTAACTGGAGCTTCCTGACCTTAGGGTTAACCTTTCATAAAATTTCGAGAGATTTTTGTGCACTGGAATTTTCCCAAAAATTTCCAGAATGTTAAAACAGAGGTTTGACCAAGGTTTGACTTGCCTCTAAAATATTTCAAATAATTTCCAAAAATTATGAAATAATTCAGAGGTGTTACCAAGCAACCCTAGAGCCCAGGAAAATTTACTACCAAGGGTTTGACATAGGATTTCACCCAGAAGGTTTTGACTTGAGATAAATGAGGATTTTGATTTTGAATTTCCCAAAATTCCTTTACAAGAATTTCAGAAAAGTTTCAAGAGTAAGAGGATGAAGGAAAAGTTTTAATTTACCCTCAATTTCTTACATTTGAAACACAAGCCAAAATTTGGGATGTTACAAACCTCCCCCCTTACAAAAATCTCGTCCCGAGATTTGGTTTACTCGGAAAAGAAAGAGGGGTAGTCTGCACGGAGACGATCTTCTCGCTCCCAAGTAGCCTCATCCTCGAATGGTTCGACCATCGAACTTTAAGGAACTTGATGGTCTTGTTCCTTGTTCTTCGCTCACCTCCTCGAGTATGCGAACAGGTGCTCGCGATAGGTCAAATTCTCCGAACATCAAGAGTCTCCAACTGAGCTTCCTCTGTTGGAACACGGAGGCACTTCTTTAGCCGGGACACATGGAACACATCATGTACTCCGCAAGTGCAGCAGTAATTCCAACTTGTAGGCAACAGCTCCTTCTTTTCGATGACACGGTATGGACCGACATATCGAGGAGCTAACTTGCCCTTGACACCAAAACGCCGTGACCTCTAGAGGAGAAACCTTGAGATAAACGGTCATTGGGCTCAAAGCTTAACTCACGACGACGGCGATCCGCATAGCTCTTTTGCTCGGATTGAGTGTGCGTAAGCGATCACGAATGAGTGGACGTGCCCTCGGCCTCATTAATCGAGTCCGCCAAAGAAAGGTCTTTCACCGGTCTCGCACCAGTTCAACGGGTTCTACACTTTCTCCCGTATAAGGCCTCAAATGGTGCCATGCCGAGACCGGCTTGGAAGTCGTTGTTATAAGAAAACTCGCGAATGGCAAGCACTTCTCCCAATGCTTCCCATAGGAAAGGACACAAGCTCGCAAAGATGTCCTCCAAAACTTGGTTGACCCTCTCGGCCCGACCATCCGCTTGGGGGTGAAAAGTCGAGTAAAGAAAGGCGAGTTCCCATAGCCTCTGCAGCTATGCCAAAATCGAGACGTGAACAATGAACCACGATCCGACACAATTGTCTTTGGTACACCATGCAAACTCACGATGCGGGCTATGTAGAGATCCGCCGTAAGACCTACTCAAGGTCGGGCTTGACAGAAGAAAATGAGCCACCTTAGTCAATCGATCGATGACGACCCGGATGGCATCATTCTTCTTGGGGACCGGTAGACCAGTGATAAAGTCCATCCCGACCGAATCCCACTTCCACTCCGAATTGGTAAGGGTCAAGCGATCCGCCGGATGCCGATGCTCGCCTGACACGATGACACACGCCGCACTCGCAATGAACCTTGCGATCTCCTCTTCATTCGGTCCACCAAAATCTCGCGAAGATCCCGTACATCTTCGTGGCCCCGGATGAATGGATAACGGAGAATCGTGGGCTTCGCGGAGGATCAAATCCCGCAACTCCATGTCCTTTGGAACCACGAGGCGCTGTTCGAACCTCACGACACCAAGCTCATCTACGGAGAAGCACTTGGTTGTTCCATTCTTGACATTTTCCTTGATGCGGTTCACTCCAACATCCGACTCACCGAGCGCACTTGATCCGATCCACCAAGGTTGGTCGTACAACTAGGGCGGCGAGGAACCATACTCAACCAAACCCAAGTTGAGACGCTGAACTCCGGAAGGGTGGGTGAAGCTCCTTGAGCCGCAATGCATTGCAATGCGCTATGACTAAGCGCATCCGCAACGACATTGGCCTTGCCCGATGGTAGTGAATACCCATGTCATAGTCCTGATCAGCCCAACCATCTCCTTTGCCCGAGGTTCAGATCTGGTTGGGTGAACAAATACTTTAAGCTTTTGTGATCCGAATACACTTCGCAACGACACCGACAGGTAATGTCGCCAAATCTTAAGTGCATGGATCACACGCCAACTCCAAGTCATGGGTAGGGTAGTTGAGTTCATGAGGTCTCAATTGCCTTGATGCATAGGCCACTACCTTGCCTTCTTGCATAAGGACACAACCGAGGCCTCGACGAGAAGCATCACAAAAGATATCAAGCTTTGACGGACATTGGGGAGAACAAGAACGGAGCGTGGTCAATCGCTTCATAAGTTCTTGGAAACTTTCCTCGCAATCAGCGGACCACGAGAACTTCTTGTCCTTCTTGAGCAACTCCGTCATCGGCTTCGCTATCTTGGAGAAGTTCTCGATAAAGCGACGATAATATCCCGCTAAACCAAGAAAACTCCGAACCGGTGACCAAGTAGGTCGACTCAGAAAGCATGTCGATCTTGCTAGGATCCACGCCACGCCCCGCCGAAAGAATATGGCCTAAGAAGGCTACTTCCTTCAACCGCACGCGCACTTCATCGAACTCGATCTGGTGGTGCTCACGGCTTGCCCAACACAAGCCTCGGATGCTCGGCGTGTTCCTCATCGCTCTTGGAGTAGATAAGGATATCATCGATGAAGACCACAATGAACCTATCCAAATACTCCATGAACACCGAATTCATGAGGTTCATGAACAAGGCCGGGCATTGGTTGTCGAACGACATGACGGTATACTCGCCCAAGCCATAACGAGTAGAAAGCCGCTTTGGAATATCCTCCGGTCGAATCCGAACTCGATGATATCCCACTCTCAAATCAATCTTGGAGAAGACTCGAGCTCCAGCTTAATTGATCGAAGAGGTCATCGACACGGGCAAAGGGTACTTGTTCTTACCGCTACTTCATTAAGTGGACGGTAATCAACGCACATGCGCAGCGCCTTGTCCTTTTCGACAAATATTGCTGAGCATCCCCAAGGAGATGAGCTAGGCGGATGAAACCCTTCTCTTGAAGCTCACCCAACCGCTTCTTCAACTCCACCAACTCAATTGGGTCCATCCGTAAGGCCTCTTCGAGATCGGGCGGTACCAGAACCAACTCAATGACAAACTCGAGGTCTCGAACTGGTGGCATCCCCGAAGGTCGTCGGGAAGACATCAACAAAGTCACATACCACCGACTTCACTAATATCTAGAGTCGGCTTCGCTTCGAGCGCCAAGAGATGCGGACTCGCAGCCTTCGGCGAAAGCTAACCCGCCGCGGAAGGACTAGTGAGGTAGATGAGTCTCCTAGCGCAATCAATTTGTCCCATGTGCCGAGACAACCAATCCATGCCTAGGATTACATCTAAGCTCGCCGATCGAAGGAGGATAAGGTTTGCCAAGAATCCTACCCTTCTATCTCAACAGGACATCCCTACACTCGCACTCACTCTCAACTCCAACCGGAGAGCGAATGAGCAATGGGACCAACAATGGAGTAAAAGAAGACCTCCCACAAGCAGAAAAGACTCGAAACAAACGAATGAGATGCGCTCAATCAAACAAAATCAGAAAGGTGGAAAGAGTTAACCGAAGGGTACCCAACACGACGCCGGTGCCTCTGCTCCTCCTCCGCGGAGATGAGGTTGACGCAGCCACTACCCACGCCTTGGGTAGCGGGGACAATCTTCGATCCCGAGAAGAACCACCTCCCGCCGCGCCCTCCATTAGGACGAGGCCGCTCCGATCCGTTAGGGCAACTATTGGCATAATGCCCTTCGGTTGCATGAAAAGCAGTGACCCGCGCACCGGATTGCGGGGCCACCTGCTGGTTCGCAGCGCACGTGGATCGGGCACGCTCGCGGAGGGCGAGGAGCCGGTGCCGGCGGCTCGGTGGTAGTGAAGCCACGAACGGCCCCGGAGTAGGCCCGACATGAGGACGGAGAGGCCGCTGTGCGCATCGCTGGGCCTCCCACTTGCGCTGCGGGACTCGCCACGCCGCCGCTTTGTGCTCAAGAACAATGACCTTGTCCACCAAGGTCCGAAAGTCAACAAAGTCCACAATGGAGAGCCTGTCTTGCAGCCTCGCACAAACCTCCATGAACTTCTCCCGCTTGGCCTCATTAGTGGCCACCTCGGATGGAGCATAACGAGCCAAGTGGTTGAACTCGCATGATACTCCATCATCGACTTACGCCTTGCTTGAGCGCGAAATTCCTTCTTCTTCGCCTTCATCAAGCCGGCGGGATGTGAGCTCGACGAACGCCGTCCGAACTCATCCCAAGAGACGGTGTGGCCGCGGGCTGCATGGCCAAGAAGTTCTCCCACCGAGAGAGCGCCCTCGAAGCCGATGGGAGGCAAAGAGTGCTCGCCCGGTCCAGCATCGAGCAACGCCGAGCTTACGCCAACTCGACGCAGCCACCATCTCGCGCCCAATGGGTCCTCGACTGAGAACGTGGGGGTTGAGTGCGAAGAAACTCACCAAACCCCACGAGATCGATGTCCACCCGCCGCCTGCATCCCGAGGCACCGCAAGGGCAGAGGTGTTGCGCGCGATAACATCCAGCAGACCTCCCGCCCCTCGAACGGTTGCGCCGACCAAGCAGACTCAACCATGGTTGGAGGAGGCGGAAGCTCCTCATCCAAACCAGGCTGCTAACCACGGCCGCTACGAGTACCTCCAGCCATCCTGCTCAAGAAATTTAGGTTAGAAACCAAAGCACTAATACTAGAAGTTGATGAAAGCGAAAAGTTAACGATTAGGGGAATGAGATATCACCCTAACCGAAAGCCAAAACAGCAAGTAAACACACTTTAAATGTTTCCAAAGTAGCTCCAAAACAGCAAGGAAACTCCAAACCAAGCTCAACTTCTCCATGCCATTAACCCGTATTGAATGAACGAGTAATAGTGTGAGAAGATAAAAATTTCAGCGCACTACAACAAGTTTAACAGTACTCATGAGCAAGGTTAAAACGATAAACATACGTTAGATACTTAGCTAACTAGTATCACATCTTACCCTTTTATTCCCACAAGTTTTAGTTGATTAACCTCTCGCTTTCTACCCTATTTAGAACCTTTGAGCTCTGCTGTCCGAAATTTAACGATCGCTGTCCAGATTTTGCATCCAAGCTCCTAAGCCGAAATCTTCAACTTCGAAGCTTCAAAACCTTGTAGAGAACAGCTAACACTTCAATTTGCCAAACTCATTGGTTCCCAAACCCAATTAATCGATACAACTATCTTTTGAGAGAAGGAAAGGAGAACAACTTTTAAAACTCAAATTAGAGTAAGATGAGATAGAAAGCTAAGATAGGTAAGGAATAAAATCTGAAAACTTACTTAAGCTTTATAAATCATTTGATACTTTGAAATTAAGTTTTCCAAAATATCCTAAAGACGATCAAGCTTGGGTTACTACGGTCGGAATGGCTCGATACCAACTTTGTGAGGACCCGGTTTATTCGGCTTGTACTGCTTAACCATCCACTTGGTCCTAACAAGACAAATCAAATAAACTAAGCCTCGAGATATGTATACTTCCTGCACTGCAGATACACACCTGCTACAAAATCATGCATCAATTTCATTCATACACATAGAGCCAAGCAAAGCAACAAATCGAAAGACATAGATAATATAAAGAGAGTTATTATAAAAGAGAGGCCGACCTGCCAAAAGTCAAACAAATAAGTAAATACACATGGAAGCAAATGGCCGTAAGATGGCGATAAACAAAAGCCAATCGGTGTGCCTTTACCCACAAGGCAACCAACCGACCGCCAAGCTAATCGTCCCAAACAACAAGAACACAACTCACAAAAGTGAGGCCCTTGGGGCTCACCTTCTTCCTCTGCAACAATTAATATTAAGAAAGCGTATGAGTACAAAACTTGTTTTTGTACTCGCAAGACCGACGTGTGAGATAATGTAACTATAATTAACTACATGCAAGCTTTATTTAAGTGGGTGAGGCTCGACTTATTTTCAAAGATAAAGCAAGCTTTCATTTGCAATAGGGTAATAGATTCAAAGCAAGTTTGCAATTAACTTTTATTGTTCAAATAAAAGAGAGACAATTATAACAATAGATAGATGACAACACCAACCTAGAAGTGACTAACCCATAGTCACTACAACAATAGCATGAAGTACCCCTTCATACCACCCATGTCAAGTTTAAGTTTTTTTTAAAAAGGTTGTAGTCTAGTTCTTGCACGACCTACCAAGCATGTCCATAACCTAGGACGAGGCTATTCGAATAGTTTTAACCTCGCAGGGTGTACCAATGTACCCACACGATAGACCGCCTTTCCACCACCACGATTAGCACACTTCCTTTGGTATGCGTGCATGGCTAAGTCTAACAAGACGCTTTCCAATGGACGATGCTAATTAAGAGCCGCAACCCACGGAGAAAGACACATTAGACAGCCTAACCGCCCGCTAATGCTCCTCCAACAACACACACACACAAGAACACACCCACCGACCAGCTCATAATTAACACCTTCCAAAGCATCGAGTCAAGAGAGGTTCCATATCCCCTCGTGTGGTTAGCACGCAATAAGCGCTGGCTTAGTGACACAAGTAACTCGGTCCTTGGGGACTTAGGCACCATTCCAACACACCCAATGTATCACATCAACATACCATTGTGCCCAAGTCAAGATATAGTTTTGTTTTCGCTTTTGAGTTGTAAATCAATAAAACACAAGGGTTGGACATAATGGAGTAGTATAAGTAGTTGTGTGATCAAGATCACCGACTAAGTCGATGATCGCCCAAAACTACCGATACTAGTCATGGCTAAGCAATATTTATCCGAATCTACTAAGTGATAAGAGTTCATCCATCGAACTCTAACCACAAAGAAATAACCTAGGCTCTGTAGTAGAGGATAACCATTTACCTACAGATTATGCAACTAGAGGTCTAACTAATCAATTTAACAACAAAATAGCAATGCATACATAGAAGTTAAACAAAATATTAGACTTTAAAAGTAATGGGATCAATGGGAAATGATCAAACTGCTTGTTCGCTTGTCGTTGCTCAATTTGTTGCGGAGGGTCATTCTCTGGTTACCGCAAATATCGAATCCTAAGCGAAAGAGCGAAAACAACCCATAAGACGAGCAACACTTAAACAAAAGAGCAAGCAAAAATTATCCAATCATGATTTAAATTTATACACAAGGTAAAATACGAATATACCTAGACATAGAAACTGAAAACCTAATTTGGATTTGTGGTGCAAAAGATATTCTCTAAAAACCTATTTTCTACCATTATTAGCACTGTAGCAAAAATATTTCCTAGAAAGATTTTGGAGCTGAAATTTTAGGTGGCTACCTACTGGTGTGGTGATAACCCATATAAAATTTCAGGTCATTTGAAGTTATAACGAATTAGTTATGATTTTTCTAAGTTCTAAAACTAGGACATCATTTATATCAGTAGCAAAGACCACTAGCAAACTGGTCCTTCACTAAAGTTCATCCCTAAAGGAAATTAACAAAATTTAGTTCGCTCTATTTGGACTTACAGAGAACAAGTTATGGATTTTCTAAGTTTTTATAACATTTTTGGAATATTTAATAGAGGCTGGAAAGGCTAAAATCGATTCACAACATTTCTGGTTCTTAACAGGGCCTGGAAACATTTCTAGATTAATCTCTAGCCTAAAAGAAAATTAACACTACTGAAATCACCCAAAAAGGATCTGTAATGAAAAATATATGAATTTCTAAAGTTTTAACAACATTTTCCAGTAGAAAGATAAAGCTCACCGAGGAATTTATATCCCTTAACCGAAAGAAAAGACGTGGTTGATTATGGACCGTCGATCCTGGATCGAACGGCCCATGCGCACGGCCGACTCAACATGCGCACGCGCGCGCACCGTTGGATTTGATTCCAACGGTCCAGATCATGGTGACCTTCGGACAGCCCAATTGCTCGCACAACCTCGACCGTTGATCAAGCGATGAAGGGTCGATTGAGGAGCCTTGGACACCCAATTGCTCCCACGATCCCGCCACGATCCAATATCGAACTACCGAGGTTGATTGGGCGTTTATGATTTGAACAGACATCGACAATAGGGCCCACCGCCGACGCAAGTCACATGCGGGTTTAAACGCACGCGCACAGGGAGGGTTTGAAAATGACGGGCCCCTGTGTCGGCGATCAGGCCACGCACACGTGGTTTAGCGACGGGTGATTAAAATGTGCGCCCACATGTAAGCGGATCGAGGAGGTGGGTTTAGGACAGCTAATGATTACTAACCCATGATTAACAATGATTATCGCACGAACGCCATTATCGTGTCCGAACGATATTACGCACCGCCGTTGCGTCCGACAACAAACCGAGGGCACCCTCCGCTTGTCGCCGGCGACCCAAGGCACGGCGCGGAGCTAAGTGCCAAAATGGAACCGCAATAGCATTGCGCACCCATCGACCATCCACACCATCGGCGGTGTCCTGACGCGCTAGCCGACGATGAGCGGCGCACCAAAACGGCGAAATGCATAATGACCAAAAGCTCCGCAATAAACCATTCCAATGGTGCCCAAGCTTCTAGGGGCTACTAGAAGGGTACCGAGCATCGTGGAGCTCTGAGGTGGTCGAGGTGGTTCCGCGACGAAGAACGGCGGCAGACCAAGAAGAAGAAGTGAAGATGACGACTGAGCAAACAGGTGAGACCGGTCATCACTACTGTACTCCACAATAGCTCATATATGCTTCCCGAGCAAGGAATTAGGAAATGAAGCTTCTACCGCGGTGAGGAAGAAGGGGTGCTCACGGCCGAAAAGAGGAAATCCCCAAAATTGAGCTGCTCCTGTGAAAAGCAACTACAATTAAGTTAGGGGTTTTGCTCCAAGAAGTAAGGGACACAAACCGAGCAAAAGAAGGGAAGAAAAGCCACTGGAGCGCGGGTTGCACCGAGGAGCTCCCAGCTCAACAATGGCGGCCGAAAGGGTTCTGGAGATTTGGGCTCAAGCAAGCAAAGAGAGTGCAAGCTGGAGCTCAAGGGGGGTTTAAAGAAAGCTACTGAAGGTCTTGAGGGCTTAAGTAGCCGAGGGGACGAAAGGAGTAGCAAGCACATGCCCATGGGTGGACTTCGGTCCACAGCAGCGTGCGGTCGCTTGGAGCGACGGGAGCAGGTAAGAGACGACTTTGGGGAGGAGGAGCCGGTGTGCATTTAATGCATGGCAGCATTTAGCCGTTTAAAGGGCTCAAGGAGGTGACAAGTCACCTCCTCTCTCTGCCATGGCGCACAGGCACGCACGCGCGCGGCGGAAGGAGGAAGATGACCGACACAGGTGGCCCCACCGGTCAGTGACACAAAGTGGTTTGAGTCCAAAGTGTTTTAGTGGGTTGAGCCCAACCTCATTAGATGCTGGCCGCCGGATGAGATTTGAACGGCCACGATGCGATCGCTATTCATAAAGACCGGTTAACCGGCAGTGCGATCCGCGACGGTTGGATCGTAATCCAACTACGAGAATCGATGGCAACCGGAGTTGTCCGAATGCTTACACGAATGAGAGCCGTCCGATTGAGATCCAACGGTGACGGCGCTGCTGGCCGAATCGCGGCGCGCGCGCGTTAGTTGGCTTGTCGAGTCCAGTGACTCGAGCCCGAGCCCGACTCGAGTCCAATGAACAGTGCAAACCGCTTAGGGTTTGGTTTTTAAACCTGAAACTTTGGGGATTTAATTGAGGCATCAAATCAACTCCAAAATTTATGAAATTTTAACTGGAGCTTCCTGACCTTAGGGTTAACCTTTCATAAAATTTCGAGAGATTTTTGTGCACTGGAATTTTCCCAAAATTTCGAGAAGGTTAAAACAGAGGTTTGACCAAGGTTTGACTTGCCTCTAAAATATTTCAAATAATTTCCAAAAATTATGAAATAATTCAGAGGTGTTACCAAGCAACCCTAGAGCCCAGGAAAATTTACTACCAAGGGTTTGACATAGGATTTCACCCAGAAGGTTTTGACTTGAGATAAATGAGGATTTTGATTTTGAATTTCCCAAAATTCCTTTACAAGAATTTCAGAAAAGTTTCAAGAGTAAGAGGATGAAGGAAAAGTTTTAATTTACCCTCAATTTCTTACATTTGAAACACAAGCCAAAATTTGGGATGTTACAAAAGGGTAATAAGCAAAGCTTCATCAATTTTAAAAGACAAGCAGAAAAGCTTATATAACAATGCATATTTTTGGTTTTTCATATGAATGCAGTATGAAATAATGAGATGCACAAAAACTTAAAGAGCCTAAAAAGATCAAAAGAGAATACCACTAGAAGAAGGTATCAGAAAAACAGAAAAGCTCAAATGAACAAGAAAAGTTCAGAACAGAGCCAACTCCCCCTCAAACCAAACCGTAGGGATAAATTACCCCTAACTCACTTCTCAAGGTTGCAAACCTAGTTGGATCTAAAGGCTTGGTGAGGATATCACCAACCGAGCCTCTGACTCCACGAAATGCAAAGACAATATCACCCTTCTCGACATGATCTCTAAGAAAGTGATAGCGAATGTCTATGTGCTTGGTCCTAGAGTGTTGCACAGGTTTTTAGCAATGTTAATCGCAGAATGTTATCACGTAAAAGAGGAACACTATCAAACGCCAACCCAAAATCCTTAAGAGTGGACACCATCCACAAAATCGAATACAAAGAACTAGCGCAGCCTACATATTGAGCTTTCAAGTGGATTGTGCAAATGAAGACTACTTCCTAGAAGACCAAGAGACAAGAGAAGTGCCTAGAAGTGACAAGTGCTCGAGGTACTCTTCCTATCTAGCCGACACCGCAAAATCGAATCGTAAAACCTCGAATGGACAAGGAAGACGAGCAGAATACCAAATGCCATACCGAGGGTAGAGTGTAAATACCAAGATGCGCTTAATGGCTTGGCGATGGGAAGTCCTGAGACGCTTGAAACCTCGCATGCAGGCGCATCGTGAAGTGGATGTCCGGTCTTGAGGCCGTCAAATGCGTAAGGGAGCCAATCATGCTGCGGTACTCGCGCTGATCCACGGCTTCTCCTTCCTCATCCGGATCCAAAAAATGAAGTCGCCATGGGAGTGGCGATCGCTTGCGCCACCCATCTCGGCGCTTGAGCAGATCCTTGGTGTACTTCGTCCGATGGATGAAGATCCCTTCCTTGCATTGCTTGATTTGAAGCCCTGTAAAGTAATTGAGTTCTCCCATCATACTCATCTCAAATTCCTGGACATGGTCTCTAAAAACTAGAAACAAGAGCATGAGAAAACCACCAAAGATAATATCATCTACATAAACTGAGCAAGCAAGAAGTCATTGCCACGCCTAAGGATGAACAGTGGTCTTGTCTACCTTACCCATCTCAAAATCATTCTTAAGCGTAAAGGTCTTAAGTCTATCATACTGTGCTCTAGGGGCTTGCTTAAGACCATACAAGGCTTTGGATAGCTTGAAAACATGATGTGGATGCTTGGGATTCTCAAAGCCCAGGGGTTGTCTAACATACACTTCCTCCTCTATAAAACCATTCAAAAGGCACTCTTAACATCCATCCGATATAATCTAAAGCCCTTAGAAGCAAAGAAATGCAAGCAGAATGCGAATGGCTTCCAATCTAGCAACAGAGCAAATGTCTCATCAAAGTCTAACCCTCAACTTGGCTAAAACCCCGAGCTACCAATCTAGCCTTGTTTCTAACCACGTAACCATCCTCATTTTGTTTATTTTTGAACACCCAATGGGTTCCTATCACATTATGACCACTAGGAGGTTCTACTAGATTCCGCACCTTATTCCTCTCAAAATTCTCTAACTCCTCATTCATGGCATTAACCCAACTAGAATCGATAACGCATGTGATATATCGCGGGTTCGAAAGAAGCAACAAATGCGTAATGAGAGTAGAGACTTGATCGTGATACCGAGCGAGTGACTCGCCATTAAGATTACCAATCATCCGATCCGAGGATGATGCCTCAATATGAAGTGGAGCGCCGGGAAGACAATATCTCCTCAACCTCCGCAGTACTATCGATGAAGAAGATGCGGCAGAGCCTCAATTGGAGGTGAAGCGATCAGAGGTGTTCTCGAACTTGGACAGAGCCTCAGCAGCAGCAGTGGAGGACAAATATCGCCCGTCATCATCTTCCTCCACAAAAATGCTTTCACACTGTATCACCGAAATGTCGGATCTAGCCTGTGGCTAGTCTCATCAAAAGTGACATTGCATGTCTCTGGACAATGTTAGTTTCAACATTAAAACCCGAAACCCTCGAATGTGCGGGATAACCTGAAATAAACCATCAAAAGTCCTTGATTCAAATTTATCTAGGTTTCTGTCTTGAGAATGAAACACTTAGCTCCAAAACTCGAAAATGAGAAACAGAGGGTTTTCTACCAAAACGAAGCTCATATGAAGTCTTGCCCAAAGAAGGTCTCAAGTAGACACAATTTGCAATATGGCAAGTCAGAAATAGCTTCGCCCAAAACCTCCCGGTGTGCTATACTCATCTAGCATTGTCCTAGCTATCTCGACTAAGGTTCTGTTTCTTCCTTTCCACAACGCCATTCTCGTTGAGGGACGTGTGGAGAAGAGAACTGATGCTCAATTCCACGCCAAAGACAAAAAGAGGCAAACGAGGCATTCTTGAACTCCGTGCCATTGTCATGCGGATTGCTCTCAAGGCACCGTAAAGTTCAAGCCAAACGAAGAACAAGATCACGATAATAACCAAAAGCTTCATCCTTCAAGCAAGAAAGAACACCCAAGTGTATCTTGAAAATCATCAACTATGACAAGAATGTACCACTTGCCACCAATTGACCGAACCCTAGCAGACCAACAAGATCCATATGAAGCAATCGTCCCTGGCTCACACCATGACCAAAGTCACTGAAGGGTGTGAGGCGGCAACTTGCTTGCCATGCCTACAGGGCGCACATACAACATCCTTGACAGCTTTGAGTTTAGGCAAACCTCTCATGAGATCAAGGTTGCTGACTCGCGTCAGATGATCAAAACCAATGTGCGCCAAACGTCGGTGCCAAAGCCAGAACTCAGAAGAAGGTGTAAACAAACATTTAAGAGAACCAGCAAGAGATTCAGAAAAATCAGCTCCAAAGATCCTAGCAACTCTATAAATCCCAAAAACGAGCTCACCAGCAGAATCAAGCACCCGACAAGCATTTTTCTTAAATATAGTCTCATAGCCATCATCAAGAAGCTGTGAGACAGAGAGCAAGTTAAACCTAAGCTTGTCCACAAGGGCGACGTCCTTTAGGATGAAATTGTCGTTCACCCTGATTGATCCCGTTCCTTCAATCCGCCCTTGTGTATTGTCTCCAAAGGTGATGAGGACATCACCTATCGACCGCGTGAAGGAGGTGAACCATTTTGAGTCTCCGGTCATGTGGCGTGAATGTACCAAGTCGACGAACCACGTGTCCTTCCTTCCGCGGCGATCCCGAAAATCAAGGCACAGAAGAACGATGTGTCTCAACATCAAGTTAGTTAAACATGACTTGGGAACCCAAGATCGAGACACACGCCTGCATGAGTAGTATGCAAAGCGTAGTGCTATCCTTGATTCTATTTGAAATTTCATTGTGAGCAATGGTTACTCTAACATGAGAGTTATCCTGTCTAGGAGCATGAGCATGATTAGCATGTGAAATAAATCCTAGACCAGGTTTCTTCCTTTCTAAATTACCATGTCTCACAAAAGCTCTAGGTTGATTAGATGACATTCTAGCAAGATTTTTCTTAGCATTTTTCAACCTACGCCAACAGAACTCAACCAAATGCCCATCCTTCTTGCAATAGGTGCAATGGTACTTGGTACCACCGAGAAGCACCTTTGACTGAACAGATGGTTGGGCAAAACTCGCAGATTTGAAAGTGATCTTTGCGGGTTGGGTATCAAATTCAACTAAGCCATTTCTCAAAATTTGAATGTCATTAGATTTATCTCGGCAAAGTTGTATCCTAACCCTTGCTTCTTATAAGGAGTTTTTGACTTGTCAAGAATCATGTTTAATGTTTCTTACCTTTAGAAAATCTTTCTAATGTGTCATTAAGGTAAGCAATTTCTTTTCTAAGGTTAACACATGAATCACAAGTTTTAGCATTAAACCTCTTCTTATAAAGAGCAACTTCAAGCTTAAGAGCTTCACATGAAGCACAAGTAGCGAATTAATATTGTCCTTAAGCTTGGCATATTTAGCTCTAGCCGCTTCTACAACATCATGTAATTCACGCTCACGTTCTAAGCGCATGAGCAAGAGCTAGATTCAACCACATCGAAGCAACCAACTTGCTAGACTCTAAACATTTTTCGCAAGGAGCGATTTAACTTCAATTAGCATTTTCAAGTTGTTGCAAAGCAATATCATGAGCAGATTGGTTTAGCAAATTCGAATGTAAAGCATAGCAGGATGAACATTCATCAGATTCAAGACTCTTAGCATTCACAAGTTCTAATGTGAGTTTCTTTACTTGTGACTCTAATTCCTCATTCTTAGTCATGATGAACTTTAAAACTTTATCCTGACCTATCATTTGCTCATAGACAGTTTCGCATCTAGCAAAGAGAACATCATAGGAAGGAGATACCTCATTGTTGTCATCGATGTCGTCGGAGTCAGCCATGAAGCACATGCCTGTAAAGTCCTTGGCCTTTCCCTTCTTGTCTTGAGGGAGCTCCTCCTCCTTGTCCTCCTCGCTCCCGGAGTCCACATCACTCAAGGGTCGATCTCCAAGAGCGGCAAGAACCCGGTGAACAGCCTTCCTGAGCTTGGCATCATCAAACCTGGACTTGCGCCCCTGAGGCTTCTTCCAGGCTCGCTTTTCATCCTTGTGATTGCTCTTACCTTTCAGCTTGGGGCAATTTGCCCGGATGTGATTAAGCTCTCCACATTCATAACAAGTCACAGGGTCGCCTCTCTTTTTGTTTCTCATATTGTTGTAGGCCCTTGTGAACTTCTTAATCAAAAGTGTCATCTCAGTCTCAGGAATACTCTCAAGATCCTCTTCTTTGATTGCAGATAAAGAAGCAAGTGAAAAACCTGAAGAGGACTCAAACGACCCATCAGAGGCTCTCTTGAGCGGGTCTGCTACCAAAGCCATGTTACCCTTCTTAGAATGGTCAGCTTTCCGGATCTCATGAGTCTTGAGCTTGCTATAGAGCAGCTCCAAAGTCAGATCAGAGAAGTTGACATTTTCCTAAATGGCGGTAGCCTTTATCTCCCACTCCCTGGTGTTGATTGCAGCCAGGAGATGGATGGCATTTTCAGACTGTGTAAATTCAATACCAACAGACTTCATCTGATTTATCACTGTGTTGAAGCGACTGAAAATGTCATCGATGCTCTCACCAGGATGCATCTCGAATTTGTTATATTCTCTTTTATAGACCTGCTGATGCACTTGTTTGATTTGGGAAGAACCTCATGATAGGTTTGAGGTCTTCCAAATCTCATGTGCGATCTCGAGATTGCAAATCCTATCATATTCCCTGTCTACCAAGCCCACCATACAGAAAATTCTTTGCCTTACGGTCATTAGCCAAGAGGGCTTCAGAAGCCAGCGTAGCAACCTCAGGCAAGATAAGCGGACCTCGAACAGCCTCCCAAATACCTCGTGGTTCGCTCTCAAGAAAGACACGCATGCGGTTCTTCCAAAAGGCATAGTTGTGCCCATCGAAGATATGCAATTTGGAAGAGTATTTATCCATCGCCAAGTTCAGTGACCGGTTAAGATCAAGATTGAACTAACCGGGCTCTGATACCACTTGTTGGACCGAAAAGGCGACTAGAGGGGGGGTGAATAGAGCACGATCTCTTTTCTCCCAAATTCAATTCAATACGAATCGCACTCCAATAGCTATGAAAGCTATGAAGATCAATCAATCATGCACAACAGAAGACTTGTATTGAATCAACTCAAAACCCCGAAGTAAAATCAACACAAAAGCAAAACACGAAGACACTGGCGGTCTGACCTCTCACGGGGGCGGTCAGACCGGTCGGTCTAGCGGTCAGACCGATCCAAGTAGTCAGACCGATTTCTCGGGCGGTCAGACCGCTGGTTCGATGAACAGAGAAAACAGCCCGACAAACCGAAACGCAAATTGATCAAACTTTTGATTCGTGCATCCAAACTTCGTGAAATTTGACACACACCTACCTAAGTATGTCAGGAACCTATTCCAAGCAACGATCGTGATAATTCTTGCCAAGATTCTGACCTTTTACAGTTTGAGCGAAGTTAGGTCAAAAACCGAGTCAAAACGAAAATATGATCTTGAGACTTGCTCGTGGGTGATTGATGATATTGATGATCCGAGATGTATTCCCACACGTCACAGCAAGCTAGATCACGTCCAGAAACTAAGCAAAAACTCGCGGATCAAAGAAAGACTCAAATCATCAAAAAGGGAGAAAGAAAGCAATTGACCTCATCTTGAAGAAACTTTCTTTGGATTAATTTGATATGGTATTGGTTTACAACCACTCCATCAATGGATGACAAAGACTCAATACATGAGCACGAAATCCAATCCAACTCTCTAGAACCCTAACCTCCTCTCCTCCTCTCCCTAAGCAAATTAGGGTTTCTAAACAATGAAACGTCGAAAGGTCGGGGGAGGGGGGAAAAGTGCAGCCACCTCCCTCCTCTATTTATAGTGGAGGCTTAGGGTTTCTAATAGAGTCTCCCTAATGGGCTCCCGTTAAGGCCCGAAACAAACGGGTGACACACGCACGCCTTTTAAAGCGCCGTGTCCAAATTGTGCGAAGCACTCGCTTGCTCCGCCACGTGTAGGTTGATCCAACGACTCTCATCATGTCGGCAAGTCTCTCCCATCGGGCTCCCACCGAAACCACCATGGCACTTGCACCGACCCCCGCGCCGCTTGATTCAACCAGTCGCACAGAACTGCCCGTTCGGTCACCTTTGTCCATCTTGCACCATACTTGAGTCCAATGACTTCACCCGGCATCGTCGATCGTTTTGAACCTCAGCTCTCCAAGCCTAGTCCCGATCATCCTCACCGTTGACCGTCGTTGACCACCAAGCAACCTGCACAACGATAGATAAGAAAATCGAAATCGGGAATAAGTTCTTCACAACTTGACCCACGTTAGTCAAAACATGCATCATGCAACACATATGACATGAAACCCATGAACTTGACCTAATCAGCAACCATCGCCACCACACGGGCTGACGACGTAAGTCAAACCGGTCGACCGCCACCTTGGTCGGTTCGACCGCCATCGCCGGCCCGATCACAATGAAGGCGGTCAGACCGCCACCAAAGGATTTAGCCAAAATTTCAACACTGAAATCCACAACCTCCACTAAAGGAAGGACTGCACACGTGCTTATACCGGTATAGCTAGTGACACACCCGTCGGTGTTCACTTAAGCCCGCACCTTAACAAAAGTGCGGGGATCCAAGTCCGTATGAAGAACGTTTCATACAGTGTCCAAATCGCCCATACCGAATTGATGGGTCTTATATGCCCATTTGGAATTGATGGGTCTTTCTATCCACTCCCATGGACGGGACATGACAATGTCCAAATCGCCCACATTGGAATGGTGGGACTTACAATCCACTCCCGTGGAGGAAACATGAGTTATGGATGCATGGAATGAAATTTGAACAATGAAAGACATCATCTCGAAACATGGAATCTACACATATGAACGAACATAGACTTTTCACCTTCTCATGTATCATAAGATACCACAACATGAACATTTAAGCATTCATCAATCACAAGCATTAATATTAGCAAAGTACTTGCCTTCCGCGATGCGACGCGTTAGCAGGCAACGATGATGCTCCCAAACCCGTAGCCTCGCTGCCTAAACAATTAAGTAATTTAAATAAGAACACATTGCACACAACACTTCTCGACACCGTTCTATAACGCTTCCTCGATGACTCAAGATTTAACTAGAAACTCTAATCTGAAAATTGACTACTCAGGCACAAACCGAAACTGGACAGCAGTACGGTAAAAATCATATCTATTGATCTGGAACTCGGAATGAGGTGAGACCAGTTTCTATGGATTCTTAACTGACATATCTACAATACTCTAGTTGACAAGGTAACCCAATTCGGCCAATTTAATTTGTTAAATGATATATGAAATTATAGAACAAAAACTGCCTAGATGAAAAAGACATCAGCACTAAAAAGATCATAACTTTTATTCTACAATTCCGATTAGAGTGTTCTTTAACAATATTGAAAGGTTATAAAATTACCTACAATAACATAGTTGGCATGACATTCATATTTTGCCTTTAATAAAAAGTGGCACACAGGTCAAAACTAATTATAGAAACTAACATACAATCTGGACAGTCACATTGAAATATAAATAACTTTTGTTCTACAAATCCAAATAGGGCGTTCTTTATCAATACTGAAAGCTAAGGAGATCACGTACAAAAGTCGTTATGGGAAAGACTTCTGAATCATCTTCTATCTAAGTCATAATTTAACAATTACAGTGACTGCTAATTCTCGTCAGAATTCTGGACAGCAGAAACTAAAACAATCATAACTTTTGATCCGTACGTCGGAATCAGGTGTTCTTGGCGGCCACCGAAAGCTAAGAACAATATATAAATAACTCTAGGTGATCAAATTTCCTAATTCTGCCTTTAAGCACACGAAAGAGGCCGCACAAGACACTGGACAGAACTGAATCTTCAGCAGACAGAACTTGATCCGATCAATCCTAATCAAGTTCACCTCTACGATTAATCCAACAACATAAACGACGATCGTTACCCTTGGAGACCACAAGAATGACGCTGGAACTCCTCACGAAGATCACCCCCACCTTTCTTCTTCTTCCCTTCCCTTCCCTTCTCCTCTCTTCTTCCCGATGGCCAGCAGTAGGGAGGATGGCGCCAAGGAGAGGAGGAGCAGCAGGAGGCGGAGCATGGTAGCGTGTTGCTACTGTAGCACGGCTACTGTAGCGCGGCAGCTACTGTAGCAAGGGTGACTAGGGTTTGGTCCCCTCCCCTCCCTTGCCTTCTAATGGGCTGCCAGACCACTCATGGGCCTTGGGCCACTAAGGTCGGCTCCTCTCCTCTCGAATATGGGTTGGCGGCCCATTCCTCTCCTAAAATTCTGAATTTTGAACTTAATTCCATCTCTAAACTTTGTTATAATCGATATTGAATAAATTTCCCTCTCCCGAATAATATTTTCTCCAATTGATATTTGGGGTATTACATTCTACCCCCTTAATGATTCGTCCCGAATCTACTCACCGACATTCCTAAAAGAAAACTGCGACTGGAAAGAACACTGACAAACACGTACCCGTTGCGAACAAATCCGAATATTGTTCGCGCATACGAAACTCCAACTACCAAGTGGCCTATATCTCGAGCTGATTAGACCACAACACAAAGACGTAAAACGACGTCTGACCTAACACTAGTCCCGACGTTTCTAGGTATACTCATCGGAAGAGACTCGGAGGTAAGATCTTACTCGATGGTCCACAATGTTAATGAATATTCAAACTCCGGATCACCCAGGTGCCCTCTCGGCACCAGAACATACCAAAAGTTGCGTTCACTGCGTAGGGACCCGAAACGGTCCTAGCGATACGCCAACCAGCGTAAACAACCCAATGTACCTTGGGCTAACTTCCCCATTCGTATCGAACCACACAACATGCACATAGAACACAGAGCTCTTGTTCCACCTCTCAATCGAACTATTCACCGTAACAAGGATCACCTACTTTATCCAGGAACACACAACCGAAATCTCTTTAAACAAACTCTTTTACCGACAAAACCTATCTGAAAATGAAGGATTCACACCGCAACCCTACGTTACCAGCTCGGTACTAAAAGAGTCAAATCCAGAAGCAAAAATTCATCACGAAAACCTTTCCACTTTCCAAGTGGCAGTTTGCGAATAAACGTCACGAAAGCCAAAGGAGAGATCACTTGAATGCCCAAACCATAAATTTCTTTTATTCTTTCTCAACCGATAAGAACCACACATGTCAACATAAATGTCGAGCTCAACTTGCGAAAGACATCCGTCATAAACACATGGCTCAAACAAGAATCAAGAAAACGTGTCACTAATCGAGGAAGCATCAATTTCTCAGTTTCTCTTTTAGGAATAAAATTTCTCTCAAACTTTGGAATTCCAATTCATCGCATACCACAGTAACTCATCTCTCTTAACTTGACATTCTCAACGCTATGCTCAAGCCGAAATACATCACCTGACCTCAGATAGAGGCTCTATCGACTCCACGTAAACTTTCTCTCAACAACTCCTGTACCGACAGAATTAATTTGACAGATGACTTACAATGCATCTCAAAATAGGTCTCACATGCATTCATATCACCTCAATCTTTTATTAATAAACAACTCGAAATCCTCAGCACACATATTCATATAGTTCATCAAGGGTTCTATCAATGAACATCCTACTATTCGGAATCCACCCTTATTCTACTTCCACTATACACAAATCATTGGGCGACCAAAGTTCTAGCATAAAGATGCAAAGCCTAGATTTTTAACCTCTAAGACCCCTACAACAAACTTCTCATATAGAAGAAGATAGGGAAAACCTCAGTTTAAATCCCTAAAATTATCACAATCCAAACATACTCGCGCATTAACATCAACACGAAAACATTTCCTCGACCCAATTATCTTTATAAAGATTCAACCTATTAGAGAGTTACTTACTACGTCCAAGTCATTTTTGACAATAACCGAACAATCTTAGCTATCTCATTAATCGCTTTATCGATTAGATTACTTCGCTAATAATACTCTCATTACAACGCCATCATATTTCAACTTCACAACCGTGCAAGGTACTCAATCGCGACACTCTAATACATTGATCAAGATTCCCATCCTTTCAAAAGTTCTAATGTTCCACCCAAATTGGACAAAGGATCTTGGATCACAAATCTCCTTAGGTTCTAATGGTTGCAACAATGCAATCAGTTTAGCCTCAAAGGCAGACATTCTGAATAAATAAAATTTTCTCCAAGAATTATACACGAAATTAGTTCATCCTTCAATGCTCCTCGACTAACTTTCAATCCAAGGTCTCACAACCACAATGAATAAACACTTCGAAAAACCACTGTGAAACGAATCGGTGGATCCTTCCTCAAAAGAAAAAGCAAATGAAGATATTTACTACTCGAAGTAAACATAGGACCAAGGGAAATAGTCACTTAGGCAAAGAACTCAGAAAACATAGAGGAAGTCAACAGCTGAGGGCTCACGTCCTGCTATAAGCGAATATCAAACCACCAATGAGAAGAAAGTAATGCCCTTTGAAAATTGGTAAACTCTTATGGAACAAATGCATAAGGTCTAAGCACACTCAAATAACTGCAAGTTGCGAACCGCGACTTAAATCTCAATTACTTTTACTTCACTCCTTCCTTTAACCAAGAAAGTTATTTTCTGTGACTACTGCATCACTTCGCTAGCTTAAACAAGATAAGCTCTTAAGACCAAATCACAGGAACCACTTAAGAACCAATAAAATCTTTCAACACGTCACTTTGCTCGAAATAGACTCAATTTCCCCATAGCTCATGAGGACCAAATGATTGCAAACGTAAAACTCGAAACACTTTCATTAAATCAATATCACGCAAGTGATCAAATTCTTTTACTTTCAACAAAATAATACTCTCTTAGCAAGAATCATCATAACCTCTTATCACTGCATAAAATTTTCAAAAGAGATACAATAAATTACTTCATCATATCTCTATTATCTAAATGAGATTGCATCTACTTGATCTAGGGAAAACCTAGTGCAAAAACCTCATATTTGAAACAAGCTCTTTCAACAAGATGATAATAGAACATGACAATCTCACCAATGTACACCAACAGAAATCTCTTATTAGCTTTCATCCATTTAACTCTTACTGACAATTGACGCCAAGATAGAACACACTAAATGCTCTCTAGCCACACATGGCACAATCAAGATTTCCTACCTCTGTTTGCAAACTCAACAATAGTTAAGAGGATATAATCAACGTTCTAACTTATGCTCAGCAATTAGAATGAAATGCCTTAAACCTCAATATTATAGGATGCATAAGACAAGGTTTCACAAGACGATACATCATCGCTCATCTAGTCATTTAAACAAGCTTCAATAGTTTTTACCATGGCAAGAATTAGGTAACGCTATCATTCGAATAAGATCATCAATATTCAAATAGAGGACAGATTCAAGATGAATATTTATCAAGACAACATTCGAACATATCCTTAACTTAACCATCACTAGCGGTTAGAATAACCGAAAAAGGGCCTAGATTCCAATCCGTCTAACAAATTTACAGATTACTCGATCGTAAGGATCAAACCGATTCATCAACATTTCCACACTTCTTAATAACAATAGGTCCTTGAGCAGAATGAACAAACTCTTATCTAAAATTCATCATGTACCAAATACAACGATACTTCGATTAGGCAATTCACTTCCATGGATTCTAGTTGAGAAAAAAAGCGCTTACACAAAGCCAAAAACCCAAATATGATAACTTATCTCATAACGGTTAATTCATTTAATTAACACCTCTTACTTAAGCATGACAAGACATCAGTTAGGATTTTAACCCAATCCTTCGAAGAAGAGGTATTAAATTTCAACACTCAAAATAATCCAAAAGAAATACATAAAGCCAAAGGTTTCACATGATAAAGAACTTGCAATGAAAACTTTCAGATCCACAATACCAAGCGAATAATTGAATCACATTTCCAATAAGAAGAGTAGAACTCCCAAGAAAAGATAAATCTTGCCGATAACCAACGCTCCCAAGAAACAACATTAGACCAGATCGGAGAACAAGTAGTCGATTTATGAAACCAAGAAAGTCCAATGAAAACTCATCAGAAGGAATGTAAAGCACTAACTCAAGAAAACTTCATCAACTGCAACTATTACCAGAATTGGACAAATTCAAGATCAAGGAAGAGAATAACTTTTCTAAAGAAACTCGCCCTCAACACCCATAACTATGGTATTCAGGGTAGATACTACTCTATTCTTTTACCACGAACGGTGGTGTAACCTGGCAAAGCCCACGACCGTAACCACGACCTCAACCTCTCAACATCACCCATAGCCAAAAATCACTGTGAGTATAGAATATCATCTCATAACAATCACAGAATAATTTCATAGGTATAGAAGATCATATCATATCATATAGTAACAAGGCAACATAACGAGAATGAAACGCATTGCTTGAACCATCCCATCCTATCATGCACCGGTGTGTCAAGTTTTAGGTTAACAACCATTAACAAATTTTCACAAATTCAGCTACCTAAGTTGCTAACTTATTCACCACGGACCTAAAGCCCGCTCTGATACCAACTGTAACACCCTGGCTATTCGAAAGCCAAAATGCTACCTAAAGACCTAACATAATATCATACAGTGGAATAACTTCGACAATAATTCATCAACTAAGCTAAACAGATCAACATCGCTTGGAACATAACAGAATGTAATAATGGATACACTAAGATAAACCTATCAACGAATGATCAATGAACAACGAAGGATCAATGAACATAAACAATTATTTAAACAAACTCCTCGAAAGGAAGTTACCATCCATGTCTAAGTTTAGTTATTACAATCCAACAAATAACGAATGAAAGACAATAACAATTCTGTTATTGAATCTAGTGTAGAGTGAAATATTTTTGAGTAGTGCGTGTCTACTCCCTCCCAAGAGAAACTTCATCAATGGTCACCTAAAAACAAATAAACAAAGCAAGAGTGAGTCCAAGACTCAGCAAGTACATTGAATATAAGAACAGACCTCCAATATGAACAAGATCACCTCTTCACAGTTTCTGAACATACAGCACATGAATTTTATGAATGCATGAGATGAATGGAAGTAATCAAAGGAAGGACTGCACACGTGCTTATATCGGTATAGCTAGTGACACACCCGTCGGTGTTCACTTAAGCCCGCACCTTAACAAAAGTGCGGGGATCCAAGTCCCGTATGAAGAACGTTTCATACAGTGTCCAAATCGCCCATCTTTGGAATTGATGGGTCTTATATGCCCATACTGGAATTGATGGGTCTTTCTATCTACTCCTGTGGACGGGACATGACAATGTCCAAATCTGCCCACATTGGAATGGTGGGACATACAATCCACTCCCGTGGAGGAAACATGAGTTATGGATGTATGGAATGAAATTTGAACAATGAAAGACATCATCTCGAAACATGGAATCAACACATATGAACGAACATAGAATTTTCACCTTCTCATGTGTCATAAGATACCACAACATGAACATTTAAGCATTCATCAATCACAAGCATTAATATTAGCAAAGTACTTGCCTTCCGCGATGCGACGCGTTAGCAGGCAACGATGATGCTCCCAAACCCGTAGCCTCGCTGCCTAAACAATTAAGTAATTTAAATAAGAACACATTGCACACAACACTTCTCGACACCGTTCTACAACGCTTCCCCGGTGACTCAAGATTTAACTAGAAACTCTAATCTGAAAATTGACTACTCAGGCACAAACCGAAACTGGACATCAGTACGGTAAAAATCATATCTATTGATCTGGAACTCGGAATGAGGTGAGACCAGTTTCTATGGATTCTTAACTGACATATCTACAATACTCTAGTTGACAAGGTAACCCAATTCGGCCAATTTAATTTGCTAAATGATAGATGAAATTATAGAACAGAAACTGCCTAGATGAAAAAGACAGCAGCACTAAAAAGATCATAACTTTTATTCTACAATTCCGATTAGAGTGTTCTTTAACAATAGTGAAAGGTTATAAAATTACCTACAATAACCTAGTTGGCATGACATTCATATTTTGCCTTTAATAAAAAGTGGCACACAGGTCAAAACTAATTATAGAAACTGACATACAATCTGGACAGTCACATTGAAATATAAATAACTTTTGTTCTACAAATCCAAATAGGGCGTTCTTTATCAATCCTGAAAGCTAATGAGATCAAGTACAAAAGTCGTTACGGGCAAGACTTCTGAATCATCTTCTATCTAAGTCATAATTTAACAATTACAGTGACTACTAATTCTCGTCAGAATTCTGGACAGCAGAAACTAAAACAATCATAACTTTTGATCCGTACGTCGGAATCAGGTGTTCTTGGTGGCCACCGAAAGCTAAGAACAATATCTAAATAACTCTAGGTGATCAAATTTCCTAATTCTGCCTTTAAGCACACGAAAGAGGCCGCACAAGACACTGGACAGAACTGAATCTTCAGCAGACAGAACTTGATCCGATCAATTCTAATCAAGTTCACCTCTACGATTAATCCAACAACATAAACGACGATCGTTACCCTTGAAGACCACAAGAATGACGCTGGAACTCCTCACGAAGGTCACCCCCACCTTTCTTCTTCTTCCCTTCCCTTCTCCTCTCTTCTTCCCGATGCCCAGCAGTAGGGAGGATGGCGCCAAGGAGAGGAGGAGCAGCAGGAGGCGGAGCATGGTAGCGTGTTGCTACTGTAGCACGGCTACTGTAGCGTGGCGGCTACTGTAGCAAGGGTGGCTAGGGTTTGGTCCCCTCCCCTCCCTTGCCTTCTAATGGGCTGCCAGACCACTCATGGGCCTTGGGCCACTAAGGCCGGCTCCTCTCCTCTCGAATATGGGTTGGCGGCCCATTCCTCTCCTAAAATTCTGAATTTTGAACTTAATTCCATCTCTAAACTTTGTTACAATCGATATTGAATAAATTTCCCTCTCCCGAATAATATTTTCTCCAATTGATATTTGGGGTATTACAGGAAGGTGCGTATGGCTGACAGATTCGGTCACCCGATTTCTGACAATATGTCGGGTGTGCCACATTCCTAGCTGCGGGAGTACATGACCTGCCCCGAGCATGCGACTGTGGAGGCAGTTAAGACACACTTCCTTGCGTACCTTTTGTTCCTGTTCGGATGGATCTTGTTTCCTATGACTCAGGGTGACTGCGTGTACCCTAGCTAGATCCATCTCACTGAGTCTTTGTTGGACGCCCACCCGACGAGGTGCCACAATACAGTTGGGCCTCCGCAGTGCTTTGTGGAATTTACCGAGGGTTGTACGATGCCTCTCAGCACAGTACGGGCGGGGAGCCAGTCCTCACTGTATGCTACACACTACTGCAGTTATGGTCGTGGGAGCACTTTCCGGTTGGCTGGCCATATTTTCGAAGCACCGTGCACCCTTTCGAGTTAAGCGCCAGGTTTTACGGTAATGCTACAGGAGACGACCCCGTCGATGGGCCTACAATGGGAACGCGTTGGACACATGGTACCCTAGGTTGGGCCAGAGAGAGACCGAGGCGTGCGTACCCTGAGTTCCATAACCTATTCGAGACTCTACGAGGATGAGGTCATCTGGTGGCCATGGACTGCATAGTTCCTTGCAGACACGGCCCCCTACGGATTATCCTCGCAGTGCACTCAGGATGAGACGCTTTGGTTGACGACCTGCCACCTAGTCTTCTCCCACATGATCGAGCCGTACAATCCAGAGCGGGTCATGAGACAGTTTGGCCTTTACCAGGAGGTGCCACCGCTGCCAAGACAACCTCTCACCGAGAAGGCCCACCGGTATGTCATTTTTCGGTATCATAGTAGCCACATGTCTGACTTACATTTTCTGAGATCTGAATTCAATTGCAGGTAAACGAGAAGAGGCCGGAGGAGCGACGACTAGAGGCGGACATAGCAGCCGTGGACGACACTGTGGGGCGAGAGGGCGGTGACAAACGTGGTGCACGAGTTACGAGGCTACGCCATCCAGACGTGGTGCACGAGTTACGAGGCTAGACCATCCAGACGTATGCTGCGTACTTGCAGTGGTACATTCCACGCACTAGGTGTAGGCTTACTGGGCCAACACCATAGCATCTAGTGGAGGTCATGCAAGATACCGTTGTACTAGTAGGTCCAACCGTCATCGGGCGACACGCCTCGACGAGATGGTAAAACATTCTTCGTAGAAATTTCATCCGGCAACATGTTTCTAACTTACTATCGGCTTCCTTGCAGTACTACCGCCTTGATCGTATCAAGCGTGAGGGTGCTAAAGCTCTTCGCCATGGTCACAATAGCACATTTGATCGCCTGCTACACGCGGTACGCGCGATGACCGAGGACGCGAGGACTGCAATTAGGACAATAACTTATGGTCGCCACAGCGACGTTCACATACAGCATCGCGGACACCGAGGGCACCCTCCACCCCCTCCGCCCTCGGCACCTCCCTCGGCACCTCCCTCAGCACCGCCCTCTGCACGTCCGTCGCACTCTGGGAGTTGTCGGAGCTATGATCGCTTAGCCTCGATGTGCCTCGGGCCACAGGTATGTCATCTGTCTGCCGGTTGTTGTCATTAATACTTGTCCATGCACTCATTTTGAACATTACTAACATCACCATTTGTTCTTGCAGCACTTGCGAGGGGACAACACTCTGCTTTAGAGGTCGTCGTCACGGAGGGAGGCACAGCACTTGCGAGGGGACAATACTCTGCTTCAGCCGTCGTCATCATAGAGGGAGGCACGGCATAGGACTTTGTCACAAACGCGACGTTGTTCCACTGCACACAGCGACCCTGACTCGCCGCAGCGCTAAGACGATGGGTTGGGATCTTTGGCGCATGCCATTCAGTCGTAGGGCATTCAGTCGCATGTGGGGGAGCGCGACCAGTGGTTCGCCGAGACGTACCAAGGGTACACCGTGCAGCATTACGGCATAGACTGGCCAGGACGATCCTCTTCCACACAACAACCTACTCAGATACGCTTTAACATAGTTATAGCAGTTTTCCCATTGCATAAAACCAATGACTAACTCACCAAGTACCCTTCCCTCAGGATGAGCATTAGTGGATCGACAATATGCTCAGCTTTGAACCGAACATCTACACTGAGATCACCGCAGCGATGCCTCCCACGCAATGCCCCTACTATAGCTTCTGAGACGTACGGCGCTCCCTTGACAGGTTCACCTTCCCTGAGGATCAGCTACGCCGTCCGGGCAATCGACGGGGCGATGTACCATAAGTAATGTCATGGTTGTATAATGCATGTTATGTAAAATCATTGTGTATTGTGCCATTGTGATTTATGTAGTGTCAGTGTGCAGTATGACCTTGTGATTTATCGACACAAAATGTTCTAAGCCTGGGTTTGTGTTTCAAACATCCTTGATTTTTGAAATTCAAAGTTTGGGTTGATCTCGTCCTCAGGACCCTCCTCCGCACTCAGCACCTCCCTCTCGGTATTTTTGCAAAGACCACCCTTTCGGTACATGTGAGAGCTGATGGGCGATTTAATTTGTAATGCTTAACCTTTCTGTTGGTCCTAGCATCACAAATCAAATTGCCCTGCTCTCGGTGAATATGTACTTCACATAAATGCAGTACACACACACCGAACAAAAATAGGCATCGACATCATACACCATATATTACATTACCGAGTTCTCCATAAAATTTTACAACATATTCAACATTTAACTACAAAACACAAAAAAAAACAGAGTATAAGAAAAATTAGAATTAACAAAAATTAATTTCACCTTATTTGGAGTTAGGATGAAGTTCTTATGAATTTTCAAAGTTTAGCTTATTTTCTAACATAAAAACAGTTCCTGCTAATTACTTATATTTTCGGTAATAGGAACAGGTTTGAAAATTATTCCATTTAAAAGTTCATTAAAAATTAGAACTAACAAAATTTATTTCATCCAAATTGGAGCAAAATTGAATTAGTTATGAATTTTCTAAGTTAAAGGAATTTTTAGTACAAAAGTTATTAGCTTCGGAAATTCTAAAAAGGTTTTATTCTTTTCTTACTCACGCTCAGCTGAGCCATGGTCACCGACTAGTGGGACCTGGCGAAGGCGTTGACTGGGTCAAGGGCTGACCTAGCCTTGGCTGAGACCATGCACTGACAGGAGGGGCCCACTCGTCAGCGCTAGAGGAAAACGGCACAGCGCGAGCCCGAGCCTGGTGCGGCACGGTGCGATGTGGTGCGGTTGAGCCAAGGCACATAGTGGTAGGTTCGGTCAAAATAGCTCGAGAAATGTGAGACGTTCGATCCACATCGGACAGTTCAAACGTGCTATGGATTCCGGCGGTCCAAACGTCACCAGCGACAGGAGCCGTTGGATTCGCATGTAACGGTCGAGATGCGGTGAGGCTTTTGGACAGTCCGAATGACACAAGGGGTGGAGACGTTGGATTTGCATTTGACAGCCCGCACGGAATGGCTTGCTGAGACAGCCGCGCGTGCGGGTTGGGCTAGACCAGATCGCGAGGCTGGTGCGGTCGGGGTCAGACTCGGGTCTGAGCTAGGGTTAGTAATAGGTTTTAGATTTGGCCGAAAAAAAGAACAAGTTTGACCAGGCCATTTTAAAGAGAAATAAAATTCTAAAAAATTTGAAAATTTTTGAGAGTGTTCTCAGCTTTAACTAGAGCCTAGGAAAATTTGGTTCGGCCCATTTTCAAAATCCATTTGGCTAAAATAATTTCCTTTTTAAATCTGTTTGAACAACTAAGCTAGGATTTTCATGAGGTTCAAATAACCTATAAAATTTTGTGAAAAATTATATTAATCTGTGATAAATAATCTAGTATTTTATAAAATTATTTCCAAATACTTTTATTCACAGATTTTTCTAACATCAAAAGGGAACTCGATTTCAATTCAAAAGTTTGAAATTTAAAGCAAACTCAAGTGTTTTTAACAAAAGTTTTTGAAGTTCTCACATTTTTATACATTTGAAACACAAACCTGAGTTTAGGATGTTGCAATACAGCCACTCCTTTGGTTAATAATATTAATTTGTCTGTTTCATCTTTGAGTTTGTTGTTTGGTTTTGATCACACCAATGTTGATCTATGCGAGTTAGCAGCTAATCTTGGGACTAGCTCGGTTTGCATAGAGGGTCCCGTGGTTGTTCTACTAGGGGATCCGACACTACCTCGCGGACGTGAATTTCCTTCAACGCTGCAACACGATTCCTCCTCGGGCCCGCTACCTCGCGGACACGATTTTCCTTCAACCCAATTGCAATTCAGCCGCATGCTATAGGATGCTTTTGCTGCCATTCAGCTCACTCTTCATTTCCTCTTCTCCTTTATTCCAGTCTTAGACGGGATGTCTATGGCCTCATCTAACTTTCGAGTGAGCAGACAATTAGAATCACTGCGGCAGCAGCTGGTTTGCCCTCGTTGTAGGGATCCGTGAATGTGTTCACCTCGCATACGCCAACGAATCCATCCCGAGTGTTCATGAAGTGTTCAAATCTTACGGTAACTTTTGTCTAATCATCTCGAATGAATTACATTCGAAACAACATGTTATTTTTTTCACTTGAAGCTGCAATTCTTTTTTAGAGCACAACATGCCGGTTTTGGCGGTGGGCTGACGAAGCTATCCTAGTGGTTCAAGATATTGCAATGCAAATTGTTGCCTTACAAGATGACTCCCGTGGTGTTGCTGCATTTCGTCCAGTGGCTCGACCCTCTGACCCACCAACGCAGAATGAAGAGAATAGACTTAAAAGACTGGATGAAAGGATGGAAAGACTTGAGAAAATGCTTCAGAAATTAGTTAAGCTAGTTAGTTTTGTGGTCTTTCTTGTATTATTTCTTGTTGTAGCCAAGTAGAAGTTTAGTTGTAATGAGATTGTAATGTCCACTCTTTATCTATGCATCGTAGTCCATCATGAATGAGAATAAACTAGTAACATTATCTACGCATGGATGAATTGTCGTGTATCCCTGCATTACTTTGTGTGGGAATTCATGACACCCTAATTTTCGAAACCTCAAATCCAAATTTTAGAGACCTAAATATGTAATGTTGGATACAAATTCAAAATACTTAGTTTTCACAACGACAAGACCACATAACTTCTCTATGCAAAGCAGAATGTGACCATTTTTTGCAAAGTAAGACGTGACAACACTCTGCCTCCCCAATTTTTTAGACCAAAAAGACGACACTCCGCAAAGAAAGACGTGACAACACTCTGTCTCGCTAGCTATTCAGACCGAAAAGACAAGACTCTGCAAAGAAAGACGTGACAACACTCTGCCTCGCTAGCTTTTCAGACTGAAAAGACAAGACTCTGCAAAGAAAGACATGACAACACTATGCGTCACCAACTTTTCAGATGGAGATGACAACACTCTACCTCCTTAGCTTTTTAGAACTAAAAGATAGGACTCTGCATGAAATTAATCACACCATGCCAACCATGGAGCTTATAAAAGGGGGTTGAACCAAACCCAATACTATACAACACTACACAATAGATACCCAGCTATGGACTCTTCAGCAAACTTCTACGCGAGGATGTTGCAGAAGCAAAAGTGGCTTGAGCAAAAGAGGAAACATCTACAATACCCAGATTTTTCAATGAAAGATGCTCCAGTACCACCACATTCTCTGATCCCGTGGTGTGTGTGTGGCGAACCAGCAGAGATCATTCAGTCCACACACCCAGCCACTGCCGCCCGGGCGTACTACACATGCGGGCACCACCTCGTAAGCGTTTCTTTCGCGCGCATTGATTTTCGTCAACGTTGAATTCGTTAAATTTCTAACTTCATCCCCACGTAACGGCAGCCCGAGATGCACTGCCACTTCTTCCAGTGGGTCGATGGCCCGGAGATGTACGACAGGGCATTCATCCAGCAGAAGTACATGCTGAACTACTCGATGCGAGCCGAGAACTTCGTGCGATGGAAACCTTACGTACCGGACCCTGTTGAGGAGGCACCGAAGGAGCCCAATAGTCGCTCGGGCGTAATCCATATCGATGATGTGAGTTATGAAGAATTTACATCCTTATTACGTTTTTCACTGTACAGTGTAACTACACCATACAATCGCAGGACATGGACGACTTCGACATACTAGCCCGACCTGGACAGTCCCGCGACAAGGGCAAAGTAAAGGCTCATGCAGCTCAGCCCGACCGCCACAGCGTGTCTGGACGCCTGGGCTTAATCCGTATCCACAACGTGAGTTATGAAGAATTTACATCATTCTTACGATTTTCACTATACGATGCACTTACATCATGGAATGGCAGGACATGGACGACTTCGACATACCAGCCCCACGTGGATAGTCCCGCGACAAGGGCAAGGGAAAGGCTCATGCAGTCGAGCCCGACCGCCACAACGTATCCGGTCGCCCGGGCGTAATCCGTATCGACGACGTCAGTTATGAAGAATTTTCATCCTTCTTACGATTTTCACTATACGGTGCACTTATATCAAGGAATCGCAGTACATGGACGACTTCGATATACCAGCCTGACATGGACACTCCCACGATAAGGGGAAGGGGAAGGCCAGCGAGGAGTTCAACGCCGAGCTAGCAAGGAAGGGAAAATGGCCACTGTCCACGCAGTAGGTCAGGTCATTACGTAGTAGTCCCCCGTCCTACCCCTCATTACTATCCCCTAAAGGCATGCATACTTATATGGTCCGGATGCTTGTGTCGCAGTGTACCGTAGTAGTAGCGAGGATGACTAAAGCAATTAGCCGAACCATCATACCATGTCACTACGTGTAACGTGCTTCTGTCCACGGACTCTAATGTAGTTCTGGTTCTGTGTCTCCGCTACGCCATCAAAGCAAGCTTATATTGAAGTTTATTATACTCATTTAAATTATTTTTATTTTATGAAATTTTCAATTAGGCCAGAGAAGCTTGTACCTCGGTACTCTCCCCTTCTGTACGCAATTATGTGAAATTTCCTAAAGCATTTAACTGAATGGTGGGCGTGTCGTTGCGGTTGCCTTTTATCGAGTGAACTATTGCATCGATGTGTCGTGTGCATTAAGCTATAGGCGTGTGTTGTCTTGTCATTCTAAAAATTCGAAGACGTTTTCATACATTAAGTTAGAAGCCCGAGTTCACATTACATGAACTAATTTAAAACTTTTTCATACATAAAGTTAGAAGCATTACATTAAACATGCGCGGGTTTATTACAATCGAGATGTAGGAGGAGGGGTATTATCACATGTAACCCGATCAAATTGGATACTCTTTGTTTATTTATCGATTTAATGTGGATGAGGTTCTTTAATATTGTATTGTACGACATGCTAGATAAACTTGGGTATGAACCAACTGAGCGAAATACGTGGCATGCAGATCATATAACGATGTACCGTAACCTCCAACTCGTGTGTGTTTCGAAGGCTACGGTACATCGTTATATGATCCGCACGCCACCTATTTTCCTCAGTTGGTTCATGCACAAACTTATCTAGCGTCGTACAATACAATATTAAAGAATATCATCCACAGAAAATTGATAAATTAACAAAGAGTGTCCTATAGCATAAAAAATAGGTGTGCGCAACTAGTCTTCACGGCAATCTCTTTTCTTGCTGAGCTCACCTCATCACATAGTAGCACCTTCGATGCATGTTCAGGGCATAACACATGACTATTATCCTATAGCATAAAAAATAGACATGTTAGAACATTACAGTAGTGATGAGAAATAGAGAATTTTGAAGCACGATTGATTTCTGACTCTAAGTTTATAACAGTAAGAACTAAGAGGACTTCAACAGATCACCTCTGACTTGATAGATGCAAATGATTTGATTATATTACCTAACTGGTTCTAAATGAATGGCAGAAAGCACATTCATCCTCAAATAAGTTGATTGGTGTTCCCAGCGACGAGCGCCGGAACGAGAAGCGAAACACAATTGGGATGAGCGAAGAACGACTACGAGATTTTGGTATTTGTAGCCAACCGAAGGAGGAGCCACTGCGTTGGCGTCGGGAATTTCGGATGCGTTGTCTACGGGCAACATTGCGGGCAAGCGGGGACACCCGCGAGGAGTCGACAGATGTACGGAGGAGGGAGTATGGACGGTTCAAAAAATATCCACAGGAGGGGGCCATGTGGGAGGGGGGAGATATAGCAGGGCTGGCGGGAGGGGGGCAATGCGTGTGGAAGGGGGAAAGGGTAACACGTGGCGGGATAATATGACTACACTTAAATGAAATTGCAAGGTAAAATCAGAACGACAAAAATTATGGAAAACTTACACATGAAAGTACACCGTGTTACGAGCATGCACTTAAAATAAACCAACTTTTGGTTTAAGTAAAGGCCGGATGAGCAACGACTACAGGTAGACACAGCAGCCATGGATGGCTCTATGGGGCGAGAGGGCGGCGACAAACTATCTTCTCATTTTACCTTTGTGATTTTTGTAATGTCGGGCTTCTCATTTTTTGTATGAAAAAGTCTTAAATTATCAACAAAAAATTTATTTGACTTCAAAATTTCATATCTAATTCAACTCAACACCAAATCAAGTGAAACAAATTTTGATATTTTTCATTTTAAATAAAATTTATTTTAAAATAGGTTTCAAACTTGTCTCTAGCCCAAAAAATATAGTTTTTGGAAATTGATCCTTAACCGAATTATTTTCACACTACAAAATGCTTTTAAGTTAGAAAATTCATAGAAAATGTTTCTGAACTCCAAATGAGTTGAACCAAGTTATTTTGGTCTCATAATTTTATTATCTATTTATCTATGTACTCCTTTTCTCCACTACTATTTTGCAAATTTTCACTAAATAATTAAAATCCAATAAATAGTATCCAAAAAATAATTTAAATGAATAAAATAAACTTCAATTTTTTTATTAAATCTTTTCATGTTCCAAGTTTTGTTTTGGAATTTTCTGGTTTTTGAAAAAAATCAATTTTTTCTCTTTTCTTTCCTTTTCTTTTCTTTATTTCTCTCTCTCCTGTTTTCTCTCTCCTAGTGGAGCAATGGTTTGTGAGCGACAAGGTCTTCTTAGTGGGGAGGGCGCACCTTCTTCTTCTTTGTGGGAATGGCAGCACCTTGGTGTTTGTCGTGCACGTTATAAACAACTAGGTCTTTGCCGTCAGGCCCAAAGATGTCACAACTGCGATCGTGTACTGTGTGCACGCCAGATGGGGACAAAAATGGAATTCTGAAGCTAATAGGGCTACTTTAGGAATTACGGAGCTCTACAGGGCCAGTTGAGTCCAAAATTCGTGGAGTGATCGTTGATGGAACCCTTTTGATGTAGAACATGAGCGTGTGTACTAAGGATTCTGAGATGTTATTCTTAAAAGTTGAGGTGATGTGATTACGTGAGATCTTTTCTGTGGTGCTTTGGGTACCATCTGTCAAATTAATTTCATCAGTAGAAGGAGATGTCTAGAGTGATTCGGTGGGATCAGTAGAGCCTCTCCACGAAGGTGTGGATGATGTATTTCAGTTTGAGCATAATTTGAGGAGGTTAAATTAAGAGGGTTGAGCTCGTGTGGTATGCGATGAATTCGAATTCCAAGGTTTGAGAGAAATTTTATTCCTAAAAGAGGCACTTAGAAAAAAAAAGATGTTTGCTCAGGTAGTGAAGCATTTTCTTGATTCTCATTTTAGCTTTGTGTGGTTGACTGATGTCTTCCACAATTTGAGTTGGCCCTGTGTTGGCATGTACAATTCTTTGCAGTTTAGACAAAATAAAAGAAGTATTTGATTTGGGCGTTCGAATGATTTCTCCTTTGGCTTTCGTGCTGTTCATTCGCAAACTGCCTAATTAGAAAGTGGAATGGTTTTCGTGATGAATCTTCGATTTTGGATTTGACCCCTTCGGTAGGGAGTTGGCATCGCATGGTTGCGATCAGAATAATTTACTTTCAGTTGACTCTATTTATAATAGAGTTTGTACAAAGCGAGTTTCGTTTTATGTCCATCGTTAAAGGAGGTGATCCTTGTTACGGTGAAGATTTTGATTGAGAGGTGGAACAAAAGTTCCGTGTGCTATGCGCGTGCAATGTGGTTTGGTACCAAAAGGATAGGTTAGCCCAAGATACATTGGGTTGTTTACACTAGTTGTGGATAATCGAAAGCTGGCATACCGCTATTACCATCTCGAGTCCATACACAGGGTTCGTAACGTCTGGTATGTCTAGTGAATGAGTACCTGAGAGGTCTAAAGCTTGAGTTTTTGATAGAGCCGTTGGCCAACGAGTAAGATCTTACATTTGTGTCCTATGTGTTGAGATAACCCAAAAAGGTCAAGACGAGTGTTGAGGTATAAGATGTTGGTATACATTATGGCTTAAGTGTGATGAGACTTGGGACCTGGAAATTCGCATGCGCGAGCTTTAACCAGAGTTGTTAACGTCGGGTACGTGTTAATGGTTACTAAGCTCAGTTGGTGTTCTTTCGAGTAGAATTCGGGGTCAAATTCTGTTTTAGGGGGGTAGAATGTAATACCCCATTCAATCTTTAGAATTATTGTAACACCCTGGCCAAACGGAAGACAAGATGCCACCTAATTATTCTAACAATCTACACATTTCGGAAGATTATGAAATAATTATATCAACCAACTGACAGCATTAACATAATCAAGATATGGTGAAGGTATCCTTCCTTCACCTTCTAAGTTATTTAATACTGAGAAACATTAAAGAAGGTTCACATGCAGAATAAATCAACATCATAGCGGAGAAGGTATCCTTCCTTCTCCAATTAAAGTTTAATTATTACAATTCAGCATTAACGAAGGTAATATTGATCTAGAATTATGTCTTGAACATGAATTTGGTGATGTAGACAAGTAGTGTGTGTCTACTCCCTCCCAAGAGAATCTCATCAACGATCACCTAGAAATAGACAAAACAACGCAAGGGTGAGTCCAAGACTCAGCAAGTACAATGATTAATAAAACCCTTAACAATACGAATAAGACATGCTCGGCATCAACATTGGTCATAACACAAATGAGTGCATATGAAGACATGACATGAATGCTTGAAATCAAGGGAATGGACTTCACACACACATATACCGGTATAGTCAGTGAAACACCCGTCGGTGATCACTCAAGCCCGCATCTTAACAAAAATGCGGGGATCCACTTCCCGTATGAAGAACGTTTCATACGGGTGTCCAACATTGCCCATCTTGGAATTAATGGGTCTTACTCAACCATCCTGGAATTGATGGTCTTCCTCATCCACTCCCGTGGACGGCAAATGATAATGAATGCATGAAGCAACTTATTGAATAAAACATTATCATCATTTCTACTCATGAATTCAACACAAGAGACAAAACATGGATATATCACTTCATACTACACAAAAGATATCACCGCACGATCATATCAATAACCACAATGCACAACCAGTTCGATTAACAAAGTACTTGCCTTCCGCGTTGAGACGCCGCGTTCGGTAGCGGCGATGGTGTTCCTAAATTCGAAGCTCCGCCGCCTAACCAATGAAATACATTCAATAAGAACACCCAAAAAAATACCCATTTCTACTAATCAACGCTATACACCGCTTCCCTGAAATAAAATACTCTAGTCGTTAATACAAAACTTAAACTGAAATAAACAATTTCTGTCATAGCTTAATTCTGGACAGCGGCACGGTAATTGACATATCTTAAGATCTGGAAGTCGAAAAGAGGTGAATCCAATTTCTGTAGCTTCTTAACTGACTAACCTACAAAACTCTAGTTGAGGTGATAAACCAATTTGGCCAATTTGATGGGTTAACAGTTGTTTGAAATAGCAGTACAGAATCTGTCCGAACATAATAAACAGTAGTACTAAAACATCCATAACTTTTAAGATACAACTCCGAATTGAGTGTTCTTTAGCAATCTGAAAAGGATATGGAATTACCTACAATAACCTAGTTGGCACGACATTCAAATTTTGCCTTTAACAAAAAGTGGCACACGGGTCGAAATTAAAGATAAAAACTGACATACAATCTGGACAGACTGACCTTCAAACTGGACAGTCACAATGAAAAGTGCATAACTTTTGATCTATAAATCCAAATAAGTTGTTCTTTATCAATCCTGAAAGCTAGTGATATCACCTTCAAAATTTGTTATGGGCAAGACCTTTGAATCACCCTCTAACTAGGCCATAAATTAATATATACAGAGACTGCTAATCCCCGCCAAGATTCTGGACAGCAGATAATAAATCTATCATAACTTTTGACTCGAAAGTCGGAATGAGGTGATCTTGGCGGCCACCGAAAGCTAATAGCATCCTCTAGCTATCTCTAGGAGACCAAAATCCCAAATTCTGTTCCTAAGCACATGAAACAGGGCCCGAAACATACTGGACAGAATCAGATTCTAACTCGCAGCGAGTCTGCCTAATCAAATACGTAACCAAATCACCTCTACCAACAATCAAACAACGAGGCTCGGCAACGTTACCCTTGCTGCAACCAGGGAGTAGGTGGAAGAATCCTTGGTGGTGATGATCTTCCTCCTTTTCCCCTCTTTTGGCCGAAGCAACCAACAGCCCACCTTGACTCCTTGCGAACACCAACCACGGGGAACCTCGGAAGATTGGTTGGGGCAGCACCACAGCAGGAGGAGCAGCCACAGGGAAGATGGGGGCGGCTCCAAGGCAGGGCGCAAGGGAGGAGAGGAGGGGAGGGGTGGCGGCCAAGGGGGAAAAAGAGAGGGGGGGGTTCGGCCAAGGGGTTAAAAGGGGAGGAAAAGGGGGCTGGTTAGGGTTTGGAGGGGGGAGGCGCATGGGCCAAGCCCAAGAGGGAGTTGCTGGCCGGCCACTAGGCAAGGAAGGCCAGGTGGAAGAATTCTTGGTGGTGATGATCTTCCTCCTTTTCCCCTCTTTTGGCCGAAGCAACCAACAGCCCACCTTGACTCCTTGCGAACACCAACCACGGGGAACCTCGGAAGATTGGTTGGGGCAGCACCACAGCAGGAGGAGCAGCCACAGGGAAGATGGGGGCGGCTCCAAGGCAGGGCGCAAGGGAGGAGAGGAGGGGAGGGGTGGCGGCCAAGGGGGAAAAAGAGAGGGGGGGGGGGTTCGGCCAAGGGGTTAAAAGGGGAGGAAAAGGGGGCTGGTTAGGGTTTGGAGGGGAGGCGCATGGGCCAAGACCAAGAGGGAGTTGCTGGCCGGCCACTAGGCAAGGAAGGCTCCGCGGAGGCCTAAACCAGCTGCTCCAAAAGCCGGAAAAAGAACTCGCAAATTTTTCCCCGATTCCACTCCCTCTAAACGAAACTCGGAGTATTACAGTCTACCCCCCTTAACAGAATTCGACCCCGAATTCTAACCAACGAGATGAACACAGGATTGAAATACTAACAAGTTGGAAGCAAAGGGTTAGCACATACAGGAAATGAATAGGTCAGATTTGCCGCGCATGCAGACTCTAACTCCCAAGTGGCTTCCTCTGACCGATGAGACCAAAGAACCTTGACATACTTCAATGTCTTGTTCCTCGAACCCGCTCGACTCTTCCAAAATTTTCACTGGTCGGGACTCAAACGTAAGGTCTGCTCAATGATCAAGGGCTCCAGTGAATAGCATGCTCGGGTCTCTCAAGAACTTCCTCAACATTGATACGTGGAACACATTATGAACTCCTTGCATGGATTACGGAAGATCCAAGCGGTAAGCCAATTTCCCAATTCGGGCCATGATTGGGAATGGTCCAATGTACCTCGGACTAAGCTTTCCTTTGGTACCAAACCGCACGACACCTCGGTAGGCGATACCCTCGTAAGAACCTCGTTTCCCACTTCGAATTCCAACTCTCGCCTTCTCACATCGCATAACTCTTACGCCGGCTTTGAGCAATGGCGATTCTTCCGATCTCGCTACTCTAACCACGGTTTATTGAACCCGATCAGACCCAAAACAGCCCGCTCTCCAATCGCATCCCAACACAATGGAGATCTGCATCTCCGCCATAGAGAACCTCAAATGGTGCAGCTCGAATCATGGCGTGATAGCTATTGTTATAGGCGAACTCGCCAAAGCGGTGATCTTCCCAACCACCCTTCAGATAAAACACAACACTGAGCATATCTTCTAAGGTTTGGATTGTACGCTCGGATCGACCATCATGCGAGGGTGGAATGCGATACTAAGACGGAGTTGCGTGCCCAAAGCACTCGCAAGCTCTCCCAAAACTTAGAAACAAATTTGGCATCTCGGTGGAAACAATAGTCTTTGGCACCCCATGCAACCGTACTATCTCTCGCACATAGAGTGGAGCCAAATCGCTCATGAGGTGGTGGTTCGAATAGGAATGAAATGTGCGACTTCTTGAACCGATCCACTATAACCCATATAGCATCCTTCCTCGCTGAGTGCGAGGTAAACCAACCACAAAATCCATAGAGATGTCATCCCATGGCCACAGGAACCTCTAAAGGTTGCAACAATCCTGCCGGCCGCTTATGTTCACCTTAACCATTGGCAGATTCCACACGAGGCCACATCATCGCGCAATATCGACTTTCATTCTCTTCCACGAAACTCTTCTTCAAATCTTTGTACATTTTGGTCTCACTGGATGTATCAGATATCTGATGTCTGGTGTGCTTCTTTTAGAATCTCATCTTTAACTCTGTGCCCCGTGTGGCACACAAAGCGACCTTTAAATCGCAATGCACTGACTCATCTATCTTGAAGTGGCCTTGTTTGCCCTCATCTAGGCGTTTCCTTGCACATGAAACATTTGATCAAGCTATTGTGCTTCCCTTTCGATCCGGAATGGTTGACTCAAGAAGCAAACGGGTCTCAGTTAGGCGGTGCCCGCAAAACAAAAGGAGATATCCATACGCTCTAAATCAGCAATGAGACAATTGAGAGTAGGAGGGTCGCCTTGCGACTCGGAGCATCGGCTACAACATTTGCCTTGCCGGATGATCTTGAATGGTGAGATCATAGTCTTTTATCAACTCCAACCATCTCCTCTCGCCTCGAGTTTAAATCTTTCAGGTAAAGATGTATTTGGACTCTTGTGATCGTGAAAATGTCACAAGATTCGCCATACAAATAATGACGCCAAATCTTCAAAGCAAGAACCACATCGCGACTCTAAATCGTGAGTAGGATAATTGCATTCATGTTTCTTCAATCTGTCGCGATGCATAGGCAATCACCTTGCCATCTGCATAAGTACACAACCAAGCCCAACTCTAGATGCATCTGAATAAATAGTGAACCGCTTCCTGGTTCGGAAGAGTGAGAACTGGAGCGGTCACCAATCTATCCTTCAAAGTACGAAACCGTTCTGCTCACACGTCGCCACCACTGAAACTTGACCCCTTTTTGTGTCAACTGTGACAATGGTCTAGCAAGGGTAGAGAAACCCTCCACGAAACGCCGATAATAACCAGCTAAACCCAGAAAACTCCTTACTTCTTTTACATTAGATGGTCTTTTCCATTCCACCACTGTTGAGATCTTACTTGGATCAACTGAAATGCCCTCTTGATTGATTACATGGCCCAGAAACCCAACTTCAGAAATCCAGAATTCACATTTCTTCAGTTTGGCATAAAATTGGTTCACTCTCAGGGTCTCAAGTACCAACCTCAGATGCTGAGCATGATCTTCTTTCGTCTTGGAATAAATCAAGATGTCATCAATGAAAACTACGACGAAATCATCAAGGTAAGGGTGCAACATACTATTCATGGCTTCCATGAAAACTGCAGGAGCATTGGTTAGCCCAAAAGACATAACCTTATACTCATAATGACCATACCTTGTAGAGAAAGCTGTCTTCTCAATATCTTGCTCTCGAACTCTAATCTGATTATAACTCGATCAAGGTCAATTTTGGAGAATATTTTAGCTCCTTCAAGCGATCAAAGAGATCCTCAATACGGGCAAAGGATATTTATTCTTCACGATTGCTTGGTTAAGAGCCAGTAATCCACACACATACGCCAACTACCGTCCTTCTTCTTAGTGAAAAGAACAGGAGCTCCCCACGGCGAAACACTACGCCGAATCAAACCTTTGGATAGCAAATCATCCAATTGCTTTTTCAACTCCTCTTGAAAGGGACGCGCCAAACGATATGGAGATATAGAAATAGGTCGGGTTCCCGGAACAAGATCTATCCGGAACTCCACTTTACGCTCAGGAGGCATTCCAGGAAGCTCTACTGGAAAAACATCGGGAAACTCATTCACTACCAGAATATCTTCAATACGAAGTGGAGATTCAGACTTCTCGCTAAGGGACCAAAGCATCCCAATGGTTGAGGCTCGACGACTGGGAAACAAACTAGCCAACACGAACAAGGAATCATGCGGCGCGCTACCCTGAAAAACCAGTTCTTCACCCGATGGAGCCTGCAAAGTCACCGTCTTCCAAAAGCAACAAATCTTGGCACGATAATTGAATAACCAGTCCATACCCAAAATAACATCAAAAGGTGATAACTGAATCACCATAAGGTTGGCAGTGAAATTCTCATCTTCAATAGTGATAGTACAGCCAGGACACACTGTAGAGCTAGAAATAAGACCCCCCGGAGAACTGACCACCACAGACTCAGATATAAACTGCACACTCAAACTCGCCTTCTAACAAACTCTAAGGACACAAAAGAATAAGTAGCTCGGAATCAAACAATACGAAAGCCTCATGTGAATCAACTAGTAGAGTACTGTCACCACATCGAACGGCCCACGATGTCGGGAGTAGGCATGGCGTAGGCCCCATGGGTACCGGAGCGAAGACGCACCAAAGACTCGAGAAGGATGAGCGAGGCTGCTGCGGGAGAAGCATCGAAGGTGGTGCGAGACGGGCGGGTTCGATGAGAACCCGAAGGAGGCGCAGGAGTAAAAGCTGCGGGAGGAGCCCATCTCGACGAAAACCGAGGCACGGGAGGTGCGGCTAGAGTCATCATCGAGCCCCGAGGTGCACTGAAGAAGACGCAATCGGGCGCTTCCACTTGATGATGCTCGCTGGGTTCTTTTTGCAAGCGATGCTTTGTGGCCTTCCCGCCACACCGACGACACGCACCTCAAAGAACACTCTGAAGACCGGTGACCCTCTCCACATCTGAAACATTTCATACCTTGTCCCGGGACGGGACGCAACTGAGGTGCAGCTGACGATGTGCGTGGCGCCGAGAAAGAAGGCTGCCACTGCTGAGCTGAACGAGACTGGCGACTCCCTTGAAATCTCTTGGATGCGTGTCGAGAAGACCGCCTCCACCACTAAAGCCCGCCGCCTTTGCGAGAACCACCAATGTAAACAGTGCCACTAGCCGGCTGCGTCTGCGAAGGAAGATTCCTCACCAACTCCATTCCTCTAGCCTGCTCAATCATCAGATCGAAATCACGCAAGACAGATGCCCCCAGAATCTCGCGATACTCCTGAACGAGACCCCGACGGAACCTCTTGGCCTTCTCCAAATCATCATTGGCTACCGCTGGTACAAAGCGTACTAGGCTGTTGAATTCAGCCTCATACTCTGAAACTTACCTATTACCCTGAGTCAACGTCAACAGAGACTGCTCCATCTTTTCAACGAAGGAATCCGGATAGTACTTGGCTCTAAATTGCCCCACAAAAACTTCCCAAATGGCGGTCTCGTCATTGGGGTCCTAGCGATGTAACCCCTTCCCACTAGATATCGCTTGGCCCTTGGTTGAAAGGCCACAAAACGAACCCTTTGCACCGAAGTTCATCTCAATGCATCAAAGCGCCGCTCCATGTACGGAGCCAATCTGCTGCTCGAACGGGGTACCGCCCCATCAAAAGTGTCAAGTCGAGCGACATCCACTCGCGGAGACTTATCCTAGTCTCGGGTGGAACGGCGCAACCCGGACTCGCAACGAGACAAAGAAGCGGCAGCAGAATAGCAGCAGCAGAGGAGCAGCAGCAGTTGAGCTGCTGCATCTGTTGTGAGTTGCTCGTTCTCCTCGAAGATTCGAATAATAATAGCCGACGCCGCTGGGCATCCACGGCGGCGCAGCTTGAGCAACCTGCGGTGGGTGGCGGTGAGGCAACCTCCTCCGTAGCACCACCGGCCTCTTGCGGAGGTTGCGGCTCAACGGACCACGTCCACGACGCGACCACGGCCGGCGTGACGACCACGACCTCTACCTCTCGCCATCTAAGAACACCACAACCGAACAAAACTAAACACTTAACTTAGCGGTTCAAAAGAAGCACGGAACTAAACAACAATTTCACATCAAATAAAGCATAACAATGAAATTTGGAAACAATGAGTTACCCAACCCAACCTCGTACGCGTGTGTCAATTTAATGATTTTATTTAACCACGGACCTAAAGCCGCTCGATACCAAGCTGTAACACCACAGCCAAGCGGAAGCCAAGATGCCACCTAATTATTCTAACAATCTACACATTTGGAAGATTATGAAATAATTATATCAACCAACCGAGCAAACATTAACATAATCAAGATATGGTGAAGGTATCCTTCCTTCACCTTCTAAGTTATTTAATCTTGAGAAACATTAAAGAAGGTTCACATGCAGAATAAATCAACATCATAGCGGAGAAGGTATCCTTCCTTCTCCAATTAAAGTTTAATTATTACAATTCAAGATTAACGAAGGTAATATTGATCTAGAATTATGTCTTGAACATGAATTTGGTGATGTAGACAAGTAGTGTGTGTCTACTCCTCCCAAGAGAATCTCATCAACGATCACCTAGAAATAGACAAAACAACGCAAGGGTGAGTCCAAGACTCAGCAAGTACAATGATTAATAAAACCCTTAACAATACGAATAAGACATGCTCGGCATCAACATTGGTCATAACACAAATGAGTGCATATGAAGACATGACATGAATGCTTGAAATCAAGGGAATGGACTTCACACACACATATCTGGTATAGTCGTTGAAACACCGTCGGTGATCACTCAAGCCCGCATCTTAACAAAAATGCGGGATCCACTTCCGTATGAAGAAGCGTTTCATACGGTGTCCAACATTGCCCATCTTGGAATTAATGGGTCTTACTCAACCATCCACGAATTGATGGTCTTCCTCATCCACTCCGTGGATCGGCAAATGATAATGAATGCATGAAGCAACTTATTGAATAAAACATTATCATCATTTCTACTCATGAATTCAACACAAGAGACTAAACATGGATATATCACTTCATACTACACAAAAGATATCACCGCACGATCATATCAATAACCACAATGCACAACCAGTTTGATTAACAAAGTACTTGCCTTCCGCATTGAGACGCGTTAGCTGGCAGCGATGGTGTTCCTAAATTCGAAGCTCCGCCGCCTAACCAATGAAATACATTCAATAAGAACACCAAAAAAAATACCCATTTCTACTAATCAACGCTATACACCGCTTCCCTGAAGACTCTAGTCGTTAATACAAAACTTAAACTGAAATAAACAATTTCTGTCATAGCTTAATTCTGGACAGCGGCACGGTAATTGACATATCTTAAGATCTGGAAGTCGAAAAGAGGTGAATCCAATTTCTGTAGCTTCTTAACTGACTAACCTACAAAACTCTAGTTGAGGTGATAAACCAAGTTGGCCAATTTGATGGGTTAACAGTTGTTTGAAATAGGAGTACAGAATCTGTCCGAACATAATAAATAGTAGTACTAAAACATCCATAACTTTTAAGCTACAACTCCGAATTGAGTGTTCTTTAGCAATCTGAAAAGGTTATGGAATTACCTACAATAACCTAGTTGGCACGACATTCAAATTTTGCCTTTAACAAAAAGTGGCACACGGGTCGAAATTAAAGATAAAAACTGACATACAATCTGGACAGACTGACCTTCAAACTGGACAGTCACAATGAAAAGTGCATAACTTTTGATCTATAAATCCAAATAAGTTGTTCTTTATCAATCCTGAAAGCTAGTGATATCACCTTCAAAATTTGTTATGGGCAAGACCTTTGAATCACCCTCTAACTAGGCCATAAATCAATATATACAGAGACTGCTAATCCCCGCCAAGATTCTGGACAGCAGATAATAAATCTATCATAACTTTTGACTCGAAAGTCGGAATGAGGTGATCTCGGAGGCCACCGAAAGCTAAGAGCATCCTATATCTATCTCTAGGAGACCAAAATCCCAAATTCTGTTCCTAAGCACATGAAACAGGGCCCGAAACATACTGGACAGAATCAGATTCTAACTCGCAGCGAGTCTGCCTAATCAAATACGTAACCAAATCACCTCTACCAACAATCAAACAACGAGGCTCGGCAACGTTACCCTTGCTGCAACCAGGGAGTAGGTGGAAGAATCCTTGGTGGTGATGATCTTCCTCCTTTTCCCCTCTTTTGGCCGAAGCAACCAACAGCCCACCTTGACTCCTTGCGAACACCAACCACGGGGAACCTCGGAAGATTGGTTGGGGCAGCACCACAGCAGGAGGAGCAGCCACAGGGAAGATGGGGGCGGCTCCAAGGAAGGGCGCAAGGGAGGAGAGGAGGGAGGGTGGTGGCCAAGGGGAAAAAGAGAGGGGGTTCGGCCAAGGGGTTAAAGGGGAGGAAAAGGGGCTGGTTAGGGTTTGGAGGGGGAGGCATGGGCCAAGCCCAAGAGGAGTTCTTGGCGGCCACTAGGCAAGGAAGGCTGGCGGAGGCTAAACCCAGAAACTGCTCCAAAAGCCGGAAAAAGAACTCGCAAATTTTTCCCCGATTCCACTCCCTCTAAACGAAACTCGGAGTATTACAATTATAATTGAATTTTAAACCTTTTATCGGGATTTAAAATGGAATTTCAGAATTTCTCGAGAAGGGGGATTAAATCTTGGGCTAAAGGACCATGCCTTGGCCCATTAGGGGCAGCCAAAAACCCTAAATGCACTGTAGCACGCCTGTGCTACAGTGTCTCCGCCAGCTACACTAATCCCATCGTCTACAATACCCATCTCCTACCCTTGCTGCTGTCCAAGAAGGAGGGAGGGGGATGAACCGTTCGTGTACCGCCGGCCAAGGGAAAAGAAGAAGAGAAAGGAGGAGAAAAGGAGATCTTCTTCGTGACTTTTGATCAGCGATATTGGGTGGTTCTACAAGGGTAGCAATCACTGTTCTTCGCTGGTTGGGTCTTAGTAGATGCGATATTGTTTATGTTTAGTAGATCGAAGTCCAGCAGTGATTAATTCTAGTTCTATCTAGTGTAGTGTGTGACTGTTTTCGTGTTCTTAGAGGCCTAATCAGAGGATCCTATCTCCTAGACTTACGTGGGATTCGCTCGTAGCTTTCAGTGGACACAAAGATCACTCAATTCCGAGTTACGGTTTAAAAGTTATGATGAGTTGTTTGCTACTGCCTCGAAAGTCTGACAAGAATTAACAGTCATTGTATTTATTAAAATATGACAAAGTTAGAGGCTGATTAGAAGTGTTGCCAATACAATTTTTGTAGATAATATCATTAGCTTTCAGTATTGATAAAGAACACCCTTTTTGTATTTATAGAACAAAAGTTATGTACATTTCAATTTGACTATCCAGAGTGTATGTCGGTTTCTGTCATTAGTTTTGACCCGTGTGCCACTTTTTGTTAAAGGAAAAATATGAGTGTCATGCCAACTAGACTTTTGAAGGTTATGTTCTTAGCTTTCCAGAATGAAAAGAATTGTGGATTTTGGTTAATTTGATCAAAAGTTATGATTATTTCTTTACTGTTGTGTGCTAGACAGATTATTTATTAGACTTTCATCTGAATGTTAGCCTAAGTTGTTTGCCAAATCAGAAGGTTCAGCCAACTAGGTTAATGTGGACATTTTCATTACCTTTCTATAGGATCTGAGATCACCCCTTTTCGAGTCTCAGAACAAAAGATATGATGTTTTTAGTATCGCTGTCCAGATTATCGTTCTGCTAGACTATCGGTTAAAAAGAATAGAACCTTAATATGAACCTTGGGTTTAGGAGGATGGGTTTAATCATTGCGAGAAGCATCTTATTCATGTGGTTTCTTATTCAAAGTAATTAATTTGTGTAGGAGGAGGGAATTCGAGTGTAGCGGCATCCCTCTTGCCTCAAAACGCTTCGTAGCGCAGAAGGCAAGTACCTTGTGATTCATATTGTTGATGGTTGATGGTTGCTTCTTGTCCATGTTATTATTTCATTCGATGATCTATGAGTATATTTCAATGCTTCCTGTTCCTTCTACGTGTGTTAATCCATGATTCCTGATATTATGATTTTCATGTTCATATTCATTCATTCATTCGATCACATGTTCATGTTCATATTCATTCATTCGATCACATGTCCATGATTCTTGTTGTGTTTACTTGTTTTAGGTAAACTTTGGAGACGGCATGCTTGGGAGGGAATAGTCACAGAACACTTCATTCACATTACATGATTCACTTCTAACTAGATGAACTTTTCATTATCATTCTTTCGATAAATTTTGAATTGTAATATGGGGTTCGATGGTTGATGTTGTCATAGCCCCAACTAATTAAATTGGATTAATATGTATTTCACTAACATGCATTTTCAAATTCAAAACATTTCCATAATATATTGTACTTGGAAAATCTAATTTGGGGTGAACATACACATCAAAATTCAAATTTCAATTCGAATCAGTGATAAAAAGTTGTGATCATCATCTGAAACCAATTTATTTAAATACTACATTAATTATCATGAATTAATATAATTTTTCCAAAATTTTTGGGAACAGTTTGAACCTAATTAAAATTCAAAACAACATTCATAGACATACAACTTGTTTGAATTTAAATATCACAAAATACATTATGAATAATAGGGTTTCATAATTTTTATGGGAACTATATATTCCCAGGAACCCCCACAAATTATTTCATGATGTTTGGGAATTTATTTCTAATTATAAACCCCGGTCAAAGTTGCTAGACAGTTTTTAAATCTCAGTCAAACTTGAAAAACCTAAACTCCAACTACAGTTCCTCCGACCGAGCCCGAAGCCGCGTGGTCGAGCCCAATCAACTAAACGCACCTCACGTGAGCCGTCCGATGGGAACTCAGCGGCTGAGATTGCGTACCCCTTCGCCCCCGCGCCACTTAACCTCTTTAAACCTCAACCTTCCGACGAGATCTAGCGGCGCTATTGGACCACGTCCTCCCTACGCGCGCGACAGAGAGCCGCCGGTGGGGCCGTGTTGTCGAACCGTCGTCTACCTCGGTGGCGCTCGGGCATCTAACGCCACGTGGCGGCGGCGCGACGCGCACGAGCGGCGCGAGCACGCCGTCAATCCACCGCCGCTGCGTTGGCGCCCCCGAGCTCGCTCATCTAACGCCGCCTCCACTCCGTCTCTTCCCGCGCATAAGACCTTTTCGGCACCCCTTTCTTCCTCACTCTTCCTCTCGGTGGCGAGAAGGAAGCTCTCCGTGCTCATCTCTACGGTAAGCTTCCTCGGGTGATCCCACACTTCTCTACCTTCCATGTCGTTTCCATTTTGCTCATCCCGGCTCCTATCTTTGCTTGTAGCCGGTTCATCTTCGTGCTCCACTCATGGCGGAAACGCGCCACCGCGGACACACCCGTGCGTTCTTCGTGTCCGGGAGGTATTATCCTCAATCCACCGCGTCACCTTGCATGCCTTAGCTCACTAATCAAAACCCCTAACTCTATTTGGACATTGCACGACAGTGTGCGTGTATTGAAGATTTGATCTTTCGGCCATAGCACGAACCCTTCATCTCCTACCTTGTTCCCGTAAGCTCCTCTTCGATTCCTTGCTCCTAGAGTATCCTCTGTGGATCTTTGAGCTATACCTAGCTCTCAGTTACCTCCTTTTGGCTTCAGGCATCCTCTCCACGTGAAGCCTTTTGCCACACTTGTCTTCTCGTGGCCGTCATTGCTCCGACCATCTCCAAGCTTCCCGAGCTTCCATCTAGCTCGTGTAACTTCCACATAGTCCCTAGGGCCCGGCACACGCTTGGTTGTCATTTGCGGAGTTTGTACATCGTTGTTTGCACTTTTGCCGTAAGAGTCACCTCCGCTCATCTCCGGCCAGTCGCGATGTGTGCGGCTCGGTAACGAGACCACATGCTTATGATGCGCAAGACTATTGCGGAGCTAATGCGACAAGTGGCGGGCTCCGCCGTGGCGCGTAGCGCCGGCGAGCCGCAAGCGCAAGCGGCGGCATTGCCGTCTTGCGTACTCGACCATCACTGTAGCTTTGTCATTTGCCGCGTTAACCCAATGATTAGCTATTAAATACTATCTTAGCCGTCCTAATGTGTCGCTTACAAGTGGGACCTTGCACAGAAATCCAACACACTGATTTTAAAGCCATAGAGACTGACGGGTGGGCCTAGCCCTTAAACCCTGTGCGCCAAGCGTATGCGTCAGTGGACCTAGTCCAGTAGACCGAGTGGCTGACAGGGGACCCCACCTGTCAACTCTCGTATTTTAAATCTGAGTTAAATTAGAGAACACACTGTTCCTCGGGACCCGCATGTCATTGACCGTGGCTAGCGCACGTCTCGGTGAGAAAAGTAGTAGTTCTTTTAGTAATTTCGAAATCTGTTTATTTATAAACTAAAAAATGGTATTAAGTTCTAAATTGCGTATCTAATTCATTTCAACTCCAAATTGAATGAAACCACTTCTGTAAATTTACATTCTTAATGGACTCCCTATAAAAATTAGTTTCATACATGTCTCTGTAGCAGAGGACTTTTATTGGAAATTAATTCATTAAAATCATTATCTTTACAATAGGAAAATGGACTGAAATCTTTAAAAATGCATAAGTAATTATTGGAACCTTCAAAAACAGTGAACCCAACTTTGGTAATTTTAATTTTCAGTGAACTTAATTCTAAAAATGGTCTCCACCCTACTTCTGTCACAGAAACTATATTTGGGAGAATATAATCTTTAACTCCATTATTTGTATACTAGTAAAGGCTGATAACTTTGAAAATCAATAACTAAATCATAAAAACTCCAAAAAGGACAAACTCAACTGTTTTTAACTTATAATAATATTGCCTATTTATCTATGTAATCCATGTACTCACCACTGTTCTACAAAATTTCACTTCATAATTAAATTATATGAATGACGGCATATTGAAATCTGAATTTCAAACCATTATAACTTTCTTATACTAAATCCAAATGAAATAATTTTTCACCAAAAATCATTTAAAATCATGACCTAACTACTGTAGAAAAATCATGCATTTTTAGCATTTTGGTTTTTGAGTTGTTTTCTCTGTATTTATTTGATGTTATAATTATATAGATCCGAGCATATTGATATCGACACTTACGCTACGAGAGTGAGCAGCTACTGTACCAGCAAGGCAAGCATCATTTGAACTTTCTTTTGCATCATATTTGATCCCGTTTTGGTTAAGTTAGTGCAATGATAATTGCTTGCATGCTATTTTGATTATGTCAATATTTTTGTGATGTGTAGTTTAGATATGTCCTATGCTTGAGGTTAATCTTGAATTATGCCAACTCCTATATGCTTAAGATAGGATGTGTGAATTATGGGTTATAGAATTGCTTAGCCATGCAAGTCTAGATACTGTAGTTCGATCATCGGGAATAACCCGCGGTTTTGGGATACACACAACTCTTACTTTATGTTTGTACTTCAGATCTTTGTAGCTGTTTTATGAGTAAAACTTTGTCATTTTTAAATGAGATTTGGTCGGACAAGTGTTGGTTAGTGATGGTGCTTTGTGCACGAGCATTGGGTAAGTGGAAGGACTTGTGCGGACAATTGAGGACCGAACTTTGGGTACCTCATCGTTCAAGCAACACTCGTCTTTGCCACACGCGGGTTGGGAGCCGTATGGTTAAGTAGGGGAGGGTTTTATTGTGTTAAGTCCTTGGTGGTGTAAGGGCATAGCGACCGTGAAATCCTATGTTCTTTGAGGAGCCGATGTAATCCTTTATAGTGTGCAAGGAGCACCAATTCTTTTGTTTTGATTGCATCAGTATTTCCAATATAACTTGTGAGCCCCTAGCAAGTGCTATCGACGCTTGTACTAGGCAAGGAACCATCTCACAAGGGGACTTAGCTCATTAGGGCTTTCTTCTTTGAAAATGATCGTATCTTGATTTACCCGCCGCCATACCATAGGAATTGTGCTATTTCGGAGGCCTCCGGAGGCTTACGGGCTAATCAAGTCGTGTGGGTAAGTAGTACACCTGCAGGTATAAATCTATTCGAATAGCCGTGTCCACGGTTATGGACGACCGCTTGAAATTTGTGGTCGCTTATTGTTAGACTTTTAATTAAAATTGTGGTTGAACTTGGTATTCGTCATGAGCAGGATGTTCATGTGTTTAGTACATCAAAGTGGGCTGCCACTTTGGTCTTTGTGTGATTCAACTGTTTATTCTTGAAATGCTTTACTATATGCTTTACTTCTACTTCAAATCTGATTTTAAATGGGCACATGAAAACTAGTATGTGTAGGATGTTAATTGTTGCGTCTCTTTCGCAAAACTAAACCAATATGAGCCATCCTTTGAATGACCCTTATGCATAACTAATTTTATTTGTGTAAGACTTGCAGTACACTTGTACTCGGCGGATGTTTTTTGGCCTTTTCAGTGAGGAAGATTATGAGTATGACGATCTCGCTAGTGTTGACTTGGGTGACACTAATGAGTAGTGTGCTATCATTTAACCCCGATCGGTTGTGGATGGGTGATGGGCATACCACTCGTTGGTCTTTGCTTTATCTATTTACTTCACGCTACTTGATACTCTACTTGAATTTGGCGGTCGGCCGCTTGTAATAAGTCAGACCTTAACTATTATGCAAGTATGTCTTTTTATCTCTTGTTGTATGCGTTGTATGGATGTAATCAACGTTGGATGAGGGTATGAGTATATTGGTCGTTGATCTTGGGAGCCAATATATGTCATACTCGTTGTTGATGAATTCCCATTTAACTCACTAAGTGTAGTGCTTGAATCGAGGAGAATCGACAATCATGTAGCGCCACAAGGGAGCAACGCATGATCGTTGAGGCTCTAGTATTCGCTAAGCCTCTCACTTGGATAGAGTTAAATTGAATTCATTTACGGAGACCGTGATTATGTCCTAAGACCTTGTCTAATCTCGGTCTTATGGAGATAATTACCGGGTCCCCACGTTAGTATCGAGCCATCTTGATTGTAGGTTAGAGGTAGCACCGCATTAGAGTTAGTAAGCCTTCTCTGAGTCAAAATATTTTGAAATTATCAAATTACTTTCAGAAGTTTAAGTTAAGAATATCTTTTATTCCTTATCAATCTTAGTATCTTTTCTCTCCTGATCCTATTTTGGGTTATGAAACTAACTTACCTTGCCTTCTTGTCTTTAGATGAACCCTCAGTACCTTGTCCGGGAAACTCAAGCTGAAGGAGTGGATGGATACCCGGCGTTGCTACGAGACATGATGTGGAGGGCGAATTTCACATATCAACCCACTTATTCCATCTACCGCCGTGATCGAGGACCAGGAATGGAGGAATTTATGGCAGTGATAGATATCGTTGCTAGACAAGTCACGGGGAGCATACCTTACCGCTTCCAGGCGCGCGGTACTTCTGAGGCCATGGCGTTACAAGAAGTGGCTTTGGTGGCCATGAGTCGTCTCCGCTACGACCTGACGGAGTTAGCCCAGCCCCCATATGATCACTTTCCGATGCGCGCATGCGCTAGGGACGTGAACTCGTTTGCTAGGATCCAGTTTGGGGAGGACCCCCAAGTCAGGCAGTTGGCGAGATTGGTTCACGTAATGGACCAAATGCATCGCTGCATAATGCATGAGTTATGGGAGACGCGTCGTCGTCTCATTATAGCTCAGGAGCATTTGCAGCTTATGCATGACATGAGGCTCATTCGTCCGGATGTGCTGTATGGCGCTAATGAGGTTTCACCGTACATTTCTGCGCCGCCGGACTATCGTCTTCCCGAAGTAGGAGGTCATATCATCGGCGTAGGATCCCCCTTACGCCTCACTAACCCGGGAGACCCGGAAGACACAGGATCTCTTGGATACCACCTGCTCGATGACTTTCCGGTGAGCTTTGACCGGAATAATATCTAGGCTGTTAGGGCAGGGAGCTCTATGTCTGAGCTTGTATCCTTAGGTTTATGTAATAGGGTAGTAGATGTCAAACTATTGTGTTTTATTTGCAAACACTACTATTTCAGTTGTAATCTTAAGCCTGCGGGCGCTTATGTACGGAGTTGTATCGATTTGGTTTTATGTTGATTAATGTTCGGTGTTCCATTTGATGTTACAATTTTCATGCTCTTTGATATTGATTGTGCATGTATGGCCAAGTAATGGCTTTTGTCTTATTTACTAACCATCCTTGTCCAATACAGATGGCAGACCGACTCGCGATCGAGCCCGCGCGTGCGAGGCTCCCCATCCCCATCTAGGGCACCACGTCTAGCACCTCTGAGCGATTTCTACGATCAGGGACAGTCATCCCAGCAGCCGTCTGAGCATGGCGAGCCCTCTCAGCCGCCGTCCCAGCAAGGTGGACCGCCTGAGGAGGTGCTCCCTCCGCCGCCATCCATGGTCGAGTTTATGATGATGATTGAGCGCAACCGGATGGACCAGACCCGGATGCTTGAGGCGATCGTATGCAACACCGCTCCAGCTCCCGTTCCGACAGGAGGGGCTGCCCCGCACCGAGCGTCCGGAGGTCTTGCTGAGTTTCAGCGGACCAACCCTCCGACGTTTGCGGGCGGCAAGGACCCGATGGAGGCAGACGACTGGCTGCACAACATAGAGAAGAAGCTGAACATTGCGCAGTGTACCGGAGTTGAGAGGGTCTTGTTTGCCAGCTACCAGTTGGCGGGTGCGGCGAGCGCGTGGTGGGATAGCTATTCCGCCATGCAGCCCGCTGGCCACGTTCCGACTTGGGACGAGTTCAGGGACGCGTTCCGGGAGGCCCATATACCAGAGGGAGTGCTGCTTATCAAGCAGCAGCAGTTCCTTGCCTTAAGACAGGGACGGAGGACAGTCACTGAGTACCTGCATGATTTCAACTACTTGGCCAGGTATGCTCCGGACGACCTCTCAACAGACGCTCGTCGCCGGAACAGGTTTTTCCATGGGTTGTCCGAGGAGTTGCGGCTTGTTTTAGCTGCACATGATTTCAGGAGTTTCCAGCATCTGGTCAACAAGGCGATAGTGGTGGAGCATGAGAGCATGACGGTGGATGAGTCGAGGAAGAGGAGGAAGGCCTTTCAGACGGCAGTGGCGAGTGGCAGTTTTCCCAGGCCACGCCCAGGACTACCTCAGGCACCTCGTGCCCCAGCTTCAGCACCATCGAGGTCTCCTGTGGCACCTCCACGACCTTCTCCACCGGGCTCAGCGGCAAGACAATGGGGCAGAGACCACAGATCAAGGGGGCATACAAGCCGGCGTCATTTGTTTTCCTTTGTGGCGTCGCTGGGCCACTATGCTCGCAGTTGCCTCGCCAGCGGCGAGGATGCCTGACGCGTGCTCTGCTCCAAAGACCACCGGCCCCAGCTCAATGGGCCACCGCCACCACCACGAGAGCAGCACCTACTCCACCTCAAAGATGCACGTGGTCGCATCAACCACGTCTCAGAGAGGAGGTGACCGACGCACTGACGTCGTGCTAGGTACACTACTTGTTAATTCATGTCTCGCATCGTTTTATTTGATTCAGGAGCATCTCATTCATTTATTAAAACGAGTATGCTGAAATTAACCAATTCAAGATACATACACTACACCCACCTTATCATATTCAGTCCCCAGGGTCGGTTTTCTACGCCGATCAAGTCTGCAGGGACGTAAAAATTGAAATACAAAACATTAACTTTTCAGCAAACTTAATAGTGATAAGTTCTGTGGGCATTGATGTTAACTTAGGGATGGATTGGTTATCTAAGAATCAGGGGAAGATTGATTGTGCGCAGCGGTCTATTTCAGTGACTAGCGAGGACGGCATCCAGGTCGTCTTTGCACCTTTAGTGGGTAGTTCTCACCTATATGCTTTAGAGGCGAGTACCTCTCTCGCGCTAGAGGAGGTACCAATAGTGAGTGAGTATGCTGATGTGTTTCCTGAGGAACTTCCAGGAATGCCCCCTGACCGAGAGGTAGAGTTTGTCATTGAGCTTGCACCCGGTACCGCGCCCATCTCAAAAAGGCCGTATCGGATGCCGCCCAATGAGCTAGCAGAATTGAAAGGACAACTTAAAGAGTTGCAAGACAAAGGTTTCATCAGGCCTAGCTCCTCGCCTTGGGGATGTCCAGCTCTCTTTGTCAAGAAGAAAGACAAGAGTCTACGGATGTGTGTTGACTACCGTCCGTTGAATGAGGTCACCATCAAGAACAAGTATCCGCTCCCGCGGATCGATGACCTATTTGACCAGCTTAGTGGAGCTCAGGTGTTCTCCAAAATTGACTTGAGGTTAGGCTACAATCAGATTAAAGTTAGGACCGAGGACATTCCGAAGACCGCCTTCTCTACTCGTTACGGTTTGCACGAGTACACGGTCATGTCCTTTGGTTTGACCAATGCCCCAGCCTATTTCATGAACCTCATGAATTCGGTGTTCATGGAATAGTTGGATCGGTTTGTAGTGGTTTTCATTGATGACATCCTTATCTACTCTAAGTCTGATCTTGAGCACGAGCAACATCTGAGACTTGTGTTAGAAAAGCTTCGCCACCATCAGCTGTATGCCAAATTCAGCAAATGTGAGTTTTGGCTCCGAGAGGTTAGTTTCTTGGGTCATATCCTATCGAGAGGTGGTGTCGCTGTTGATCCTAGTAAGGTACGAGATGTCCTTGAGTGGAAGCAACCCAAGAGCGTCACTGACATTCGCAGTTTTCTTGGACTTGCGGGATACTACCATAGGTTCATCAAGAATTTCTCAAAAATTGCAAAGCCTATGACCCAACTTCTAAAGAAAGAGAAGAAATTTGAGTGGACAGCAGAATACGAGCAAAGCTTCCAAACCCTGAAAGAATGCCTGACAGAAGCGCTCGTGCTTGTTCTGCCAGACATTCACAAGAGCTTTGATATCTACTGTGATGCATCTCGCCATGGGCTCGGTTGTGTGCTTATGCAAGACGGCCGAGTGGTGGCCTACGCATCGAGGCAATTGAGGCCTCATGAGGCCAATTATCCCACACACGACCTAGAGCTCGCGGCTGTAGTTCATGCCTTGAAGATTTGGCGACATTACCTCATCGGTAATCGTTGCGAGATCTACACCGACCATAAGAGCCTTAAATATATTTTCACCCAAGCGGACCTAAACTTGAGACAAAGAAGATGGCTTGAGTTGATTAAAGACTATGATATGGGACTCCATTACCATCCAGGAAGGCTAATGTCGTGGCCGACGCATTGAGCGTAAAATCTCAATGCAATCGTTTGTCAGTAACTCCTTTTTCTCGCAGCTTATGTCTTTGCATTGCAAGGCCTACACCGGAGATAGTTGAAGAAGGTTCGCTTGCAGCCCTCGGTGTGACTTGCACACTTGAGGACCAGATTAGGAAGCCTGAAAACCGATGCGAAGTGGCTCAAATTTTAGAACTAATGAAACAAGGCAAGGCTAAATGTTTTAAGCAAGATGCACAAGGTACTCTATGGTTTGGAAACCGTATGGTGGTACCATTTGATCGCCACTTGAGAGAATTGATTCTCAAGGAGGCTCATAATTCAAAATTCTCTATCCACCCGGAGTACGAAATGTATCAAGATTTGAAAAAGCGTGGTGGAGCCGAATGAAGCGGCACGTTGCACGATGTGGCCGAGTGCGATCTATGTCAAAGAGTCAAGGCTGAGCATTTGAAGCCAGCTGGTACTCTAGATCCCCTGCCCATTCCCCAGTGGAAATGGGAAGAAGTTGGCATGGATTTTATCACCGGCCTTCCTAGAACTAAAGCTGGATTTGATTCTATATGGGTAATTGTAGACCTTTTGACGAAAGTTGCTCACTTCATTCCTGTCAAGACCATCTACCGTGGGGACAAGTTAGCAGAGCTTTACATTGCAAGAATTGTTTGTCTCCACGGTGTTCCAAAGGTGATAGTTTCTGATAGAGGCCCTCAATTCACATCCTATTTCTGGGAATGCTTACATAAAGCGATGGGGACCAGTCTATCTTTTAGCTCCACTTATCACCCGCAAACGGATGGACAAACTGAGAGGGTAAACCAAGTGTTGGAAGACCTTCTCCGGCTATGCGTGTTATCCTACTGGCGATAGTTGGGAAAAATGTTTACCGCTTTGCGAGTTGTCATACAACAACGACTTCCAATCCAGATTCGGATGTCACCATTCGAAGCATTGTATGGGAGAGCTTGTATAACACCCTTGAACTGGTCCGAAGCCGGGGAGAGGCCATTCTATGACCCAACCTTGGTGGAAGATGCTAAAGAACAAGTTCGTGTCATTCGTGAACGACTTAGGACGGCTCAATCACGCCAGAAGTCTTATGCCGACCGTCGTCGTCGCGAGTTGAGTTTCGAAGTAGACGATCATGTATATCTCAAAGTCTCTCCTATGAAAGGAGTTCGTCGTTTCCAAATCAAAGGTAAATTAGCACCTCGCTATATTGGACCTTTCCGTATTCTAGCTAAGTTGGGATCGGTGGCATACCGGTTGAGTTGCCACCATCACTTTCGCGACGCATAACGCCTTCCATGTCTCCCAACTCAAGAAATGTCTTCGAGTCCCAACGAAGCAACCGAGTTCGACAAACTCGACTTGCAACCCGACCTATCTTATCGAGAGAGCCCGATTCGTATCCTCGAAGAAACCGAGCGCAAAACGAGGAATCGTGACATCAAGTTCGTCAAGGTCCAATGGAGCAACCACGGAAGATGAAGCAACTTGGGAACGTGAAGACCGGATCGAGCAAGATATCCGAACTCTTCTCTACATGAAGTGCCTTCAGTATCAAGAAAGGAAAGGTAAAACATATTAATGTAAATTATAACTTTGTCAACACTATCTTTGAAGGAAATCAAGACAACATAAATTATAACTTATAATCAAAACTTTCTAATTTCTTCCACCCAGATCTCGGGTCGAGATCTTTTGTAAGGGGGGGGAGGTTTGTCACAGCCCCAACTAATTAAATTGGATTAATATGTATTTCACTAACATGCATTTTCAAATTCAAAACATTTCCATAATATATTGTACATGGAAAATCTAATTTGGGGTGAACATACACATAAAAATTCAAATTTCAATTCGAATCAGTGATAAAAATTGTGATCATCATCTGAAACCAATTTATTTAAATACTACATTAATTATCATGAATTAATATAATTTTTCCAAAATTTTTGGGAACAGTTTGAACCTAATTAAAATTCAAAACAACATTCATAGACATACAACTTGTTTGAATTTAAATATCACAAAATACATTATGAATAATAGGGTTTCATAATTTTTATGGGAACTATATCTTCCCAGGAACCCCCACAAATTATTTCATGATTTTTGGGAATTTATTTCTAATTATAAACCCCGGTCAAAGTTGCTAGACAGTTTTTAAATCTCAGTCAAACTTGAAAAACCTAAACTCCAACTACTGTTCCTCCGACCGAGCCCGAAGCCGCGCGGTCGAGCCCAATCAACTAAACGCACCTCACGTGAGCCGTCCGATGGGAACTCGGGTGGCCGAGATTGCGTGCCTTCGCCCCGCGCCACTTAACCTCTTTAAACCTCAACCTTCCGATCGAGATCTAGCGGCCGCTATTGGACCACGTCCTCCCTCCTACGCGCGAACAGAGAGCCGCTGACCAGTGGGGCCGTGTTGTCAGACCCGTCGTCTACCTCTGGCTGGCGCTCAGGCATCTAACGCCACGCGGCCGAGCGATCGCGACGACACCGAGCGCGCCAGCACGCCGTCAATCCACCACGCCGTTGGCGGTCCCGAGCTCGCTCATCTAACGCCGCTCCACTCCGTCTCTCCCGGCCAGCGATAAGACCTTTTCGGCACCCCCTTTCTTCCTCACTCTTCCTCTCGGTGGCCGAGGAAGGGGAAGCTCTCCCGTGCTCATCTCTACGGTAAGCTTCCTCCGGGTGATCCCACACTTCTCTACCTTCCATGTCGTTTCCATTTTTGCTCATCCCAGCTCCTATCTTTGCTTGTAGCTTCTGGTTCATCTTCGTGCTCCAGCTCACGGCCAGAACGCGCCACCGCGGACACACCCGTGCGTTCTTCGTGTCCAGGAGGTATTATCCTCAATCCACCGCGTCACCTTGCATGCCTTAGCTCACTAATCAAACCTCCTAACTCTATTTGGACATTGCACGACAGGTGTGCGTGTATTGGAAGATTTGATCTTTTCGGCCATAGCACGAACCCTTCATCTCCTACCTTGTTCCCGTAAGCTCCTCTTCGATTCCTTGCTCCTAGAGTATCCTCTGTGGATCTTTGAGCTATACCTAGCTCTCAGTTACCTCCTTTTGGCTTAAGGCATCCTCTCCACGTGAAGCCCTTTTTGCCGCACTTGTCTTCTCGGTGCCGCCATCGCTCCACCATCTCCAAGCTTCCCGAGCTTCCATCTAGCTCTGTAACTTCCACTTAGTCCCTAGGGCACAGGCACACGCTTGGTTGTCATCGCGAGCCGTACATCGTTGTTTGCACTTTTGCCGTAAGAGTCACCTCTGCTCATCCTGGCCAGCCGCGCAGTGCAGTGCCACGCTCACCGACGAGACCACATGCTTATGATGCGCAAGACTATTGCGGAGCTAATGCGACAAGTGGCGGGCTCCGCCGTGGTGCGTAGCGCCGGCGAACCGCCGGGCAAGCGGGCGGCAGCGCGATTGCCGTGCCGTACCCCGACCATCACTGTAGCTTTGTCATTTGCCGCGTTAACCCAATCATTAGCTATTAAATGCTATCTTAGCTGTCCTAATGTGTCGCTTACAAGTGGGACCTTGCACAGAAATCCAGCACACTGATTTTAAAGCCACAGAGACTGACGGGTGGGCCTAGCCCTTAAACCCCGTGCGCCAAGCGTATGCGTCAGTGGACCTAGTCTAGTAGACCGAGTGGCTGACAGGGGACCCCACTTGTCAACTCTCGTATTTTAAATCTGAGTTAAATTAGAGAACGCACTGTTCCTCGGGACCCGCATGTCATTGATCGTGGCTAGCGCACGTCTCGGTGAGAAAAGTAGTAGTTCTTTTAGTAATTTCGAAATCTGTTTATTTATAAACTAAAAAATGGTATTAAGTTCTAAATTGCGTATCTAATTCATTTCAACTCCAAATTGAATGAAACCACTTCTGGAAATTTACATTCTTAATGGACTCCCTATCAAAATTAGTTTCATACATGTCTCTGTAGCAGAGGACTTTTATTGGAAATTAATTCATTAAAATCATTATCTTTACAATAGGAAAATGGACTGAAATCTTTAAAAATGCATAAGTAATTATTGGAACCTTCAAAAACAGTGAACCCAACTTTGGTAATTTTCATTTTTAGTGAACTTAATTCTAAAAATGGTCTCCACCCTACTTCTATCACAAAAACTATATTTGAGAGAATATAATCTTTAACTCCATTATTTGTATACTAGTAAAGGCTGAGAACTTTGAAAATCAATAACTAAATCATAAAAACTCCAAAAAGGACAAACTCAACTGTTTTTAACTTATAATAATATTGCCTATTTATTTATGTAATCCATGTACTCACCAATGTTCTACAAAATTTCACTTCATAATTAAATTATATGAATGACGGCATATTGAAATCTGAATTTCAAACCATTATAACTTTCTTATACTAAATCCAAATGAAATAATTCTTTCACCAAAAATCATTTAAAATCATGACCTAACTGCTGTAGAAAAATCATGCATTTTTGAGCATTTTGGTTTTTGAGTTGTTTTTCTCGGTATTTATTTGATGTTATAATTATATAGATCCCGAGCATATTGATATCGGCACTTACACTACTGAGAGTGAGTAGCTACTGTACCAGCAAGGCAAGCATCATTTGAACTTTCTTTTGCATCATATTTGATCCCAGTTTTGGTTAAGTTAGTGCAATGATAATTGCTTGCATGCTATTTTGATTATGTCAATATTTTTGTGATGTGTAGTTTAGATATGTCCTATGCTTGAGGTTAATCTTGAATTATGCCAACTCCTATATGCTTAAGATAGGATGTGTGAATTATGGGTTATAGAATTGCTTAGCCATGCAAGTCTAGATACGGTAGTTCGATCGTCGGGAATAACCCGATGGTTTTGGGATACACACAACTCTTACTTTATGTTTTTACTTCAGATCTTTGTAGCTGTTTTATGAGTAAAACTTTGTCATTTTTAAATGAGATTTGGTCCGGACAAGTGTTGGTTAGTGATGGTGCTTTGTGCACGAGCATTGGGTAAGTGGAAGGACTTGTCTGGACAATTGAGGACCGAACTTTGGGTACCTACTGTTCAAGCAACACTCGTGCTGCCACACGCGGGTTGGGAGCCGTATGGTTAAGTAGGGGGAGGGTTTTATTGTGTTAAGTCCTTGGTGGTGTAAGGGGCATAGCGACCGTGAAATCCTATGTTCTTTGAGGAGCCGATGTAATCCTTTATAGTGTGCAAGGGAGCATCAATTCTTTTGTTTTGATTGCATCGGTATTTCCAATATAACTTGTGAGCCCCTAGCAAGTGCTATCGACGCTTGTACTAGGCAAGGAACCATCTCACAAGGGGACTTAGCTCATTAGGGCTTTCTTCTTGAAAATGATCAGATCTTGATTTACCCGCCGCCATACCATAGGAAGTGTGCTATTTCGAGGCCTCGGAGGCTTACGGGCTAATCAAGTCGTGTGGGTAAAGTAGTACACCCCGCAGGTATAAATCTATTCGAATAGCCGTGTCCACGGTTATGGACGACCGCTTGAAATTTGTGGTCGCTTATTGTTAGACTTTAATTAAAATTGTGGTTGAACTTGGTATTCGTCATGAACGGGATGTTCATGTGTTTAGTACATCAAAGTGGGCTGCCACTTTGGTCTTTGTGTGATTCAACTGTTTATTACTGAAATGCTTTACTATATGCTTTACTTCTACTTCAAATCTGATTTTAAATGGGCACATGAAAAACTAGTATGTGTAGGATGTTAATTGTTGCGTCTCTTTCGCAAAACTAAACCAATATGAGCCATCCTTTGAATGACCCTTATGCATAACTAATTTTATTTGTGTAAGACTTGCGAGTACACTTGTACTCAGCCAGATGTTTGCTGGCCTTTTTCAGGTGAGGAAGATTATGAGTATGACGATCTCGCTAGTGTTGACTTGGGTGACACTAATGAGTAGTGTGCTATCATTTAACCCCCAGTCGGTTGCAGATGGGTGATGGGCATACCACTGCTGGTCATTTGCTTTATCTATTTACTTCCGCTTCTACTTGATACTCTACTTGAATTTGGCCGGTCGGCCGTTTGTAATAAGCTGTAGACCTTAACTATTATGCAGTATGTCTTTTTATCTCTTGTTGTATGCGTTGTATGGATGTAATCAACGTTGGATGAGGGTATGAGTATATTGGTCGTTGATCTTGGGAGCCAATATATGTCATACTCGTTGTTGATGAATTCCCATTTAACTCACTAAGTGTAGTGCTTCGAATCGAGGGAGAATCGACAATCATGTAGCGCTCGCAAGGGAGCAGCGCGCATGATCGTTGAGGCTCTAGTATTCGGCTAAGCCTCTCACTTGGATAGAGTTAAATTGGAATTCATTTACCGGAGACCCGTGATTATGTCCCTAAGACCTTGTCTAATCTCGGTCTTATGGAGATAATTACCGGGGTCCCCACAGATGTTATCATCCCTTATGTTTTTATTGAATTGGTAATAGCTTAATGATCTCCGTATAGACTATGATAGTTTTAGTATAGTTGATTCAATATGATTGGATGATAAAGTTGGATAGCTGGTGGTATTCGGATTCAATTCTTATATTCGTTCGATTAGATGTTGATCTTTTTATGCCATTAGTTGAAAGATTGTCGAAATTCTTCCCTATTATTGTTGTATGTTAATCTTTCAGGTGGTATGTTGGCTTCTGCATAGCCAGGGTATTACAGCTCCTCTACAAGCACTACATGATAATCGGTTCTCCAACAGTCCAAGCACTACACTTAGTGAGTTAAATTGGAAGCCACAAACAGCGAGCATGAGACCATGTTGGCTGCCAAGATCAGCGACCAAGATGCCCCCAAACTCACATACAACATTGATCACATCCATACAATAACATACATAAATAGTTCAAAAGACATACATCATAGTAATTCAAGTTTACAACTATTACAAGTGGCCGACCGGCCAAATTCAAATAAGATCATAAAGTAGCAGCGAAAGCAAGTAAATAAACCAAAAAACCAGCATGGTATGCCCATAACCCATCGGCAACCGACTGGGAGTTAAATGATAGCACTACTCATCAGTGTCGCCTAAATCGACACTGACAAGCTCATCGGGCTCGATATCTTCCTCACCTGTAAGCCAGTAGACAAACCGGCTGAGTACAAAGGTACTCGCAAGTCTTATACAAATAAAAATTAGTTATGCATATGGTCATTCAAAGGATGGCTCATATTGGCTTAGTTTTGCGAAAGAGATGCAACAATTTACAACCTACACATACTAGTTTTTTATTTCCTATTTTGGAATCAGATTTGAAGTAGAAGTAAAGCATGTGATCCAATAATAATTTTAATGACAAATGAATCAAGCAAACAACAAAGTGGCAGCCCACTTTGGGAAAACAAAAAAAAATGCATGAACAACTCCCGAACTCAAGTGATCGTCCACAACCGTGGACACCGCTATTCGAATAGATTTATCTCTGTACAGGTGTACTACTTTACCCACACGATTCGATTAGCCCGTAAGCCTCCGGATAATGACACACTTCCTTTGATATGCCGGCCGGGGAGAATCGAGATACAATCATTTTTAGAAAGAAAATCCTATTGAGCTAAGTCCCCCATGTGAGATGTTTCCTGTCTTAGTACAAGCAGCGTATAGCACTTGCTAAGGGGCTCACAAGTAATATTGGAAATACCAATGCAATGTAAATGATAATTAGAGCTCCATGCACACTATAGAACATTACATCGGCTCCTAAGGACAAATGATCAACACAAATGCCCCTACACCACCATGAGACTTAACACAATAGAACCTTTCCCTTACTTAACCGTACAATATCCATCTCCCGCGTGTGGTAGCACGAGTTTTACTTGAATCAACGACGTTACCAAAGTCCGGTCCTTGTTGGTCCAAACAAGGCTACCACTTACCCAAATCTCGTGAACAAAGGCACCCTCACTAGCAATCACTTGTCCAGACCTCAAAACTCATTTAAAATGACAAAATTTAACCCATAAAACAGATCGAAAGATCTGGAATAACAAGAATAAGAAAGTGTATGTTTTCCATAATTGTCGGGTTATTCTCGACAATCAAACTACCGTTTCTAGACTTGCATGGCGAAGCAAACCCGAACAATATAAATTCACACATCCTATCTTAAGCATGTGGTGCAAGAATAATTCAAGGATAACCTCAATGAATAGGATAGAACTAATCTATGCATCACAGAAATAGCGACATTATCTGTAACATCCCAAGTTTCGGACTTGTGTTTCAAATGTAAGAAAATGAGTAGAAATTAAAACTTTTTCTTACATCATGTATTTCCTGTATGTTCTAAACAATTATTGTTCAAGAATTATGGGAATGCAATGTCACAAGTCTTTTGATCCAAAACCTTGTCTTCCAAAAACAATCTTGTCAAATCTTTTGATCATCTCCTGGAAATATTTTTCCTAAGTTACAGGGATGGTTTGTGACCCCTCTGAAAAATTTCACAATTTTTAAATTGTTTGAATGTTTTTAGAGGGCAATCAAACCTGTTTGACTTTCAGTCAAACCCTAAAACATAACCTTGCAGAATTTTTGGAGAAAAATGGATTGCATAAAAATCTTTGCAAATTTTATACAAGGTTAACACCTAAGTTAGCAAGCTCTTGTAAAATTTTCAGAATTTCTGGAGTTGTTTTGCTACCTCAAATAAATCCCCAAATTATCAGCTCAAATTAAAAACCCAAAAACCTGGTTTCACTATTCTTTGGGTTCGAGTCAGACTCGGGCTCAAGCCAATGGACTCGATCGAACCAACTAATCGCACCCCGCACCAGTTTGAACGTGCACCTCTTTTCAGCCGTTAGATTTAAATCGAACAGCCCGCGTTGATTGGGCCGTTCGGACCGCGCGAAGCACCCACTCATTTGGGCCGTTGGATCAAGATCCAACCGTCCAGATTAAGTGTGCCGTTCGGGTCACTCGGTGGTCACATTTAATCGTGACCGTCCGATTCTAATCCAAGGGCTCACGATCTCCTCTTTTGATTTAAACCTCTGGAGCTGGAGCGATTCTTAGCCGTCCGATTAAAATCCAGCGGCTCATAGTAACCCTAGCGTCTCTGGTCGTCTTCTTCCTCGCGCCGTGCGTGAACAGGGAGAGAGGCATGGCTGTGTCTTTTCGAGCGTCCTCGTGAGCGTATCTCTGGTCAGGGCAGTGAAACGTGCGTTGCTTTTGGCCACGTTTGCGTTCTTTTCCCTGTCCCCCATTGTTTCTTTTTTGGTCCTCGGTGGGTCTTGGACTCCCGAGAGTTTCTTTTTGCCAAACCTTGGCTCACCCTCTATATGAAGCTTTCCAAAACTCTCTCTGAGCTCCCTTGTAGCACCACTTAGCTTCCCAACTCTTGAGGAGCTCAAACCCACTGAAAATCTCAAAACCGCCATTAATGGCCGTGAAGCTCTATTGATGGCTTTGGTGCTCCAATGGTTCATCTTCAATTCTCCTTGTACCCTTTTGAGCCCTTTAGCTCCATATTCATTTCCCCTAACTTAATTTTGGGTTTCATTCACAGGAATTGACCAATTTTAAGTTTGGATCGTTTCGGCCGAAATCATCCCCTTTCTTCTCCAGCTCCGGTAAGTGTTTCGTATCTCAATTAATTGCTCGTGAAGCTTCTCTGGCCTATAATAAAGCTATAATGATGATCTGGTATCACTCCTTTTGCTCAGATCACCATTTCCCACTTCATCTTCTTCATCTCTGGCGGGTTTCTCTACTGTCCGAGCTCCTCCGGCCATCTTTGAAGGTCATCTTGGTTGAGGTAGCTTCTTATTAGTCCTTAGATGCTGTGGCACACGCTTCTTTGGAAAATACAGAGCTTTTTAGCAATTTTCATTTTCGGCCGATTGTGTCCCCGTTATTGTTTTCCGGCTCGCCGGCGTTCTGGGCCACCGCCGCCGGCAAGGTCACCACCTTTGGGTCCGCAAGACTATTGCGAACCCATTTTGGCACTTTATGGGCACCGCCGTGGCCGGAGCCGTCAGCGACGAGCCCATCTTTGCCACTCGGTTTTTGCCAGTCGGGAACTCCCTCTGTGTCGTTGTCATTAGGACATCATTAATGGCCTAATCATTATTAATCATTGGGGGATAATTAATTTGTCTTAAGACGGCCCACTGTGCCACTAACTAGTGGGCCCAGCCACTTAAAAACCCCGTCGGCCCTAATCAACACCCTTAGGACATCAATTAATGATAATCATTGATAATTAATGTTAGCATTAAGTGGCTGCCGGAAATGACTCATTGAGTCACTGACATGTGGGCCCGTAGGCCTTAAACCACAGTTCCGGGTTCATTAGGACAAAATCTGGGGTCATTAATTGCTAATCATTGTTAGCAATTAATGCTATCCGAATTGAGCCTTTGTGTCACTGTCATGTGGGCCCTCAACCACAAAAAACCTCACTGTGCGAAAACATTAGGACACAATTAATGCTAATAATCACTAATCATTGGATTTAGTAATTAATTGGTTGTCTTAAAATAGCCCCGTGTGTCTCTGACAAGTGGGCCCGCGCAGTTAAACCGCCAGCGCACTTAAAACCCACATGTGTATATAGCGTGCATCGTGGGCCGTCGATTTTTAGATCTGCGATCCAGATCTTCTGGGACTTTCGGGTCCCCGAGCGTCCAAGTCACTCTGGACCGCCCATTTTTAGATCTTCGGCCCCGATCTGGTGGCCGTTCGGACCACTCGAAGGGCACTGCGCTCTGAGCCGCTCATCTCCAGATCTACGGCTGTGATTGACCAAGACCTCCGCGTCGCCCGAACAACCCAATCCTCGTAGATCATTGGATCTAGATCCAACGGTGAGCTCCTTTGTGGATCATGCGCGTGCGCTATTCCTCCAGCGCGTGGGCCGTTGGATTCCGAATCGAGGGCCCATGTTTGTCCACGTCGATTCCTCTTTGATAAGCTTTGTTTTATTTCGGTAAATCGTTATTTGTCAACTGAAAATTATATTAAGACTTTAGAAACTCATAACTAATTCATTTTAAATCATTTTTAGATGATTCCAGTCGGGTCAAATTCATGTTTGACTAAGGTTTAATATAAAAATGCTTTTAGACATTGTTCTGTGCTAGAAAATTTTGTAAATAACATTAACTTGATTTCAGCCATTTTAGAATATTCCAGAAATTAAATTGAACCTTGTAAAATGCATATCTTTTTCTGTATAACTCCAACATGTGCAAACGCAAGCTTGTAAAATTCCTCTATTAGCATACTTTGATTTGAAATAGGATTTGATCATGGTTATATTTTCTGGAAAATGATATGTGTTACTTTGACAGCTTAAAAAAATCATAAGTAATTCATTTTAACTCCAAATTGAGTAAACCCAACTTTGCTGACCTTAGGATACCATTATCTACCTAGCATAAAAATTTCAGACCTTAGATCATTCTGAAAATTTATGCCATGAACAGTACCAGTAATTAATTTAGTTGAATTAATAGGCTGAGAGAAATGATTTTAGCCATAACTTTTTCATACTTAGTCCAAATGACTTGTTTCTTGTTTCTAAATTCATTTAAAATCATACCCTTGCAGCTGTGTAAATTTCATGAGATTTGGATAACTTTTGCTTTTGAGTATCTTTTGGTGTTCTCCGTCCTTATTAGTTTTATCACATTTTTGTGTTAGGCTCCGAAGGAATTATTGATTATGTGAGTGATCCTCTGTAGCAAGAAAGTAATCTCCAGCAAGGCAAGCAGTGTAACATCATCTGATCATATTGCTCCTATTACTTTTAAAAGTTTAATCCTAAGTATGCATGCTTCTTTTGTCAAGATTTATTTTGTCGATTAGAGGTAGCTAATCCCATTGCATAGTTTCCCTAAAATTGTTCACCCCTACTAGTACCCTAGGTTATTATCCTCGCTGGTGAATTAGAGCCCGGTGGATGATTTATGGTCTTTCTATTGTCTTTGCGATATGATGCTTAGCAATGCTTAGCTACCGGTAGAATTGGGCGGTTATCGACTTGTCGATAACCTTGATCACACAAAACTTATTATGACTTATGATTTCAGACTTTGTGCTTGGGTTAATTGTGAAAAACTAAAACTGAAAATAAAATGATTTGGACTTGGGCACATTGGTATGTTGGTGTGAATTTGGGTGTGACTAGAATGGTGCCCGAGTCAACAAGGACCGAATACTTGCACCATTGATCCAAGCAATATTGCGTGCTAACCACACTAGGGGCATATGGAACCCCTCTTGGCTAAGTACTTTGGGAGGTGTTAGTTAGGGGTTGCTGGTGGGTAAAACTATTTTTATAGAGGAAGAGCTCCCGTAGTTGCTTTGGCTGGGCCGATGTCTCCTACTCTTCGGGTTGTGCGGCTCTTAACTAGCATCATTCATTGGAAATGTCTTGTAGGACTTAGCCGTGCCGGCATACCAAAGGAAGTGTGCTAAATAGCTTGGTGAAAAGGCGGTCTGAAGTGTGGGTACATTGGTACACCCCTACAGGATTAAAACTATTCGAATAGCCTCGTCTTAGGTTATGGACACGCTTGGTTATTTCCCGCAAGTATTAGACTACAACCTTTTAAATTAAAACTTGATATGGGTGGTACGAATGGGTAATTCGTGCTATGGTTGTGATGGCTATTGGGTTAGTCATCTCCAGGTTGTTGTTATGTTATTACATTATTGTCTCGCTGTTATTTATGCAAATAAAATTCAGATTGTCAAAATTGCCTTCAAAGTATTACTTATTGCAAATAAAACTTGCTTTATGTTGAAAATTAACCTTGAGCCTTCTCCTTTGATTAAAGCCTGCATGTAGTAGTAACTAGGTTTGTTACCCGTAAGTCTTGCGAGTACATTTTTGTACTCATTTGCTTTGCTTAATTGTTGCAGAGGAAGAAGGTTGATCTCCAAGGGATCGACTTTGGTGAGTTTTGCTGCGGTGTGGACGACTAGCTTGGCGGCCCAGTCAGTTGCCTTGTGGGTTATGGCTAACCGGTCGTATTTTGGTTAAAGCCATCTTATGGCACCCTTTTGCTTCCGTTGTTATTGATACTTTGATGTCTTTTGGCCAGTCGGCTCTTTTGTAATAACTTTATATTATGTATATCTTTTGCTAGACTTGTTATATCGTGATGTATGGAATTGATGCATGATTTTGTAACGAGGTGTGTATACTGCATTTCTGGGAAGTATACATATCTCAGGGCTTGGTTTATTTGATTTGTAATGCTAGGGTCAATGGAAGGCCAAGAATTACGAGTCGAATAAATCGGGGTCTCACATTATCAAAATAGCATGCAAGCAATTATCATTGCACTATCTTAACAAAACTGGGATCAAATATGATGCAAAAGAAAGTTCAAATGATGCTTGTCTTGCTGGTAGACCAGTTGTTCACTCTCAGTAGCGTACGAGTCAATATCAATTGCTTCGGAATCTAGAGAATAAAGATACCGATAAACACCGAGAAATACCTCAAAAATAAAAGTGCTAAAAAATGCATGATTTTTGAACAGTAGTTAAATCATGATTTTAGATGAATTTAGGTGAAAGAATTATTCCATTTGGATTTAGTATGTGAGAGTTATGGGAGTTTGAATTTTAGTTTTCTAGAACTTCCAAATTAATTAGAATCTATTACTATTCACTGATTTTAATTATTTGATGAAAATTTACAGAGTAGTAGAGGATAAAGGAATTACATAGATAAATAGAGAATGGTAATACAAGCTTAAAATAATTTGGTTCACCTCATTTGGAGTTTTTATGAATTAGTTATGCATTTTCAAAGTTATCAACTTTTTTCTATTGTAAAAATAATGTAGTTAATGGATGATTTTCCAAAACTACCTTATTTGTTAAAGAGACATGTTTGAAACCTAACTTAAAATAAATTTCATTAAAAATGAAAATTATTAAAGTTGGTTTCACTATTTTTGGAGTTAGAATGAATAAGTTATGCACTTATCAAGTTAATACAATTTCCAGTGTGCAAATAATTCGTTTTCAGATTTGGTCTATGCAAAAAGACCAGAGGGTGGACTTTAGGGTCGTCTGTGCAAAAATGGCCAGAGGGTGGTCTTTACGGTGGTCTTTGCAAAATGGTCGCGAGGAGGTCTTTGGGGTGGTCTGTGCAAAACGACCACGGAGGAGGTCTTTAGGGTGGTCTGTGCAAACGACCACGGAGGAGGTCTTTAGGGTGGTCTTTGCAAAATGACCCCGAAGTGGTCCCTCAAAAGGTCTTTGCAAAAATAACCTCGAGGGAGGTCCTGAGGGTTTGTCCTTGCAAAACAAACACGGGGTGGTCCTTAAAGTGGTCTTTGCAAAAACGACCCCGAGGGAGGTCTTGAGGGTTGTCTTTGCAAAATGACCATGGGAGGTCGTGGCTTACGACAACAGGACTTTACAGCCCGCTCTCTTGTTGGCGGCTCGTCGGCGCTACGCGCCACGGCGGAGCCGGCTAAGGACACGAAAAGGTCCTCAATAGTATTGCGCACAAGTGGGTGGTAGTGGCGACAGTTAAGATAGCCCGTACCGGTGGCTAGCCGGAGAGGGGCGGTTCTAACAAATACGACAAAAATGCAAAACGTAATAAAGCTTTGCATTGTCCTCTTAAGCGTGTGCTTGAGCTCCTAGGGACTATTAGTGTGCTACCTGAGCAAACGAGAAAGCTAGGGGAAGAAAACGGCTACGGCACAGTTCAAAGAAAAGAGAAACCCCTGAGAAATCCAAAACACAAAGAATGGTCAAGATAGGTTAAAGACCATATAAGGATGCCGCAAGAGCAAGGAATCGGTCAATGGCTTACCTGTTCAAAGTGGGAGGTAAAAAGATTATCCTTCGGCCGAAAAGGTGAAAGCTTCAATTGATGAGAACCCTGTTGTGCATTGTTAAAATCAATTGAGAGGTTTTCAACCTTGAGTAAAGGAGCATACTGTGACGCGAAAACGGAAGGATAAAACTCAACAGAGACGAAGATGACACTACGGAGTCACTGGAGTGTGTGCTCTAGAGCTCCAGAGAGCACGAAGCTGGATAGTGAGCTACAAGTCGCGAGAGAAACCCGCATTAGCAAAAATGGGAATGGGGTTGAACATAGAATTGAGAGGTACCACCCGGTGGAAACTCACCGGAGTAGAGAACGAAAGTGTAATACCTCATATTCGTTTACGAAGTTTTCGGTTCGAAATTGAGATTTAATTTCGCAGTTTCGACGTTTCTTCGATTCTTCTGGTTTTGGGCCTGGGCCTTTGGCCAACAAGCCCAAAGGGAGGCCTTGTGGGCCAAGGGGGGCCGACTTGGAACCCAAGGGGAGGGGCAGCCGTGGGGCCCAAGCCCTCTAAGGGGCTGGCCATAAGGGCCTTTAGGGGGGCGGCTGAAAAACCCTAGCCCCCACCCCTTCCACCCCTCCCCCCTTTGTGCAGCCGCCACTTCCTCCTCCCCCTCCCCCTTGTGCGCCACCTCCAGAAGTGGTGCTGCCCTCCTCCTCCCCCTTTGGAGCCGCACCAAAGTCCCGGAGTCGCGCCCCATCTCCTGGAGGTTCCCCTCGGTGTTGATCCCCTCGTTGCTGGTTTCCCGCGGCGGTTTGGTGGTGTTTCGCTAAAGGATTCAGATCTGGACGGTTAGGGACCATCTCTCGGTTCGATCTTCGTGCTCCTGGGCGCTCCAAGAGTAAGGTTCCTCGGTTGTTGTTGGGGGTTTGGTCGTAGGAGAGAAAACGAATAGAATTGCTTGGTTCAATGTCATTCTGCTGTAGGGTTCAATCTGTCCAGCGGTGTTGCGCGGTCTGTTTCGTGATTTTAGAGGCCGAATTTGAGATGTTCATCTCCTGGAGATTTGTAGGTCTTGTTCTTATCTTTCGGTGACCGCCAAGATCACTTGATTCCGACTTTCGAGTCAAAAGTTACAATAGATTTAGTACCTGTTGTCCAGAACTTTGGCGAGATCTGCCTCCCTAGTTGTTTCCTAAATTATGTTACTGTTAGGGGACGATTCAGGGTATTCTCATAACTAGGTTTTGGTAGAGAATTCCATAAGCTTTCCAGATTGGTAAAGAACACACAATTCGGAGTTGTAAGTTAAACGTTATGGACATTTTAATTCTGCTGTCTTAGCTGTTCAGATAGATTCTGTTCTGCAGATTCATTTAGCTATTAGCAAATTAATTTGACCGATTCGAGTTATCTCATCAACTGGAATGTTGTAGATATGTTTGTTAAGATTATGTAGGATATGGGCTCACCTCGTTTCGGGTCCCAGGCTATTAGTTATGGATGTTTTCGCGCTGCTGTCCAGAACTAGTTTAATGTTGACGTAATCTGTCTTTAAATTAAAAACAAGCTAGTTATTGTGGGTCGTCGGGGAGGCGTTTTAGAACGTTATTGAAAGCACCCTTTTTATTTGTTGTCCTTATTTCACATATACTGTGTAGGCGGAGAGGCTTCAGGTTTAGGAGCACCGCCGTTGACTCCTAACGCGTCGCATCGCGGAAGGCAAGTATTCTGATGATCATATGTTTGGGTGTGTGATGTATGCTTGACGAATTGATTGTGTAATTTCTGATTATCCACGAAAGTGTGCAACTTTTGTGTTCCATGCTTATGAGTTTAAATCCATGACTACATATGCGATGTCTTTTATATTTCATAATTCAGTTCATGTATACTATTCTCGTGTGCCATCCACGGAGTGGAATTTAAGACCCATCAATTCCAAAGATGGGCACGTAAGACCCACCACCAATGTGGGCAGTTTGGACACCGTATCAAATGTTCTTCATATGGATTGGGATCCCGTATTTTGGTTAAATACGGGCTTAGGTGCACACCGACGGGTGTGTCACTGGCTATACCAGTATGTGCATTGTGTGCAGTCCATTCTTTTCATTAAATCCATACTTTCCATTATTCAATTGTTAATCCTTCAGTATAAGATTCGTTTACCTTAATGTTGAGTACTCATTTGAATTGGTGGAATGTTTAATTATTTACTGTACTTGCTGAGTCCCAGACTCATTCTTGTTGTTTGTTGTTTATTTTAGGTGATCTTGATGCTGGCCGTCTGGGAGGGAGTTAGACACGCACACATTATATGTTTCACCATATTCCAATTCAACTTTATGTTTTAGTCTCCACCGTTCTTTCATGGTTGGCATATTGTAATAAATAACTCTATTGGTGAAGGAAGGATACCTTCACCCCGTCGTGCTGATTGGTTATTACCATTGGAGGTTTATCTTACTTAGATTATTACTACCTTGTGTGGAATGGCTAGAATTTGAGGTGACATCTTGGCTTTCCAATAGCTAGGGTGTTACAACCTTCATAAATGAGTATTCTGTTTAAGGGATTGAATGTGGTCATGCTTACCTGTTGGATTGTTCGTATTATTGATGAGTAGCATACTCTTTTGGTTAAATGTGATTATGCTGCCTATTGTTTATTTAACTCCTAGAACTGTTAGTTAAATAAAAGAGATGCTGTCGGATTTTAGTAAAGAGTCATAGATTTAACTTGTTATGTTGTTAGTTTAGTAGCATTCCAGGCTCGTGCTGGGTTGGGGTGTTACAGTTGGTATCAGAGCGGGCTTTTGGTCCATGGTAATGAAGTTATTAAAATGACACACTGTGCACAGTAGGTGGGGTTGGAAAATCCATTGTTTTCGCATTTCTATTGTTATGTTTCAATCATTGAGCAATTGTTGAATTGCTTCTGTATTATCTTTCTTATTGTTAATCTATGATATGTTATGATATTCTATATCTATGAATCTATTCTATGATTGTCATGAGATGATCAAGTATAATCATAATTGATTATATTGTTTAATCGTGTCGATGATGGATATTAAGAAGTGGAGGCCGTGGTTGTGGCCCTGATCTTTGTCAGATTACACCATTGTTCGTGGTAGACGAATAGAGTAGTTACTCCGAATACTATAGTTGTGGGTGTTGAGCGTGAGCTGTTTTAGAAAGTTGTTTTTCTTCCTTAATCTCTGAACTTGGCAATTTCTTGTTCTGTGGTGAATGATGAATTTCTCTTGGGTTCGTGGTTCATGGATGTTGCTGAGTTTCAATGGGTCTCCAATGGTTCTCTGAAACAATTATTGTTTTCCGACTGTTGAGTTGCTTTTACTACTTGTGATCTTCGTCAATTGGTAATATTGATAATTCCATGGTTGTTCCTTATTTTTCATTGGAAAAGAACGACTCATTATTTCGTTTGATAGTTCGGTGTGGAGAGTTTTATGTTTCAAGTTTGTTAGCATGAGAAAGTTTTGGCTCTATGTATTTGTTTTGGATTTTACCGAGTGTTGAAGTTTAATACATCTCTTTTCTGATGGAAATCGTTAAAATCTTTGTGTGATGCCTTGTTATGGTTAAGTCAGAGTTTGTAATGAAATAACTTGATATGGTATGGGTATCAGGTTGAGTCATTGGTGTGGTGCATAATTAATATTAATTAGTAACCTTGGAAGCAAAATTGATTAAGTTGATGTTGTCTTCTACTAGTTCTTGATGAACTGTATATATGAGTAGTGACTTAGAGATATTAAGAAGTATGAAACATTGATGAACTAGCCTGGTCAAAAAAAAATGTTTAGGTTGCTAAACTTGTTGGGTTCTTTGGTTCCAATGAATTAATTTAATTGTGTGGAAAGGGAAACTAGAGGAAATGCTAGATTTACATATTTCTTAGTATGATTAATTATTAGAATTATGTACAATTAGTTGAGGGGGTTGATTCTGGGTGATTTCATAATGAAGCTAGCCGATAACAACAATGGTTGGAGTATAATTGTTATGCGTTGAAGTTTGATGTTGAGCATCACTAAAAGTTGAACTGAAATGGTATAATAGGTGGCTTATGCCGCATGATTGTGAAATCATTGGGTAATAATGTGTCCTTAATGAAAGGGTTTTGGTAGGAGCTTTTCATCTGTGTAGTAGACCCTTTCTAAATTTAAGAGGTTGATGTAGTGAGGTAGTATGATTTTGGTATACACTCGTTTTGAAGATGGGATGAAAAGGTAGTATGGAAAAGTTTGGTGAAACTTTGGTGAAACTTTGGGGGCTTTCTAAGGGAGTAGTTGATGATAAAGATTCGTGTTCAGGGTGTATTATTCTTGACGTTAGTAAGATTATCTGCAAGAATTTGTGACTTGTGTGTGTGGTGATTGAGTTGCTTTGAGCAAAGTGACATGTTGAAAGATTTTATCGGTTATTAAGTGGTACCTATGATTTGGTCTTAAGAGCTTATCCTGTTTAAGTTAGCAAAGTGATGTAGTAATCACAGAAAATAACCTTCCTTGTTAAAGGAAGCAGTGAAGTATAAGTAATTGAGATCTAATTCACGTTTTGCATCTTGCAGTTAATTTGAGTGTGCCTAAACCTTATGCAGTGTTCCATAAGGGTTTATCAATTTTTAAAGGGCAGTACCTTCTTCTCATTTGTGGTTTCGTATTCACTTTCTTTAGGGCTTGAGCCCTCGACTGTTGACTTTCCCTTATGTTTTCCAAGTACTTTGCCTAAGCGACTATTTTCCTTGGTCCTCGGTTCACTGCGAGTGGTAAATGTTTCTATGTGGTGAAAAAAAAAAGTTTGCTCTCATTTGTTTTTCTTCTGAGAAAGGATTTATCGATTCGTTTCACAAGTCTTTCAAAGTTTTATAGATTGTTGTTGTGAGATCTTGGGTTGCAAGCTAATTAAGGAGTATTGGAGGATGACTTGATTTCATAATATAATTCTTGGAGAGAATGTTAAATAGAATGTTGTCATTGGAGGTTAAACTGATTGCATTGTTACAACTAGTAGAACCTATAGTGATTGTGATCCAAGATCTTTTATTCACTTCGGGTGGAACATTAGAATTATCGAGAGTATGGAAAACTTGATCAACTTTATAGAGTATCGCAAGTCGGTAGCATTGCAAGGTTGTGAAGGTTATTCTTGATGATGTGATTTAATGAGAGTGGGATTACAAAGTAACCGAATCGTCATATCAATTAATGGGATAATGAAAAATATTGAGTTAACGTCAAGAATGATTTGGCTTTAATGAGTAACCTTCTGAGAGTTATAATCTTTGTAAAGGTAAACTGGCCAAGAAAATATTTTCATGATAATGTTAATGAGTGAGTATGTTGGAATTGTGGAATTTTTAGGAATTTAATCTATGGGTTCCCTATCTTTATATGAGAAGTTCGTTGTAAGAGTCTTGAAGAATTTAAATTTGGGCTTTGCATTGTTATGCTAGAACTTTGATCGCCAAATGATAATGTGAAGAAGTAGTAAAAGGGTGGATTCCGAACAGTGGGATGATTTTTGATAGAACTCTTTTGATGAAGTACATGAGATTATTGTGATGTGAATTCTGAGTTGTTCATTTTTAAAGGATTAGGTGATGTGATTATGTGTGAAGATCCTTTTTGGGATGTATTGGGAATTATCTGTTAAAATAAATCCGTTGGTAGAAGACTTGACAGGAGTATGTTGCCACGGGGTTAGTAGAGTCTCTTTACAAGGGTATGGATGATGTGTTTGGCTTGAGAATAGCGTTGAGGTTGTCCATCTGAGAGAACCGAATTAACATATTATGTGAGGAATAGGAATCTAGTAATTTGAGGGAAGGTTTGTTCCCAAAAAGGGAATTTGAGACAAAAATGTTTTCTTGGGTAGTGAACTATTTCCCTTGGTTATTATTCGAGCTGCGTGATTGACAGAGGTGATTTGCATTTTTGAGGTGGCTTTATGATTGGCGTATGTGTTTCTCGTCAGTTCAGAAAGAATAAAGGAAGTATTTGATTTGGGTATTTAAGTGATTTATCTTTCGGCTTGTGTGTTTATTTGTAAACCACCTACTTGGAAAGCGAAAGGGATATCATGATGAATCTTTGCTTTTGAATTTGACCCTTTGGGTGTCAAGTTGCCATTTCGTGGTTGTGATGAGAAATCGTTATTTTCAATTTGAGTTCTGTTTATAAAAGGATTGTTCAAAACGAATTCTGTTGTGTTCTTGGTTAAAGGAGGTGCTCCTTGTTAGATAATGAGTTCGATTTTTTTTGGGCTTTTTTGTGTGTCTTTTTACCAAAAAGGAAGTTGGCCAGGTACATTGCTTCGGTTTCGACAGTTGTAGGGATTATTAAGTTGGTGTATCACTTTGACCGTCTCGGGTCCATACGCGAGGAATGAGATGTCTGGTTTGTTCTGGTGCTGAATGAGTAACTGAGCAGTTCAAAGCTTGGGTTTTCGTTAAGGACATTGACCTTTGAGAAGGGACTTATCCTCGATTCTTTTCTGATGAGTGTACCTGGAATTGCCGGGTTGAGTGAAATGACAGGCCTCTTGGAAGTTGGAGTTTTGCATGCGTGAGCGTTATCCCGATTCGTTTGCAACGGGTATCTGTTTACCGTTGTTAAATTCCAGACGCAGTTTTCTTTGGTGTAGATTGGTGTTTAGATTCGGGGACGAATCCTGTTAAGGGGGGAAGAGTGTAATACCTCATATTCGTTTACGAAGTTTTCGGTTCGAAATCGAGATTTAATTTCGCAGTTTCGACGTTTCGTCGATTCTTCTGGTTTTGGGCCTAGGCCTTTGGCCAACAAGCCCAAAGGGAGGCCTTGTGGGCCAAGGGGGCCGACTTGGAACCCAAGGGGAGGGGCAGCCGTGGGGCCCAAGCCCTCTAAGGGGCCGGCCATAGGGGCCTTTAGGGGGGGCGGCTGAAAAACCCTAGCCCCCACCCCTTCCACCCCTCCCCCCTTTGTGCATCCGCCACTTCCTCCTCCCCCTCCCCCTTGTACGCCACCTCCAGCAGTGGTGCTGCCCTCCTCCTCCCCCTTTGGAGCCGCACCAAAGTCCCGGAGTCGCGCCCCATCTCCTGGAGGTTCCCCTCGGTGTTGATCCCCTCGTTGCCGGTTTCCCGCGGCGGTTTGGTGGTGTTTCGCTAAGGGATTCAGATCTGGACGGTTAGGGACCATCTCTCGGTTCGATCTTCGTGCTCCTGGGCGCTCCAAGAGTAAGGTTCCTCGGTTGTTGTTGGGGGTTTGGTCGTAGGAGAGAAAACGAATAGAATTGCTTGGTTCAATGTCATTCTGCTGTAGGGTTCAATCTGTCCAGCGGTGTTGCGCGGTCTGTTTCGTGATTTTAGAGGCCGAATTTGAGATGTTCATCTCCTGGAGATTTGTAGGTCTTGTTCTTATCTTTCGGTGACCGCCAAGATCACTTGATTCCGACTTTCGATTCAAAAGTTACAATAGATTTAGTACCTGCTGTCCAGAACTTTGGCGAGATCTGCCTCCCTAGTTGTTTCCTAAATTATGTTACTGTTAGGGGACGATTCAGGGTTTTCTCATAACTAGGTTTTGGTAGAGAATTCCATAAGCTTTCCAGATTGATAAAGAACACACAATTCGTAGTTGTAAGTTAAAAGTTATGGACATTTTAATTCTGCTGTCTTAGCTGTTCAGATAGATTCTGTTCTGCGGATTCATTTAGCTATTAGCAAATTAATTTGACCGATTCGAGTTATCTCATCAACTGGAATGTTGTAGATATGTTTGTTAAGATTATGTAGGATCTGGGCTCACCTCGTTTCGGGTCCCAGGTTATTAGTTATGGATGTTTTCGCACTGCTGTCCAGAACTAGTTTAATGTTGACGTAATCTGTCTTTAAATTAAAAACAAGCTAGTTATTGTGGGTCGTCGGGGAGGCGTTTTAGAACGTTATTGAAAGCACCCTTTTTATTTGTTGTCCTTATTTCACATATACTGTGTAGGCGGAGAGGCTTCAGGTTTAGGAGCACCGCCGTTGACACCTAACGCGTCGCATCGCGGAAGGCAAGTATTCTGATGATCATATGTTTGGGTGTGTGATGTATGCTTGACGAATTGATTGTGTAATTTCTGATTATCCACAAAAGTGTGCAACTTTTGTGTTCCATGCTTATGAGTTTAAATCCATGACTACATATGCGATGTCTTTTATATTTCATAATTCAGTTCATGTATACTATTCTCGTGTGCCATCCACGGGAGTGGAATTTAAGACCCATCAATTCCAGTATGGGCACGTAAGACCCACCAGTCCAATGTGGGCAGTTTGGACACCCGTATGAAATGTTCTTCATACGGGATTGGGATCCCCGTATTTTGGTTAAATACGGGCTTAGGTGCACACCGACGGGTGTGTCACTGGCTATACCGGTATATGCATTGTGTGCAGTCCATTCTTTTCATTAAATCCATACTTTCCATTATTCAATTGTTAATCCTTCAGTATAAGATTCGTTTACCTTAATGTTGAGTACTCATTTGAATTGGTGGAATGCTTAATTATTTACTGTACTTGCTGAGTCCGAGACTCATTCTTGTTGTTTGTTGTTTATTTTAGGTGATCTTGATGCTGGCCGTCTGGGAGGGAGTTAGACACGCACACATTATATGTTTCACCATATTCCAATTCAACTTTATGTTTTAGTCTCCACCGTTCTTTCATGGTTGGCATATTGTAATAAATAACTCTATTGGTGAAGGAAGGATACCTTCACCCCATCGTGTTGATTGGTTATTACCATTGGAGGTTTATCTTACTTAAATTATTACTTCCTTGTGTGGAATGGCTAGAATTTGAGGTGACATCTTGGCTTTCCAATAGCCAGGGTGTTACAACCTTAATAAATGAGTATTCTGTTTAAGGGATTGAATGTGGTCATGCTTACCTGTTGGATTGTTCGTATTATTGATGAGTAGCATTCTCTTTTGGTTAAATGTGATTATGCTGCCTATTGTTTATTTAACTCCTAGAACTGTTAGTTAAATAAAAGAGATGCTGTCGGATTTTAGTAAAGAGTCATAGATTTAACTTGTTATGTTGTTAGTTTAGTAGCATTCCCGGCTCGTGCTGGGCTGGGGTGTTACAGAAAGAGAGCTCCTCTTTCCTCAGCCACCGAGAGGAAAGATGGGGAAATGTATGGCAAGGGGAGGTTTTATGCTAGAGAAGATGACGGTAATGGAGGCGACATGAAGAGGAGAAGCTCCTGGATTGGTTGCCTGCGATGGCAGATTGACGGCGTCGACTGGTGTCGTTTTGTGCACGTCAGAGCGTCGCGGCCGCGTGGAGCTCGCCTTCTATGCAAGGTTAGGGACAATGCTGATAGGTGGGCCAGCTTTGGCAGTCGCACAACATGGCGCGGACAGGAGTGTGGCTCGGTGCGATCAGTTGGTTTGGTCTGGATCGTTTGATCACAAATGAAGAGCTTAGATCTGAAGAAAAGTTTGGACAGGTCAAAAAGGTTGTAAGATCTGGGACGTTGGATTTTAATCAGATGGCCCACGTGTGGTGCAACTAGGTGGTCTAGTCAAATCAGTTTGCTTGGGTTGGACTCGAGTCCAAGGAATAGTGTGACCTGGTTTGGTCTGAAGTTTGACTGAGAATTAAATTGTTTTCTCAACTTCGACCAGAGGCTTAAAAATAGAAATAAAATTCCTAAAAATATGAAATAAATCATGGTGGTTCCTGGGAAGGTCTAGTGTCCATCAAAACTTCGACCCGAGTGTGTGCTTTGGAGCTCCAAAGAGCACGATGCTAGACAGTGAGAAACAAGGCGCGAGAGAAACCCGCATTAGCAAAAATGGGAATGGGGTTGAACATAGAATTGAGAGGTACCACCCGGTGGAAACTCACCGGAGTAGAGAATGAAAGAGAGCTCCTCTTTCCTCAGCCACCGAGAGGAAAGATGGGGAAAATGGATGGCAAGGGTAGTTTTTATGCTGGAGAAGATCATGGTAATGGAGGCGGCGTGAAGAGGAGAAGCTCCTGGATTGGTTGCCTGCGACGGTGGATTGACAGCGTCAACTGGTGCTGTTCTGTGCGCGTCGGAGCGTCACGGCCACGTGGAGCTCGCCTTCTGCGCAAGGTCAGGGACGACGCTGACAGGTGGGCCAGCTTTAGCAGTCACACAACATGGTGCGGACACGAGTGTGGCTCGGTGCGATCGGTTGGTTTGGTTTGGACCGTTCGATCACAAATGGAGGGCTCAGATCTAAAGAAAAGTTCGGACAGGTCGAAAAGGTTGTAAGATCTAGGCCGTTGGATTTTAATCGGACGGCCCATGTGTGGTGCAACTAGGTTGTCTGGTCAAATCAGTTGGCTCAGGTTGGACTCCAGTCCAAGGAATAGTGTGACTTGGTTTGGTCTGAAGTTTGATTGAGAATTAAATTGTTTTCTCAACTTTGACCAGAGGCTTAAAAATAGAAATAAAATTCATAAAAATATGAAATAAATCATGGTGGTTCCTGGGAAGGTCTAGTGTCCATTAAAATTATCGAGCCTCACTGTTCAAGATATATTTCATATAATATAAATTCAAACTTAGTGTAGGTCATTAAATTGTGTTTGAATTTTCTGAGGGTTGAAACCAATCCTAAAAATTTGGGAAAAATTATATTAATTCATTATAATTCATATAGTATTTGAATACATTATTTCTGGAATATGTTTACAAGCTTTTGTTGCTGTTTTTAGTTGGAGTTCAAATTTGATGTGTAAGTTGGATTTTTGTTTGAGATTTTCCATATGCAATATATAAATTAAATGCTTGAAAATAATGATGCATGCGGATGAGATGCATAATAATCCTCTTTATTAACTGGGGGATGTGACAAACCTCCCCCCCCCCCTTACAAAAGATCTCGACCCCGAGATCTCGGTAGGTCAGAAGATGGATAGGAAGTTTTTGCAAAAAGATACAATATTCATTGTTTTGATTTCCTTCAAAGATAGTGCTAAGATATCTTAAGAAGGTTACAAGGAATGGTCATTACATTCTCCTTCCTATTTCTTTGTTTAACCTTTCCTTCCATAGTTCGAAGTAAAAGGAAAAAGATCCAGATATTCACTTCGCAAATGATCTTCGCGTTCCGAAGTAGCCTCATCTTCAGTATGGTTACTCCACTGAACTTTGAGGAACTTGATGTTGCGATTTCTTTTCTTGCACTCCTTTTCTTCAAGAATGCGAATTGGGTGCTCCCGATAAGAAAGATCAGGTTGCAAGTTGAGTTCTTTCAACTTAGTTGCTTCAGTTGGAACGCGAAGGCACTTTCTCAGTTGTGACACATGGAACACATCATGCACATCTGAAAGTGATGGTGGCAACTCCAATTGATAGGCCACCGATCCAAATTTTGCTAGAATTCGGAATGGTCCGACGTAGCGAGGTGCCAATTTGCCTTTGACTTGAAAACGACGCGTTCCTTTCATCGGAGAGACTTTAAGGTAAACATGATCATTCACCTCAAAACTCAACTCTCGACGACGACAGTCGGCATACGACTTCTGACGAGATTGAGCCATCCGAAGTCGCTCACGGATGATGCGAACTTGTTCTTCAGCATCCTCCACCAAGGTTGGACCATAAAATGGTCTCTCCCCGGCTTCGGACCAGTTCAAGGGTGTCCTACAAGCTCTCCCGTATAGTGCTTCGAAGGGTGACATTTGTATGCTTGATTGGAAGCTATTGTTGTAGGAGAACTCCGCAAATGGTAAACACTTCTCCCAATTCTTGCTATAGGATAGCATACAAGCTCGGAGAAGGTCTTCTAAGATTTGATTCACTCTCTCGGTCTGTCCATCTATTTGCAGGTGATAAGCGGAGCTGAAAGATAGATTGGTCTCCATTGCTTTATGCATGCATTTCCAGAAATGAGACGTGAACTGAGGACCTCGATCTGAAACTATCACCTTAGGCACATGTGAGACCCCGGTTTACTTAACTTGTAATGTTTAGTCATCCATTGACCCTAACACCACAAATTAAATAAACCAAGACTCGAGATGCGTATACTTCCCAGAATAAGCAGTATACACACCCCTTAACAAAAATAGGCATCACATTCATACCACAATATAATAAGTCTAGCAAAAGATGTAACACCCCAACTCACAACGAGCGTGGAATGCTACTGGAATTAAAATTAAACTAAACTTGATACCAATTTTTGGCATAACCTCCTTTGTATAGTCAACTATACCGAGGTTCTAACAAATAATCATGGCAATTAGCAATAAACTCCATATTCAAGTTCATTCAAGCATGCAAGATAATCTATTAAACATAACCAAAATTTCCTATTCTCATTATTACAATTAATCTGAATCTCAAAAACCATCCATAAGTAATTCTTAAGGTTGAGTGGTAGTGCGTGCATCCAAACATCTACTCCCTCCCATGCATGCCGATCTTGCCCGTTGTACCTAAAACATATCAAAGCAAGAGTGAGCCCAAAGACTCAGCAAGTATCAACAAGGCTAAAGCTAAACTCACAATCATAGCATCAATATACCAAAGTAAACATTACACTAAACATATCCTTCATGCTTATGTAATGCGACAATGCAATGCACCTTTTGAACTTTATCTCTTTTTCGCATTTTACCGGTAATGCGGGGTATACATCCGTCGATGGATACCCTTGCCTGTGCCCTCTGGCACAGGGACCAAGAGCCTATACACCACTTTTATAGGGACCTTTGCCCATCATCTTAATGATGGGGACCTCTACTCATTGCCCACATTCCACGAATGTGGGGACCTCAAGCCCGCCATCTACATGACGGGACCTTGATCATGCATAGTCACCACGTGACCAATCCTCCAATATGATTGCATGATGCACATGAACAAAACTTTAAAACATCTTACATATGGATTCACAACAACGACATGCATGAATAAACTTATTCATACTTCAAGCATTCCTCATCAATGACATTCTTAGCATTCTAGTATCCATGAATAGCACATATACTCATAATACTAGCAAACATGAACCATCCTTCATGAATAACAATTAATCATAACTCAAGTGTTCACCATCCTTAAACATACATATCACACTATAAAGCATGCATTGTTATTACGCATCAAAGTACTAGCACCCTATATCAAACATTCATCATTATTCTCTCAATCGAGTACTTGCATTCACCAAGATAAATAGGAACTCATCACAATAACATCCACTTTAACCATAACTAGCATTCATCAAGATAAAAGGAAACTCATCACATTAACTTTCATGCATGGCTATTACGAGTAAAACACAAACACTCTCAGCATAAAAACATAGTTATGCAATAACCCGAATACTTGCCTCAACCGTGCGAGAACGGTGGACGCAAGAGGGCGCTACCCTGGGATCACGCTCCCACCTGAACATAAAGATAACCCAATCTAAGACCAACATACTGGACCACAAACATAAATAACAACACAATTTTTACTCGCTAAACTCCCAAGCGTTTCCAATCTTCTAATTTCTGGCGATTGATTTAGTGTTCACTGCGGACAGTCAACTACTAAAATACATAACTTTCTGCTCAGGAGTCCAAATTAAGTGTTCTTGGACTTCATTGAACGGTTATTAAATTACCTAAATAAACTTAGTTGGGGAGCCCTTTTGATTATGCCAACTACTGCCCCTACCAAGCCAAACTACAGAACAACAATTTTCACGTCGGCTTCTCTGGACAGTACACTAAAACCACCATAACTTTTGCTACGAAAGTCCAAATCGTGCGTTCTTTATCTCTATGAAAAGGTATGGAAATGACCCACATTTTGCGTTATATTGAGGTCCTCTGATTTCGAACTTAACTAGCAGATTCATCCTATTTTCTACAGACTGTTCAAAACTGACAGATTAACAGAGCAGCGATACTAAAAAATTCATAACTTCCTGACTGTTAATCGGATTTGGGTGATCTTGGTGGCCATTGAAAGCTAAGAACATAATCTACATATCTCTAGGAGACCAAAACTCCTAATTCGGCCTCTAAACACAAGAAACTAGCCGCGCAATAGACTGGACAGAACGCGATCTATTAAACCGACGCAAATCAATTTACCAAACGACATCAACCGCAACTACTACGCATCAACCAACGAAGATCATGCGACGTTACCCTTGTAGAATCGCAGCAAGATGATGAACTCTCCCCGCAAAGACCACCTCTCCTCTTCTCCTCCTTCCTCCCCTCTTTTCCCCTCTTCTTCTTCCTCCTTGTGGCTGGCCAAAAGCAGGGAATCCTCCGGGAGGTGGCAGCAATGGAGGGATCATCTTGAGAGGAGGAGATGGAGGCGCCAAGGGAGGGAGAGGCAGGAGAGTGCGGCCGCCAAGGTGAAGGGGTGAGGAGGAAAATTCGGCCAAAGGGATGGAGGGGAAGGGAAAGAGGGAGGGGGAAGGATAGGGGCGGCTAGGGTTTGGGGGGAGTGGCGCCCCTCTCCACTTGGCCGGCCACCCTCATGGGCCAGGGCCCAAGCCCAAGTTGCGTTAAAGCAGCGATTTCCCCCCTCTCCAACTATTGAATTGCGTATTTTCCATTTGGTCCTTCCCGTAAAACCATTTAATTCTCTCCCGATTAATTAATATCTCCTGACTATTAGCTTATCACACTTTCGGGGTATTACATTCTACCCCCCTTAAACAGAATTCGACCCCGAATTCTACCAGTCATCTACTCGAAAAACAACAACGACCACAACTGGAAAATTAATAACCAACAAGATGTACCCGATGTGAACAACACCGGTTAAAGCTCACGCACGCAAAACTCCAACTTCCCAAATGGTCTCTCTCTTGGACTGAGGACCACAACACAAGAACGTGATACGACGTTTGATCTAACACTCGACCCAATGTTCCAGGTACACTCACCGGACAAGACTCGAAGGTAAGATCTCACTCGATGGTCAACGGCGCAAACGAAGCTTCAAACTTTGTATCTCCCAGGTACTCACTCAACACTAGAACATACAAGACGTTACGTACTCCGCGCACGGACTCGAGACAGTCCTGCCGATATGCCAACTAGCGAGAACAACCCAATGTATCTTGGGTTAAACTTCCCAAAGATACCGAACCACAAGACATGCACATAGAACACAGAACTTGTGTTCCACCTTCTCAAATAAACTCCTCACTAAAGCAAGGATCACCTCCTTTAACCAGAAACACACAACAGAACTCGCTTTAAACACACTCTTTTATCGACATAGCCCAACTGAAAATGAAGGACTCTCATCGCAACCAAATGTTACCAACTCGGTACTAAAAAGTCAAATTCAGAATTGAAGATTTATCACGAAAATCTTTCCACCTTCAATTTAGAAAATTTACAAATAAACACCACGATCACCAAAAGAGAAATCTCTCGAATATCCAAATCCATCATTTCTTTTATTCTTTCTGAATAGATAAGAACTACACATGCCAACATAAAGTCAAGCCCAATTTGCGAAAGACGTCCGTCATAAACTCATAGCTCATACAAGATCAAGAGAGTGTTTCATTACTCGAGGAAATATTTTTTTTCCTCAATTTCACCTTTAGAAATAAAATTTCTCTCAACTTTTTGGAATCCCGATTCATCGCATAACACACTAACCCATCTCTCTTAACTTGGCATTCTTAACGCTATGCTCAAACGGAAATGCATCAACCACCCCTCTGTAGAGAGGCTCTATCAACTCCACAGAAACAATACTCTAGTCAACTCCTCTACCGACAGAATTACTTTGATAGATCACTTCTGATGCATCCTAAAAATGGATCTTCACACGTAATCACGTTACTTCAATCCTTAAGAATTAATAACTCGGAATTCACTTCACATAGTCTCATGTATTTCATCAAAATATTTCTATCAATGATCTTCCCACTATTCGAAATCCACCCTTATACTACTTCTTCACATTATCATTGGGCGATCAAAGTTCTAGCATAGTAATGCAAATCCCAAATTTAACCTCTAAGACTCTTGCAACGAAATTCTCATATACAAGATAGGGAAATCCTCAGATTAAATCCCTAAAATCCCACAATTCCAACATACTCACTCATTAACATCATCATGAAAATATTTTCTTGACCAGTTTACCTTTACAAAGATTATAACTCTCAGAAGGTTACTCATTTAAAGCCAAATCACTCTTGACGTTACTCAACATTTTCCATTATCCCATTAATTGACATGGGGATTCGATTACTTTGTAATCCCACTCTCATTAAACCACATCATCAAGAATAACTTTTATAGCCTCGCAATACTACCAAATTGCGATACTCTAATAAATTGATCCAGATTTCCATACTTGCTAATTCTAATGCTCAGTCAAAAAGAACACCAAATCTTGGACTACATCTCGCTATAGGTCCTACTAGTTGCGACAACGAAATCTGTTAGCTCCAAAGACAAATATTCTTTTTAACTCAAATTCTCTCCAAGGATTATTCTAATAAATCAACTTATTACTCCAGACTCTCAGACAACCTGACACCTAAGGGTTCACCAAACCATCTACTAGACCACCACTATCTAGATGCCAAAACACCACCTACGAGACTTTACAATACAGTTCGGTTAACCCTTTCTTAGAAGAAGAGGCAAATAGAAATAAATTTCAGCACAAAGGAAAACGTTACCACTTATAGTAGTTACAAGATCAAGAGAAACAATCAGATAGAACTGTTCTCGAAAACCAAAAGATATGATCAAAGTTGAGGGCGCACGTCCCACAAGCAGAGAATATCAAACCTCAGACGAGAATAAAACACTGCTTTTAGAATTCGGGAAAACTCTTATGGGCAAGAACAAAATTTTTAGACAAACTTCAATAATCTGCAAGTTATGAAACTTTACTTCAATCTCAATACTTCTACTTCACTCGACTTTCGTTGGTTACAGCATCCCATGGCAATTCCGACAAAGAGTATTTGAAGATCACAACACCTAATCCACTTAGGAACTAATAAAACCTCTCAACACGTCACTTTGCTCTAAACAAATTCAGCTATCACATCAACACGAGGTCTGAAAGATCACAAATGCGAACTAGAAACATATTCAATTAATCAATATCTGGCGAGCGATCCAGTCCCTTTATACAAAACATTCAATATTATCATCATAATCCCTTACTGACAATCACACTAGTAATGTAACAATACACTCTTAGCGAGACTCATCATAGCCTCTTATCCCATCATAAGTTTCTCCAAAAGAAACACAAGCCACAAGGTTGAAACAAACCGATTTTTAACTAGTTCATACTATCAAATGATACTTTCGCAAAGCACACTATCAGAGGCCACTTACTCATTCATCCACTCAACCATTAGTGTTACTCACACCCGCTCCAATCACATTAACAATTGTCAATTGTATGTATCATGTATACAAATAGGGTCCTACTGCTTGTAGTCTCATAACCATCTATAAACACAAAGTCAACATTTAATAATCTCATCGCCTGTACAACAGGGTTTCACAACATGCTACCTCGACGTTCGTCTAATCTAATATACATGTTTCAATCTAACAATTATGTATGATCATCAAGTAACCAGTTTATGAAAAATTCCAAATTTGATATCCTCTAAGGCATCGTTCAAACACATTCTTAACATAACCATCACTAATGGGTAGGCTAATCCATAGAGATACATTACTCCATGCTATCCAGTAAATCTACCTGATTCCACAATCCTAACGATCACACCAATTCATCAAAATACCACACCTCTTAATAACTCTATTGATTCCAACTAAATATTGTCATACTCATAGTCACAGCTCATCAAAAACTACTAGAGGACAACCTCCACTTATTCAACTTTCCTTGATAAGGACCTTAGTTAAGATCGATCATGCACACATCATGGACTCAACTTGAAACTCATAACACATCCATTAATCTTCAATGCTCAAAATACCCAAGAGAGATACGTTGAGTCAAAGCCTTCATGTACTAAAGGACTTGCAAAAGGAAACATTCATTAACCAAAAAAAACATCAAGCTTAATAAATAGGTCAAGCTTTCCAATAAGAAAACAAAACTCCCTACAAAAGTCAATATTGACAATTAGCAAAGTTCACCAATCGCGAGAATAACTCAACGGTTGGGAAAAACAATAATTGATTTACGGGACAAATTAAGCCAATGGAAACACACCAATAATTTCAAAGCAACCCATCAATCGCAACCAGATAAGAGTTGACCAAATTCAAATTCAAGGAAGAGATCAACTCTTCTAAAAATTCTCGCTATCAACACCTGTACTAAGATATCCGAGGTAGCACTTCTCTATTCCCACTCCACGAACAGTGGTGTAACCTGGTAAAGCCTAGGGTCACAACCACGACCTTAACCTGTCAACATCGACTATTCCCACTCATAATAATCATAATAATTAATTATTAAGCAGCCAAACTCAATTCATATCAACAATAATCAAAACGATATAACGGAAACGTAAATGCAATGATTGGCCCATCCCCATCCCCTCTGCACCAAAGTGTGTCAAACTTTTAAGTTGATTAACATTAGCAATTTTAAATAATCTAGTCACCACGGACCTCACACCGCTCGATACCAACTGTAACACCCCAACTCACAACGAGCATGGAATGCTACCGAATTAAAATTAAACTAAACTTGATACCAATTTTTGGCATAACCTCCTTTGTATAGTCAACTATACCGAGGTTCTAACAAATAATCATGGCAATTAGCAATAAACTCCATATTCAAGTTCATTCAAGCATGCAAGATAATCTATTAAACATAACCAAAATTTCCTATTCTCATTATTACAATTAATCAATCTCAAAACCATCCATAAGTAATTCTTAAGGTTGAGTGGTAGTGCGTGCATCCAAACATCTACTCCCTCCCATGCATGCCGATCTTGCCCGTTGTACCTAAAACATATCAAAGCAAGAGTGAGCCCAAAGACTCAGCAAGTATCAACAAGGCTAAAGCTAAACTCACAGTCATAGCATCAATATACCAAAGTAAACATTACACTAAACATATCCTTCATGCTTATGTAATGCGACAATGCAATGCACCTTTTGAACTTTATCTCTTTTTCGCATTTTACCGGTAATGCGGGGTATACATCCGTCGATGGATACCCTTGCCTGTGCCCTCTGGCATAGGGACCAAGAGCCTATACACCACTTGTATAGGGACCTTTGCCCATCATCTTAATGATGGGGACCTCTTTACTCATTGCCCACATTCCACGAATGTGGGGACCTCAAGCCCGCCATCTACATGACGGGACCTTGATCATGCATAGTCACCACGTGACCAATCCTCCAATATGATTGCATGATGCACATGAACAAAACTTTAAAACATCTTACATATGGATTCACAACAACGACATGCATGAATAAACTTATTCATACTTCAAGCATTCCTCATCAATGACATTCTTAGCATTCTAGTATCCATGAATAGCACATATACTCATAATACTAGCAAACATGAACCATCCTTCATGAATAACAATTAATCATAACTCAAGTGTTCACCATCCTTAAACATACATATCACACTATAAAGCATGCATTGTTATTACGCATCAAAGTACTAGCACCCTATATCAAACATTCATCATTATTCTCTCAATCAGAGTACTTGCATTCACCAAGATAAATAGGAACTCATCACAATAACATCCACTTTAACCATAACTAGCATTCATCAAGATAAAAGGAAACTCATCACATTAACTTTCATGCATGGCTATTACGAGTAAAACACAAACACTCTCAGCATAAAAACATAGTTATGCAATAACCCGAATACTTGCCTCAACCGTGCGAGAACGGTGGACGCGAAGAGGGCGCTACCCCTGGGATCACGCTCCCACCTGAACATAAAGATAACCCAATCTAAGACCAACATACTGGACCACAAACATAAATAACAACACAATTTTTACTCGCTAAACTCCCAAGCGTTTCCAATCTTCTAATTTCTGGCGATCGATTTAGTGTTCACTGCGGACAGTCAACTACTAAAATACATAACTTTCTGCTCAGGAGTCCAAATTAAGTGTTCTTGGACTTCATTGAAAGGTTATTAAATTACCTAAATAAACTTAGTTGGGGAGCCCTTTTGATTATGCCAACTACTGCCCCTACCAAGCCAAACTACAGAACAACAATTTTCACGTCGGCTTCTCTGGACAGTACACTAAAACCACCATAACTTTTGCTACGAAAGTCCAAATCGTGCGTTCTTTATCTCTATGAAAAGGTATGGAAATGACCCACATTTTGCGTTATATTGAGGTCCTCTGATTTCGAACTTAACTAGCAGATTCATCCTATTTTCTACAGACTGTTCAAAACTGACAGATTAACAGAGCAGCGATACTAAAAAATTCATAACTTCCTGACTGTTAATCGGATTTGGGTGATCTTGGTGGCCACTGAAAGCTAAGAACATAATCTACATATCTCTAGGAGACCAAAACTCCTAATTCGGCCTCTAAACACAATAAACTAGCCGCGCAATAGACTGGACAGAACGCGATCTATTAAACCGACGCAAATCAATTTACCAAACGACATCAACCGCAACTACTACGCATCAACCAACGAAGATCATGCGACGTTACCCTTGTAGAATCGCAGCAAGATGATGAACTCTCCCCGCAAAGACCACCTCTCCTCTTCTCCTCCTTCCTCCCCTCTTTTCCCCTCTTCTTCTTCCTCCTTGTGGCTGGCCAAAAGCAGGGAATCCTCCGGGAGGTGGCAGCAATGGAGGGATCATCTTGAGAGGAGGAGATGGAGGCGCCAAGGGAGGGAGAGGGCAGGAGGTGCGGCTGCCAAGGTGAAGGGGTGAGGAGGAAAATTCGGCCAAAGGGATGGAGGGGAAGGGAAAGAGGGAGGGGGAAGGATAGGGGCGGCTAGGGTTTGGGGGGAGTGGCGCCCCTCTCCACTTGGCCGGCCACCCTCATGGGCCAGGGCCCAAGCCCAAGTTGTGTTAAAGCAGCGATTTCCCCCCTCTCCAACTATTGAATTGCGTATTTTCCATTTGGTCCTTCCCGTAAAACCATTTAATTCTCTCCCGATTAATTAATATCTCCCGACTATTAGCTTATCACACTTTCGGGGTATTACAAAAGACGTACATAAGTAAAGTTATTACAACACGGCCGACCAGCCAAATAACAACAAGTTAAAAGGGAACAGCGGAAGCAAAAGACGCCATAAGATGGCTTAAACCAAAATGCGATCAGTTAGCCTCATAAACCACAGGGCAACCGACCGGGCCGCCGAGCTAGTCGTCCCACACACCACCACAGCACAACTCACAAAAATGAGGCCCTTGGGGCTCACCTTCTTCCTCTGCATCCAAAAATATTAAGCAAGACAACTGAGTACAAAATTTGTACTCGCAAGACTGACGTGTAGAATAGCAGACCTATACATATTCTACATGCAGATTTATTTAGGTGGAGGTTGTATGTCTCATTTGCACAAAGCCAATTTTATTTCCAATAATGTAATAGGTTGAAAGTGAGTTATCAAAATCTGATTTTTACCAGTTAAAGTAACAACGGAACAAGTTAAGCATACATAATCACCTATCCATAGCACCAATCCCTGATCCGTACCACCCATCAAGTTTTAATTAGAAGTATTGTAGTCTAACTCTTGAAAAGCTTACCCAAGCGTGTCCATAACCTAGGACGAGGCTATTCGAATAGTTTTATACCCTGCAGGGGTGTACCAATGTACCCACACTTCAGACCGCCTTTAAGCCACAAGATTAGCACACTTCCGAATGTATGCCGGCACAGCTAAGTCCTACGAGACATTTCCAATGAATGATGCTAATTAAGAGCCGCAACCCACGGAGATAAGGATACATTAACCAGCCTAACCGATCTGCTAATGCTCCCCTCCCAACACCACACACACACACCTTTTTTTTAACACACCCACCAACCAGCTCATAATTAACACCTCCCAAAGTACTTAGTCAAGAGAGGTCCCATTTCCCCCTAGTGTGGTTAGCATGCACAAATTACCTGGATAACAGATACTCACAAGATGTTCGGTCCTTAATTGACCTGGGCACCATTCCAGTAACACCAAAATTCACACCATCTAACCATTGTGCCCAAGTCCAAATCCGTTTTGTTTTCAGTTTTGATTTTTGCAAATAATTCTAACTCAAAACTGAAACATAAGGATCATAATAAGTTTAGGTGATCAAAGTTATCGACTAAGTCGATAACTGCCCATTTCTACCGACATCTAAGCATGACTAGGCAATGTGTTTCGCAAACCTACTAAGTGACAACAGCCCATCCAACAAGCCCCAATCACAGCAATAACCTAGGCTCATGGTAGTAGAGGAATCATCATTTGCCTAAGGAAATGCATCTACTAGGTTTACTATCGACAATAGTTAACACAAAGTAGCAATGCATACATAACTTTTGCAATTAACATAAATACTCAAAATACTAGGATTAACATGATCAAACTACTTGCCTTGCTGGAGTGCAGGATCTGATGGCTGTGGCTCAGAATTAAGATCAATAATACCTTCGGAACCTAATGCGAAAAGGCGATAAAACCAATAAGAGCAAAGAACTCCAAATAAACTCCAACAACAAAATTTATCCAAATGCAATGAAATTTACACAGCAGCTAGAGGATGATTTTAGACATATTTAGAAACAAGAAACAGGTCATTTGGACTTAACATGCAAAAGTTATGGCTAAAACAAGTTTTCTCAGCCTAATAAATCCCAGATTAATCCCTATGTGTTACTGTTCATGGCACAAATTTTCAGAATGATCTAGAGTCTGATATTTTTATGGTAGGTAGGTTAAGATATTCTAAGAACAGCAAAATTGAGTTTGCACAGTTTGGAGTTAAAATGAATTAGTTATGATTTTCTTAAGTTGTACAACTAGCATATTTCACTTTACAGGAACAAAAATATGAATAACACCTATGCTAAGCTAAAGTACACTACCAGAGGGATTTTTCAGACCTGGGTTTGCTTAAAAAGGATTTATACACAAAAACTTATACATTTTACAAATTTTTAAGTGATTTTCCTATCCCTTACTTCATTTAAGCTTCTACTGTAAGTTTCAATAAATTCCAGACTAGAAAAGTAACCACAAATACTCTCAAATTAAAATTTATCCTACCACAAAGCTACTGCAACTTGAATCGTTCAAAAAGGAGCTACAGAGACAAACTTATGCATTTATGAAAATTGAATCTACAAAATACTTAGAAAATTGGAGCCCTCGGGAGGTCCAACAGAACTAGAGAGCACGGGGAGGTCGTAGACATTAAGATCATATCCAACAGTTACAACCAGAAGGGCTCACAGCGCACGCGAGAGGAGCTCCTCCCGCGCAATGGAGGTCGTGGCCGTCAAATCAAGATCTGGCGGTCACGAGCACTATGGGAGGTCCTAGAACTGCAAATCCACGGAGGAGGTCTGGACGGTCAGGATTTCTCGAGGGAGGTCCTAACGGTCTAGATCTACAGGGGGAGGTCTGAAGGGAGGTCCTCGAAGGGGAGGTCTGGACGGTTCTGATTTACTCAGGGGAGGTCCGAACGGTCCAGATCGAGGCGGAGGGAGGTCCAAAGCGATAAGGTTTTACAGAGAGAGGTCTGGACGGTTAAGATCTCCACAGAGAGGTCTTCAACGGTCCAGATTTGGCCAAGAGAGGTCCTGAGGTTTAGCTTCTCCGAACCAAGGACCAGTGGGAGGTCTTGAGGTGGTCTTTGCAAAAATGACCAAGGGAGGTCTTTTTGCAAAGAGGACCCCGAGGGTGCTCCTACGGTCCTGATTAATTCTAAGGAGGTCCTGAACGGTGGAGAACAAGCTGAGGAAGGTCCTAGACGATACGATCTAAACGAGGAGAGGTCCTGGGCGGCTAGGATCTAAACCACAGATGTCTTTAACGGTTGAGATAACTCTAGGAGGTCCTGAGACTTAACATTTGAACAGAAGAGAACCTACCGCACAGATCTTATCTCGGGTGGTCCCAAACGGCTGAGATTGACTAGGGGGAGGTCCTGAGACTAGAGTTTTCCCAGAAATGAATCTGAGGCCCAGATCTAAACCTGGGGAGGTCATGGGCGGCTACGATTAATCTACGAGATTTAAGACTAAGGATTTTTACAAAAAGCATCTAACGGCACAGATCTGACTTGGGGGTGATCTTAACGGTTGAGATTAAACAAGGGGAGGACCTGGGACTAAAAGCTTTTCCGAAAGGGTTCTAAGGTTCAGATCTAAACCCGAGGAGGTCATCAACGGTCACGATGAATCCTAGGAGGTCTTATGACTTGACAACAACGCGACAAGTACAGAGCTCGCCGCTATGCTCGCGGCCACGGCCACGGCCACAGCGGTGTGCAATTAAGGTACCAAAACATGCGCAATAGTATTGCGAACCTATTGGTAGCCCCCTCGACGGCGGAGCAGGCCTCAATTGCCGGCGAGCGAGAGCGGGGCGGAGGATAGCTTTCGGTGAAATCCAAAAACGTGAAAAATGATCACTGCGACTTAATCTGACTAGTGCTTAAGCTCTACTGGTCTCAAGTAGTCTCACCTGGGCCCATTAGAGGTCCACGGGAGGTCGGAGAAGTCCCAGCGGCGGAGACCGACGCCGGAGGTGAAGAGGACGATGACGACATGGAGCTCGGAGCTATCAAAGGCAAGGTTAAAGGTCAGGAAAGCTTCGCAAGAACGAAGAGGTGGTCCAGGACCATGGAATCGGACAGAGGAGACCTTACCGGAGTGGGGAATGATGGAGACTCCTTACGACCGTGAAGACCTAAACTTTAAATTCCAGACGTTCCTGAGAAATAGACCAGGCACGAGTTAGAAGGTACGCTGCAGGTGACCTGGGGGTCCAAGCGATAAGCAAAGAAACTTGAAGAACCACTGGGGCACCCATATCACCGGAGGAGCTTCCACAGCAACAAAGGCAGAGGGGAGCACATACTGTGGTTGGGTTTAACCACAACGAAAGTGAGTTGGAGTGACTGGAGGTGAGGAAGGGAACCCAGAGGAGGAGCCTGGGGCTTTAGAAGCTACTGAGCACGACACAAAGGCAAAGGGGGCCCCCGCAGTGAGCTACGGCGAGCTCGGCCGCGCTAAAACTAGGGCTAATGAAATAGGGCAGCACGCGGCACGGCTTTGCCGAAAGCTCTGACGTGCCACACTGGCCCGACAGGTAGGCGTTGACGCGGTCGTGACGGGACAGGGCCATGCCGCGACTGCAGCCGCGCGCACGCGCGAGGAAGACGGCGACCGAGGGGTCGTGGTGGTCGTGGACCGCAGATTGAACTTGATCGGCTCAGATCACAAGGCTCCGGTGCTTTTAAAACAACAGAGGAGATCAAGTGCCCTTGGATTAGATTTGAACGACCGCAATTGAATGTCCCTGTTGGACAGTCCGAATGTCACCCTCAAACTGGACGATTGGATCTTGATCCAACGGTTGGAAATGGATGGGGCTTATAACGAGGGTCTGGTCGGTTAGTTGATTCGACCGGACCAATTGACATCAAGCCCGAGTCTGACTCGGACTCCAGGAACAGTGCAACCAGATTTAGGGTTTTAAATATGAACTAAGACTTAGAAGATTTATTTGAGGTAGCAGAAAGACTCCAAAAATTCTGAAAATTTTACAGGAGCTTGCTAACTCGAAGATTGACCTTGTGTAAAATTTTCAGAGGTTTTCATGCAGTGAATTTCGCTCCAAAAATTCTACAAGGTCCTGATTTCAGGTTTGACTAAGAGTCAAACAGGTTTGACTGCCCTCCAAAATATTCAAACAATTTCTAAAAAATGTGAAATTTTTCAGAGGGGTCTCAAACCATATTAGGAACTTAGGAAAAATATTTCCAAAGCATGATCATGTCATTTGACATAAATGTTTTTGGAGGGCAAGATTTCGGATTTAAAAGACTTGTGACTTGTATTCCCATAATTTCTTGTACAAGAATTGTTTGGCAGAACGGAAATACATGATGCAAGAAAATTTTTTAATTTCTACTCATTTTCTTACATTTGAAACACAAATCCAAAATTGGATGTTACAGCACACCATGAAGACAAATGATCCCCGTGATATAAAGCTCGGCTAGCTTGTCCCCGGTGTAGGTGGTCTTGACAGGAATGAAATGGGCGGCTTTCGTCAGACGATCGACGATTACCCAAATGGAGTCGGACCCGGTTTGAGTCCTAGGAAGCCTTGTGATGAAGTCCATACTGACTTCCTCCCACTTCCACTTCGGAATAGGCAAAGGATGTAGAGTACCCGCTGGTCTTAAATGCGCAGTCTTGACTCTTTTGCATACGTCGCACTCGGCAACATACTGCGCGATCTGCTTCTTCCTTTGATTCCACCATAATCTCTTTTTCAAGTCTTGGTACATCTTGGTGCTTCCGGGGTGGACGTAGAATTGAGAGTTGCGAGCCTCCTTGAGAATTAACTCTCTCAAGTTGCGATCAAATGGCACCACCAAATGGTTCCTGAACCAAAGGGTGCCTTGTGCATCTTCGGTGAAGCATTTGGCTTCGCCTTACTTCAATTTCTCCCGGATTTGAGCTATTTCCAAATAGGTCTTCTAGGCTTCTTTAATCCGGTACTCAAGTGTGAAATTGACCCTAAGGGCAGCAAGAGACCCTTCTTCAATTATCTCCAGGTGCAGAAGTTGCATTGCAGCACACAAGCCTGCTGAAACGGGAGTTACCGATAAACAGTTGCATTGAGATTTTCTGCTCAAAGCATTAGTTACCACATTGGATTTTCCCGGATGATAATGGAGTCCCAAATCATAATCCTTGATCAACTCAAGCCATCTTCTTTGCCTCAAGTTCAGATCGGCTTGGGTGAAACAATATTTGAGACTCTTATGGTCGGTGTAGATCTCGCAACGATTACCGATGAGGTAATATCGCCAAATCTTCAGAGCATGAACTACTACTGTGAGTTCCAAGTCATGATTGGGATAATTCACCTCATGAAGTCTCAATTGCCTTGATGCATACGCCACAACTCGGCCCTCTTGGATAAGTACACAACCGATCCCATGGCGAGATGCACGCAGTAAATGTCAAAGCTCTTGTGAATGTCGGGCAGGATGAGTATTGGAGCTTTGGTCATACATTCTTTTAAGATCTGAAAACTTTCCTCACATTCTGCCGACCATTCAAACTTCTTTTCCTTCTTCAGAAGCCGGGTCATTGGCCACGCAATTTTGGAGAAGTTCTTGATGAACCTGCGATAATAACCCGCAAGTCTGAGAAAAGTGCGAATGTCAGTGATGTTCTTGGGTTGTTTCCAGTCAAGGACATCTTGCACTTTGCTTAGATCAACAGCGATACCGCCCTTGGATAAGACATGACCCAAGAAACTAACTTCATGAAGCTAAAACTCGCATTTGCTAAATTTGGCATAGAGTTGATGTTGACGAAGCTTTTCCAACACAAGCCTCAAGTGTTGCTCATGCTCTATATCAGACTTAGAGTAGATAAGGATGTCGTCGATAAACACAATGACAAACTGGTCCAAATACTCCATGAAAACCGAATTCATAAGGTTCAGGAAGTAGGTCGTTGCATTTGTCAAACCGAAGGACATGATAGTTTACTCGTACAGTCCGTAATGACTAGAGAATGCCGTCTTTGGAATGTCTTCAGTTCTAACCTTGATTTTATGATAGCCCAAACGCAAATCAATCTTGGAGAAGACTTGGGCTCCACTCAATTGATCGAACAAATCATCAATCTGCGGAAGCGGATACTTGTTCTTGACAGTGACTTCATTCAACGGACGGTAGTCAACACACATTTGCAAACTCTTGTCTTTTGTTTTGACAAAGATAGTCGGGCATCCCCAAGGTGAGGAGCTCGGCCAGATAAAGCCTTTTATCTTGAAGTTCTTTGAGTTGCTTTTTCAATTCTTCCAACTCATTAGGAGGCATCCGATATGGCCGTTTTGAAATTGGCGCAGTACCGGGTGCAAGCTCGATGACGAACTCAACATTGCGATCAGGGGGACATGTCTGGGAGTTCTTCGGGAAAGACGTCTTGATACTCATATACCACTGGTACCTTCTCCAATTCAAGGGAGGTACTAGCTTCCAAGGCATAGAGATGAGAACTTCCCACTAAAGATGCAAAAACGACTTAATCACCGTCTTCGCTTGTGACGGAAATAGACCGTTGAGCATAATTGATTTGCCCCTGGTTTTTTGACAGCCAATCCATCCCTAAAATCACATCAATTCCCACTGAAGTTATTACTATTAGGTTGGCCAAAAATTTAACCCCATGAATTTCCACTTTTACGTCTCGACAGACTAGATCGGTTTGGAAAACCGATCCCAGCGACTGGATTTGATAAGGTGGCTGAAATGTAAGCATCTCAAAATGATGTAAAGCAGCAAAAGACTTCTTGATGAATGAATGAGATGCTCCCAAATCAAATAAAATAGTAGCTGGAAAAGAATCGACAAAGAGAGTACCCAAAACGACGTCAGGTGCGTCGTTTGCCTCCTCGGCAGTAACGTGGTTCACTCGGCCACGTGCTGGAGCTTGAGGAGGAGTAGGTGCTGGTTTCGGAGGTGGTGAGGGTCTTGCTGGAGTTGGTGGTGTTGGATCTTGATAAGTCTGGGGCATCCCTCGCTGCCTAGCGAGGCACTAGTGCGCATAGTGGCCTTGGCAGCCACAATGGAAGCAAGTGACGTTGGGCTTGAATGTGCTGAAGTTTTGGGGGGGTTTGCCCCCATTAAACCACTGTGCCACTGGTAGAGATGGTCGGGGAGTTGTCATTGGAGGCCTTGGTGGCACTGAAACTTGAGAACAAGGTGCCTGGGGCGGTCTAGTGCGCTGCCGAGGGAAACTGCCGGTAGCTGAAAGTTGAGTGGCCCTCTTTCTCTTCCTCGACTCGTCCAAAGCTATACTCTTGTGTTCCACCACTAAGGCCTTGTTCACCACGTGCTGGAAGTTCCTGAAGTCATGCACAGCAAGGGCTAGCTGCATCTCCTCCGTCAAGCCGTTGATGAACCGACTCTGACGGCGAGCATCGGTGGAGACATCGTCAGGAGCATAGCGAGCTAGGAAGTTGAACTCATGGAGGTACTCAGTCACACTCTTCTTTACTTGTTTAAGGGCAAGGAAGTATTGCTGCTTGATCAACATTAACCCCTCAGGGATGTGAGCCTCACGAAAGGCCACTTGGAACTCATCCCAAGTGGGAACTTGTCCCTCGGGTTGCAAGGAGGAAAAATTATCCCACCATGCGCTTGCAGCGCCTTCAAGTTGGTAGCTGGCGAAAAGGACCCTCTCAATGCTAGTGCACTGAGCGATCACCAACTTCTTCTCTATGGTGCGGAGCCAGTCCTCCGCCTATATAGGGTTTTTAGTGCCAGAGAAAGTTGGAGGATTAGTTCGCTGAAAATTAGTGAGTCCTCCACGAAATCTTGGTGCAGGAGCTCCTCCAGCTGCGGCAGGAGCTAGGGCTGTGTTGCAAGCAATTGCTTCCAGAATCCAAGTCTGGTCCATCCTATTCCGCTCAATCTGAGCCAGGACCTCCACCATTGAAGGAGGTGGTGGCAGCACTTCCTCAGGCTGACTACCCTCTTGAGTCTGTGGCTGGGATGGAGATCCCGCACTAGGTTGAGCCCTGGAACGTGTGTTAGGTCCTGCCATCCTGTTGTGCCAAGGAAGGTTAGAAAAAGGACCAAAGTTGTGCTTGCAAAAGTGTAGATTAAAATCTGGACAGCAAGCACACAATTCTAAACTAAGCATGCATAATGGTATAAAATGCACAAAAACTTAGCACCAAATGGGCGTACAAAGGCACTAGGGCCAGTACAAGATCCATAAATTCAAATCATAGTTTTCCAGTGCAATTACATCCATAAGGGACCTTAGGCGAAATGGTAACTACCCGAAACCAAAAGTTCTTACAGTAAAATAGCAATAGTTTAATTCACTACTAACCTATTAAATAATTTAAGGGATACATGCTCGCTGGACACATGTCCAGACAGCGAGCACACTACTCTAACACCTAAATATTGTTCCAGTCGAAGTTCACCGAAAACTCATCAAGGAAGTGATATCCAGGGGATCCCGTGTCCTCGGGGTCCTCTGGATTGACAAGACGTAAAGGAGATCCTTGCTCTATCACGTGGCCTCCAGCAGGTTCCGGCCTATTGGTAGGAGCAAAACCCACCTACATACGGGCGTAGCGTCTCGTCCCATAGTTGGGTACTCGTCCTCTCACTTCAGGAAGACGGTACACCGGTGGTGCTGAAACATACGGGGAGATCTCGTTTGCGCCGTATACCACATGACGGTCAACGACCCCCGTGCTATACATGAGTTGTAGGTGCTCCTGGGCCACCACGAGACGTTGACGAGTCTTGTACAACTCATGCATAGTGCACCTATGGATTTGGTCCATGATATGAACCAATCTTGCTAATTGCCTAACTTGGGGATCTTCTCCAAATTGGATCCGAGCAAAGGTGTCCACCTCCGCACCACGCTCTCGCATAGGAAAATGGTCGTATGGCGGTTGGGACAACTCCCTCAAGTCATGATGAAGGTGGCTCATGGCCACACAAGCCACTTCCTGTAAAGCCATGGCCTCGGAAGTGCCACATGCCTGGAAACAATACCGAATGCTCCCCGAAACTTGTCTTGCGATGATGTTGATCACGGCCAGGTATTCCTCCATGTCTGGTCCTCTATCGTGGCGGTAGATGGAGTATTGGGGTTGATACATGAAGTTCACTTGCCACATCATATCTCGAAGGAGCGCCGGGTATCTGTCCACATCCTCAGCTTGAGTTTCTTTGACAAGATATTGACGATTCATCCAAAGGCAAGAACAGCAAGGTAAGTGATCTTTGCAAATTAAAACAAGAATAAAGTGAGAAAAGATACTAAGATGGATGAGGAATAAAACATATTCCTAACTTAATCTTTCTGAAATTAATTTAATAACTAGAAAATAAATTGACCAAGGACTTGCTAGACTTAACGCCCATGCTATCTCTAACCTACAATCAGTATGGCTCCGATACCAACGCTGTGGGGACCCCCGGGTTACTTCCGCAAGACCAAGGCATTACTGGTCTTATGGAGATAACTCTGGGTCTCCCATGAATGGATTCCAACTTAACTCCATCTAAGCGAGAGGCTTGATCGAAAACTAGAGCCTCGATAATCATGCACGCTGCTCCTCTTGAAAGTAAAATTAGAGAACTTACTTAAGTTTTACAAACCTTTTGAAAGTAAGTTTTCAAAATATTCTAGAGGCGACCAAGCTAGGGGTTTCTACGGTCAGTATGGCTCTGATACCAACTTTGTGAGGACCCGGAATATTTAACTAGTAACACTTAACCTCCAAGTGGTTCTGGCATTACTAATTAAACATTCTAAGCCTCGATGGACATATGCTTCCCAGAATTGCAGCATATGCACATCATCACAAAATTACACATCAATTCCATACACATACATCACTAAGTTCAACGACGATATACATAAAGTAAAGTTATTACAAAAGAGAGCCGACACTCCAAATAGAACAATATACAAGAATGACAGCGGAAGCAAAAGCGTCATAAGATGGCTAGAACAAAAGTCGACGGTTAGCCATACACCCACAAGGCAACCAACCGGCCGCTAAGCTAGTCGCCTGCATAGCTACCACAACACAGCTCACAAAAGTGAGGCCCTCGAGCTCACCTTCCTCCTCTGCAACAAAACAATTAAGCGTAGCAACTGAGTACAAAGATTGTCTTTGTACCCGCAAGACTGACGTGTGGAATAGCAGACCTATTCATAAACTACATGCAAGCTTATTTAGGTGGAGGTTGTATGTCTCATTTTGCATGAAGCCAACTTTATTTGCAATAGTGTAATACATTTTAAAAGCAAGTTTGCAAATCTGTTTTGTTATCAAAGTAAATGATAAGTAAAGATACATACAAGTAACCACCGGAAGCAACTATCCCAATAGCCACCACAACATAGCACGAATCCCGATTCGTACTCACCCATCAAGTTTTAATTTAAAAGGTTGTAGTCTAACTCTTGAAAGACCTTGCCAAGCGTGTCCATAACCTAGGACGAGGCTATTCGAATAGTTTTAACCCCGCAGGGTGTACCAATGTACCCACACTTGCACCGCCTTCAAGCCACAAGCACACTATCAAGGTATGCAGCACGCTAAGTCCTACGAGACATTTCCAATCTTGTGTATTAACTACGAGCCGCTCATATGGGTAGAAACCCATATGCTTACATTGCAAGCGAAAGACAACAAATCCCATCACGGTGAAGTCTTTCGGACACTACAATGCTCCCAACACCATCCCTCCCGCGACTCCTGCGACTGAGCCAATACACGCCAAAGTACTAAGTCAAGAGAGGTCCCATACCCTCTAATGTGGTTAGCACGCTAAAATGCTTGGTTTAGTGTAACAAGATGTTCGGTCCTTGTTGACCGGGCACCATTCGATCACACCCAAAAATCACACCATCATACCATTGTGCCCAAGTCTAAATCATTTTGTTTTCAGTTTTAGTTTTCATAAGTAGACATGGCACAAGGTGGAAATCATAATCCATAATAAGTTTTATAGATCAAGGTTATCGACAAGTCGATAACCGCCCACTTCTACGGAAACTAAGCATGGCTAAGCAATTAATTCGCAACTACTAAGTGACAAGAGCCCATCCATGAACTCTAAATCACAGCAAGTAACCTAGGCTCATGGTAGTAGAGGATAATCATTTGCTAAGGAAATGCATCTACTAGGCCAACTATTAACACAAAGTAGCAATGCATACATAGAAGTTGTAATCAACATAAATACTTAAAATACTGGGATTAACATGATCAAACTGCTTGCCTTCTTGCTATTGCTCAAACTGTTGTGGAGGATCGCTCTCGGGGTTACCGCAAATGTCGAACCCTAAGCGAAAGGCAAAAAGAACCAAGAACAACCAATAAGACGAGCCACACTTAAACAAACGAGCAAGCAAAAATTATCCAAATGCGACGAAATTTATACATAAGGTAGAATACGAATATACCAAGACATAGAAACTAGAAAAACCTAATTTGGATTTGTGGTGCAAAAGATATTACCTAAAAACCCATTTTCGGCCATAATTAGGTAATCAGAGCAAAAATATTTTCTAGAGGTTTTCGGACTTGAAAATTTTATGATGTGTGGCTACCGACATTTTAAGGCTAATACAAGTGGTTTCATCTTAATTGGAGTTGAAGTGATTTAGTTATGACTTTTCTAAGTTGCAAAACTAGCATAATGCACTTTCCAGAAATATAAACATGTGCAAAACCTATTTCACATTATAGTATGATAACAGAGGGATTTCTAGCATCAAATTTCTATTTTTAGGATTTACTGGAATTATCGTGTCTATTACATCATTAAATGAATTTTTAATTGCTACTAATAAGGTTAAATCTATTAACATATTTTTAAGTGTGATTTAGGCCTACCACCATTTTTAGATTAAAGTTTAGTTAATAACAAATTTATCAAAGTTAAAATCATTCACTTAGCGTATATACGTAAAAGATATGCATTTTCCAAGTTTTAATACAATTGAATATATAAAAATAGAGAAAACAAGCTATTAAAGATTACGAATTTTCTAGTATGTACATAGCTAAAAGCATTTTTATATTAAACTTTAGTGAAATACAAATTTATCAGCGATTGGTTTCATGTAAAAGGATTTATCTTGAATTAGTTATGAACCTCTAAAGTTTCGATACAATTTTCGCTGATAAATAAATACTTACGTAAATAAAATCAACCCAACCGAAAATAACGCGTGGACGCCGTGGGCCGTTGATGCAATATCCAACGAGCCACACGACGGAGAACGGCGCACGCGCGCGTGATTCATAACAGAGCCCACCGTTGGATCAAGATCCAACGGCTCCGAGGAAGGATGCAACCGACGGTGCGGTTGCCTCAACGATCCACGACCGCAGATCTAAGGATGAACGGCTCCGATCACGCCTCCAGTCGGAAGGTCCGATTGCACACACGAGCAGGGCCGCAGATCAAGTAATGGACGGCCAAGAATGATGAGGGGAACCGGAGGGTCCGAACCCATACAAAATCTAGGCCGCAGATCGCCAAATGGATGGTGGTCCAAGATCGGCGCAATCGAGGCCGACACGTGGGCCGCATGTCGCTGATCGAGAGTCACACATGCGAGATTTAACATACGTGCACAGTGCACGCGGACCCACCTGGCAGCGACTTAAAGGAGGTTTTTAGGACAGCTAATTAATCACTAATGACCAATGATTAGTGATGATTAGCAATTAATGTGTCCTAAAGATTTTGAACAGAGGTGATTTAGGGACAAAGGGCCCACACGTCATTGGCCCAAAAAAGGTAATTTCGGACACATTTATTGCTAACAATGATTAGCAATAAATAAACCCAAAATCAGCCCTAATGACTTTTGGTTTTCGGCGCTAAGCTAATGGGCCCACCTGGCAGTGGCACAGGGGATATCCCCGACAGCTAATAAATGCCGACACTTAATTAACCTAAGATTAACATTAATGATGCCTAAACGCACAGATAACACTAGCGGGGGATTTAAGGGGGCTGGACCCACATGTCAGTGAGACATTAGGCCAGATTAAGACACACTCATGACATCCAATGATTAACAATGATTAGGCAATTACTATGCTCTAATAATCTGACGAAAATGGGAGCTTCTCAACTCACAAAACCCGAGTGGTTTTCACGGCTTGTCGCCGACGACTCCGGTCGCGGCGGCGCCCACAAACTATCAAAATGGGTTCGCAATAGTGTTGCGGACCCAACAGTGATGACCTCGCCGGCGGTGGAGGTCTGGAACGCCGGCGAGCCGGAAAACAAAGAAAGAGGCCGACACGGCAAAACATGAAAATAGCAAGATGCTCCGCTGCGGTCCAAGGAAGCGAGTGCCATGACTTCTAGGGACTACATAGAAGCTACCTTAACCGAGAGGAGCTCCAAATATGGCCGGGGAAGACTTGAACACGATGAAGTCCACCGGAGCCGAAGGAGATGAAGTGGAAGATGAGGTTCTGAGCAAAGTGAGTGGAACCAAATCATCACCACAGCTTCATTATAGCTCAAAGAGGCTCCAAAAGCAAATAATTGCAAAAAAAACCACTTACCTGAGTGGAGAAGAAAGGGGTGAAACCAATCGAAAATCTCCAAACTTAAAATTGAGTGACTCCTGCGAATGCAACCCAAAATCAAGTTAGGGGAAATATAAAGGAGGTTGAGGAGTTCAAGACGGTGCAAGAAAGGTTGAAGATGAACCACTGGACACCAAGGCCGCCATTGGAGCCCTCGGGTCAACAATGGTGGATTGAAGGTTTGAGATGGTTTTGAGCTCAAACACAGAGAGGAGCTAGGTGTGGTGTAAAAGAACACCAGGAGGACCTAGAGGGGCAATATATAGGGAAGGGATTAGGGTTTCGAGCAAGAACCCGAGTCCATGGTGGGCTCGGTTCATGCTACGGTCATGGACCAAGAAATGACAGGAGCAAGTGAGCACGGTGACAATGGAGGAGAAAGCCTGGTGCGCATTAAATGCCCCGCAGAGAGACGTTGACGAAAGCAAACTTGAGGTGACACATCAAAGCCGCCCCGCGCTCTCTCTCTTTCTGCCATTGTCGCCTGCGCGCTCGGAGGGACAGAGGAGGGAGAAGAACATAGGAAGCAACCACGACCGTTGGATTTTAGATGGACGGCTGCGATTTAAAAGAGCCCGCCGGAGAGTCCGATTGCTTACGGAAATCTGGACGGTTGGATTGAGATCCAACGGTCCCAATTGGTTAATGCAACCGGAGGGTCCGAATGCGCACACGAACATGGGCCGAGCGATTTGAATCCAACGGCTGATATCGCACGCACGTTTTAAGATGCGGCTCGGTGCAACTAGGTGGTTCAACCGAGTCAAGTGGCTCGGACTCGAGCCCGACTCGAACCCAAGGAACAGTGAATCAGCTTTAGGTTTTAAATTAAAGCTGAGACTTTTGGGGATTTATTAGAGGTAGCAAAATAGCTCCAAAAATTCTGAAATTTTTACAGGAGCTTGCTGATTTAGACGTTGACCTTGTGTAAAATTTTCAGAGGTTTTTATGCATTGTATTTTTTTCTCCAAAAATTCTACAAGGTAGTGGTTTTAGGTTTGACTGAGAGTCAAACAGGTTTGACTGCCCTCTAAAATATTCAAACAATTTCTGAAAAATTGTGAAATTTTTCAGAGGGGTCACATACCATCCCAAGAACTTAGGAAAAATATCTCCAGAGAATGATCAAAAGGTTTGACAAGATTGTTTTTGAAGGAACAAGATTTGGATCAAAAGACTTGTGACTTTGCATTTCCATAAGTCTTGTACAATACTTGTCCAATACAAACAGGAAACACATGATGTAAGAAAAAGTTTTAATTTCTACTCATTTTCTTACATTTGAAACACAAGCCCAAAATTGGGATGTTACAACTCTCCCCCCCTTACAAGAATCTCGACCGAGATTCCGTTCACTCGGAGAAGAATGAAGGAAAATCGCACGAAGGCGATCTTCGCTCCCAAGTTGCCTCATCTTGAGAATGGTTTGACCACTGAACCTTAAGGAACTTGATGACACGGTTCCTTGTTCTCCGCTCGATTCCTCAAGAATGCGAACAGACGCCATGAGGTCAAATTCTCCCGCACATCGAGTTTCAACGGAGTTTCTCATCGGGACACGGAGGCACTTTTTGGTGTGAAACATGGAACACATCATGCACACCTCAAGTGCGGTGGTAGCTCCAATCAGTATGCAATCGCCCAACTCTCTCGATGATACGGTATGGCCCAACATATCGAGGGCCAACTTGCCCTTGATGCCAAAACGCGATGGCCCTTCAAGGGTGAGACTTTGAGATACACAAAGTCATTGGGCTCAAAGCTCAACTCACGGCGACGACGATCCGCATAGCTCTTTTGTCCGGATGGGCCGCGCGCAGATGCTCGCGATCAATCGAACTTGACTTTCGCCTCATTGATCGAATCGGGCGAAAAGCGCCGCCACCGCCTCTCGACCAGTTCAATGTGGTTCGCATCTTCTCCCATACAAAGCCTCAAATGGTGCCATGCCAAGATCGCTGAAAGTCGTTGTTGTAGGAGAACTCCGCAAATGGTAGGCACTTCTCCCACTTCTTCCCATAGGAAAGAACACAAGCACGAGCATATCTTCCAACACTTGGTTGACTCGCTCCGTCGCCATCATCCGAGGATGAAAGGTCTTTGAAATGAAGGCGGGTCCCCATAGCCTCTGCGGACTATGCCAAAATCGCGAGGTGAAAAGTGCACCACGATCAGAAATAATCGTCTTTGGTACACCGTGAAGACTCACAATCCTCGAGACATAAAGTTCGGCCAAAGGCCCCACACGAAGCTGAGTCTTGACAGGAAGAAAATGTGCCACTTTAGTCAACCTGTCGATCACGACCCAAATAGCATCATTCTCTTTGGACGAAAGGGCAATCCGGTGATGAAGTCCATGCCAACGGAATCCCACTTCCACTCGCACCGGCAAAGGTCAAGAAGACCGCTATACGGCGATGCTCGGCCTTCACACGACAAAGACACGCCGCACTCGACAACGAACCCGCAATCTCGCGCTTCATTCGGGTCCACCAGAATCTCTAACGAAGGTCCTGATACATCTTGGTAGCCCCGGGGTGAATAGACAAAGGAGAATCATGGGCTTCGCGGAGAATCAAATTCCGCAATTCCATGACCTTAGGAACCACAAGACGCCGCCCAAACCACACAACGCCATGCTCGCCCCTCGAAAAGCACTTGGCTATCCCATCCTTGATGTTACGCTTGATTTGGCTCACACCAACATCCGCTCTGCGCGCCTTGATTTGGTCCACCAAGGTTGGTTGCACAACCAATGTAGCAAGAGAACCGTGCTCGATCAAACCCAAATTGAGGCTGGAATTACGAAATGAGGATAGGCCGCTGCTCTTGGAGCATCAACATACTGCAATACACCTTCCGACTGAGTGCATCTGCCACAACGTTGGCCTTGCCGGATGGTACCGAATACCCATGTCATAATCCTTGATCAATTCCAACCATCTTCTTTGCACGAGGTTCAGATCCGTTGGGTGAACAAGTACTTCAAGCTCTTGTGGTCGAATACACCTCACAACGGTTACCAATCGATAATGCCGCCAAATCTTGAGTGCATGGACCACAACGACCAACTCCAAGTCATGAGTAGGATAGTTGAGTTCATGAGGCCTCAACCGCCGCGATGCATAGGCCACAACCTTGCCCTCCGCATAAGGACACAACCAAGACCACGACGAGAAGCATCACAATAGATATCAAAACCCTTGTGAATATCGGGAGAACAAGCACTGGGCTGAGGTCAACCGCTTCTTGAGTTCTGAAAACTCACATCACAAGCAATGACCACTCAAATTTCTTGTCTTTCTTAAGCAATTCGGTCATAGGCTTCGCAATCTTGGAGAAATTCTCGATAAAACGGCGACAGTAACCAGCCAAACCAAGAAAACTCCGCACATCGGTGACCGACTTTGGCTGACCCCAAGATAGCACATCACTGACCTTGCTAGGATCCACAGCCACACCTCCTGCTGAAAGAACATGGCCCAAGAATGCCACTTCCTTCAACCAGAACTCGCACTTGCTGAATTTGGCATACAGCTGGTGCTCACGCAGCTTGCCCAACACAAGCTTAAGATGCTCAGCATGCTCTTCTTCACTCTTGGAGTAGATAAGGATATCATCGATGAACACCACCACAAACCTATCCAAATACTCCATGAATACCGAGTTCATAAGATTCATGAATAAAGCAGGAGCATTAGTCAAACCAAAGGACATGACGATGTACTCGTAAAGGCCATAACGAGTAGCAAAGGCCGTCTTAGGAATATCCTCGGCCCTGATCCTGACTTGATGATAGCCCAGCCTCAAGTCAATCTTGGAGAAGACTCGTGCTCCGGTCAACTGATCGAAAAGATCATCAATACGGGGCAAAGGATACTTGTTCTTTACCGTCACCTCATTAAGCGGACGATAATCAACACTTATGCGCAAGGTCTTGTCCTTCTTCTTCACAAAGATAACTGGACAACCCCAAGGAGATGAGCTAGGACGGATAAAACCCTTCTCTTGCAGCTCACTCAGTTGCTTCTTCAGCTCCTCCAACTCATTAGGAGGCATGCGATACGGCCTCTTAGAAATAGGGGCGGTACCGGGCAGCAACTCGATCACAAACTCCAGATCTCGAACCGGAGGCATCCCGGGCAAATCTTCAGGAAAGACATCCGCGAAGTCACACACCGTGGGGACATCGTGAATCTCCAATGCTGGCTTTGCTTCAAGGGCAAAAAGGTGGGGTTCGCAATCGCGCGAAACCCAACCTGTTCACCAAGGATCGTGAGGTAGACAATCTTCCCGCACAATCGATTTGCCCCAAGTGTTGGGACAACCAATCCATGCCAAGAATCACATCCAAGCGCGCCGAGTCGAGCAGGATAAGATCCGCCAAGAATCCCACTCCTTCAATGTGGATAGGAACGCCGCGGCATACTCGGTCAGCTCTCATCTCCGAACCCGGAGAGCGAATGAGCAGTGGAACCCTCAAAGGAACACAGTGAAGTCCACAATCAACAGCAAAAGACCTCGAAATAAAAGAATGCGAAGCTCCGAGTCAAATAAATCGTAGCAGACGCAAATTTACAAGGAGCGCACCCAACACCACGCCGGGCGCCTCTGTGCCTCCTCACCAAGATATGGTTGACTCGGCCGCTCCCAAGCCCGGGTCTTCGTCGGGTGGGTGACCACTCCCGCCGCGTCCTCCATTAGGACGAGGGCGCTCATCTTCTTAGGACAACTACTCGCGTAGTGGCCCTTGTTGTGGCGAGAAGCGGTGACGTCGGCGCGGGTTGCGGGAACACCGCCGCTGGTCGCAGCGCACGTGGATCGAGTCACGATCTGCGGAGGACGTGGAGCGGGTGCCGAAGGCCTCGACGGTGGTGAAGCCAAGGAACGGGCCACCGGTGCAGGTCCAACACGGGGACGAACGAGGCCGGCCTGTGCAGACCGCTGGGCCTCCCACTTGCGCTTGCGGGACTCGCCCAGCGCTCTCGCCTTGTGCTCGGCGATGATGGCCTTGTCCACCAAGGTGCGGAAGTCGGGAAGTCCACACAGAGAGCTTGTCCTGAAGCTCCTCGCACAAGCCCTCCACGAACTTCTCTCGCTGGCCTCATCGGTGGCCACCTCGGCAGAGCGCACCTCGCGAGATGGTTGAACTCATGGAGGTACTCGATCACGCATTTGCGCCTGCTTGAGCGCAAGGAACTCCTTCTTCTTCACTTCATCAGCCGGGGACATGGGCCCGACGGAAAATCGACCGAACTCCTCCCACGAAACCACGTGTCCCGCGGGTCGCATGGCGAGGAAATTCTCCCACCATGAGAGTGTCGCACCCTCCACCGATGGGATGCGAAAAGTGCCCGCTCTCGCTCCGCATCGAGCAACGCCGAGCTTCCGCCAACCGACGCAGCCGATCGTCTGCGCCCAAGGGGTCCTCGGGACGGAGAAGGTGGGAGGCTGCGTGCGAAGGAACTCCGCAAGTCCCCCACGAGACTGGTGACCACCTCCAGATCCAGAGGCACCAGAGGGAGTGGAGGTGTTCCTGGCGATAACCTCCAACACCCTGCGGTCCTCCGAACGATTGCGTTCGATTTGCATGAGGACTTCCGCCATGGTCGGAGGAGGGGGAAGCTCCTCATCGGGACTACCTGGCTGATTTCGACCACTACGGGTCCCGCCAGCCATCCTGTTTCACTAAGACAAGTTAGATACAGTTCAAGACCCAAGAGCACAGAAACCCAAACTTAGTTAAAATGACCACAAAATAGCCACAAGAGAACCTGAGACCACAAGTCACCGAATCAAATTTCCGAAACGACCAACCCGTATGGAAGAACGAGCAATCGTTTGCGAAGACCCAAAATTTCAGCACTAATTTCTAGCTCAAAACAGTCCAAAAATCAAGGTATAACCACCTAATAGAGTATAGGCATTTAGCTAATTTCATATCACTTCTTACCCTTACATTCCCACAAGTTTTAGTTGAATTAACCTCTCATTTCCTACCTTATTTACTAACCACTAGCTAGCTGTCCAGATTCCTTTCTCCAAGCTCTCACGTTTCTCCCAAAACCAAGTTAATCGATAGAGGCTAATTTTTGAAAGGAAGAGAGGAACAACGTTTTCAAACTTAAGTGAGAGTAAGGTGAGATGAGCAAGCTAAGACAGGTAAGGAGTAAAATTAGAGAACTTACTTAAGTTTTACAAACCTTTTGAAAGTAAGTTTTCAAAATATTCTAGAGGCGACCAAGCTAGGGGTTTCTACGGTCAGTATGGCTCTGATACCAACTTTGTGAGGACCCGGAATATTTAACTAGTAACACTTAACCTCCAAGTGGATCTGGCATTACTAATTAAACATTCTAAGCCTCGATGGACATATGCTTCCCAGAATTGCAGCATATGCACATCATCACAAAATTACACATCAATTCCATACACATACATCACTAAGTTCAACGACGACATACATAAAGTAAAGTTATTACAAAAGAGAGCCGACCAGCCAAATAGAACAATATACAAGAATGACGGCGGAAGCAAAAGCGCCATAAGATGGCTAGAACAAAAGTCGACCGGTTAGCCATACACCCACAAGGCAACCGACCGGGCCGCCAAGCTAGTCGCCCCGCAAGCTACCACAACACAGCTCACAAAAGTGAGGCCCCTCAGGCTCACCTTCCTCCTCTGCAACAAAACAATTAAGCGTAGCAACTGAGTACAAAGATTGTCTTTGTACCCGCAAGCCTGACGTGTGGAATAGCAGACCTATTCATAAACTACATGCAAGCTTATTTAGGTGGAGGTTGTATGTCTCATTTTGCATGAAGCCAACTTTATTTGCAATAGTGTAATACATTTTAAAAGCAAGTTTGCAAATCTGTTTTGTTATCAAAGTAACAGTAAGTAAAGATACATACAAGTAACCACAGGAAGCGACTATCCCAATAGCCACCACAACATAGCACGAATCCCGATTCGTACTCACCCATCAAGTTTTATTTTAAAAGGTTGTAGTCTAACTCTTGAAAGACCTTGCCAAGCGTGTCCATAACCTAGACGAGGCTATTCGAATAGTTTTAACCTCGCAGGGTGTACCAATGTACCCACACTTGCATCGCCTTCAAACCACAAGCACACTATCAAGGTATGCGGCACACGCTAAGTCCTACGAGACATTTCCAATCTTGTGTATTAACTACGAGCCGCTCATATGGGTAGAAACCCATATGCTTACATTGCAAGCCGAAGACAACAAATCCCATCACGGTGAAGTCTTTGGACACTACAATGCTCCCAACACCATCCTCCCGCGACTCCTACGACTCTTAGCCAATACACGCCAAAGTACTAAGTCAAGAGAGGTCCCATACCCTCTAATGTGGTTAGCACGCTAAAATGCTTGGTTTAGTGTAACAAGATGTTCGGTCCTTGTTGACCCGGGCACCATTCCAGCCACACCCAAAAATCACACCATCATACCATTGTGCCCAAGTCTAAATCATTTTGTTTTCAGCTTTAGTTTTCATAAGTAGACATGGCACAAGGTGGAAATCATAATCCATAATAAGTTTTATAGATCAAGGTTATCGACAAGTCGATAACCGCCCACTTCTACCGGAAACTAAGCATGGCTAAGCAATTAATTCGCAACTACTAAGTGACAAGAGCCCATCCATGAACTCTAAATCACAGCAAGTAACCTAGGCTCATGGTAGTAGAGGATAATCATTTGCTAAGGAAATGCATCTACTAGGCCAACTATTAACACAAAGTAGCAATGCATACATAGAAGTTGTAATCAACATAAAATACTTAAAATACTGGGATTAACATGATCAAACTGCTTGCCTTCTTGCTATTGCTCAAACTGTTGTGGAGGATCGCTCTCGGGGTTACCGCAAATGTCGAACCCTAAGCGAAAGGCAAAAAGAACCAAGAACAACCAATAAGACGAGCCACACTTAAACAAACGAGCAAGCAAAAATTATCCAAATGCGACGAAATTTATACATAAGGTAGAATACGAATATACCAAGACATAGAAACTAGAAAACCTAATTTGGATTTGTGGTGCAAAAGATATTACCTAAAAACCCATTTTCTACCATAATTAGGTATCAGAGCAAAAATATTTTCTAGAGGTTTTCTGGACTTGAAAATTTTATGATAGGTGGCTACTGACATTTTAAGGCTAATACAAGTGGTTTCATCTTAATTGGAGTTGAAGTGATTTAGTTATGACTTTTCTAAGTTGCAAAACTAGCATAATGCACTTTCCAGAAATATAAACATGTGCAAAACCTATTTCACATTATAGTATGATAACAGAGGGATTTCCTAGCATCAAATTTCTATTTTTAGGATTTACAGGGAATTACTGGTGTCTATTACATCATTAAATGAATTTTTAATTGCTACTAATAAGGTTAAATCTATTAACATATTTTTCTGGTGCTGATTTAGGCCTACCACCATTTTTAGATTAAAGTTTAGTTAATAAAAAATTTATCAAAGTTAAAATCATTCACTTAGCAGATATACAGAAAAAGATATGCATTTTCCAAGTTTTAATACAATTCTGGAATATATAAAAATAGCAGAAAACAAGCTATTAAAGATTACAGAATTTTCTAGTACAGAAGCATAGCTAAAAGCATTTTTATATTAAACTTTAGTGAAATACAAATTTATTGCAGTTGGTTTCATGTAAAAAGGATTTATCTTGAATTAGTTATGAACCTCTAAAGTTTCGATACAATTTTCAGTTGATAAATAAATACTTACAGAAATAAAATCAACCCAACCGAAAATAAACGACGTGGACGCTCGTGGGCCGTTGATGCAATATCCAACGAGCCACACGCACGGAGAACAGCGCACGAGCGCGATTCATAACAGGAGCCCACCGTTGGATCAAGATCCAACGGCTCCCGAGGAAGGATGCAACCGGACGGTGCGGTTGCCTCAACGATCCACGACCGCAGATCTAAGGATGAACGGCTCCGATCACGCCTCCAGTCGGAAGGTCTGATTGCACACACGAGCAGGGCCGCAGATCAAGTAATGGACGGCCAAGAATGATGAGGGGAACCGGAGGGTCCGAACCCATACAAAATCTAGGCCGCAGATCGCCAAATGGACTGTGGTCCAAGATCGAAGTGCAATCAGGAGTGCTGACACGTGGGGCCGCATGTCAGTGACTGAGAGTCACACATGCGAGATTTAACACACGTGCACAGTGCACGCGGACCCACCTGGCAGCGACTTAAAGGAGGTTTTTAGGACAGCTAATTAATCACTAATGACCAATGATTAGTGATGATTAGCAATTAATGTGTCCTAAAGATTTTGAACAGAGGTGATTTAGGGACAAAGGGCCCACACGTCAGTGGCCCAAAAAGGTAATTTCGGACACATTTATTGCTAACAATGATTAGCAATAAATAAACCCAAAATCAGCCCTAATTTCTTCTGGTTTTCGGCGCTAAGCTAATGGGCCCACCTGGCAGTGGCACAGGGGATATCCCCGACAGCTAATAAATGCCGACACTTAATTAACCTAAGATTAACATTAATGATGCCTAAACGCACAGATAACGCTAGCGGGGGATTTAAGGGGGCTGGACCCACATGTTAGTGAGACATTAGGCCAGATTAAGACACACTCATGACATCCAATGATTAACAATGATTAGGCAATTACTATGCTCTAATAATCTGACGAAAATGGGAGCTTCTCAACTGACAAAACCCGAGTGGTTTTCACGGCTTGTCGCCGACGACTCGCGGCGGCGCCCATAAACTATCAAAATGGGTTCGCAATAGTGTTGCGGACCCAGCGATGATGACCTCGCCGGCGGTGGAGGTTCAGAACGCCATGAGCCGGAAAACAAAGAAAGAGGCCGACACGACAAAACATGAAAATAGCAAGATGCTCATTGCGGTCCAAGGAAGCGAGTGCCATGACTTCTAGGGACTACATAGAAGCTACCTTAACCGAGAGGAGCTCCAAATATGGCCGGGGAAGACTTGAACACGATGAAGTCCACCGGAGCCGAAGGAGATGAAGTGGAAGATGAGGTTCTGAGCAAAGTGAGTGGAACCAAATCATCACCACAGCTTCATTATAGCTCAAAGAGGCTCCAAAAGCAAATAATTGCAAAAAAAACCACTTACCGGAGCTGGAGAAGAAAGGGGGTGAAACCAACCGAAAATCTCCAAACTTAAAATTGAGTGACTCCTGCGAATGCAACCCATAATCAAGTTAGGGGAAATATAAAGGAGGTTGAGGAGTTCAAGAGGGTGCAAGAAAGGTTGAAGATGAACCACTGGACACCAAGGCCGCCATTGGAGCCCTCGGGTCAACAATGGTGGATTGAAGGTTTGAGATGGTTTTGAGCTCAAACATAGAGAGGAGCTAGGTGTGGTGTAAAAGAACACCAGGAGGACCTAGAGGGGAAATATATAGGGAAGGGATTAGGGTTTCGAGCAAGAACCCGAGTCCATGGTGGGCTCGGTTCATGCTACGGTCATGGACCAAGAAATGACGGGAGCAAGTGAGCACGGTGACAATGGAGGAGAAAGCCTGGTGCGCATTAAATGCCCCGCAGAGACGTTGACGAAGCAAACTTGAGGTGACACATCAAAGCCGCCCGCGCTCTCTCTTTTCGCCATTGTCGCTCGCTTCGGAGGGACAGAGGAGGAGAAGAACAGAGGAAGCAACCACGACCGTTGGATTTTAGATGGACGGCTGCGATTTAAAGAGCTCGCCGGACGGTCCGATTGCTACGGAAATGCGGGACGGTTGGATTGAGATCCAACGGTACCAATTGGTTAATGCAACCGGAGGGTCCGAATGCGCACACGAACGTGGGCGGCGATTGAATCCAACGGCTGATATCGCACGCACGCTTTAAGATGCGCTCGGTGCAACTAGGTGGTTCAACCGAGTCAAGTGGCTCGGACTCGAGCCCGACTCGAACCCAAGGAACTGTGAATCGCTTTAGGTTTTAAATTAAAGCTGAGACTTTTGGGGATTTATTAGAGGTAGCAAAATAGCTCCAAAAATTCTGAAATTTTTACAGGAGCTTGCTGATTTAGACGTTGACCTTGTGTAAAATTTTCAGAGGTTTTTATGCATTGTATTTTTTTCTCCAAAAATTCTACAAGGTAGTGGTTTTAGGTTTGACTGAGAGTCAAACAGGTTTGACTGCCCTCTAAAATATTCAAACAATTTCTGAAAAATTGTGAAATTTTTCAGAGGGGTCACATACCATCCCAAGAACTTAGGAAAAATATCTCCAGAGAATGATCAAAAGGTTTGACAAGATTGTTTTTGAAGGAACAAGATTTGGATCAAAAGACTTGTGACTTTGCATTTCCATAAGTCTTGTACAATACTTGTCCAATACAAACAGGAAACACATGATGTAAGAAAAAGTTTTAATTTCTACTCATTTTCTTACATTTGAAACACAAGCCCAAAATTGGGATGTTACAGACCGGCCAAATTCAAATAAGATCATAAAGTAGCAGTGGAAGCAAGTAAATAAAGCAAAAGACCAGCATGGTATGCCCATAACCCATCGGCAACTGACTGGGAGTTAAATGATAGCACTACTCATCAGTGTCACCTAAATCGACACTGACAAGCTAATCGGGCTCGATATCTTCCTCACCTATAAGCCAGTAGACAAACTGGCTGAGTACAAAGGTACTCGCAAGTCTTATACAAATAAAAATTTGTTACATTGTTGGTTCAAACACATATCACGAAATTGTAAAGCTATTGCATAATATTAAACAAAGCGTAAATATACCTTACGACTTTTGACTTGCAGAAAGGTCGGATGGCCAAATAACTTTTAGAGAACAGGAGCGGAAGCAACAACAAAGTGTAGGCGTGGAACCCTCACGATATGCCCACCAGCAATCGACTGTGGGCTCGCGACCTAGTTCTTAGCCTTCTTGATCTTCAGTCTTGTCCAATGCTCATCATTGTCCCTGTAGTGTTACTAACTAAAAAGAATGTAAAAAACGAGCATGAGTACACAACTGTACTCGCGAGACAACACACAATGCAATTATTTTTATATATGCAAGGCTAGTCAAGGGTGGCTCATGTTTCTTTTATTTGCACAAAGCAATATTTCAATTCAATTACAATGTAGTAGATTCAAATGGCAAGTGAGCAAACATTTTCAATACTTATAAATAACAGTGAGTAATAACATTAGACAACAACTAACAATGACAGGTGGCTGCCCCCGCAGCACACAACAATAGCATGAGAAACCCTTCTCAATACCACCCATCAAGTTTTAAGTTTAAATTCCAAAATGTTGAGTCTAACTCTCGAAAAGCTTACCCAAGCGTGTCCATAACCTAGGACGAGGCTATTCGAATAGTTTTAACCCTGCAGGGGTGTACCAATGTACCCACACTTCAGACCGCCTTTAAGCCACAATAAGCACACTTCCGAAGGTATGCCGGCACAGCTAAGTCCTACGAGATATTTTCAATATTGTGTATTAACTACGAGCTGCTCGTATGGCCAGAAAACCATACGCTTACATTGTAAAGCCAAAAAGACAACTACCCACTCAGGGTAAAGCTTTTCGGACAACTACAATGCTCCCAACACCATCCCTCCTACAACCGCCTGCGACTCGGAGCCAATACACGCCAAAGTACTAAGTCAAGAGAGGTTCCATACCCTCTAGTGTGGTTAGCACGCACAAAATGCCTGGATAACAGGTACTCACAAGATGTTCGGTCCTTAATTGACCCGGGAACCATTCCAGTCGCACCCAAAAACACACCATCTTACCATTGTGCCCAAGTCGAAATCATTTTGTTTTCAGTTTTTAGTTTTCACAAGTAATCATAGCACAAGGCTAATTCATTAATATCATAATAAGTTTGTGTGATCAAGGTTATCGATAAGTCGATAACCGCCCAATCTACCGGAAGCTAAGCATTGCTAAGCATGACAACGAATAAATATAATTAGACCATATAACATCCACCGGGCTCTAATTCACCAGTGGGATTATTAACTTAAGCTAGTGGCAGGGGATGAACAATTTTAGGGAATTCATTCAGTAGGTTTAGCTACCTCTAATCGCTAAAATACTTGACAAATAAAGCATGCATACATACAGTTGCAAACAAAATAATAGTTTTGAAAATAATAGGATCAATATGATCAAAGTGTTGACTCATCTTGCTCAAAGTTCTGATAATCATCTTGTTCGATAGCTGGACCATCTTGATCTTGTTGGGATTGTGTCCCATTACAACTTCAGAGTCTAAGTACGCAGATTACGATTAAATCCAAGAGCATCTAAAAATTAACCAAATGAAATCCAATGAATCCAAATACATTCAAACGAAACGAAACACTTCAAACAGAACTAAATATACTTAATGATATCTTAAAAGAAGGGAGTGCTTCAGATGAGATCAATACTTACTCATCCGGAGCTGATGAAGGAAATACTACAGACAAAGTATAACCAAGGAGTTGATGAAAGAAGTAATGCAGACGGAAGTAGATAATTCTAAGAGGGAGGGAGAGAATGTCCACAGGAACATTCCTCACTGATTACCTAGATGGGAGAGATTACCCGGTTAGGTAATACTCTCAGATCTATTTTCGGATCACAAAGGGTTCTACTACTGAGAACGTATGACGACGGACGATACCTAGAGCTTAGGTGATGTTGTTTTCCTTAACAGGCCACCTAATACTCACAAGCACTCTCTCTCCAGGCATTCTATGTATACATCCACGATGATCATACAGTCAAAATCAATCCTCTTATATGTTCTCCTCTTAGATTACTTAGTTTCACTAAACCTTTTCTTTGACTAGATGATAGTTTACTAATCGAGTACTTACAAATTAACTGATTTAATCATGCTTCTACTAACCAACTTAATGGAATGAGCCCTACTGCCATTCATACACACAGAGAGCTAAAGAGACTACAAAGGAGTCTCCGGTCATAAGAGAAACAGACAAAAGGGAGTCCACTGAATGTTACTACATGTAACACAATTTGTCATTTCATCATCTTCTATCTGAAGATCTATTAGCTAAGTAGCATACTACCACATTTTAAATAGCTAACTACTCTATGTAGCCCTCACTGCTATAAGTTCATTTAGACCTACAAATTTGCTATTGGAACACTGACTAGCTAATTAGCCAACTACTAGATGCTAATCAGTTTTTTTAACCAAATTTGGGCCTTACTGACACTCAACTCTTAACACTCCTAAGCACCACTCAACTAATATGTGAATGCTAACTAATTTTTCAGCATGTTGTTACCTTATGGCCTTACTACTCTGTAAACTATTAACTTGCTATTACTGACTAACTTTTAAATTTCTAAACCAATCACTAATTGATGTAATCGAGGTATAAGTGTATGCTAGCAGTAATTCTCACAAATCCGATTCATCCACTAATCTGAACCTCTAAGCCATCATCACAGCACTCTTAGCTACACGAATCAATGACATTTTCTAACTACTCGTAATAGCAAATCCAAAAGCCTACTGACAAATCTAATTATATTTCAGATTACCTTCTGTTCATACAACCTGACAAATGAATCCTGCTGTAAGCCTCTTATTCATAACACATCAATATAATCATTTACAATATTGAACAATTCACTACTAACCTAAATCTAGAATTCTACTGTCATCCTTGTTAGAAAAACTAAGACTCTGAACTTTCTGAAATTCAGTCACATCTGAAATCTTAATGACTCTGAACATATAACTTATACTGACTAGCTAGCAATTCCCCTTACCATCTTTGCTCATAGTCCCTAAGCACCTTAATCTAATGAGGATCACTGACAGCTACCAAAGGAGCTACAGAAGGGCCACTACTACTACACAAATACACAGAGGGAGGAGCCGAGGAGAACAGAGGAGCCAAAGGAGTGGCCTGGGCGGTGCTGGTCGCCGGCGGGGGGAGGGGACCTCGGCAGCGGTCATGAATGTCAAAAATGAAACTGCGAAGTCGAGGAGGTCCCGAGTGCGGTGGAGGCGCAGCTTGAGGCGGTCAGCGGTGACCGGGCAGCTGCAAGCGGCGGTCGGTCGTGGAGGAGGAAAGGCGCGATGGCGCAAAGGTGAGATAGGGATGGAGTTTGGGCGACATGAGCAGGAGATAGGCTGGGGGAACTCACCGGGGTAGACCATGCGGGTTGAGGGAGGCCGTGGTGGCTTGGCGGCAGAAACCGGCGACGGCGCATGGAGGGCGTCCGTGGCGGGGTCGCTCGGGTGAAGGGGAGCTCCGCTCGGAGGTTGGCGACGGATGAGGAAGCGGTGAGGGTGCTCTGGCTCCGAGGAATTGTTCCGGAGCTCGCCGAGGTGACCATGGTGATGGCGGCGGTTGACCTCGGCCGGAATCGGAGAAGAGGCCGGCGCACGGGTTTCCTGCAAATGGATTTCAAAATTGAATGAGGGGAATTGAGGGGGTGTCAAGGGGACACAGGTAGTTGGGGAAGAAAGCCCTCGGGCTGGCCAGAACGGCGATGGGCGGCGGTGCTTCTCCTTTGTTTCACTCGGTGAAGCTGAAGGGGAAAAGAGGAATTGGCTAGCAGGGGGCTTCGGTGGCTTGATGATGCCTCTTTGTAGGCAGCGGGCGGAGGAGACGATGGTGGGGCGATGTACTCGGCGATGACAGAGCGGCTGTGTCGCTCGGCCGGTATGGGCAGCGGCTTTGATGGTGATGCTGAGCAACGGGCGAGCGGCGGCTGCAACGTGGCGAGTATGGGCGCACGACTTGCGGGCAGAACGCCAGCGCTGAGGCAACGTGGCGAGGAGCTTCAGAGGCTGTCTGTAACAGCCCCAATTTTATGAACAGTAATTAAATGCTTTCTGGACAGTAATGAGGTACTGTTCATAGCATCACTATTTATTTTTACAGATTGGGTAGTATGTTACAAATTAAAACCTTCTTTTTCTAGCCAAAATCCAAAACCTATTTGAAGTTTCAAAGAAAATACAAGTTAATGCTTGTATTTTGACTGGGAAGTAATTTTATCAAAGCCTAGATAAATTATCTGGACCAAGAATAATTTTTGTTGATATTTAGAAATTATTTTGCTTTGGAGAAAAATATTTGGTTTTAAATAAACCCATTCGGCTAAGGTAATTATTTATATATTTTATAAAGTGAAACTATGGTTTTAGAAATTTATTTGGGAAATATATCATCCCAGTAGCCTCCTGGCAAAATTCCATGATTTTACCAATTTATTTATTATTTTTAAAAGCCCAGTCAAACTTTCAAACTTTGAATTTAGAATTTGATCAACCTTCCGGTCTAAACCTAGACCCTAGCACTGTAGCGACTCGAACCCATGAGGTTGGGTCCAACCAGTTCATTTTGGTCCGGCTCAGTCACGCTCGGGCACGAGCCCAAATCCATCATGTGCCGTGAGCCGTTGATCTCCAATCGAGCGGGCGTGGTCGCAACGTCACGAGGGCTGTCCACGTATGCGCCGCGATCTCCACCGTTGGATCTTGATCAAGCGACCCAGGGACGCGAGAACAACCGGACCATCCGGATCCCTTTTCGATCTCCAGCGTCCATCTTAGATCCAACCGCGCAACACTTTTTGATTTGAAGAAAAAGGTGCGCATCCATCGTGGGCCTTTGGATCTAAATCCCATGGCGCTCCTTTTTGACCGTGGACTTTTAGGGCCCAAATTCAATGGACCGTTGGATTTCAATCGTAGGGCCCATATTGTGTATGCATTCGGACCATCCGGCTATTCTCTCAATCGTGATCGTAGAAAATCAATCGGACGGTACCGCGTCCTCACGTTTAAAGGTGACATGTATCCTTTGAGCTGGATCGTTGGATTTGAATCCAACGCCCCTATTTGAATGTGAACCCCTGAAATCCCGTAGAGCCCCTTTTAATCTCTATCCTTCATTTGAGATCGCACGACCCATATTAAATGGTGCCGATTATTTTTCCTTAATGCCTATTTCCATCGCAGCCGTCCATCTCTCGATCGAGCGATCGGCGATTCTTGGAGCTTTAGAGGCGCGTGCTGTGGGCGACAAAGGGACCCACATGTCAGATGTTTGCCTCTCATCCTCCTTGCCTCTGCGCGCAGCCATTTCTGTAAACAGAGGAGAGGAGTTATCCAAGAATCATGCAACTAATTTTTGGATATTTAGCCCTAAGTGGACACCTCATCAACTCTAGACCTTTCCACTTTGCCCTGTAGCTCAGTCTCTATATATAAACCCTAGCTTTTGAGCTGCTGCCATTGTTGACCACTAAAGCTTTTCACCCTCCATTTTCGTCCGGTGGAGTTTCTTGTTCTTTCAACTTGCTTATCCATCTTAAACACTAGTTTCGCCTCGTAATGAAGATTTGACTTCTTTTGTAGGTTAAACCAGAGTTTATTTCTGTTGATCAAAATCGGTTTTCAGAACCTTTGGTGTCTTTCTTATCCTGGTAAGCTAAAACCTTAGTTTTTGTCATCTTGAGCACCTTAAGGACCTTAGAAGCTCGTATGGATCATTCACTTGTACATTAGTAGCTCCAACTTTCTTTAAACTGAAAAGTTGCTGTTATAACTTTTCGGTCTTTCATATCGTTTTCAAGAACTAGGGTTTCTCCTGTCGACTTATCATTCTGGGTAGGTCTTAATCGAACCCTAGTAGCATAACAAGTTATTATTTTGATCCTTCTTATCATCTACTTAACTTTGTAGCAGAGATTTATCTCTGTCCTCTGTTGTCGGTTCAACCGACAACATTGGTTTTTCTTTAGCTTTTGTAATCTGACCGATTAGGGTTAGATTAGGGTTAGTCTGGGTGTTAATTACCCTAAAAAGATCAGGCTAAGTTTCATTTCAGAATCTTTGCTTGACCGATTTCCTTAAACCCGAAACCTAAAGTCTGTCCTGTTTCTGTATTTTCAAAATCTGAAAACTGAAGCTTTGACCTAAACTCTAGTTTCTGTTATTTGAAAGCAGTATGTGATATTATGGGTTATTATTTTATTATTAGGGTAGGTATAGCTTAAGCATACTGTTAAACATGCATTTCTATATTGATCATACATTTTTCTTTCATTCTGTACTTGCTATCAATTTTGTGTTCATTGGATTTTATTGTCTCTTTTTAGAATCTGGTTCTTCTGAAGTCTTTGAAACTATTTCTGAGCAACCAGAGCCTGCAACAGAAGTATATTATTATCAAGGCAAGCATCCTCTTTGCACCATATCGATCCCCAAAGTTTTATACAATAGATTTTCCAAATACAGTGACAACTGTGCATGCTACTTTTTTGAAAATACAATTGTGATCTGTAGTAGTTAGTTATGACCTAATATTGTGGATTACCTTAATTCTAACCATACACTTAGACTTAGAGTAGTACTGTATACTATAAACTCTAGCTTCAGAGTTGGCTTAGACATGCAGTCTAGAGAGTATTAGAGTTTGACAAGATTATCTTGTCAAACATGGGAACCACAAAATGATTTCTGTTATTTTGAACTCTTTGTCCAGTTTACTTATACCAGAAATGAATTTTACATCTAAATTGATCTGGACAAGAGGAAGCTAGTGGTGGTGCCTTCGTGCACGAGATTGGGAATTGTGGTGGACTTGTCTGGATTAATTAAGGACTGAAGTCTGATTGTTCAATTCAAGTTCCCCACGTACTTCCATGCACAGTGTATGGGCGCTGTTTGGTTAAGTAAAGGGCTAAGGCTATTGAGTTGGAAACAGGAGAGTAAGGATATGTGTATTGATCTTGTATGGCATAGATGCTCTAGTATTATGACTACGTTTTATGCCATGTGAGTTTTATATCGATATCAGATGTTCTTAGAAGGGTGAGGGTGTATATGTGTTCCATCGCATGTACGTACCTTAAAGATACCGATTGCAATCTAATATGGGTAGTGAGCCTAGTTCGCATTTCTTTATGTTTGGGTCGGCATTCCTGACGCAACATGTGTGCCCCGGTTAAGCAGATGCTATCAGTCGTTGTTTAAGCGAGATCAGTTCACACATGGGTATCCAACTCAATAGTGTTAACTTGTTGAAAAATGCTAAATCTTAGTTTCCCCGGTCGGCATACCAAAGGAAGTATGTCATCATTCGGAGGCATCCAAAGGCAACGAGCTGACTAAGTCGTGTGGGTAAAGATGTACACCCCTGCAGGGTATCAAACTGTTCGAATAGCCGTGTCCACGGTCATGGACAATGACTTGAGTTGATGTCACCTGTATAGAGTTTTGATTTAAAAATCTGGTTTTGATTTACAGTTGACATGAGGAATTCATGCATTGTATTGTTTACTTTTATTCTCATTTACTTACTGTTTTAATTCAGTTTGTTTCATTAAATTGCTTTATCAAAACTTAGCAATTGTAGGTTAAGGTGTACTGCTTTACGCAAAAGTTAACCACTAAGCCTTCCTGTTGCAACCTTATGCATGCATAAATTCTACTCCTTTGTATAGGTTCTAATACACACTTTCTTTTATTAGTTTGTGTAAGTCTTGCTGAGTACCCTCCGTACTCAAAGTGCTATAACCTATTGTTGCAGGTGAGGATGGTTACCTTTATGAAGTGCCCGTTAGCGTCGATCAAGGTGACGCTAACGAGTAAAGCTATTTCTTTCCTCCACGCAATCGCCTGCGGGTGGATGGGGCTATTGGTGGATTTTCCGCTTTATTTTGCTTCCGCTGTTACTCTTTTGTAGTGACCAAGTCACTTAATATTGTAGTACTCCAACCGAATTGTAAACTTATGTTTAATTATGTAAATGTATGACTTGTATGTGTATGATGCAATGTTGTTTTAGGATATATGTGCAATGGTCACTGATCCTGGGAACCATTGTGAGACATATATCCGGGATACCTGAATATTGGATTTGTTACTTATTAAATTTATGCTTCTAGCATGATCTTTAATGAAGGAGCAGCACTGTTCCTTAATTAAGCATTGTGCTACAGTGTAACTTTAATTAGGTACATTTCCAATATTCCAGGGAGTCCACAACGTTGGTATCAGAGCATACGTTGCCTGTAGGTTAGAAGTAGCATGGCCGAAGTAATTAGAGAGTCTTCTAAGAAAATCATTTTCAAGTCTGTAATATAATTTCGAAAGTTTAAGTATGACATCTTTTATTCCTTATCCTCCTTAGCATCAATTCTTGTCCCAACTTTCTGTTGGTTTTTACAAAATGAATTGTGTTCTTACCTTGCCTTTTGTCTATAGATGAGTGGGTGGTACTTTGTAAAGAATATGTAAGTTAGACTTTTGGTTTGTATTATGACCTTTATGGCCAACTACTATGTGCGGCTAGAATTGAATTTCTTTTGTTGTATCTATAAAGTTTATGCTTTGGTGTTGATTTGAATGCATGGCATAACATAATGCATTATAAGTGTAGTGTTTGTTTCTTTCCTAATTTTAACCTTGTTTGTGTTTGCCCAAGTATATCCTTGTTATGTTGTTAACCATTATGTGGTAACAGGATGACAGGACCCACTACTCGTGCGCAGACACAACAAGGGAAGGGCGTATCAAACCCAATGCCCCACTCTCAGGGAGAGCAGGCTGCACCTTCGAGGTCTCAAGGTCCGCAAGGTGGTCCCTAGGAAGAGGAGCTTCCTCTACCACCTTCTATGGCCGATGTGCTCATGCAAATTGAGTGCAATCGAATGGACCAGACGCGCATTTTGGAGCAAATTGCGCGCAACACTTCTTCCACTACTACCCCAGCCGTCAGAGCAGGAGGTCATCATGTGCAGGGGAGTCTTGCTGAATTTCAGCGGACTAACCCGCCGGTGTTCTCCAGCTCTCAAGATCCCATAGAAGCTGAGGACTGGCTTCGGACCATTGAGAAGAAGTTGTTAATTGCTCAATGTTCCGAGAGGGAGAAGGTCCTTTTTGCTAGTTATTAGCTGGATGGGGCGCCTAGTATTTGGTGGGATAATGTTCTTGCTGTTCAACCTACCGGACACGTCCCTACTTGGGATGAGTTCATGGAGGTCCTTCGTGAAGCTCATATTCCTGAAGGAGTCATGATGATCAAGCAGCAAGAGTTTCTCGCTCTCAAGCAAGGGCGAAAGTCTGTGACTGAGTATCTGCATGAATTTAACTTCCTTGCCAGATATGCTCCTGATGATGTTTCGATTGACCTTCGTCGTCGAAACCGCTTCTTGAATGGACTGTCTGAAGAATTGCAGATGGCTGTAGCTTTGCATGACTTTAGAAATTTCTCCCATCTGGTCAACAAAGCTATTGTGGCCGAGAGCAAGAGCAAGGCTTTGGAGGAGTCACGCAAGCGACAGAGGACTTATCAGTTTGTTCCAAGTGGCAGTTCGCCAAGGCCTCGTATGTGGTTGCCTAGACCTCCGCGAGCACCAGCTCCATTTTCGCCGAGGCCGGCAGTGTTTGCCCCTCGTCCGTCTTCTTCCACCAATCAGCCAAGGCCTAATGGAAATCGGCCACCTGCTGTAGTCAATGTTAGGCCAGGAGTGATTTGCTATCATTGTGGGCGTCCAGGTCATTTCGCTAACCAATGTTATGTGAAGGCACGTGGGATACCACCTATTCAGCCTTCTTCAGTTGCAGTACGTCCTGCACCACCTTTGTAACACCCTGGCTATTCGGAAGCCAAGATGTCACCTAAAACATCTAACATACATCCATAATGCAGAAGAATTTGAACTAAGTATTTCAACTAAAGACAGCATGAAATTAAACAGGACATGGTGAAGGTATCCTTCCTTCACCTTCTAAGTTATTTAATACTGATCATCAATAAAGAAGGTTCACATGCAGTAATAAATCAACATCCATGTGGAGAAGGTATCCTTCCTTCACCAATTATAATTTAATTATTACAGTTCATCATTAACGAATGTAAGATAGAACTAAATTTAATCTTGAACATGAATAGGATGATGTGAGCAGTAGTGCGTGTCTACTCCTCCCAAGTGAGCCAACATCGGGGTTACCTAAAATAAACAAACAACGCAAGAGTGAGTCCATGACTCGGCAAGTACAGATGAAAGAGAAAGAACACATATACAAACAGGACATCACCATTTAAGAATGCGAACCTTGCATCGAGTGAACACTTATAAAAACATGACATGAATGAATGTAATCAGGATGGACTGCACACATGCATATCTGGTATAGTGAGTGACACACCGTCGGTGTTCACTTAAGCCCGCACCTTAACAAAAGTGCGGGGATCCAAGTCCTATATGAAGAACGTTTCATATAGGTGTCCAAAGCTGCCCATCTTTGGAATTGATGGGTCTTACGTGCCCATCTTGGAATTGATGGGTCTTTCAATCCACTCCGTGGGCGGGACATGACAATGTCCAAATTTGCCCACATTGGAATGGTGGGACTTACAATCCACTCCCGTGGACATGACATGAATAAAAGGATGCATGATATGAACATGAGCAGTGATAATAGCATCTCTCGTTATATACTCCACATAATGAAAGAACATAACCAATTCAGCATCTCGGGTAACACAATATGTCACACTATATTCATGAAAACATTCACAATCACAAAGACTCAAAAGCAACAAAGTACTTGCCTTCGCGTTGCGCGCGTTAGCGAGCAACGATGGCGCTCCCAAACCCGTAGCCTCGTGGCCTAAACAATTAAATAACCGAAATAAGAACAACATAGAATCCAACCCGAATTAATAGTCTACAATACCCCTTGAACTCCCAAGGAATCGCCATAAAACCTAATCTGAAAAACAGGCTGCAAGCCAAAAACGTGTCGGGACAGCAGCACGAAAATGACAGTAGTTAATGACGTGGGACTCGAAATGAGATGAGTCCAGATCCTACCTCATCTTAACGAACATATCTATAACATTCAAGTTGATGAGATTTCCCAATTCGGCCAATAAACTTCTCTAATAAAGAAAACAAAACAGCAGCACAGCTTCTGTCTGAACAAACAGGACAGCAATACTAAAACAACCATAACTTTTAATCTACAACTCCGAATTGAGAGTTCTTTAACAATCTGAAAAGGTTATGAAATTACCTACAATAAACTAGTTGGCACGACATTCAAATTTTGCCTTTAACAAAAAGTAGCACACGGGTCAAAACTAAAGATAGAAACTGACATACAATCAGGACAGACTGACATACAATCTGGACAGTCACATTGAAAAGTGCATAACTTTTGATCTATAAATCCAAATGAGGTGTTCTTTATCAATCCTGAAAGCTAGTGATATCACCTTCAAAATTTGTTATGGGCAAGGCCTCTGAATCACCCTCTAACTAGGCCAAAAATCAACCTATACAGAGACTGCTAATTCTCGTCAGGATTCTGGACAGCAGATATTAAATTTACCATAACTTTTGACTCGAAAGTCGGAATGAGGTGATCTTGGCGGCCACCGAAAGCTAAGAACAAGACCTACATATCTCTAGGAGATGGGAAACTCAGATTCGGCCTCTAACATCACGAAAAAGTCCACGCAACAATCTGGACAGAATCGAATTTCTACCCGCAGCAAATCGATCTAATCAAAATTGAACCAAAACACATCTACCACTAATCAAACGATGAGGATCGGCACTCGTTACCCTTGTAGCAACCAGGACGTAGGTGGGAGAACCTTGAGAAGATGATCTTCCTCCTCCTTTCTCCCTCATCCTTCTTCTTCTTGGCCGATCCACAAACAGGCGTCCTCCCTCTTCCTTCACTAGACCGGCAGCGGGAGGCGGTGTCCTTGGCCTCCAGCAGGGAGAGCACCAAGGAGGAGGTGCAGGGAGCAGGGGAGGCGGCCAAGGTGGAGAGGGGACAAGGAGGTGGCGGCCACAAGTGGGGAGGAGGGGAAAAGGGGTGGGCGGCTAGGGTTTGGGGAGGATGGCGCCTCCCCTATGGCCGGCCAACCCACATGGGCTTAGGCCCAAGCCCAAGTTGCCCCTAAACGCGAAAACCCCTCTCATTTCCTGATTTGATGATTTTCTAAAAGAACCATTCTCCCGATTCAAATACTCTCTCCCGATTTATTTAATTTCTCCCGACTAATCCTTTCGAATATATTTTAGGGTATCACATTCTACCCCCCTTAAACAGAATTCGACCCCGAATTCTACCTGCCGATCTAAAACAAGGAAATCTGCAACTGGAATTTAACAACGGTAAACAGATACTCGTTGCGAACAAATCCAGATAACGTTTACGCATGCAAAACCCCACCTCCCAAGAGGCCTCACACTCGGACTGTTGAGACCACAACAAAAAAAAAAAACCGCGCATGGACTCGAGACAGTCCTAGCGATACGCCAACTAGCGAAAACAACCCAATGTATCTTGGGTTAACCTTCCCAATGATACAGAACCACACAACATGCACAAAGAACACGGAACTCTTGTTCCGCCTCTCAATTAAACTCTTTTACTGGCAAAACACATCTGAATAAGAAAGATTCACATCACAACTATACGTTACCAACTGAGTACTGAAGAGTAAAATCCAGAAATCAGAGTTTCATCAAGAAAACCTTTCCACTTTCCAAGTGGCAATTTGCGAAAAACGTCACGAAAGCCAAAGGGGAGATCACTTGAATGCTCAAACCAAATACTTCCTTTGTTTTGCCTGAATTGGAAAGAAGCAAACATGCCAACACAACACCAACTCACAATGCGAAGACACGATCAACAACATAAAGCTCAAATGAGTAACAAGAAAACGCTTCAATACCCAAGGAAACATCCTTTTCTCAATTCCTCTTTTAGGAATAAAATTTCTCTCGGACATTGGAATTCGAATTCATCGCATACCACAGGCTCAAACCTCTTAATTTAACATCCTCAAATTAGGCTTAAACGAAATACATCATCCACACCTTTGTGGAGAGACTCTATTGATTCCACTGAACACTCTGGACCACTCCTTCAACTGATGACATTAATTTGATAGAAGACACCAAAGCCCTCAAAACCCATGCAATCTCATCACCTCCAACTTTCAAGAATATCACATCGAATTTTCAAGACACCCGCTCATGAACTACATCAAAAGGGTTCTATCGACAATCATTCCACTACTCAGAATACTTCAGTTCTCTATCTCCTCTACACACCAATCTTTGGGTGACCAAAAGTTTAGCATGAAAACGGAAAGCCCAAATTTAACCTCCGAGACCTCTACAACGAATTCCTCTTATAACAAATAGTGAAATCATCGGATTAAATCTCTATGATCCCCACAATTCGACATACTCACTCATTGACATCATCAGAATCACTCATACCACATCGCGATACTTTCAATATCATTCTTGTATAAAATTGATTACGATTTCCATACATTTGATAATCCCCAACATTTCAACATGAACCAAGGTTCGGAACTACACTATACCATAGGTCCTACTTAGTCGAACAATATACGATTTTACCTCGAAACCAAACATTCCATCGAATCAACTTCCTCCAAGAGATTCGGTCAAAACCAACTCATCTTCTATTACTACTCCAATAGTGGGTAGCAAAACTCACCCCTACAATCACTTAACCACCACCAAACAAACAACAACTTACGAGTTGTAAAACTTTCTGACACAAAGCGGTTGATCCTTTCTCAAAAGAAAGAGGCGAATAAGAACAAATTTCACCACACGGAAAATGTTCTGCTCACGGTGAGCACAAAACCAAAAGAAATAATCTGTAATAAAGATCGGAAAACGAAAGTTGAGTTCACAATGAGGGCACGCATCCCTAAAAGGGAATAGCAAATAACCACTAATAAGAAAAATGACATTGCGATTGAAACTCGACAACTCTTGAGTGAAAAGAGTAAAAGTTCATGAACAATTCGAATAACTACAAGTTACAAAACTTGACTCAAATTCTCAAATATTCCTACTGCACTCTTTCCCTTAACACTGAAATTAATTCTTTGACTAACATCGCTTTGCCACAACGTACAAGATAAGATCTTTAGTCCAAACCACAAGGACTAATTAAGAACCAATGAAATTCTTCAATACGTCATATTTGTTGTAGCAGTTCAACTACACAAGAAATATGAGATCCAAATAATCTCACCACCAAACTCAAACATTTCCAATTCTGAGATTTCGCGAAACGCAAGTAGATTATTCTCCTCTTAAAGGAACCAACATAACTTCTTTGATTGCAACCTCACGTTGCCAACTCGCACAAAGAGCCTTTAAAATTAAATCACACAAATCTCTTAAGAAGCAACAGACAATCCAATACCTTAATTTATTTAAAATAATTTCAGCTACGGATGATTCATGGGCTCAAAGAAAATATCACGAAAGCTAAACTTGAATTATTCTCATCGAACGATATCACCAAAGCGATCAAATTACTATGGGTATTAACATCAATTTCACAACAACAATTAGAAAACACTTCTAAAGACCCACGTGAAAAGAATGAATTGATTCTTTCTCAAAAGAAGAGACAAATGGAAACGATCTTCACCAACTAGAAAACTCATCCACCACTCGCACTGAACATGGGACCAAGAGAAGAAACCAATTAAGCAATGAACTCACAGAACATAAGTGGAGTCCACAGTTGAACGCATAAGCCTCACAAGAATAGAATATCGAACCTTAACAGATAAGAACAAATAAATATTCAAAATCGAAGCACTTGCATCACTGAAGAACCATTGCAACTTTGTAACACATCGTTACTCGATAAACTTCATTTACCACATAAAGCCTGAACCCCCAAAAGATCATGAATACAAATCTTGAAATTTGATCATTTAGAGAATATCGCCATGGGTGATCAAATTACCACGAGAATTAACCTCATTCTCACATTTTGACGATTTAATAACATCGACAACATACACTAGTACCAAGAATCATCAAACTTTATTACTCCATCCTAAAACTTCCCAAAGGGAATACAAACCACAAGGTTGAAACAAATTTATTATAACAAGATTATGCTAAGCAATATCAATATCACAAGGCACGATAGCAAAGACTACTTACGAAATTAATCTACTCAACTATTGGTGTTGCTTAGCACCTTCTTCGGCGCTCATTAACAATCGATGATGGTATTAATCATGTGTGTACATACAGTACTAATTCCATTTGCAATCACATAACCATATGTAAACATAGATTCATATTTCACCTTTGTTCAGAAATCATTTCAAAACATGATTAAAGATTCACTAACATAATTTTCTATAAACAAGGTTTCATGAATCGATACACCAGCACCCATATGGTCCTTCATACAAGTTTCAACAATTTTAACATACTAGGAAGTAGATAAATCTAGCTCTTATGTAAGATCTATAGGTTCTGAATGGATATGGACAGTCTTTATTTAACATACACCATGAATCAAATACAAGGATATTTCAATTTAATCAATTTCACTCTCATGGATGGTAGTTAAGAATAAGCGATTTGCACCATGCTAATAACCCAACTTGATAACTCATATCGTAACAATCTATTCGCTTAGTTATAACTTCTCATTTTAAGCATGACAAGACATCACAAAGGAATCTAACACCTTCTTGCAGCAAAGAGAGACTTCAAACCTCAACGCTCGAAGTAATCCAAAAGAAACGCATAAAGCCAAAGCTTTCCCATGCAAACGAACTTACAGCGGAAAACTCTCACTAACCAAGTTATCAAACGAGTAAATGAGTCATTCTTTTTCAATGAGAAAGAAGGAGCAACCAAGAAAACATCAATCTTGCCAAATGACAACGATCATAAGTAGTAAAAGCAACTCAACAGTCGAAAAGCAATAATTGTTTCAGAGAACCAAGAGGGATCTATTGAAAACCATAAACTATCATGAACCACAAACCCAAGAGAAATTCATCAACCACCACAGGACAAGAATTGGCAAATTCAGAAATCAAGAAAGAGAATAACTTTCTAAAGCAACTCACGCTTAACACATGAAACTATGGTACTCGGGGTAACTACTCCTCTAACCACGTACTGCGAACAGTGGTGTAACCTGGTGAATCCTAGAGTAACAACCACGACCTCCACTACTCACCATCCGTTAACAACACGCTTCACCAAAATACTCAATTATGAATATGCAGGATCATCTCACGAATATCAAAGTAAATCATAGATTAACAACAAGAAAGATAATACAGAAGCAACTCAACAATTGCTCAACGAATGAAACATAACAATAGAAATGCGGAAGCAATAGATTCCCAACCCCACCTCACGTACACGGTGTGTCATTTTAATGTTCTTCTATTAACCACGGACCTAAAGCCCGCTCTGATACCAACTGTAACACCCTGGCTATTCGGAAGCCAAGATGTCACCTAAAACATCTAACATACATCCATAATGCGAAGAATTTGAACTAAAGTATTTCAACTAAAGACAGCATGAAATTAAACAGGACATGGTGAAGGTATCCTTCCTTCACCTTCTAAGTTATTTAATACTGATCATCAATAAAGAAGGTTCACATGCAGTAATAAATCAACATCCATGTGGAGAAGGTATCCTTCCTTCACCAATTATAATTTAATTATTACAGTTCATCATTAACGAATGTAAGATAGAACTAAATTTAATCTTGAACATGAATAGGATGATGTGAACGAGTAGTGCGTGTCTACTCCCTCCCAAGTGAGCCAACATCAGGGGTTACCTAAAATAAACAAACAACGCAAGAGTGAGTCCATCACTCGCAAGTCTGATGAAAGAGAAAGAACACATATACAAACAGGACATCACCATTTAAGAATGCGAACCTTGCATCGAGTGAACACTTATGAAAACATGACATGAATGAATGTAATCAAGGATGGACTGCACACATGCATATACCGGTATAGTGAGTGACACACCCGTCGGTGTTCACTTAAGCCCGCACCTTAACAAAAGTGCGGGGATCCAAGTCCTATATGAGGAACGTTTCATATAGGTGTCCAAAGCTACCCATACTGGAATTGATGGGTCTTTCAATCCACTCCCGTGGACGGGACATGACAATGTCCAAATTTGCCCACATTGGAATGGTGGGACTTACAATCCACTCCCGTGGACATAACATGAATAAAAGGATGCATGATATGAACATGAACAGTGATAATAGCATCTCTCAGTATATACTCCACATAATGAAAGAACATAACAAATTCAGCATCTCGGGTAACACTATATGTCACACTATATTCATGAAAACATTCACAATCACAGCACTCAAAAGCAACAAAGTACTTGCCTTCCGCGTTGCGACGCGTTAGCAGGCAACGATGGCGCTCCCAAACCCGTAGCCTCGTGGCCTAAACAATTAAATAACCGAAATAAGAACAACATAGAATCCAACCCAAATTAATAGTCTACAATACCCCCCTTGAACTCCCAAGGAATCGCCATAAAACCTAATCTGAAAAACAGGCTGCAACCCAAAAACGTGTCGGGACAGCAGCACGAAAATGACAGTAGTTAATGACGTGGGACTCGAAATGAGATGAGTCCAGATCCTACCTCATCTTAACGAACATATCTATAACATTCGAGTTGATGAGATTTCCCAATTCGGCCAATAAACTTCTCTAATAAAGAAAACAAAACAGCAGCACAGCTTCTGTCTGAACAAACAGGACAGCAATACTAAAACAACCATAACTTTTAATCTACAACTCCGAATTGAGAGTTCTTTAACAATCTGAAAAGGTTATGAAATTACCTACAATAAACTAGTTGGCACGACATTCAAATTTTGCCTTTAACAAAAAGTGGCACACGGGTCAAAACTAAAGATAGAAACTGACATACAATCTGGACAGACTGACATACAATCTGGACAGTCACATTGAAAAGTGCATAACTTTTGATCTATAAATCCAAATGAGGTGTTCTTTATCAATCCTGAAAGCTAGTGATATCACCTTCAAAATTCGTTATGGGCAAGACCTCTGAATCACCCTCTAACTAGGCCAAAAATCAACCTATACAGAGACTGCTAATTCTCGTCAGGATTCTGGACAACAGATATTAAATTTATCATAACTTTTGACTCGAAAGTCGGAATGAGGTGATCTTGGCGGCCACTGAAAGCTAAGAACAAGACCTACATATCTCTAGGAGATGGGAAACTCAGATTCGGCATCTAACATCACGAAAAAGTCCACGCAACAATCTGGACAGAATCGAATTTCTACCCGCAGCAAATCGATCTAATCAAAATTGAACCAAAACACATCTACCACTAATCAAACGATGAGGATCGGCACTCGTTACCCTTGTAGCAACCAGGACGTAGGTGGGAGAACCTTGGAGAAGATGATCTTCCTCCTCCTTTCTCCCCTCATCCTTCTTCTTCTTGGCCGATCCACAAACCGGGCGTCCTCCCCTCTTCCTTCACTAGACCGGCAGCGGGGAACGGTGTCCTTGGCCTCCAGCAGGGGAGAGCACCAAGGGAGGAGGTGCAGGGAGCAGGGGGAGGCGGCCAAGGTGGAGAGGGGACAAGGAGGTGGCGGCCACAAGTGGGGAGGAGGGGGAAAAGGGGTGGGGCGGCTAGGGTTTGGGGGAGGGGATGGCGCCTCCCCCCCTATGGCCGGCCAGCCCCACATGGGCTTAGGCCCAAGCCCAAGTTGCCCCCTAAACGCGGAAAACCCCCTCTCATTTCCTGATTTGATGATTTTCTAAAAGAACCCTTCTCCCGATTCAAATACTCTCTCCCGATTTATTTAATTTCTCCCGACTAATCCTTTCGAATATATTTTAGGGTATCACAACCTTCCTCAACAGTGGTCAAATCTAACCCAGCTCCAGTTCGAGGTCATGTGAATCAGATTACCGCTAAAGAAGCAGTTGACACTCCTGAAGTTGTCCTTAGTATGCTCCTAGTTAATTTCAGCACTGCTACAGTTTTATTTGATTCTGGAGCATCCCATTCATTTGTTAGTAGGTAGTTTGCTGCTCAACATCAGTTAGTTGTGCATCACCTTCATCCACCCCATATCATCCATTCACCTGGATCAGTCTTTATGACTGATCAAGTCTGCCGTAATGTCAAAATAAATATTGAAGGGGTAGACTTTCGGGCGGATTTGATTGTGATAGATTCTAAAGGATTGGATGTTATTCTAGGAATGGATTGGTTGTCTAAAAATCTTGGGCAAATTAATTGTGCCCAAAGATCCATTTCTTTAACTAATGAGAGCGGTACCTGAGTCGTTTTTCAATCCAGGGCCGTGAGTTCTCATTTTTGTGCTCACCAAGTTGATACCGCTCCTTCTTTGGAGTCAGTACCAATTGTTTGTGAGTATGTTGATGTCTTTCCTGAAGACCTTCCCGGGTTGCCACCAGATCGGGAAGTGGAGTTCGTAATTGATCTAGTTCCTGGAACTGCTCCTATATCCAGAAGTCCTTATCGAATGCCTCTCAATGACCTGGTTGAATTAAAGAAACAACTTGGAGAGTTGCTTGACAAAGGGTTTATTCGACCGAGTTCCTCACCTTGGGGATGCCCGGCTATTTTTGTCAAAAAGAAAGACAATATTTTGCGGATCTGTGTGGATTACCGTCCGTTAAACGAGGTTACCATCAAAAAACAAGAATCCTTTGCCTCGAATTGATGATCTTTTTGATCAATTGGTTGGTACCCGAGTCTTTTCAAAAATTGATTTGCGGTCGGGCTACCATCAAATCAAGGTCAGAGCTGAGGACATCCCTAAAACAGCTTTCTCTACTCGGTACGGGTTGTACGAGTATACTGTCATGTCCTTTGGTCTAACCAATGCTCCAGCTTATTTCATGAATCTTATGAATTCAGTTTTCATGGATTTCTTGGATAAGTTCGTTGTCGTGTTCATTGACGACATTCTTATTTATTCCAAGTCTGATAAAGACAATGAGCAACATATAAGGCTTGTGCTGGAAACACATCGCCGGCATCGACTGTATGCTAAATTTAGCAAGTGTGCCTTCTGGCTTAAACATGTTGCATTTTTGGGACATGTGTTATCCGAAGGGGGTATCGCTGTTGATCCTAGCAAAGTACAAGACATACTAAATTGGAAACAGCCCAAGAGTGTTCCTGAGATCCGAAGTTTTCTTGGACTTGCGGGATATTATCGTAGATTCATTGAAAATTTCTCCAAAATTGCAAGACCTCTGACTCAGCTTTTAAAGAAAGAGAAGAAATTCGAATGGTCGGCTCAGTGTGAGGAGAGTTTTCGACTTTTGAGAACTCTCTTGACTAAAGCTCCCGTTCTCACTCTTCTAGATATTCATAAAAGCTTCGATATTTTATTGCGATGCATCCCGCCATGGACTTGGCTATGTGCTTATGCAAGAAGGCTGAGTTGTGGCATATGCATCCCGGCAGTTACGACCTCATGAAATCAATTATCCTACTCATGATTTGGAATTGGCTGCCGTAGTCCATGCATTGAAGATTTGGCGACATTACCTTCTAGGTAATCATTGTGAGATCTACACTGATCATAAAAGCCTAAAGTACATATTCACACAAGCTGATTTGAATATGAGGCAGAGAAGATGGCTTGAATTGATCAAGGACTATGATATGGGTATTCATTATCACCTTGGCAAAGCCAATGTTGTGGCAGACGCTTTAAGCAGAAAGTCACAGTGCAACTGCATGTCCTCTCTACTTGCGGCCAAAAACTTGTGTGCTGATTTTCAGCGCCTAAGTCTCGAAGTGGTGAGAGAAGGCTCTCTCGCTGCTTTAGAAGTGGAGCCTACGTTAGAAACTCAGATTCTGGAGGCCCAGAAAACTGATGCCGAAGTAGCTGAGATCAAGGAGAATTTGAAGGCAGGCAAAGCCAACAAGTTTTTTGAAGATGATCGCGGTATAATTCGATATCGCAATCGTTTGGCGGTGCCTGCAGATCCTCAAATAAGAGGGCTAATCCTTAAAGAGGCTCATAATTCCAAGTTCTCTTTACATCCTAGTAGTACCAAGATGTATCAGGATTTAAAGAAGACATTTTGGTGGAGCCAAATGAAAAGGCAGATTGCTCAGTATGTTGCTGAATGTGATATTTGCCAAAGGGTTAAAGCTGAACACCTGAAGCCAAGCTGGTACCCTTCAACCTTTGCCTATTCCACAGTGGAAGTGGGAAGAGATCGGTATGGATTTTGTTACCGGTCTTCCAAAGACTCCGAATGGATCCGATGCCATTTGGATAATCATTGACCGTTTAACGAAGGTGGCTCATTTTATCCCTGTCAAAACCATCTTCGATGGCAAGCAACTAGGAGAGGTTTATATTGCTAAGATTGTTTGTCTTCACGGTGTTCCCAAGGTCATTGTTTCTAACTGTGGCCCTCAGTTCACATCCCATTTTTGGAATTGTCTTCATCAGGCTATGGGGACTGAACTTTCTTTCAGTACTCCTTATCATCCTCAAACTAGTGGTCAAACTGAGAGAGTAAATCAAGTAGTGGAAGATCTTCTTCGGGCCTATGTGTTGGCCTATAGCAAAGACTGGGAGAAATCTTTACCTTATGTGGAGTTTTCCTACAATAATAGCTACCAAGCAAGTATTCAAATGTCACCTTTTGAAGCCTTGTATGGAAGAGCTTGTAGGACTCCGTTGAATTGGTCTGATTCTGATGAAAGATCCTTTTATGGTCCAGACTTGGTAATGAAGGCACAAGAGCAAGTTCGCCTGATTCGAGATCGTTTGAAGGCTGCACAGTCTCGTCAGAAGAGCTATGCTGACCATCGTCGTCGTGAATTAAGCTTTGAGATAGATGATCATGTCTATCTTAAAGTGTCACCGATGAAGGGCACTCATCGTTTTCAGGTGAAAGGGAATCTAGCACCTCGTTATATCGGAGCCTTCCGAATTATTGCAAAACGAGGAGCTGTAGCCTATCAATTGGAACTACCTGAATCCCTCTCTGCAGTGCATGATACTTTTCATGTGTCTCAATTGAAGAAATGCCTTCATGTTCCTATGGAGGCAGCTGCTTATGAGCATCTCAATCTTCAACCTGACCTTTCCTATCAAGAGCAACGAGTGCGTGTCCTTGACGAAATGGAACGCAGGACAAGAAACCGCACTGTCAAGTTCTTAAAAATTCAGTGGGCTAATCATCCTGAGGATGAAGCCACTTGGGAGCGCGAAGATCTGATGCAGATTGAGCACCCCCACCTCTTTGTTGTTTAGAGCTTGCCTTTGAATCAAGAAAGGCAAGGATGAACAAAGCATTATAAAAGAAGATGTAATAATAACACAATGTTATTATGTAAAGTCTTCCTTTTGTAACACCCCAGTCCGACATGAACCTGGAATGCTACTAAACAACCCCTAATAACTCTAAACTAGACAATCTTAATAAAATTTCGGCAGAACCTCCCTTGTAAAGTTAATTACACGAAGGTTCCAACACACAGATTAATCAAATATTAACTAAAACTTTCATCCAAAGACATCAAAAGATAATCAAGACATGCTAAGAATCCAACATAACTAGAGAGATATAAAGATCCACTACTCATCATTATTACATTTAAACCATTGCATAAGACAGAACATAATAATCTAAAATCAATCACGTTCAGAAGATCATTCAACTTTATTTAGTTCATGTGGTATGTGGGTGACTAGCGTCTACTTCCCCATGCATGTCATTCTTGGCTCCTGTACCTAAAACAACAATAAAAGCAAGAGTGAGTCCATAGACTCAGCAAGTACATAAAGAAACTATAACATCAACATACATATAAAGGAGATCAACACTAGAACATCTCATATGCAAATGCAATGCTCAAGGAACCTTTATCTTTAACTTTGTGTGCATTACACGTGTCTGAGTATGCAACCGCCGCTGCATACCCATGCACATCTTGGCGCTGCGCACGAGGACCAATTGCCCATTACTCCGCAAGTAATGGGGACCTCAACCCACACTCCACGAGTGAGGATCTCGGCCCGTCACCTTCATGACGGGGATCTCAAGGAAACATACTTGGTCACCACATGACCAAGCCTCAATATGATCTCAATATGCACATGCTCATCATTTAATCATCATCAAATTACCACAAGACAGTAAGAACATATAACAATAGAGCATGGACATATATGGCGCATCCATAAATCTTAAATCAACATCAAGCCAACAATCTCACTATGCTACCACACATCGAGAAGCACACAATCATGACCAACCAAACACAACCACGAATCAAACAATGCACTTGCCTTAACCACGTGAGAACTGGGAACGTGAAGTTGGTGCTGCCTCCGGTACTCTTCCCCCACCTAAATTCAATCAAGAACATAGACTAAGACCACAGTAACGAACCACATGAATTCTAAAAACAAACACAACTAGCAATAGCTCGCAACCCAATCCCGACTCCAAATTTCTAATTGCTGTTCTGTACCTTCTGTGAACAGTCAAGTTCTAAAATTCATATCTTTCTGTACATAGGTCCAAATTATGTGTTCTTGGACTTCATTGAAAGGTTATCAAATTGCCCAACTAAACCTAGTTGGTGAGCTTCCCTGATTCGGCCATCTAAAATCACTTTCAAGCCGATTAACAAGACATCGATTTCACGTCAGACTTTCTGGACAGAGCACTAAAACTAACATAACTTTCAGCTCGTTTACCCAAATTTCGCGTTCTTGTGCTTCCCTGAAAGCTACGATAATTATCTACAACTTTCGTTATACGGAGATCCTCTAATTCTATCTTTAACTGATCGTAAAGTTCAGATCACTAAAACCTGTCAAAATGCTGACAGATTCGCAGGACAGTCACAGTAAATAATTCATAACTTCTGCTGTAGAGGTCCAAATAATATGATCTAGCACTTCATTGAAAGCTATGGACGTCCTCTACAACTTTCTAGGAGATGCTCAGAACAGAATCTGCACCTATCTATGACAAAACGCCTGTCCAATACAATCTGTCCTGAGGGAACAGAAAACCGACATTGCAACAATCAACTAAATACGCATCTAAACGAGGGGAAAACGTGGTTACCCTTGAAGAACCGTTTGCCGGGCACGACGAGCACCCACCAGCGAGCTCTTCCCCCAAAGATGGTCACGTTCCCCTCGCCTTCTTCCTTCTCCAACGCCCGGCCACCTCAGCGATCTCCAAATCGGCAATCGGGAAGGCGAACGGAGTTTGCCGGTGAGCGAGGAGGCGCCAAGGGAGGAGTGCAGCAACACGAGAACCCTAGGCAGGGGCTGCGGCTTGAGGGGAGGAAGGGAGGGCGCATGGGTGGAGGGGAGGAGGCGCACGGTTGGAGGAGGCAAAAGGGCGGCTAGGGTTAGGAAGGGGAGAAAGGGTGTCCCCTTGGCCGCCACATATGGGCCCCTTTGGGGCCAAAGCCCAGCCCAAGTTGGCGAATTCACCGCTAACCCCTTCTCTATTTTTTTAATTGGTTATTTTCTATTAGGTTCTTCTCCGATTCGATTTCCACTACTCGTATCCTTTAAATCTTTAGGTTTTCTCCGAGTCCTATTATGGGTATTACACTCTACCCCCTTAAACTGGTCGTCCCGAATTCTTTCCATCGCTCTACCGAAGAACAAACACAGCTAGGATTTATGAACAAAACCACACACTGCTTGTGAACAATTCGAATATTGCTCGCAAGCAAGACTCTAATTCCCAAGTCACTTCCCTGGGACATATGGGATCACACCACCTAGATGGATACCAACATCTTTCACTTCAAGACTAATCTCGACTTACTGCAGTACGCTCCACATACGGGACTCAAAAGTAAGGTCTTACTTCGTGGCCACGGCTCCAACAAAAACCTAAGCTCGGACCTCTCATGTGCTCTCTCAAGACCGAAAAACACAAGACATTGAGTACTCGCGCAAGTACTCAGAGGCGGTCCTAGCGATACGCCAATCTACATATTCCGTGACTAAGGAACCTATCCAACACACCTTTGGTTAAACTTCCTTTTTGTACCGAAGTACATCGTCTGCACAGAACCCGCAGAACTCTTGTTCCTACACTCAATCGATCACTTTACCTAAGCAAGCAGCATCTCCTTTAACAAGGGACGCACAAAGAACTCACCTGTCAACTCACTTATCCGAAAAACTCAACTGAAAACAAAGGAGTCAAAATGCAACCAACTCAAAGTCACCTTCTCTTAGAAGAGCCCAATCCAAAATCAATGGATTTACCACGAAATCTTTTCCACTTTCCAAAATAGGCAGTTTAGAAATAATGCCACACAAGCCAAAAGCGAAATCACTCGAAAAACCAGTCTTACCCTTTTTTCTAACTGGTAGGAATCACACATACCGACAAGAACCAACTCAATTTATAATCGACATCCATCATAACTACATAGTTCAAGTAAAATTAAGAAAGCATCTAACTATCCAAGATCACACCCTTTACCAAAATCTTTCTTTTAAGAAATCAACTTTCTCTTAAACCATAGGATCCCAAATCATCGTATAACGCATTAACTCATTTCTCTTAAATTGGCAACCTCAAACCTATGCTCTCCGAACACAAAATCCACACTTATGTAGGAGACTCTTCCAATCCACAATATTGTACTCTAGCCAATTTCCCTACCGAATGAACTTGTCAAAATAATTTCCAACACAACACAATATAGATTTCACCCACCATCACATCCCTTAATCCGTTAAGGATGAACAATTTTAAATTCACATCCCACACTCTCATATACTAGCCACAAAGGATACTATCAGTGATCATTCCACTACTCGAAATCCACTCTTATTCTACCACTTCTGCACATAATCAAGTAACCACCCCAAGGCGATTTATTTCACAAGTCTTAGACCCTCTCTAATCCACACCAATCCAATTCGATTACACAACCACATTATACCCATTCGCCAAACCCTAAGCTGTTTAACCAGACATTCAAATATACCCAATCACTAGCGTCAATAAATAAATATATCCTTTGACCATGACATCCTTAGAAATAATTTAACTCCTATAGGGTTACTTACTAAGGTGAGTCATAGTTGACAATAGTTCAACGATTTCGCTATCCCATTAATTAGCATGACACTTAGATTCCTCCACGCGCTACTTTCATTAAACTTCACCACCACAATTCTTCTACACAAACATGCTAAGTATCCAATTGCGATACTACGATAAGTTCATCAAGAGTCCATAATTTCGATAATCCCAATATTCCAACACGGACAAAGGTTTTTGGATCATAATTAGCAATAGGTTCCACTAGTTGTAACACTAATCACTTTTATCTCATCGACAACTTTCCATTTAAATAGAATTCTCTCCGGTCTTTGTAAATCGAAACCAATTCACTTTATCTTGCTCTTCAAATTGATTGGTTCTGAAAAATCTCAACAGTTCCAAATACTTGACCACCTCCAACCAATCACCATGTTACTCTTTATAACACTTGGCAACACAACTTGGTTAATACTTTACTCAAAAGGAATTAATAAACAGATAGAAGGTTCAACAGAAAAGAAATCGTGGCTCCTCAAGTGAGCACGAGACCAAGAGAGCAGTCAAATAGTAGGATCTCGAGAAAACAAGATCTGAGCCCAGCATCGAGGCACAAGTCCCACAAGAAGAAATTTTCCACCACCATAAATCATAATAAAACATTGCTATGCAAACCCAAGAAACTCTTAAGTTGAGACAACAAGAAAGTTGCAGATTACATTTTTTTTAGCTCCAACCTCAAATACTTATGGTAAACATTTTCCGTTAACACAACGAAAGTAATCTCTTTGATTACAACATTACTTGCCAAACCAAACAAGAGATGTCTTTAATACCAAAACACATTCATCACTTGAACCAAACGGAACCTTTCCATATGTCACATTGCTCAACTAATTTTATCTACTGCAAAAATCATGAGTCCCAAAAGATCACGAATACAAAACTCCAAATATTTCATTTAACCGTTATTAAAACAATCAACTTACTTTCTCTCTAGAAGAATCATCACCACTCCAACACGTCACAATCTCTTGTAGACCTTATTACTAACATCAAGAATATTTCACTCTTAGCAAGGTTCGTTATCATCAACTCTTCCTTTATAAAGTCCCCAAAAACTGACCAAACTGTTACATTTCACTTTATCCTCTCATCCTCAAATGAGGGTACACCAAATTCTTACACCCTCACTACAACAATCACCATATTTTTCAAGGAACCTACTACACAATTTACAAGGCTACACCAAAACTCTTTCATCAAAAACATACTATTATCTGACAATCTCACCATCAAGCAAACACATGTCACCTATTAAATCCCATCATAAACCTTCCCATGAAACACTGACATATTCGAATGCTCATACTTATTTAGTACACACTAACTCCAATCTAGATGTTATCATAAACTTTTGATGATTATTCCATCATGGGCCAATTGATGGTCTGTATCTATTTGTACTCCCACGAGCATAAATAAGATCATCAAATAGCCAATTAAAGAAGATTTCTATATTAATATCTACCAAGGCGACGATCGAACATCTTATATTTCTCTTTTCGCAGATTAGATTAATCCATTAAGATCAAATAATCTAACTAGTTTAGCAAACTAAACAACTCCAGGGATCGACCACTCCGTTAATGTTCCACAGTGGTTAATAACTCTATTGATTCCAATTAGGTATAGCCGTACACCTAATCACAGTTCAACAAGAACTACTACATGATACCATCAAATTAATCAACTTTCCTTCCGGGGATCTTAGTTAGGATCGATTATACAACACACTCTGGACCCAACTTGATAACTCATATCATATTCACTAATTTCTCCGATTATAACCTCCCACTTAACCACGAGATGACATCGCTAAAGGGTTTAGCATTTTCTTTTATAAAAGAACTTTTCAACTTCAACACTCAAGATACCCAAAAGAAATATATTGAATCAAAACTTCCACGTACTACAAGACTTGCAAAGGAAACTTTCATTACCCAAGAACATCAACCGGATAAATGGGTCATGCTTTCCAATGAGAAGGACAAAACTCCAAAATAACGGTCAAACTTGACAATCAACTCGGTTCACCAGCCGCAAGAATAACTCATCAGTTGGGAAAATAATGATTGCTTTACAGACAAATTAAGCCAAAGAAAACACACCAATACTTTTTTTCTCTCAAAGCAACCTATCAACCACAAGAATAAATAACCCAAGAAAAACTCATCAATCTCAACTGGATAAGAGTTGACCAAATTCAAATTCGAGGAAGAGAACAACTCTTTTAAGTATACTACTACAACTTTTTGTACTACGATCTCTCATGTGGATACTTCGCTAATCCTATACCACGAGCGGTGGTGTAACCTGTATAGCCCGGACCACAACCACTACCTCCACCTCTCAACATGGGTTACCCCACACATAATAACCATAGTATTATACTATAGATATAATGAGATCATCTCAAAACAGAATCATTAATACAACTCAACGGATGCGTAAATGCAATGCTTGACCCATCCCATCCTCTGATGCACCGGTGTGTCGAGTTTATAAGTTCATTAACCATTACAAAATTTTAGCAATTTAAGTTGCCTAGGTTGTAAATCCAATCACCACGGACCTACCGCCGCTCGATACCAAGCTGTAACACCCGATCCGACATGAACACGGAATGCTACTAAACAACCCCTAATAACTCTAAACTAGACAATCTTAATAAAATTTAAGTGAGAACCTCCTTGTAAAGTTAATTACACGAAGGTTCCAACACACAATTAATCAAATATTAACTAAAACTTTCATCCAAAGACATCAAAAGATAATCAAGACATGCTAAGAATCCAACATAACTAGAGAGATATAAAGATCCACTACTCATCATTATTACATTTAAACCATTGCATAAGACAGAACATAATAATCTAAAATCAATCACGTTCGAAGATCATTCAACTTTATTTAGTTCATGTGGTATGTGGGTGACTAGAGATCTACTTCCCCATGCATGTCATTCTTGGCTCGGTACCTAAAACAACAATAAAAGCAAGAGTGAGTCCATAGACTCGGCAAGTACATAAAGAAACTATAACATCAACATACATATAAAGGAGATCAACACTAGAACATCTCATATGCAAATGCAATGCTCAAGGAACCTTTATCTTTAACTTTCGTGTGCATTACACGTGTAATGAGTATGCAACCGCTGCATACCCATGCTCATGCGCGCACGCCACGAGGACCAATTGCCCATTACTCCATAAGTAATGGGGACCTCAACCCACACTCCACGAGTGAGGATCTCGGGCCCGTCACCTTCATGGCGGGATCTCAAAGAAACATACTTGGTCACCACATGACCAAGCCTCAATATGATCTCAATATGCACATGCTCATCATTTAATCATCATCAAATTACCACAAGGCAGTAAGAACATATAACAATAGAGCATGGACATATATGACGCATCCATAAATCTTAAATCAACATCAAGCCAACAATCTCACTATGCTACCACACATCGAGAAGCACACAATCATGACCAACCAAACACAACCACGAATCAAACAATGCACTTGCCTTAACCACGTGAGAACTGGGAGCGTGAAGTTGGTGCTGCCTCGGTACTCTTCCCCACCTAAATTCAATCAAGAACATAGACTAAGACCACAGTAACGAACCACATGAATTCTAAAAACAAACACAACTAGCAATAGCTGCAACCCAATCCCGACTCCAAATTTCTAATTGTTGTTCTGTACCTTCTGTGAACAGTCAAGTTCTAAAATTCATATCTTTCTGTACATAGGTCCAAATTATGTGTTCTTGGACTTCATTGAAAGGTTATCAAATTTCCCAACTAAACCTAGTTGGTGAGCTTCCTGATTCGGCCATCTAAAATCACTTTCAAGCCGATTAACAAGACATCGATTTCACGTCAGACTTTCTGGACAGAGCACTAAAACTAACATAACTTTCAGCTTGTTTACCCAAATTTCGCGTTCTTGTGCTTCCCTGAAAGCTACGATAATTATCTACAACTTTCGTTATACGGAGATCCTCTAATTCTATCTTTAACTGATCGTAAAGTTCAGATCACTAAAACCTGTCAAAATGCTGACAGATTCGCAGGACAGTCACAGTAAATAATTCATAACTTCTGCTGTAGAGGTCCAAATAATATGATCTAGCACTTCATTGAAAGCTATGGACGTCCTCTACAACTTTCTAGGAGATGCTCAGAACAGAATCTGCACCTATCTATGACAAAACGCCTGTCCAATACAATCTGTCCTGAGGAACAGAAAACCGACATTGCAACAATCAACTAAATACGCATCTAAACGAGGGAAAACGTGGTTACCCTTGAAGAACCGTTTGCGGGCACGACGAGCACCCACCAGCGAGCTCTTCCCCAAAGATGGTCACGTTCCTCGCCTTCTTCCTTCTCCAACGCCCGCCACCTCCAGCGATCTCCAAATCGGCAATCGGGAAGACGAACGGAGTTTGCGGTAGCGAGGCGCCAAGGGAGGGAGTGCAGCAACCTGAGAACCCTAGGCAGGGCTGCGGCTTGAGGGAGGAAGGGGAGCGCATGGGTGGAGGAGGAGGCGCACGGTTGGAGGAGGCAAAAGGGCGGCTAGGGTTAGGAAGGGGAGAAAGGGTGTCCCCCTTGGCCGGCCACATATGGGCCCCTTTGGGGCCAAAGCCCAGGCCCAAGTTGGCAGGAATTCACCGCTAACCCCTTCTCTATTTGTTTAATTGGTTATTTTCTATTAGGTTCTTCTCCCGATTCGATTTCCAGCTACTCGTATCCTTTAAATCTTTAGGTTTTCTCCCGAGTCCTATTATGGGGTATTACACCTTTACTATCTTTGAAGGAAATAAAGGCACCAAATGTTGGATTTCCTTTAAAGTCATTTCCATGTCACTGTATCCCGACTTCCTTCTTTTCTGAAATCTCGGGGACGAGATTTTCTTAAGGGGGTAGGTTTCTAACCGCCCCAATTTTATGAACAGTAATTAAATGCTTTCTGAACAGTAATGAGGTACTGTTCATAGCATCACTGTTCATTTTTACAGATTGGGTAGTATGTTACAAATTAAAACCTTCTTTTTCTAGCCAAAATCCCAAACCTATTTGAAGTTTCAAAGAAAATACAAGTTAATGCTTGTATTTTGACTGGGAAGTAATTTTATCAAAGCCTAGATAAATTATCTGGACCAAGAATAATTTTTGTTGATATTTAGAAATTATTTTGCTTTGCAGAAAAATATTTGGTTTTAAATAAACCCATTCGGCTAAGGTAATTATTTATATATTTTATAAAGTGAAACTGTGGTTTTACAAATTTATTTGGGAAATATATCATCCCAGTAGCTTCCTAGCAAAATTCCATGATTTTACCAATTTATTTACTATTTTTAAAAGCCCAGTCAAACTTTCAAACTTTAAATTTAGAATTTGGTCAACCCTCCGGTCTAAACCTAGACCCTAGCACTGTAGCGACTCGAACCCATGAGGTTGGGTCCAACAGTTCATTTTGGTCGGCTCGATCCACGCTCGAGCGCGAGCCAAATCCATCGTGTGCCGTGAGCCGTTGATCTCCAATCGAACGGGCGTGGTCGCAACGTCACGAGGGCTGTCCACGTATGCGCCGCGATCTCCACCGTTGGATCTTGATCAAGTGACCCAGGGACGCGAGAACAACCAGACCATCTGGATCCCTTTTCGATCTCCACCGTCCAGCTTAGATCCAACCGCGCAACCCTTTTTGATTTGAACATAAAGGCGCGCATCCATCGTGGGCCCTTAGATCTAAATCCCACGGCGCTCCTTTTTGACCGCGGGCTTTTAGGGCCCAAATTCAATGGACCGTTGGATTTCAATCGTAGGGCCCATATTGTGTATGCATTCGGACCATCCGGCTATTCTCTCAATCCTGATCGTAGAAAATCAATCGGACGGTGCCGCGTCCTCGCGTTTAAAGGTGATGTGTATCCTTTGAGCTGGATCGTTGGATTTCAATCAAACGCCCCTATTTGAATGTGAACCCGCGAAATCCCGTAGAGCCCCTTTTAATCTCTATCCTTCATTTGAGATCGCACGGCCCATATTAAATGGTGCCGATTATTTTTCCTTAATGCCTATTTCCATCGCAGCCGTCCATCTCTGATCGAACGGTCGACGATTCTTGGAGCTTTTAGAGGCGCGCGCGACTGTGGCTGACAAAGGGACCCACATGTCAGATGTTTGCCTCTCATCCTCCTTGCCTCTGCGTAGCCATTTCTGTAAACAGAGGAGAGGAGTTATCCAAGAATCATGCAACTAATTTTTGGATATTTAGCCCTAAGTGGACACCTCATCAACTCTAGACCTTTCCACTTTGCCCTGTAGCTCAGTCTCTATATATAAACCCTAGCTTTTGAGTCTTTGCCATTGTTGACCATGGAGCTTTTCACCCTCCATTTTCGTCCGGTGGAGTTTCTTGTTCTTTCAACTTGCTTATCCATCTTAAACACTAGTTTCGCCTCGTAATGAAGATTTGACTTCTTTTGTAGGTTAAACCAGAGTTTATTTTTCGGTTGATCAAAATCGGTTTTCAGAACCTTTGGTGTCTTTCTTATCACAGTAGCTAAAACCTTAGTTTTGTCATCTTGAGCACCTTAAGGACCTTAGAAGCTCGTATGGATCATTCACTTGTACATTAGTAGCTCCAACTTTCTTTAAGCGAAAAGTTCTTTGTTATAACTTTTCGGTCTTTCATATCGTTTTCAAGAACTAGGGTTTCTCCTGTCGACTTATCATTCTGGGTAGGTCTTAACTGAACCCTAGTAGCATAACAAGTTATTATTTTGATCCTTCTTATCATCTACTTAACTTTGTAGCAGAGATTTATCTCTGTCCTCTATTTTCGGTTCAACCGACAACATTGGTTTTTCTTTAGCTTTTGTAATCTGACCGATTAGGGTTAGATTAGGGTTAGTCTGGGTGTTAATTACCCTAAAAAGATCAGGCTAAGTTTCATTTCAGAATCTTTGCTTGACCTATTTTCCTTAAACCCAAAACCTAAAGTCTGTCCTGTTTCTGTATTTTCAAAATCTGAAAACTAAAGCTTTGACCTAAACTCTAGTTTCTGTTATTTGAAAGCAGTAAGTGATATTATGGGTTATTATTTTATTATTAGGGTAGGTATAGCTTAAGCATATTGTTAAACATGCATTTCTATATTGATCATACATTTTTCTTTCATTCTGTACTTGCTATAAATTTTGTGTTCATTGGATTTTATTGTCTCTTTTTAGAATCTGGTTCTTCTGATGTCTTTGAAACTTTTTCTGAGCAACCAGAGCCTGCAACAGAAGTATATTATTATCAAGGCAAGCATCCTCTTTGCACCATATCGATCCCCAAAGTTTTATACAATAGATTTTCCAAATACAGTGATAACTGTGCATGCTACTTTTCTGAAAATACAATTGTGATCTGTATTAGTTAGTTATGACCTAATATTGTGGATTACCTTAATTCTAACCATACACTCAGACTTAGAGTAGTACTGTATACTATAAACTCTAGCTTCAGAGTTGGCTTTGACATGCAGTCTAGAGAGTATTAGAGTTTGACAAGATTATCTTGTCAAACATGGGAACCACAAAATGATTTCTGTTATTTTGAACTCTTTGTCGGTTTACTTATACGAAATGAATTTTACATCTAAATTGATCGGACAAGAGGAAGCTAGTGGTGGTGCCTTCGTGCACGAGATTGGGAATTGTGGTGGACTTGTCTGGATTAATTAAGGACTGAACTCTGATTGTTCAATTCAAGTTCCCCACGTACTTCCACGCGCAGTGTATGGGCGTTGTTTGGTTAAGTAAAGGGCTAAAGCTATTAAGTTGGAAACAGGAGAGTAAGGATATGTGTATTGATCTTGTATGGCATAGATGCTCTGGTCTTATGTATAACAGCCCCAATTCTATAAACAGTAATTAAATGCCTTATGAACAGTAATGAGGTGCTGTTCATAGCATTACTGTTCGTTTCTACAATTTGGGCAGTATGTTACAAATTAAAAACCTTCCTTTTTAGCCAAAATCCAAAAGAACCATTTAAAGTCTTAAAGGAATACAAGATAAAACTTGTATTATGACTGGGAAGTACTTTTATTAAAGCCTAGATAAATTATCTTGGCTGAAAATATTTTTTTTGTTGCATTTTTTCTAGAAATTAAATTGACTTAAAGAAAAATAATTGTCTTTAAATGAATACTTTCGGGCTAAAATAAATATTTATGTATTTTACCAAGTGATTATGTGATTTTAAAATTTATCTGGGAAATATATCATCCCAGTAGCCTCCAGCAAAAATTTCAGGATTTTATAAATTTATTTGCTATTTTTAAAATCCCGGTCAAACCTTTTAAGCATTTGAATACGTTCTGGTCAACCAAACTGGTTTGAATCCAAACCCTAGCACTGTAGCGACTCGAGCCATGTGGTTGAGTCCAACCCCGTGCAAATGATCCGGCTCTGTCACGTTCGAGCGCGAGCTCAAACCTCCTACGTGATGTGAGCCGTTGATCTTCAATCGAATGGGCGAGGCCGCAACGTCACGCGAGCTGTCCACGTGTACGCTTTGATCTCCGCCGTTGGATCTTAATCTAACGATCGAGGTCAGTGTATGCAATCGGACCACTCCGGGGCCTGTCTCGATCTCCACCGTTCATTTCCGATCCAACAGCGCCTCCCTTTTCGTTTTAAACTTAAAGGCGCGCTTTTATCTGAGCCGTCAGATTCAAATCCTACGGCTTTCCTTTTTACCGCGTGTTATTAAGGCCTGCGCTCCTCTAGGCCGTTAGATCTTCATCGGGTGGTCCAGAGCGGTGTATGCATTCGGACGACTCTGGATCCCCTCACGATCTCCGCCGTCCATTCTTGATCTAACCGCGCCACTCGTTTCATTTTAAAATAAAAGGCGCGTAGCTATCTGGGCCTTTGGATTTAAATCCCACGGCGCTCCTTTTTGACCGTGGGCCTTTAAAGCCCAAATTCGGTGGACCGTTGGATTTTAATCGTAGGGTCCAGACTTGTGTATGCAATCGGACCATCCGGTTCTTTGTCCCATCTCGACGGTGGAAATCCAATCTAACGGTGCCGCGTCATCTCATCTAATCGAGTGACGTGTATTCCTTTTAATTGACCGTTTGATTCCAATCCAACGTCCAGATTTGAAAGTAGATCCCGAGATTCCTTCGGGCTCTGTTTAAATCTCGATCGACCGATTGAAATCGCACGGTCCATATTAAAGGTTACCAATTAAAACCTTTTAACCTCTCTACTTATCACAGCCGCCCATTTCCAATCGGACGGCTAATATTCTGTTGAGGCTTTAGGAGGCGCGCGCAGCTGTGACTGCCAGTGGGACCCACATGTAAGAGTGTTCTTATCTTCTTCCCTCTCTCTCTGCGCGCAGATCTCTCTGTAAACAGACGAGAGGATTTATCTCAAGGATTATGTAACTAATTTTTGGGATAATCACCCTAAATGGACACCTCATCAACTCTAGATCTTTCCATCTTGCCCTGTAGCTCAACATCCATATATAAACCCTAGCTTTTTGCTGTTACCATTGTTGACCAGTGAAGCTCATCCTCCATTGTTGTCCAGTGGAGTTTCTTGCTCCTGTTCTTTGCTTATCCATCCCAAGAACTGGTTTTACCTTGCACTAAGGTTTTGACATCCTTTGTAGGTTAAAACCGAAGACTATCTCTCTTTTGAGCAGAATCGACTTTCTCAATCTTTGGTGTCTTTCCTACTCTGGTAAGCTAAAACCCTAGTTTTTAACATCTTGAGCATCTTAATGACCTTAGAAGCTCCTGTGAATCATTCTTTTGAACATCAGTAGCTTCAACTTGCTCTAAAGCGAAAAAGTGATTATTATAGCTTTTGGTCCATTATGTCATTTTCAAGACCTAGGGTTTCTTCTGTCGACTTGTTATCCTAGTTAGGTCTCAGCTAAACCCTAGTAGCATAAGAAGTTGATCTTTCAATTCTTGTCATCATCTATTTTGCTTCATAAGCAAAGATATGTCTCTGTTCTCATTTGTCGGCTCAACCGACAAAATAGATTTTTTCTTTAGCTTTTGTAATCTAACCGAATAGGGTTAGGTTAGGGTTAGTTTAGGGTATTAACTACCCTAATGGATCATGCTAAGTTTCATTTCTGAACCTTTGCTTGATCTATCTTCATTTTCCCAAAATCTGCTATCTGTCCTGTTTCCAGTTCATTTCAAAATCTGAAAACTGCAACTTTGAACTAAGCCTTAGTTTCTGCCATTTGAAAACAGTAGGTTATAATATGGGTTATTCTCACTATTATGGGTAGTTATGGCTTAAGCATATTGTCAATCATGCATTTCCAGATTGATCATGCATATTTCTTCCATTTTGTACCTATTGTCGATTTTGGCATTTATTGGACTTTATTGCTTCTTATAGAATCTGGTTCATCTGAAGCTTTTGACTTTATTTCTGAGCAACCTGAACCTGCAACAGAAGTTTATTACTATCAAGGCAAGCTTCCTCTCTGCACCATATTGATCCCAAATTTTATACAATAGCTTTTACAAATTCAGTGACAACTGTGCATGCTACTTTTATGAAAATACAAAACTGTGATCTGTAGTAGCTAGCTATCACCTAACATGGTGGATTACCTCAATTATAATCATACACTTAACCCTAGCTCAGTACTGTATACTATAATATATTTTCAGATTTGGCTTAGACATGCAGTCTAGAAACTTTAGAGTTTGACAAGAATACCTTGTCAAACATGGGAATCACAAATGGCTTTCTGATATTTGAAACTCTTTGTCCAGTTTACTTATTTCAGAAATGAGTTTTATATTTAACTTGATCGGACAAGAGGAAGCTAGTGATGGTGCTTTTGTGCACTAGATTGGGTTTTGTGGTGGACTTGTCAGGGTTAATTAAGGACCGAACTCGACTATTCAATTCAAGTCCCCACGCACTTCCACATGCAGTGTATGGTATTTGTTTGGTTAAGTAAAATGTTAGGACTATTGGGTTGGAAACAGGAGAGTAAGAATATGTGTATTGACCTTGTATGGCATAAATGCTTAGGTCTTATGACGTGTTGTATGCCATGTGAGCTTGTATGTCAGTATCAGATGTTCTTAGAAGGGTGAGGGCGTATATGTGCTCCGTAGCATATACGATACCTTAATGGTGCCGATTGCATCCTAATATGGGTAGTGAGCCCAGTTCGCATTTAATTGTTTGGATCGGCATTCGACGCAACATGTGTGCCCGGTTAGCGGATGCTATCGATGCGTTGTTTAAGCGAGATCAGTTCACACATGGGGGTCCAACTCAATAGTGTTAGCTTGTTGAAAAATACAAAATCTTAGTTTCCCCGGTCCGCATACCAAAGGAAGTATGTCATCATTCGGAGGCATCCGAAGGCAACTGGGCTAGCTAAGTCATGTGGGTAAAGATGTACACCCCTGCAGGGTATAAACTGTTCGAATAGCCGTGTCCACGGTCATGGACGATAACTTGAGTTGATGTCACCTGTATAGAAGTTTTGATTTCCAAAACTGGTTTCGGCTTTTATGGCTTTGCATGAGGGATTCATGCACTGTACTGTTTACAATTATGTCATTTACTTACTGTTCTCATTAAACTTTGATTTATCACCTTGCTTTATCAGAATTTAGCATTTGTAGGTTAAGATGTATCGCTTTATGCAAATCTGAACCTTTATACCTTCCTGTTGTAACCTTATGCATGTAAAAATTCTATTCCTTTGATTAGGTTCTAATAAACACTTTCTTTTATTAGTTTGTGTAAGACTTGCTGAGTACCTTCCGTACTCAAGGTGCTATCACCTATTGTTGCAGGTGAGGACGGTTTTCTTTATGAAGTACCCGTTAGCGCCGATCAGGGTGACGCTAACGAGTAGAGCTACTTCTTTCCTCCACGCAATTGCCTGCGGGTGGATGAGGCCATTGGTGGACTTTAATATTTTGTTTTTGCTTCCGCCGTTTGACTTTTGAAGTGACCAAGTCACTCAACAGTGTAGTACTAAACCGAATGATGTAAACTTATGTTTAATTATGTCAATGTATGACTTGTGTGTATTTGATGCAATGTTGATGAAGGATATATATATATGCAATGGTCGTTGATCCTGGGAACCATTGTGAGATATATATATATCCGGGGAGCCTGATTATTGGATCGGTTACTTGTTAAATTTATACTCCTAGCATGATTTTTAATAAAGGGGCAGTACTGTTCCTTCATTAACAATTGTGCTACAGTATGAATTTAATTAAGTACATTTCCAATAACCCGGCGCCACGGCGTTGATATCGAGCATCGTTACTGTAGGTTAGAAGTAGCTCCGCCGAAACAATTAGAGAGTTTTCTGATAAAATTATTTTCAAGCAGTAATGTATTTTCGAAAGCTTAAGAATGACATCTTTTATTTCTTATCTTCCTTAATGTTAATTCTTGCCCAACTTTCTGTTGGTTTATTTAAAAGTGAATTGTTTCTTACCTTTTCCTTTTGGCTATAGATGAGTGGGTGGTATTTGGTCAAGGAAACCCGAGCTGAGGATGTGGATGGATTTCCAGCCTTACTTCGGGACATGATGTGGCGGTCCAATTTCACCTATCAGCCGGAGTATGCCATCTATCGACGAGACCGAGGACCAGAGATGGAGGAGTACCGTGCCTTCATCAATGTCATCGCTAGGCATGTAGCTGGCAGTGTTCCCTACTGTGTCCAAGCACTTGCCACCTCTGAGGCTATGGCGGTTCAGGAAGCTGCAAGTAGGATGATGAGCCTTCTTCGTCATGATTTGACGGAATTGTCTCAACCACCCTATGACCACTTCCCGAATCAAGGTCCTACCTCTGAAGTGAGCATGTTCGATGAGATACAGTTTGGCGAAGATCCCCAGGTGCGGCGGTTGGCGAGGATGATCCGCATCATGGACCAAATCCATCATTGTCTTGTGAGGGAGCTATGGGAAACTCGGCATCGCCTTAATGAGGCCCGTGAGTACCTTACTTGGAGTCAACATGAACGCGTTCCTCGCAACGTGCTTTATGGTGACAACGAGACTCTCCCGCCACTGCGCACCACCTCTTTATCGACTTCCGGCGGCCGTGCGTGCTGTTTATGGACAAGTGCGCCAAGCCCGATGATCGCAGTTCTCCTCGCACTCTGCGGATTGCACCTCTGGAGGCCATCACCATCGTTAGGTTCCCGAGGCGCCTCATTAGTCCTTTGGATCCTGTTGACACGGGTTCCCCTGGAGCTCATCTTTTGAATGAGTTTCCGGTGAACTTTAACCGGGATTTTTATGCTAGCACCTCGACGATGAACCCGCGTGGATAAGTGCCTTCTAGTTTAGTAGTTGCCCTTAAATAAATCGCATGTAATAGGGCAGTGTTGTTTTGTACAGAATATGTAAGTTTAATCTTTGGTTTGTAATCCGACCTCTATGGCCGACTATGATGTAAGACTGGAACCGAATATTTTGTTGTATATATGAAGTTTCTGGTTTTGGTGTTAATTTAAATGCACACCATAACATGATGCATTATTTGTACAGTATTTGTTTCTTTTCTAATCTCAACCTTGTTTGTGTTTGCCGAGTATATCCTTGTTATGTTGTTAACCATGGTGTGGTAACAGGATGACAGGACCTACTACTCTTGCGCAAGCGTAACAAGGGAAGGGCATGTCGACTCCCGTGCCCCATTCTCAGGGAGGGCCAACTGAACCTTCCAGCTCTCAGGGTCCGCAAGGTGGCCCCTAGGAAGAGGAGCTTCCCCCACCACCTTCGATGGCCGATGTGCTCATGCAAATCGAGCGCAATCGAATGGATCAAACGCGCATCTTGGAGCAGATTGCGTGTAACACTTCTTCCCCTGTTGCACCAGCCGTCAGAGCAGGAGGCCACCATGTGCAGGGTAGTCTTGCTGACTTTCAGCGGACTAACCCGCCGGTGTTCTCTAGCTCTCAGGATCCCATGGAAGCAGAGGATTGGCTTCGGTCCATTGAGAAGAAGCTATTAATTGCTCAGTGTTCCGAGAGGGAAAGGTTCTCTTCGCCAGTTATCAGCTTGATGGGCCAACTAGCATATGGTGGGATAACCTCCTTGCCATTCAGCCGGTTGGACATGTCCCTACTTGGGATGAGTTCGTGGAAGCTTTTCGCGAAGCTCATATTCCTGAGGGAGTCATGATGATCAAGCAACAGGAATTTCTCGCTCTCAAGCAAGGGCGAAAGTCGGTGACCAAGTATCGCATGAGTTCAACTTCCGGCCGATATGCCTCGATGATGTTTCATCGACCTTCGTCGTCGGAACCGGTTCTTGAATGGGCTATTCAAGAATTGCGATATCTGTAGCTCGCATGACTTCCGAATTTCTCTCATTTGGTCAACAAAGCAATTGTGGCGAGAGTAAGAGCAAGGCTTTGAGGAGTCACGCAGCGGCACAAATGACTTCTCGCCTTATTCTCGTGGCGGCTCACCAAGGCCTCGCATGTGGGTGCCTAGACCACCGCGAGCACCACTCCATTTGCACCAAGGCTGCGGTGTTTGCCCTCGTCCATCCTCTTCCACTAATCAACCAAGGCCTAGTGGAAGCCCGACCACCACTGTTATTCTTGTCGGGCCGGGGTTATATGTTATCATTGTGGGCGTCAGGGCATTTTGCCAACGGTGCTATGCCAAGGCTCAAGGGATACCACCTATTTCACCTTCCCGCCATCGTAAGGCCCCGCACCACCTTCTCCCATCGTGGTCAAGCCCGACCTATTTCGGTTCGAGGGGGTGAACCAGACATCGCGAGGAAGCATTGCCACTCTCCGGTTGTTCTTGGTATGCTCCTAGTTAATTTCAAAGATCGAATCTGCTTTATTTGATTCGAGCATCCCATTAATTTGTTAGTAGGCGCTTGCTACTCAACACCATTTAATTGTGCATCATCTTCATCCACCTCATATCATCCATTCACCGATCAGCCTTTATGACTAATCAAGTCTGCCGTAATGTCAATATAAATATTGAAAGGCGGACTTTTGGGCTGATTTGATTGTGATAGATTCTAAAGGGTTGATGTTATCCCGGAATGGATTGGTTATCCAAGCACCTTGGGCAAATTAATTGTGCTCACAAATCCATTTCTTTAACTAATGAAAGCGGCACTTCAGTCGTTTTTCAATCCAGGACAATGGGTTCTCACCTTTGTGCTCACCAAGTTGATACTACTCCTTCTTTGAGTCGCACCAATTGTCTGTGAGTATGTTGATGTCTTCGTGAAGACCTTCCGGTTTGCCACCGGATCGGAAGTGGAATTTGTTATTGAACTCGTTCTTGGTGCTCCTATATCCAGGAGTCCCTATCGAATGCCTGCCAATGAGTTGGCTGAATTAAAGACACAACTTGGAGAGTTACTTGACAAAGGATTTATTCGACCGAGTTCCTCACCTTGGGGATGCCCGGCAATCTTTGTCAAAAAGAAGGACAACACTTTGCGGATGTGTGTGGACTACCGTCCGTTAAATGAGGTCACTATCAAGAACAAGTATCCTTTGCCTCGCATTGATGACCTTTTTGATCAGTTGGTTGGTGCCCGAGTCTTTTCAAAGATTGATTTGAGGTCGGGCTATCATCAAATCAAGGTTAGAGCTGAGGACATTCCTAAAACAGCTTTCTCTACTGTTATGGTTTGTACGAGTACCTTGTCATGTCCTTTGGTCGACCAATGCTCCACTTATTTCATGAACCTTATGAATTCGGTGTTCATGGATTTCTTGGATAAGTTCGTTGTCGTGTTCATTGACGACATCCTTATTTATTCCAAGTCTGATAAAGACCATGAACAACATTTGCGACTTGTGCTAGAAACACTTCATCAAGATCGATCGTATGCTAAGTTTAGCATGTGTGCTTTACGCTCGTAGAAGTTGCATTTCGGGACATGTGTTATCCAAGGAGGTATCGCGGTTGATCCAAGCAAGGTACAAGATGTACTAAATTGGAAGCCTCCCAAGAGTGTCCCTGAGATCTGAAGTTTTCTTGGACTTGCGGGTTATTACCGTAGGTTCATTGAAAATTTCTCCAAAATTGCTAGACCTCGACTGACTTTTGCAAAAGAGAAGAAATTTGAATGGTCACTAAGTGTGAGGAGAGTTTTCGGCTTTTGAGAACTCTCTTGACTAAAGCTCCCGTTCTTACTCTTCCGGATGTTCATAAGAGCTTCGACATTTATTGCGATGCATCCCGCCATGGACTTGGTTGTGTGCTTATGCAAGAAGGCCGAGTTGTGGCATATGCATCTCGGCGATTCGCCCTCATGAAGTTAATTATCCTACTCATGATTTGGAATTGGTAGTGGTCCATGCATTGAAGATTTGGTGACATTACCTTCTTGGTAATCGTGGTGAGATCTATACTGATCATAAAAGGCTGAAGTATATATTCACTCAATCTGATTTGAATATGAGGCAAAGAAGATGGCTTGAACTGATCAAAGACTACGACATGGGTATTCACTATCATCTGGTAAAGCCAATGTTGTGGCGGATGCTTTAGCAGAAAGTCACAATGCAATCAGACATTTTCTCTACTGCGGCCAAGGACTTGTGTGCTGATTTTGGCGCTTAAGTCTTGACTTGGTGGAAAAAGGTTTTCTTGTCTGCATTACAAGTGGAGCCTACCTTAGAATCTCAGATTCTTGAGGCCCAAAACGATGACGAGGTAGCGAAATTAAGGAGAACTTGAAAGCGGGTAAAGCCAACGAGTTTTTCAAGATGATCGCGATGCGATTTGGTATCGCAATCGTTTGGTGGTACTCACGATCCTCATCTAAGAAGTCTAATTCTTAGAGAGGCTCATAATTCCAAGTTTTCTACATCCTGGAAGTACTAAGATGTATCGGGATTTAAAGAAAATATTTTGGTGGAGCCAAATGAAGAGGCAAATTGCTCAAGATGTTGTCGAATGTGATATTTGCCAAAGGGTTAAAGTGAACATCCTGAAGCCACCGTACCCTTCGCCTTTGCCTATTCCACAATGGAAGTGGGAAGAGATCGGTATGGATTTTGTTCTTGGTCTTCCCAAAACTTCCAATGGATCCGATGTCATTTGGGTAATCATCGACCGTTTGACAAAAGTGGCTCATTTCATTCCGATCAAAACCATCTTTAGTGGCAAGCAGCTAGCAGAGCTTTATATTGCTAGAATTGTTTGTCTTCATGGTGTTCCCAAGGTCATTGTTTCTGACTGTGGCCCTCAGTTTACTTCCCACTTTTGGAATTATCTTCATCAGGCTATGGGGACTGAACTCTATTTCAGTACTACTTATCATCCTCAAACTAGTGGTCAAATTGAGAGAGTGAACCAAGTTATGGAAGATCTTCTTCGAGCCTATGTGCTATCTTATAGCAAAGACTGGGAGAAATCTTTGCCATATGTGGAATTTTCCTACAATAATAGCTACCAAGCAAGTATTCAAATGTCACCTTTTGAAGCCTTGTATGGGAGAGCTTGTAGGACTCCATTGAATTGGTCCGAGTTTGGTGAAAGATCATTGTATGGTCCAGACCTGGTAAAAGAAGCTGAAGAGCAAGTTCGCCTGATTCGAGATTGTTTGAAACCGCATAGCCTCGGAAGAGCTATGTCGACCATCGTCGTCGTGAATTAAGCTTTGAGGTAGATGACCATGTCTATCTTAAAGTGTCACCCATGAAGGGTACTCATCGTTTTGTGTAAAGGAAGCTCGACCTCGTTATATCGGACCCTTCCGAATCATTGCAAAACGAGGAGCTGTAGCTTATCAACTGGAACTACCTGAATCACTCTCTAAAGTGCATGATACTTTTCATGTGTCTCAATTGAAAAAATGCCTTCGTGTTCCTATTGAGGCAACTGCTTATGAGCATCTTGATCTCCAACCTGATCTTTTCTATCAAGAACAACCAGTACGTATCCTCGACACAATGGAACGCAGGACAAGAAATCGTACTGTCAAGTTCTTGAAAATTCAGTGGGCTAATCATTCCGAGGATGAAGCCACTTGGGAGCGCGAAGATCTGATGCAGATTGAGCACCCCCATCTCTTTGTTGTCTAGAACTTCCTTTTGAATCAAGAAAGGAAAGTTTAAACAAAGCAATGTAAACAAAGATGTAATGATAACACTATGTTGTTATGTAAATTTCTTCTTTGTTATCTTTGAAGGAAATCAAGACAACAGATGTTGAATTTCCTTATAAATCATTTCCACTTCACTTCTTCCTAATCTTTAACTTGTTCCAAATCTCGGGGACGAGATTTTCTTAAGGGGGGTAGGTTTGTAACAGCCCCAATTCTATAAACAGTAATTAAATGCTTTATGAACAGAATGAGGTGTCTGTTTCATAGCATTCTTATTCATTTCTACAATTTGGGCGGTATGTTACAAATTAAAACCTTCCTTTTAGCCAAAATCCAAAAGAACCATTTAAAGTCTTAAAGGAATACAAGATAAAACTTGTATTATGACTGGAAGTACTTTTATTAAAGCCTAGATAAATTATCTTGGCTGAAAATATTTTTTGTTGCATATTTTTAGAAATTAAATTGACTTAAAGAAAAATAATTCTCTTTAAATGAATACTTTGGGCTAAAATAAATATTTATGTATTTTACCAAGTGATTATGTGATTTTAAAATTTATCCGGGAAATATATCATCCCAAGTAGCCTCCAAAGAAAATTTCGAGATTTTATAAATTTATTTGCTATTTTAAAATCCATCAAACCTTTTAAGCATTTGAATAGGTTCGGTCAACCAAACGGTTTGAATCAAACCCTAGCATTGTAGCGACTCGAGCCATGTGGTTAAGTCCAACCCCGTGCAAATGGTCCGCTCATCACGCTCGAGCGAGCTCAAACCTCCTACGTGATGTGAGCCGTTGATCTTCAATCGAATGGCGAGGCCGCAACGCCACGCGAGCCGCCCACGGTACGCTTTGATCTCCGCCGTTGGATCTTAATCTAACGATCGAGGTCGATGTATGCATCGGACCACTCGAGCCTGTCTCGATCTCCACCGCTCATTTCCGATCCATGGCGCCTCCCTTTTCGTTTTAAACTTAAAGGCGCTTTATCCGAGCCGCCGATTCAAATCCTCACGCTTTCCTTTTACCGCGTGTTATTAAGGCTGCGCTCCTCTAGGCCGTTAGATCTTCATCGGGTGGTCCAGAGTGTATGCATTCGGACGACTCGGATCCCCTCACGATCTCCGCCGTCCATTCTTGATCTAACGCGCCACTCGTTTCATTTTAAAATAAAAGGCGCGTAGCTATTCGGGCCTTTGGATTTAAATCCCACGCTCCTTTTTGACCGTGGGCCTTAAAGCCCAAATTCGGTGGACCGTTGATTTAATCGTAGGGTCCGGACTTGTGTATGCAATCGGACCATCCGGTTCTTTGTCCCATCTCGACCGTGGAAATCCAATCTAACGGTGCGCGTCATCACATCTAATCGAGTGGCGTGTATTCCTTTTAATTGACCGCTTGATTCCAATCCAACGCCCAGTTTGAAAGTAGATCCGAGATTCCTTCGGGCTCGCTTAAATCTCGATCGACCGATTGAAATCGCACGGTCCATATTAAAGGTTACCGATTAAAACCTTTTAACCTCTCTACTTATCACGGCCGCCATTTCCAATCGGACGGTGATATTCTCGTTGAGGCTTTAGGAGGCGCGCAGAATGTGGATGCCAGTGGACCCACATGTAAGAGTGTTCTTATCTTCTTCCTCTCTCTCTACGCGAGATCTCTCAGAAATGCAGGAGAGGATTTATCTCAAGGATTATGTAACTAATTTTTGGGATAATCAACCCTAAATGGACACCTCATCAACTCTAGATCTTTCCATCTTGCCCTGTAGCTCAACATCCATATATAAACCCTAGCTTTTTGCTGTTACCATTGTTGACCAGTGAAGCTCATCCTCCATTGTTGTCCAGTGGAGTTTCTTGCTCCTGTTCTTTGCTTATCCATCCCAAGAACTGGTTTTACCTTGCACTAAGGTTTTGACATCCTTTGTAGGTTAAAACCGAAGACTATCTCTCTTTTGAGCAGAATCGACTTTCTCAATCTTTGGTGTCTTTCCTACTCTGGTAAGCTAAAACCCTAGTTTTTAACATCTTGAGCATCTTAATGACCTTAGAAGCTCCTGTGAATCATTCTTTTGAACATCAGTAGCTTCAACTTGCTCTAAACTGAAAAAGTGATTATTCTAGCTTTTCAGTCCATTATGTCATTTTCAAGACCTAGGGTTTCTTCTGTCGACTTGTTATCCTAGTTAGGTCTCAGCTAAACCCTAGTAGCATAAGAAGTTGATCTTTCAATTCTTGTCATCATCTATTTTGCTTCATAAGCAAAGATATGTCTCTGTTCTCATTTGTCGGCTCAACCGACAAAATAGATTTTTTCTTTAGCTTTTGTAATCTAACCGAATAGGGTTAGGTTAGGGTTAGTTTAGGGTATTAACTACCCTAATGGATCATGCTAAGTTTCATTTCTGAACCTTTGCTTGATCTATCTTCATTTTCCCAAAATCTGCTATCTGTCCTGTTTCCAGTTCATTTCAAAATCTGAAAACTGCAACTTTGAACTAAGCCTTAGTTTCTGCCATTTGAAAACAGTAGGTTATAATATGGGTTATTCTCACTATTATGGGTAGTTATGGCTTAAGCATATTGTCAATCATGCATTTCCAGATTGATCATGCATATTTCTTCCATTTTGTACCTATTGTCGATTTTGGCATTTATTGGACTTTATTGCTTCTTATAGAATCTGGTTCATCTGAAGCTTTTGACTTTATTTCAGAGCAACCTGAACCTGCAACAGAAGTTTATTACTATCAAGGCAAGCTTTCTCTCTGCACCATATTGATCCCAAATTTTATACAATAGCTTTTACAAATTCAGTGACAACTGTGCATGCTACTTTTATGAAAATACAAAACTGTGATCTGTAGTAGCTAGCTATCACCTAACATGGTGGATTACCTCAATTATAATCATACACTTAACCCTAGCTCAGTACATACTGTATACTATAATATATTTTCAGATTTGGCTTAGACATGCAGTCTAGAAACTTTAGAGTTTGACAAGAATACCTTGTCAAACATGGGAATCACAAATGGCTTTCTGATATTTGAAACTCTTTGTCCAGTTTACTTATTTCAGAAATGAGTTTTATATTTAACTTGATCTGGACAAGAGGAAGCTAGTGATGGTGCTTTTGTGCACGAGATTGGGTTTTGTGGTGGACTTGTCCGGGTTAATTAAGGACCGAACTCTGACTATTCAATTCAAGTCCCCCACGTACTTCCACATGCAGTGTATGGTATTTGTTTGGTTAAGTAAAATGTTAGGACTATTGGGTTGGAAACAGAGAGTAAGAATATGTGTATTGACCTTGTATGGCATAAATGCTTAGGTCTTATGACGTGTTGTATGCCATGTGAGCTTGTATGTCGATGTCGATATTCTTAGAAGGGTGAGGGCGTATATGTGCTCCGTAGCATATACGATACCTTAATGGTGCCGATTGCATCCTAATATGGGTAGTGAGCCCAGTTCGCATTTAATTGTTTGGATCGGCATTACTGACGCAACATGTGTGCCCCGGTTAAGCAGATGCTATCAATCGTTGTTTAAGCGAGATCAGTTCACACATGGGGTCCAACTCAATAGTGTTAGCTTGTTGAAAAATACCAAATCTTAGTTTCCCCGGTCGGCATACCAAAGGAAGTATGTCATCATTCGGAGGCATCCGAAGGCAATGGGCTAGCTAAGTCATGTGGGTAAAGATGTACACCTGCAGGTATAAAGCTCGAATAGCCGTGTCCACGGTCATGGACGATAACACGAGTTGATGTCACTGTATAGAAGTTTTGATTTCCAAAACTGGTTTGGCTTTATGGCTTTGCATGAGGGATTCATGCAATCAGATCATTTACAATTATGTCATTTACTTACTGTTCTCATTAAACTTTGATTTATCACCTTGCTTTATCGAATTTAGCATTTGTAGGTTAAGATGTATCGCTTTATGCAAATCGAACCTTTATACCTTCTGTTGTAACCTTATGCATGTAAAAATTCTATTCCTTTGATTAGGTTCTAATAAACACTTTCTTTTATTAGTTTGTGTAAGACTTGCCGAGTACCTTCCGTACTCAGGTGCTATCACCTATTGTTGCAGTGAGGACGGTTTTCTTTATGAAGTACCGTTAGCGCCGATCGGTGGACGCTAACGAGTAGAGCTACTTCTTTCCTCCACGCAATTACTGCGGTGGATGAGGCCATTGGTGGACTTTAATATTTTGTTTTGCTTCCATTTGTTTGACTTTTGAAGTGACCAAGTCACTCAACAGTGTAGTACTAAACCGAATGATGTAAACTTATGTTTAATTATGTCAATGTATGACTTGTATGTATTTGATGCAATGTTGATGAAGGATATATATATGCAATGGTGGGTTGATCCAGGAACCATTGTGAGATATATATATATCAGGGAGCCCGATTATTGGATCGGTTACTTGTTAAATTTATACTCCTAGCATGATTTTTAATAAAGGGGCAGTACTGTTCCTTCATTGACAATTGTGCTACAGTATGAATTTAATTAAGTACATTTCCAATAACCCGGGGCGCCCACATTATGACTGCGTTTTATGCCATGTGAGTTTTATATCGATATCAGATTTTCTTAGAAGGGTGAGGGCGTATATGTGTTCCATCGCATGTACGTACCTTAAAGATGCCGATTGCAATCTAATATGGGTAGTGAGCCCAGTTCGCATTTCTTTATGTTTGGGTCGGCATTCCTGACGCAACATGTGTGCCCCGGTTAAGCAGATGCTATCAGTCGTTGTTTAAGCGAGATCAGTTCACACATGGGTATCCAACTCAATAGTGTTAACTTGTTGAAAAATACCAAATCTTAGTTTCCCCGGTCGGCATACCAAAGGAAGTATGTCATCATTCGGGGGCATCCGAAGGCAACGGGCTGACTAAGTCGTGTGGGTAAAGATGTACACCCCTGCAGGGTATCAAACTGTTCGAATAGCCGTGTCTACGGTCATGGACAATGACTTGAGTTGATGTCACCTGTATAGAGTTTTGATTTAAAAATCTAGTTTTGATTTACAGTCAAACATGAGGAATTCATGCATTGTATTGTTTACTTTTATTCTCATTTACTTACTGTTTTAATTCAGTTTGTTTCATTAAATTGCTTTATCAAAACTTAGCAATTGTAGGTTAAGGTGTACTGCTTTACGCAAAAGTTAACTACTAAGCCTTCCTGTTGCAACCTTATGCATGCATAAATTCTACTCCTTTGTATAGGTTCTAATACACACTTTCTTTTATTAGTTTGTGTAAGTCTTGCTGAGTACCCTCCGTACTCAAGGTGCTATAACCTATTGTTGCAGGTGAGGATGGTTACCTTTATGAAGTGCCCGTTAGCGTCGATCAAGGTGACGCTAACGAGTAAAGCTATTTCTTTCCTCCACGCAATCGCCTGCGAGTGGATGGGGCCATTGGTGGATTTTGCGCTTTATTTTGCTTCCGCTGTTACTCTTTTGTAGTGACCAAGTCACTTAATATTGTAGTACTCCAACCGAATTGTAAACTTATGTTTAATTATGTAAATGTATGACTTGTATGTGTACGATGCAATGTTGTTTTAGGATATATGTGCAATGGTCACTGATCCTGGGAACCATTGTGAGACATATATCCGGGATACCTGAATATTGGGTTTGTTACTTATTAAATTTATGCTTCTAGCATGATCTTTAATGAAGGAGCAACACTGTTCCTTAATTAAGCATTGTGCTACAATGTAACTTTAATTAGGTACATTTCCAATATTCCGGGGTGTCCACACTGTCGTCGGGAGAGAGAGAGTGGCATGGGTGTTGAGCTCTAGCTGGCTTGGTTGGAGAAGAAAGTAAGGGGTGGCCCGGTCGGTTGTAGTTTGATTCGGCAGGAGTGGCTTGGTTGGATCAGCCAACTAAGGTTGCACCCGAGGAATAGTAAGCGGTTGAGCCTGAGGAACAGTGAGAGGGAGAGGAAAAATATGCTAAGGACCGAGGTAGGACTTTAGGGTTAGTAAAATATTTTGGCATTTTTATTTGGTAATTTCTCAGGCAAAGATAGATATAGTTTGATCTTTGTTGCTCATATTGGCTTAGTTTTGCGAAAGAGACGCAACAATTTACAACCTACACATACTAGTTTTTCATTTGCCATTTTAAAATCAGATTTGAAGTAGAAGTAAAGCATGTGATCCAATAATAATTTTAATGACAAATGAATCAAGCAAACAACAAAGTGGCAGCCCACTTTGGGAAAACAAAAAAATAATGCATGAACATCCCATTCATGCCAAGTACCAAGTTTACCCATGATTTAAATTCAAAGTCTAACAATAGTAACTCCTGAACTCAAGTGATCGTCCATAACTGCGGAAACGGCTATTCGAATAGATTTATCTGTAACATCCCAATTTTGGAATTGTGTTTCAAATGTAAGAAAATGAGTAGAAATTAAAACTTTTTCTTACATCATGTATTTCCTGTTGTACCAAACAATTCTGGTACAAGGAATTATGGAAATACAAAGTCACAAGTCCTTTTGATCCAAATTTTGATCTTCCAAAAATAAAATCAGGTCAAACATTGTGATCATCCTCTGGAAATATTTTTCCTAAGTTCTAAGGATGGTTTGTGACCCCTCTGAAAAATTTCACAATTTTTAGAAAGTGTTTGAATATTATTAGAGGGCAGTCAAACCTGTTTGACTTTTAGTCAAAACTCTGAGTCAGAACCTTGCAGAATTTTTAGAGAATAACTCACTACATAAAAACCTCTGAAAATTTTAAGCAAGGTTTATATCCAGGTTAGCAAGTTACTATAAAAATTTCAGAATTTTTGGAGTTGTTTTGCTACCCCAAATAAATCCTGAAAGGTCTTTGTTCTAATTTAAAAACCAAATCTGGTTTGTACTGTTCATCGGGTCCGAGTCAGACTCGGGCTCGAGTCATGTGATCTGGTCGAGTCAACTAAAGCGCACCCGACCCCCTTTATAAACCCGCGCCGATTCTTATCGTTTGATCTGGATCTAACGACTCTGAGCGATTGGGCCGATCGGACCGCCGCGAAGAGCCCACTCGTTTGGATCGTTGGATCAAAATCTAACGGCCTAAAATAAGTTTGTTGATCGGGTCACCCGAAGGGCACATCTAATCTCATGCGTCCGTTTCTGATCCTAGGGTTCCCGATCTCCTCCATTGATATTTAAAACCTAAAAGGTGAGGCGATCTCGGTAGTCTCGATCAATCAACGACCAAATTACCCAAGTGCAATTTGAGTCATCTCCTACCTCCAGACGTGTGTGAGCAGTAGCTAGGGCATGGGGATGTCATTTCATGCTCCCTACAGCCGCCCCTAGCCAGCATTAGGGTTGTGAGAGGTGCTTTCGGCCATACCATACCCAACACCGTCATTTTCACCCTTTTGCTTTGGTAGTGTCTTGAGCTTTGCACCATGTCTCCCGAAAAGCTCTTGGTCCAAACCCTAATGCTTTCAAAGCTTTATAAGCACCTTCAATACCTCCTGGTATCCCTTTACACTACCCTTGAGCTCTATTTTCAATTGTGGAGCTTAATACCCCAAAACCGACAATCCACCATTGTTGACCCGTGGAGCTCCAGTGGTGAATTTGGTGTTCCAGTGGTTCTCATTCACATTTCTTTACACCATTTTTATCTCCTCACTATCTTGAGCATATTCCCTCACTTAATTTTGGATTTGATTCTCAGGAATTGTCCAATTTGGGGTTTGTTCAAATTCGGCCGATTTTGGTCATCTTCTTCCTTAGCTCAAGTGAGTGCTCTATTTTCAAATGATTTGCTCTTGTAGCTTCTGTGGACTATAATGAAGCTACACTGATGCTTTGGTACCACTCATTTTGCTCAGAGGGCACTTTTCCAACTTTCTTCCTCAACTCCGGCAAGCCTCCACCGTGGACAAGCATCTCCGGCCATCTTTGAACCTCCTCTCTATTAAGGTAGCTTCTTATTAGTCCCTAGAGGCCTTGGCACACGCTTCTTTGGACTGCAGCAGAGCTTTTCGCTATTTTCAAGTTTGCAGTAAAAGCTCTATTTTCGTTTTTCCGGCTAGCCGGCGTTCTGGTCCCTCACCGCCGGCGAGGTTGCCACCATTAGGTCCGCAACGTTATTGCGAGTCCATTTTGGTACTTGGTTGGCGCCGCCGCGGCCGAAGTCGCCCGCGACTAGCTGTTGAATGCGCTTGGGTTTTTGCCGGCATAATCTCCCGTTTTCGTCAGTTATTTAGGACATAATTAATGCCTGATCATTGTTAATCATTGAGTGTATTAATTATGTCCTAATCAAGCCTTTGTGCCACTAACGTGTGGGCCCAGCCCCTTAAATCGCCCCCGCTGGCGCTCGGTAGTCACTTTCGGACAGCATTAATACTTAATCATTGATTAATGAAGAGTTAGTATTAATGGCTGTCGGGAATAACCTTTTGGGTCGCCGACATGTGGGCCCGTAGGTTTAAAACCGAAGTCCGGAAATCATTAAGGCTAATTTTGGGATCATTTATTGCTAATCATTGTTAACATTAAATGTGTCCTGAGCCGCCACCTTGAGTCACTGCCAGGTGGGTCCACGTGCACTGTGCACGTGTGTTAAAGCCCGCATTTGTGACTTGAAGTCACTGACATGCGGCCCCACGTGTCAGCGCTTCATTTTGAACCGATTAAAGCGGCCGTCCATTTTGCGATCTGCGATCCAGATCTAATGGGCCGTTCGGGTCACCCGATCCTCCCATCATCCTGGGCCGTCCGTTCTCATATCTGTGGCTGAGATCGATGTTTCATTCGCAAGATCCGAACAGCCCCCGCTCGTGGCCTTCCGATCTCAGATCGACGGTGGATATGAGTTGGGCCGTTCGGGTCAACTTCGTGCACCCCTCGCGCGCGCCGTTCGATTCTTGATCAACGACTGATAAGTGTCCACGTCATAACATTTTATTTAGGTTTGTGTGGAATTCGAGAAACATTTACTTAACAACTGAAAATGGTATAAAAACTTTAGAAATTCATAACTAAATCTTTCTAAACTCTTCTTGGATGTTTCTAACTGCAATAAATTTGTAATGGACTAGAGTTTTATTTAAAAATACTTTTAGTCTTATTTCCGTGCTAGAAAATTCTGTATACATTAAAATCTTGATTTCAGCCATTGTTGGCTTATCCAGAAATTGAATTAAATATTATAAAATGAATATCTTTTCCTGTAAATATCCAAAATGGGTGATTTCAACTTGGATAAATTTGTTAATAACCAAAATTTAATATAAAAATGATTGTAGGCCCAAGATAGCACCAGAAACATTAATTAATGATTTTGACCCTATTTTCAGCATTTAGAAAATCCTGTTAATTTTATAAAAGACACAAATAATTCCCTGTAAATGCAAAATATATAAAATCAATGCTAGAAAATCCATCTGTTAGCATACTTCAATATGAAATAGGTTTTGAGCATGTTTATGATTCTGGACAAGGTGATGTGCTAGGTTTACAATTTAGAAAAATCATAACTAAGTCATTATAACTCCAAATTCAATAAACTCAACTTTGCTGTGATTAGGATAACTTATACTACCTGTCATAAAAATTTTAGGTTCCAGATCATTCTAGAAATTTTCGCCATGAACAGTACCTGTATTTAATTAGGGAATAAATAGGCTGAGAGAGCTAGATTTCACCATAACTTTTTCATGCCAACTCCAAATGCAGAATTTCTTGTTCCTAAAATTGTCTAAATTCATACCCTTGCTGTTGTGTGTATTTATTGTGAATTTGGATTTCTTTTGCTATTGGTTTCTCTTGGTGTTCTTTGCTCTTATTGGGTTATCGCCTTTTCACGTTAGGTTCTGAAGAAGTTATTAATCTTGATACTGAGCCACAGCAACCAGATCCTGCACTTCAGCCAGGCAAGCAGATGTAGCATCATTTGATCATGTTGTTCATACTATTTTCAAATTCTAATATATTGTTTGCAAAATTCTATGTATGCATTGCTATGTTGTTTTAACTATTGTCGATAGTTAACCCAGTAGATGCATGATCAGTAGGCAAATGTTTTGTGAGACCCCGGTTTATTAAACTTGTAATACTTGACCTTCCTCTGGTTCTAGTATCACAAATAGAATAATCCACGTCTCGATGAATATGTGCCTCCCAGAACAAGCAGCACACATACATCATACCAAAGCATGCATCAATTCCATACAACAGAATATAACAAGTCTACCAAAAGACATACATAATATAAGTTATTCTGAGCAATGACCGTAGCCAAATGACATAAGTATCAAATAAGTAATGAAGCAAAGTTGCCATAAGATGGCTTAAACCAAAAGACGACCGGTTAGCCACATAACACCACAGGGCAACCGCCAGGCCGCTAAGCTAATCGCCTTAAAGCGCCACAAAGACAACTCACAAAAGTGAGGTCCATCGGACTCACTACCTTCCTCTGCACAATACAAGCAATGCAGGTGAGTACAAAAATGTACTCGCAAGACTTACGAGTAACAAGCCTATACATAGCTACATAGAAGCTGTATTCAAAGGAATGTGGTTATATGGTTCTTTGGATGCAAAAAGCAAGTTTTATTTGCAATATTGTAATAGGTTGAACATCAGTTTGTAAAATCTATTTAGAAGCATTTAAATAACAATGAGTAAGCATAAGTAACAAGTATCCACCTAGAGGTGACTTTCCCCAAAGCCACCACAACATAGCATGAATCCCTGATTCATACCACCCATCAAGTTTTAATTTTTAAACAGGTTGGAGTCTAACTCTTGAAAAGCTTATCCAAGCGTGTCCATAACCTAGGACGAGGCTATTCGAATAGTTTTAATCCTGCAGGGTGTACCAATGTACCCACACTTGGACCGCCTTTTGCCAAGCTATTAAGCACACTTCCTTTGGTATGCCGGCACGGCTAAGTCCTATGAACCCTTTCCAATGGAATATGCTAATCAAGAGACGCACGTATGGGGGTTAATCCTTAGTGATCTGCCGACGAAATATGGATCACAAGGACCCATACGTGGAGCAGGACACACCGGCCTCGACGGGTGCTCCTCTCCCCACAAACGTGTCCATGTTGCATATAATCAAATATGCAACCCACCACGCGACTCATTAATTAACACAGCCCAAAGTACTCAGCTAAGAGAGGTCCCATATCCCTCTAGTGTGGTTAGCACGCACTGAAATGCTCGGATAACAGATACTCACAAGTAGTTCGGTCCTTAATTGACCCGGGCACCATTCCATTCACACCCAAAAGATCACACCATCTTACCATTGTGCCCAAGTCTAAATTATTTTCATTTTCAGTTTTAGTTTTGCAATTTAGACAAAGCACAAGGCTGAAATATACATATTATAACAGTTTGTATGATCAAGGTTATCGACGAGTCGATAACCGCCCATTTCTACCAAAAGCTAAGCATGGCTAAGCATAATGACACGTAAACTACTAAGTGACAAGGGTTCATCCAGCGAACCCAAAATCACAGCAAGTAATCCTAGGCTCAGTAGTAGAGGATTAAACATTTCCTACTGATTATGCAACTACTGGGCCAACTATCGACAATAGTTTAAAACAACATAGCAATGCATACATAGAATTTGCAAACAACATATTAGAATTTGAAATTAATAGGAACAACATGATCAAATGAATGCTACATCTGCTTGCCTGGCTGAAGTGCAGGATCTGGCTGCTGTGGCTCAATATCAGTAATATAATTATCTTCGGAACCTAACGCGAAAAGGCGATAAGCAAATAAGAACGAAGAACACCAAATAAAACTCCAACAGCAAAAGGTAACCAAATCTAATGAATTTTACACAACAGCTAGGGAATGATTTCAGATAGTGATAGGAATAAGAATCATGCAATTTGGACTAAGCATGCAAAAGATATGGACAAAATACCCTTTCTCAGCTTTAACATCAACCTAATTAATTAATAGTACTGTTCATGGTGAAATTTTCTAGAATGATCTAAGGTATGAATTTTTATAGCAAGAAGATTATGACATCCTAATAACAGCAAAGTTGAATTTACTAAATTTGGAGTTATACACATTTACTTATTATTTTTCTAAGTTGTAAACCTAAAGCAATACATTTTACAGAGTTATGAACATGCTCAAAACTTATCCCATGTGAAAGTATACTATGAGATGAATTTAACAAAATTGATTTTGCACAAATTAGAATTATACAGAAAAAGATATGCATTTTTCAAGGTTAAATCCATTTCTGGAATATTCACGATGTGTAAATCAAGTTATTTCTAGTTACACCAATTTCCGCTTTGAAATATGCTTAATTCCATTTTATAATAAACTTAAGTGATAACAAAATTTATTACAGTTGGAATCATCTAAAAGGATTTAAAATGAATTTGTTATGAATTTCTAATGTTTTACACCATTTTGATTGTTAAATAAATACTTACCGATATACAGACAAACTCAATCAATAGAATAAGACGCGGACGCTCGACAACCCTCGATCTAAAATCCTACGGCTTACGCGCGCCGGAAACAGCGCACGCGCGCGAAACCTACACGGAGCCTACCGTTGGATCAAGATCCAATGGCTCACGAAGGTGTATGCATTCGGATGGTGCGGTTGCTTGGGCCAATCCCAGCCACAGATCTGCAGATGGACGGTCCAGAGCGCACCAACAGTCGGAAGGTCCGACTGCATATAGGATCTCAACCGTTGATCGTAAGATCGACGGTCAAGAACGATCAAGGCATCCGGAGGGTCCGAATGCATACAAAGATGCGGGCGCAGTGCGAAAGCGAAGCGGTGGCTATTGATCGAAGTTTTAACGGAGGTGCTGACACGAGGGACCCGCTGTCAGTGACTTTGAGTCACCCACGCGCTTGATTTCCACACGTGCACAGCGCACTGGGCCCACTTGTCAGCGACTGAGAGTGGCGGTTAAGACAGAATTAATGCCACTAATGATTATCATTAAATAAACCTAAAAGAGACACTAAGGACTTCTGGATTTTGATCCTAACCCCTCGGGCCCACAGGTCGGGGACCCAGAGGTGATTTCCGACAGCGATTAATGCCGACACATTAATTAATCAATGATTAAGCATTAATGATGTCGGAACAGTGCGGGATTGCGCCAGCGGTTGATTTAAGAATGTTGGGCCCACATGTCAGTGGCTCAACGATAAAGATTAGGACACCATTAATTAACTAATGATTAGCAACCACTGAGCAATTAATATGTCCTAAACAAATGACGAAAACAGGAGTTTTGCGGCAAAATCGGCGACTTTAACGGCTAATCGCGGCGACAACGGCGGCGGCGCCAACCAAGTACTGAAATGGAACCGCAATAGCGCCTAGAACCTAATGGTGGCATCCTCGCCGGCGGTGAGGGACCAAAACGCCGGCGAGCCGGAAATGAAAAAGGGAGCTTTTACTGCTAAGTGCGAAAATAGCGAAAAGCTCAGCTGCAGTCCAAGGAAGCGGGTGCTAGAGCCTCTAGGGACTAATAAGCTACCTTGATGAAGGAAGCTCCAAAGATGGCGGAGAAGCTTGACCACGGAGGAGACTCATGGGACTTGGAGAAGAAAGGTTGAAAATGGCACCTGAGCCAAATGAGTGATTTCAAAGCATCAATATAACTTCATTATGGTCCCTGAAGCTACATGAGCAAGTAATCGAAAATGGAGCACTCACAGTGAGGAAGAAGATGACCAATTTGGTGAATTTGAACAAACCCCAAATTGGACAATTCACGAGAATCAAATCCAAAATTAAGTGAGGAAATGTTCAAGATAGTAAGGAGATAAAGATAGGGTAAGAAGCGTGAAGGAGAACCACTGGAACACCAAGAACATCAAGGAGCCCTCGGGTCAACAATGACGATTTGGAGGTTTTGAGGAGTTAAGCTCCAATCATAAATGGAGCTTGGTGGTGGTCTAAAGAGACACCAGGAAGTATTGAGAGTGCTTATAAAGCCTTGGAAGCATTAGGGTTTGGACCAAAAGCTTCACGGGCGGCAAAGCACAGAGCACAAGGTGCGGCCGACAAGGAAAAGGTAGTAGATGGTGCAATAGGGTATGGCATGGCCGAACACCTCTCCCACGATCCTCACTGTTGGCTAGGGCGGCCGTAGAAAGCACGAAAAGACACCCCCATGCCCTACACTGTGCTCGCACGGCCGGAGGTGGAAGATGACCAGCGATAAAGGCTCGGGCGATTTAGAGCTCCACGATTTTAATCGAACGGCTGAGATAGCGCCACGCCTCTGAGGTTTAAAACACAACGAAGGAGATCGCAAGCCCTAGGATTAGAAATGAACGGCTGATATTGCCCCACGTCGCGAACGTGGTTTACAACAGAGGGACAAGCGAGCGTTGGATCTTAATCCAACGGCTCCGATTGAAACTAACAACCGGAGGGTCCGAAGGTTTCGGAGGATTTGAACGGTTGGATGGAGATCTAACGGTCGATATTCGAACATGCAACTGGAAAGTCCGAACGCATACACGCACGAGGGCCGTGCGATTTAGATCCAAAGGCTGAGATCGATTGCGGGCTTTTCAAAGAGGGCTCAGTGCAGTTAGTTGACTGGACCGAGACGCCTAGCTCGAGCCCGAGTCTGACTCGAACCCGAGTAATAGTGAAATCAGGTTTTGACTTTTGAAATGGAACAGAGACTTTGGAGGATTTATTTTAGGTAGCAAAACAACTCCAAAAATTATGAAATTTTTACAGGAGCTTGCTAACTCTGATATTAACCTTGTGTAAAATGTTCAGAGGTTTTTATGCTGTGAATAAATCTCCAAAAATTCTGCAAGGCCCTGATTTAATGTTTGACTAGAAGTCAAACAGGTTTGACTGCCCTCTAAAATATTCAAACAATTTCTAAAAATTGTGAAATTTTTCAGAGGGGTCACACAGCATCCCTAGAACCTAGGAAAAATATTTCCAGAGAATGATCACAATACTTAACATGATTATATTTTGGAAGCTCAAAGTTTGGATCAAACGACTTGTGACTTTGTATTTCCATAACTTCTTACAACAGATGTTCAAAGCATACAGGAATACATAATGTAAGAAATTTTTTTAATTTCTACTGATTTTCTTACATTTGAAACACAAGTCCAAAGTTGGGATGTTACATGTTTATCCTCTACTACTGAGCCTAGGTGTATCTTGCTGTGATTTTGGGTTCGTTGGATGAACCCTTATCACTTAGTAGCTTACGAGTTGTTGCTTAGCCATGCTTAGATATCGGTAGAAATGGGCGGTTATCAACTTGTCGATAACCTTGATCACATAAACTTATTATGATCCTTATACTTCAGCTTTGTGCTAAGTCTAAATTGCAAAACTAAAACTGAAAAACAAAACAATTTAGACTTGGGCACATTGGTAAGATGGTGTGATCTTTGGGTGTAACTGGAATGGTGCCCTAGTCAGTTAAGGATCGAGTTACTTGCGCCACCGTACTGAGCATTTTGCATGCTAACCACACTAGAGGGTATGGGACCTCTCTTGACTTAGTACTTTGGCGTGTGTTGGCTACGAGTCGCAGGAGGGCGTGTGTGTGTGTTGTGGTAAAATGAGTGGGTATGTGACAGGAGCATTGTAGTTGTCCGTAAAGCTTTACCCCAAGGGGTAGTTGTCTTTACGGCTTTACAATGTAAGCGTCTGGGCTTCGGTCTATACGAGCGGCTCGTAGTTGATACACAATATTGGAAATGTCTCGTAGGACTTAGCCGTGACGGCATACCTTCGGAAGTGTGCTAATCTTGTGGCTTAACGGCGGTCTGAGGTGTGGGTACATTGGTACACCCCTGCAGGGTTTTGAACTATTCGAATAGCCTTGTCCTAGGTTATGGACATGCTCGGATACGCCCCGTGAGAACTAGACTACAACTTTCTTAATTAAAACGTGACGGGTGGTACGAATCAGGGATTCGTGCTATGTTGTGGTGGCTTTTGGAAAAGTCACTTCTAGGTGGTTACTTGATAATTATTGTTACTCGCTGTTATTTCAATGCTTAAAAACTGATTCGTGAAATTGCCTTCAATCTATTACATTATTGCAAATAAAACTTGCTTTATGCGTCCAAATAACCATATAACCAACCTTCCTTTGATACAGCTTTCATGTAGCTATGTATAGGCTTGTTACTCGTAAGTCTTGCGAGTACATTATTTGTACTCATCTGCATTGCTTGTTGTATACAGAGGAAGAAGGTGAGCCCCAAGGGCCTCACTTTTGTGAGTTGTGCTGTGGCAGTGTGTGGGACGATTAGCTTGGCGGCCCGGTCGGTTGCCCTGTGGTGTCATGTGGCTAATCGGCCGTCTTTTGGTTTAAGCCATCTTATGGCATCTTTTGCTTCCGCTGTTACTTTATGCTTCTTATTTGGCCGGTTTGGCTGTTCTGTAATAACTTATATTATGTATGTCTTTTGGTAGACTTGTTATTGTGATGTATGGAATTGATGCATGCTTTTGTGTGATGTATGTGTGCTGCAATTCTGGGAAGCACATGTCCATCGAGACTCGACGTATTTTGTTTGTGATGCTAGAGCCAATGGAAGGCTAAGTATTACAAGCTTAATAAACCGGGGTCTCACATTACCCACACGACTCGATTAGCCCGTAAGCCTCCGGATAATGACACACTTCCTTTGGTATGCCAGCCGGGGAGAATCGAGATACAGTTGTTTTTAGCAAGAAAATCCTATTGAGCTAAGTCCCCCATGTGAGTGTAACACCCCAGCCTGACAAAGGCCTGGAATGCTACCAAACTATCACTAAAACCATTTTATACTGAAACAATTCTCTAAAATCTGACAGAACCTTCTTTGTTTAGTTACTAAACCGAAGGTCCCAACCTTTAAATGTAACATAATTAAATAAACCAACATCCTGCATAATCAAGAGCTCGCCAAAACTATGCTAATCGTCGCTAAACCATCCATAGCATGCTAAATGACTACGGCATGAACAAAAGGTCATCCATGATCCTCTAATCAAATCTATTACAAATTAACTTAAGCGGAGGAGAAATCATAAAGAATTCTTTAAACAAGTTTCTCATTTACTACACTATCATTCTATCAATTCAAATGTGACTAGTTCGTGCCATTGTGCAACCACTCTAAGTCTTATTCCCTCCCATGTATGCCGTTCTTGTAAAGGGGGTACCTAAAAAAAACACAACAACAGCAAGAATGAGTTCAAAGACTCAGCAAGTACAGTAAATGGCAATAATAACATAACAACTGTAATCCTCAACATCCATCTACAATCTCTATTATAAACTTGTCATATGCTCATGCTATGCAAGAATGCTCAAGTGCACTTTCTCTTTCTCTTTATCTTTTGCATCTTACCGGTAATGCAAAGTATGCAACCGTCATTGCATACTCATGCTGTGCTTTCATAGCGCGAGGACCAATTGCCCAATACTCCGCAAGTAAAGGGGACCTCAAGCCCACACTCCACAAGTGTGGGGACCATAAGCCCATCGTTTTCACGATGGGGACCTCTTTTCAATGCCCACATTCCATGAGTGTGGGGACCTCAAGCCCGTCATCTACATGACGGGGACCTCGAATATGCATAGTCACCACGTGACCAAACCTCCACTATGATAGCATGATGCACATGAAAAAAACTTTAAACCATCATAAATTTGTGTTCACAACAACATTATACATGAATAAACTTATTCACACTTCTAGCATTCATCATCGCTGACATTCATAGCATTCTAGCACCCATGAATAGCATATATATTCATAATATTGGCAAACATTAACAATCACTCATGAATAACAATTAATCATATCTCCCGCATTCACCATCCTTAATCATACGTATCACAATATCAACCATGCATAGCTAATACGTGTCAAAATACTATCACTCTCTATCAACCATGCATAATTACTCTATCAACCAGAGTACTTGCTAACTTTCAAACATCCATGAATAACAGGTAACTCATGTCATTAGAAACCATGAACATTACCAATCATACCACCATAACAAACATGTCAACACAACTTCTCATAGTATTTAACAGACAATGCCATTCAATAGTTTCATTTATATGCATCATTATACTTGCCTTAACCACGTGAGAACTGGGAACGTGAAGTCGGTACTACCTCCGGTACTTTTCCCCCACCTAAATTCAATCAAGAACATAGAATAAGACCACAGTAACGAACCACATGAATTATAAAAGCAAACACAACTAGCAATGGCTTGCAACCCAATCCCGACTCCAAATTCCTAATTGCTGTTCTGTACCCTCTGTGAACAGTCATGTTCTAAAATTCATATCTTTTTGTACAGGGGTCCAAATTAGGTGTTCTTGAACTTCATTGAAAGGTTATCAAATTCCCCAACTAAACCTAGTTGGTGAGCCATCCTAATTCGGCCATCTAAAATACCTTTTATGCTGAATAACAAAACATCGATTTCACGTTAGGTTTTCTGGATAGTACACTAAAACAATCATAACTTTCAGCTCGTTTGTCCAAATTTCGCGTTCTTGGGCTTCCCTGAAAGATAAGATAATTATCTACAACTTTTATTATATTGAGATCCTCTAATTCTCCACTTAACTGATCGCACAAGTCAGAATACTAAAACTTGTCAGGATACCGGCAGATTTGCAGAACAGTCACACTAATAAATTCATAACTTTTGAACCGCGCGTCCAAACGATGCGATCTTATACTCTACAGAAAGGTATCGACGTCGCCTACAATTCTCTAGGAGGAAGCCATACCTGATTCTGCCGTAAAACTCCTCAAAAACATCGCCCAATCCTATCTGTCCTAAACAGATCTAATACCGACATAGATTAATTAACCAAATACGCAACTAATCGAAGGGGGATTGAGGTTTACCCTTGTAGAACCGTTGATGAGCATGCACAGCAGCCTGTGATTCCTACCTTTCCTCTCTCCCCTCTTCCCCTTCCTCTTCTTCTTCTTCTTGGCCGACAGCAGCAGCAGGGGATGGAGGCAAGGGCTGCCATGGGGAGGAGATGCGAGGGGGGGTGGTGCTACAGTGGCGGCCATGAACAGTAGCGGCGCTACAGTATTTGGCTAGGGTTAGGGGCTGCCATCCCCCCTTGACCAACTCCTATAACTAGGCCAAAACTATGGGCCAAAAGCCCATGGTCCTAATCCCCCCTCAAAACAGATTTTTCCTTCTTAGTTACACTAAAAAACTGAATTCGTACATTTAAATTCCTTCAAAATCTAAACAGGTATTACAGTGAGATGTTTCCTGTCTTAGTACAAGCAGCGTATAGCACTTGGTAAGGGGCTCACAAGTTATATTGGAAATATCGATGCAATATAAATGATAAGTGGTGCTCTCATGCACACTATAGAACATTACATCGGCTCCTAAGGACAAATGATCAACAAAAATGCCCCTACACCACCATGAGACTTAACACAATAGAACCTTCCCCTTACTTAACCGTACAGTACCCATATCCCTCGTGTGGTAGCACGAGTTTTACTTGAATCAACGACTTTACCAAAGTTCGGTCCTTGTTGGTCCAGACAAGCCTACCACTTACCCAAATCTCGTGCACAAAGGCACCCTCACTAGCAATCACATGTCCAGACCTCAAAACTCATTTAAAATGACAAAATTTAACTCATAAAACAGATACGAAGATTTGGAATAACAAGAATAAGAAAGTGTATGTTTCCCATAATTGTCGGGTTATTCCCGACAATCAAACTACTGTTTCTAGACTTGCATGGCTAAGCAAACCCGAACAATATAAATTCACATATCCTATCTTAAGCATGTGGTGCTGGAATAATTCAAGGATAACCTCAATGAATAGGATATAACTAATCTACGCATCACAGAAATAGCGACATTATCAAAATAGCATGCAAGTAATTATTATTGCACTATCTTAACAAAACTGGGATCAAATATGATGCAAAAGAAAGTTCAAATAATGCTTGCCTTGCTGGTAAACCAGTTGTTCACTCTTAGTAGCGTATGAGTCAATATCAATTGCTTCAGAATCTAAATGTAACACCCTGGCTATTCGGAACCAAGATGTTACCTAAATAATCTAACATACAACCATAATGCGGAAGAATTTAAATATTATCTCATCTAATGACAATAAGAGATCAAAATTGAATAGAACATTGGCAGGAATATAGTCTGAATCCAAATAAGTATCAAAGGGGTGATAAATGATCACAAGCCGTACTTAATCAACCAAAACATAGAGGTAGTTATCAACCACATCTAACTTTATTTATTACAGTTCATCTCTTAACGAATGAAAGACATAACCAAGTTTTATTATTGAAATTGGAATATGGTGAAGTGAATGATTAGTGCATGTCTACTCCCTCCCAATAGAGCCATCATCAACGTTCATCTAAAATAAACAAGCAAAGCAAGAATGAGTCCGAGACTTAGCAAGTACAGTGAATAATTGGATATACAACAAATATAAACAAGACAACATCTTTAAAGATGTGAGGACCCGGGGTATTTAACTAGTAATACTTAACCTCCACATGGTTCTAGTATCACTAATCAAATATCCTAAGCTTCAATGGACATGTGCCTCCTAGAATTGCAGCACACATACATCTTTACAAAATCATGCATCATTTCCATACAACATATAATAACAAGTCTAGCAAAAGACATACAATATATAGAGTTATTACAAAAGAGCCGACCGGCCAAATAACATCAAAGTAACAAGTGACAGCAGAAGCAAAAGTGCCATAAGATGGCTATACACAAAAGACGACCGGTTAGCCAACACAACCCACAAGGCAACCGACCGGGCCGCGAAGCTAATCGCACGATCCGTAGGAAAACTCACAGAAGTTGCTCCCTTGGGGATCCACTTCCTCCTCTGCAACAACAAAGTAATGCAGCTGAGTACAAAAATGTACTCGCAAGACTTACGGGTAACAAGCCTATACATAGCTACATGGAAGCTGAAACAAAGGAGATGGTTATATGGTTAATTGGACGCATAAAGCAATTTTCATTTGCAATAATGTAATAGATTAAAGGAAATTTGTCAAATCTATTTTTAATCATTGAAATAACAGCGAGGTAACAATAAATAGCATAAGTAACAACCTAGAGGTGACTAACCCAATAGTCACCATAACATAGCACGAATTACCCATTCATACCATCCATCAAATTTTAGTGAAAAGGTTATAGTCTAACTCTTGCAAAACCTAACCAAGCGTGTTCATAACCTAGGATGAGGCTATTCGAATAGTTCAAAACCCTGCAGGGGTGTACCAATGTACCCACACTTCAGACCGCCTTCTAGCCACAAGATTAGCACACTTACAAATGTATGCCGGCACGACTAAGTCCTACGAGATGTTTCCAATATTGTGTATCAACAACGAGCCGCTCATATGGATAGAAACCCACACGCTACATTGTAAAGCCGAAAGACAACTACCTACCTGGGGTAAAACTTTCAGACAACTACAATGCTCCTAAATATCTGCCTCCTACAACCTCTTGCGACTCGGAGCTAACACACGGCAAAGTACTAAGTCAAGAGAGGTCCCATACCCTCTAGAGTGGTTAGCACGCAAAAATTCTTGGATAGTGTGACACAAGATGTTCGGTCCTTGTCAACTCAGGCACCAACCATTCACACCCAAAAGCACACCAACTTACCATTGTACCCAAGTCTAAATCATTTTATTTTTAGTTTTAGTTTTCTTAATTAAGAATAGCACAAGGTGCTGAAAATAAAGACATAATAAGCTTTTGTGTTATCAAGGTTATCGACTAAGTCGACAACCACCCAATTCTACCGATAGCTAAGCATAACTAAGCAACATTGACTCGTAAACTACTAAGTGACAAAGGCTCACCCAACGAACCCAAATTACAGCAAGATAATCCTAGGCTCAGTAGTAGAGGATAAACATTTACCTACAGATTATGCATCTACTGGGTCAACTAATCGACAATAGTTTAACACAAGATAGCAATGCATACGTAGAATTTGCAAACAACATATTAGACTTTGAAAATAATAGGAGCAATATGATCAAATGATGCTACATCTGCTTGCCTTGCTGGAAGTCCTCTTGCTGCAGAGGGTCATTCTCATGCTCGACAAATGCTTCGGAACCTATCGCAAGAACGCGAAAATCAAATAAGAACGAAGAACACCGAAAGAAACTCAAAATCCAAAGTCATCCAAATCCCATGAAATTTATACAGTAGCAAGGTCATGATTTTAAATGAATTTAGCAACAATAATTATTCAATTTGGACTAAGCATACAAAAGTTATAGCCTAACATTTTCTTTCAGCTAGACAATTCAATTTAAATTAATTTCGGGTACTGTTTATGGTACAAATTTCCAGAAAGTTCTAGAACCTGAAATTTTTATGGTAGGTAGAACATGGCATTCTAAGAACAGCAAAACTAGATTTACTTCATTTGGAGTTAAAATGAGTTACTTATGATTTTTCCAAGTTGTGAAATTAGGGCACATCATTTTTCAGGGGTAAAAGCACGAACAAAACCTATTCTACATTAAAGTACATCATCAGAGGAATTTAACAAATTTTAGTTTGTTCAATTTGGAGCTACAGAGAATTACTTATGCATTTTTCAAGTTTTAAATGAATTTCTAGACAATATTTAATGTTAAAACAAGTTAATACAATCTACACCATTTTCTGCTACAGAACAGTACCTAAACATATTTTTAGATAAAAGCTTATGTAAACAGAAATTTAACCCAACAGGAATCATCTGAAAAGGAGCTAAAATGAATTAGTTAGGAATTTTTGAAGTTTAATACCTTTTTTAGTTGACAAATAAATGCTTACCGGAAAACAAACAAACTTAACCAAAAGAAAACGACGTGGACGATCTTGGGCCGAAGATCGCAAATCGAACGGCCCAAGCGCAAGGGCCGAACAGACGTGCGCAGCGCCACACACCCCCACCATTGGATTAGATCCAACGGCCCACCCGAGGAAGGTCCTCGGTGGTCCGAACGTTCCAACGAACGTGGGCCGCAGATCTAAAGATAAGAGGCTCACAGCGAGAGCTCCGGTCGGAGGTCCGAATGTTCGCACCATCAGAGCCATAGATCAAGAATTGAACGAAAAAAAAAGAGATCGGAACACTAAGACTTTGGAAACACTAAGGAGGTCTAGACCGCTAGATCTAGATCTAACAGTCCAGAGCTGAGGGGGGATCCTAAAGCTAAGGATCTTATGAGAGGAGGTCCTGAATGACCCAGATCTCCAAGGGGAGGTCCTGGATGGCCAAGATCTAGACTAGGGAGGTCCAGACGGCTAAGATTTCACAGGGAGGTCCTAGGGGTCAAAATCTAACGGAGGGAGGTCCCGATGGCCAAGATCTCATAGTGGAAGGTCTCAACGGTCAAGATTTACCCAGGGTGGTCTTAAGGGTTAGGATCTGCGGGGGAGGGAGGTCCTGAGGTTTTCTTTACAAAAGACCAAGGGGTGGTCTTTGCAAAGAGGACCCCAAGAGTGGTCCCGATGGTGGTTTTTACAAAAACTACTACGGGGGTGGCCTGGTGCACAGAGGTGATCCTAACGGTCAAGATTAAAACCCGAGAGGTCCTTAATGGTCAGGATCAAGCTGGGGGGAGGTCCTAGCACTAAGGTTTTACAAAGAAAAATCCTACGGCTAAGAGCTAACCCACAGAGATCATCGACGGCTAAGATTAAACTCAAGAGATCCAGGGACTTGTCGATCTTACGACCACAGGGCCATACTCCGCGCTTTGCCTGCCGGCTCACCGCCAGCGACTCCGGTCACGGCGGTGCAAACCAACAGGTGCAATACGTGCGCAATACCATTGCGAACAAAATGGGGGCACTCTCGACGGCAGAGCTGGCCTAAAACGCCGACGAGCTGGAGAGGAGCAGAGGAGAAACTTTGGCAAAAACCGAAAATGGCGATAAACTTCGCAGCAACCTAATCTAACAAGTGCTCGAGCACTAAGGGGTTTTTGCGAGAGTACCTGGGCACAAAGGAGGTCCGAAGGAGGTCGAAGAAGTCCTGGCGGTGGAGACCGACACCGAAACTGAGGACGGTGACGCTGAGAAGGATCCCTAAACAAAATGAACACCATCGGGTGGTCAGAATAGCTTCGCAAAGGCCCAACAAAGGTCCAAGAGCAAGGAATCAAAGAGGAGAACACCTTACCAGCGTCGGGGACGAAAGGAAGGATTTCAGCAGATAAGGTCCCAAACTCAAATCTGAGGTGTTCCTGCGAGGACAACCCAATTTCAAGTTAAGGGACTAACTCAAGATGACCAGGTGGTCCAGGCGACACGAAAAGAAGAGTTGAAGAACCACTGGAGCACCGAGGTTGACGAAGAGCTCCAAGGTCCAGAAATGGCGGAAGAGGTGTTCTCGATGGTTTGTGCCCAACACACAGAGAGGAAGCCAGGGGCGATAGAGAGGTGCGAAAGGGAAGCCATGGTAGGAGCTTGTAACATCCCAAAATTTGGCTTTTAAAAAATATTTTGAGTAGTTTAGGTCCCTGAAAAATTTCACCAATTTTATTTGAATTAATAAAGCTTAATCTGGAATTTTCCTAAATTAAAAATATTTAATTTGACTAATATAAACATTAATTAAATAAAAACTTGTGTTATTTGGCTTCCTTGTCTTTCAAGTAATTTTTGGGTATTTTCTGAGATTTTTTTCGGATTTATTTGCTATTTATTTGATCTCCTTGATTTTCGGTATTTTATTTTAATTCCGAAAATCAGCATTTTCTCTCTCCTGCCCATGTGCTACAGTATTTCATGATTTACTGTTCATCATGAACCTCTAGCCAAACCGAACAGCGAGCAGTCCAGAACGTGCACGCTTCTAACTGAAAACTTCAAAATTCCATATCTTCCTCCACGGTGCATATAAAAGCGAACGGTTTGCGCTCACGCGTCCGTCTTGATCTCCTCTTCCAATCCCCTGATTTGGTTTCCTCAGAATCAATCTATTTTCGTCGCCATCCACAAAATACCAAGCTCCAACCAAAGGTCTTCTCCGACGAACTACACCTTCGTCTGACATCCGCCGGCCGAGCCGTCTCCGGCGTTGGCTTCGCGTCGTCGCCCTCTACGTCATGGTTCCATCCACTTCACCCGAAGATCGCCGAAGCACCGTCGGCCATTAGAGCCAAACCGTGTTCATCCCGTTGCTCGCTTCCTTGGTGAGTTTTTCGAAAATCCGATCGCGCCATCGCGTCCGGCTCGTCGTTTCCTTTCCGTTTTGCCCCTTCGCCTCGCTGCCGGATGTCGTCATCCCCATATGCCGAACCGGCCGAGCGGATGCTATCACTGTTCATTGCTGAGTCCAGTACGTGTGCATGTGTATCTCGGTTGAGTTGGCTGTTCCTTGTTGGCTGCTCTGCTACTCATTCTCTATGATTGTTTCTCCTCTGCTAGTCCTTCTCTAATCCTTGCAGTACCAGGCCGCCACCTCCTTGCATCAAAATTGGCCTATAACTTTGGTTCATGTTCCTGTCTAGCATCCAGTACGTGAATATATGGTTTGTTCTCTAGTCCCCTTCTCTCTCTGTTAATTATTTCCCTAATACATGCTTTGCCAATTCAGTGCAAAATCGTTGCTAAAACCTTGCCATGCAATTGCACCTAAACCCAACGTGCAGAGGTCTGTTCTCTGTTCGTTCATCTGCTCTATTGGCATCTTCTTGTTTTCTCTCAGGTGTATGGACCTACATGCTATATATCATCCAATCAGTATATATATAGCAGAACAAACTCTTTTCTAGCAACTTGGTCCCACTTGTCATCCACACCATCCAATTCGCCCATATATCTATCTCTCTCTTACATGTGGACCCATTGCCATCCATACAGATATATATCTATATCTCTTTCATGTAGACCCCACATGTCATCCTCCTAATTAAAACCCTAGATTATTTATCTCACTTACATGCGGGTTCCGTATGTCAGTCAACCTTTGGTCGACCCTGTTCATGAGCTTGGTCCACCGTAGACTAGCATATCTCTATGGACCTGGTCCATAGACTAGTGGCCCACATGTCAACCCCTAATCCTATTTTTGAGAATTAATTTAATTCTTGAAAAATTCTTTTATCTTATTGGTCCCACTTGTCACTCTCTCTACCTTATTTCGGGAATTATTTTAATTCTAGAAATCCATAAATACCAGTCGGTCTCACCTATCATACACTCATTCTTTTTCTAATATTTTCGGAATAGAATATTAGAGAATATTCCGTGAAACTTTTCATCATTTCATGTGAATTCCAATCTTCCGAGAGCCATATCTTCTTCATCCGAATTCCGATTGAACCCATTCAAGTTTCTAAATTCATCTAAATTCAATATCTACCTTCCTGTACCATTAAATTTTAATTTGGAGTTTGTTTGATTTGCCTTTTGAATTTAGTTTGTTTTGCGCTTTCTTTCTCGTTAGACGCCGAAGTCCTGGAATCGTCCGAAGGAGCTGAAGATCAAGCAAGTAGAAGAGTGAAGATAAAATAAAATCATCATTGCTATAGCAAGGCAAGTGATACCTTTGATCATATTGAATCCTAGTTTTCAAAATTACTTTGATTCAAATTATTGCATTTACTTTAAGTATTTATTTAAATGATTTTGGGTATAGCTATTGTCCAATTTGTTACACCCACCTTGGCTAATTGATATGTCATAATCTTTTGTCACCCTAGTCTGGTTCATATTTAGTTGGTGCTATGGTATTACCAACGTGGGTTGGTTAGTACGAGAAGATTGCTTAGCCATGCAACGAGTCATCATCACCACCTGAGTTGCAATTATGAATTTGACTAAGTGATTATGGAACTTTGTGATAAAACTGTGTGTGCTATGTGTTATTACTTTGTGATAGCATGTGTTGCACTAAACCAACAGGGTGGGAAAGGATTTAGACTGAGGCAAGTGGTGGATACTATGTGATATGGTGGACTTTGTGAATGGGAATGGTAATCTTCGTGGCATAGTTAGAAAATAGAAGTCTTGCCTTGGTGAATTAAGGACTTAACTTTGTGCGCCATTGAACTGAGCCTTACCGTACGACCACATGCCTGGTATGGGACGGGCCTAACTTAGTAGGTTATGGATTCTTGGCATTGATTACTCAAGCTGTAGGTTAGGCTATGGGTGGAGGTGTGTACTACAAGGTAGTCGCATCGCGGGACGGTTCGCCGCATCCCTGTCCAACGATGTGTGTTATGCCAAAGCACTTTGTTTGGGTTGGCATAGCGGTTTGTAAGCACATTGGGAGTGTCAATGTTGAGATGAAGTTTCTGAACCGTTTTGTTATGATCAGTGCGGCCACACTGGTTATATCGTGTGGGTAAAGTGTACAACCTCTGTAGAGTGTTAAACAATCTATTCGAATAGCCCCGTCCGCGGTCATGGACATGCTCGGGGATTTCACACGAGGGGTAGATTTTCATAAAACAATTGGGAAGGGACAGTTGTGTGATTTAAGTCATATGGCTGTGTGAAAGAATTTGATTAGGCTATGTGTCTTTGTGAAAACAAATGTTAAATTAATATTGTCTATTTGTTTTGAATTATGCTTTCAACCTATTATTCATATTCAATTGCAAATGTTGTATTTCTGCAAAATAACCACAGAAGTCATTTCCTTTGGAATAAGCCTGCATCTATACATTGCATTCTGTGGTATGACTTGCGAGTACGGTTGTGTACTCACGCTTGTTGCACAACTTGCGCCCAAACCTACAGAGTGAAGGAATCGTCGGTCAACAAGGTCTACTTCAAGGATCGAGAAGAACTAGGTCGCGCATCCCAGCCGATTGCCTGTGGGCATATGGATGGGCTTTATTGAAGTTATTCTGTTTCGTTTCGCTGCAGCTTCATTGAGCTATTCGCCTTCTGAGGCATTAATTGTAAGCTTGACCTTAACGTCTTTACTCTGATATTTATTGTTATTTACCTATTTATTAGTCATCTTTGTATATGGAAATTATATTTCATCGATGTTGCCACTGTGTGCACTAGCGTGATCCTGGACTAGTGCAATATACATAGAGAATTGCATTTTTGGGTCCCGACAGAGCTCAAGGTGCTCTAATAGCTCGGAGGTCAACGGTGCGCGAGGACAAGGCTTAATGGCGACGGGACCAAAAGCTTCTGTCGCGCGTGACAAAGAGGGAAGGAGCAAGTAAAAATCAGAGCTGACACTGACATGCGCAAAAACGAGGGGCTCAGAGCCGTTGAGGGGCCCCACGACATGACCAATGCCTACCCCGCTCACCTGCCATGGCGCACGCTCGTACGACGCGAGGAGGAAGAAGAACAGAGGAGGTCGAGGTGGTCGAGAGCGGTAGGATTTGAGATGGACGGTGGGGATTGGTCAAGCTCACCAAGGGGTCAAAATGGCAAGGGAGGCCGTGAGCGTTGGATCAGGATCCAACAGCTCAGATTTGGGGTGACTCTCGGGAGGTCCGCAAGTTTCCGCGAACGTGGACCGTCCGATGGAGATCCAATGGCTAAAACGCCTCGTACCACTTTGAGCGAGCCCGATTGTGGTTAAGAGGTCTGGCTCGACCTTGAGCCCGAGTCTGACTCAGACCTGAAGGGTTTGACTAGGGTTTAAAAATAGAATAGAAACTTTGAGGAATTATTCGAAGTAGCGAACAAGCTCCAAATTTTTTGAAATTTTTACAAGATCTTGCTAACTTTGATAGTGACCTTGTATAAAATTTTCAGAGGTTTTCATGCAGTGTATTTTCCTCCAAAAATTCTGTAAGGTGCTGAGCTAGAGTTTGACTCAGAGTCAAACTGGTTTGACTGACCTCTTAAAATATTCAAATAATTTCTAAAAATTGTGAAATTTTTCAGAGGGTCACACATTAACCCTAGAACTTAGGAAAAATATTTCCAGAGGATGATCACAAGGTTAGACAAGAAAGTCTTTGAAAGGCAAGATTTAGGTCAAAAGAGGCTTGTGATTTGTATTGCCATAACTCTTTTACAAGAATCTTTCAGAACATACATGAAACACAAGATGTAAGAAATTTTTTAAATTTCTACACATTTTCTTACATTTGAAACACAAGCCAGTACTTGGGATGTTACAAATCTCCCCCCCCCCTTACAAGAATCTCGTCCCAAGATTTCGTTTACTCGGAGAAGAAAGACAGGTAGTCCGCACAAAGATGATCTTCCCGCTCCCAAGTTGCTTCATCCTTGGAATGATTCGACCACTGAAATTTAAGGAACTTGATGACACGATTCCTTGTTCTTCCTTCAGATTCTTCAAGAATACGAACAGGATGCTCGCGGTAGGTCAAATCTTCTTGTACATCGAGATTTTCCAACGGAGTTTCCTTGGTTGGAACACGGAGACACTTCTTCAGATGGGACACATGGAACACATTATGTACCTCCTCAAGTGTAGCTAGCAATTCCAACTTGTAGGCAACAACTCCTACTCTCTCGATAATGTGATAAGGCCCAACATATCGAGGAGCTAACTTGCCCTTGACGCCGAAACGTTGATGGCTTTTCAAAGGTGAGACTTTGAGATACACAAAGTCATTGGGCTCGAAACTCAACTCACGATGACGGCGATCCGCATAGCCCTTTTGCCAGGACTGGGCTGTGCGCAAACGATCGCGAATCAACTGAACTTGACTTTCGGACTCATTGATCGAATCTGGAACGAAGAACTGCCTCTCACTAGTCTCTGACCAGTTCAATGGGGTTCTGCACTTTCTCCCATACAAGGCCTCGAAAGGTGCCATGCCGAGACTGGCTTGGAAACTGTTGTTGTAGGAGAATTCGGCAAACGGCAGGCATTTCTCCCACTTCTTCCCATAGGAAAAAACACATGCACGAAGCATGTCTTCTAAAATTTGGTTGACTCTCTCCGTCTGGCCATCAGTTTGACGATGATAGGCGGTGCTGAAAGAAAGACGAGTCCCAATCGCCGCCTGTAAGCTCTTCTAGAAACGGGCAGTGAAGAGCGCACCGCGATTAGAAACGATCGTCTTCGGCACACCATGCAAGCACACGATGCGAGAAATGTAGAGATCTGCCAATAGACTGACACTGAGGTTGGTTCATACTGGCATAAAATGTGCTACCTTTGTCAACCGATCAATGACAACCCAGATAGCATCCTTCCCTAGAAGAAGTACGGGGCAGACCGGTGATGAAATACATACTCACGAAATCCCACTTCCACACGGGTACTGACAAGGGCTGAAGAAGGCCTGCTGGACGCTGATGCTCGGCCTTAACACGACAGTACACGTCGCACTCGGCAACGAACTTCACGATCTCACGCTTCATTTGGGTCCACCAGAATCTCTGACGAAGGTCCTAATACATCTTTGTGGCCCCGGGATGAATAGACAAGGGGGGATCATGGACTTCGCAGAGAATCAAATCTCGCAACTCCATGACCTTTGGAACCACAAGGCGTTGTCCAAACCACACAACACCATACTCATCTTCTAAGAAGCACTTGGTTGTCCCATTTTTGATGTTCTGCTTGATTTGGTCCACACCAACATCCGACTATTGTGCGGCCTTGATTTGGTCCACCAAGGTAGCAAGAGAACTGTGCTCAATCAAACCCAAATTGAGCCGCGCTGAAATTCTTCAAGGAGGGCGGGCTGCTGCTCCTGGAGCATCAAAGCATTGCAATACACCTTTCAACTTAGTGCATCGGCAACGACATTGGCCTTGCAAGGATGGTACTGCATACCCATGTCATAATCTTTAATCACTTCAAACCATCTCCTTTGCCTGAGGTTCAGATCTGGTTGGGTGAACAAATACTTCAAACTCTTGTTATCCGAATACACTTCACAACGGTTACCGATCAAGTAATGTCGCCAAATCTTGAGTGCATGAACCACTGCAGCGAATTCCAAGTCATGGGTTGGATAGTTGAGTTCATGAGGCCTCAACTGTCTTGATGCATAGGCCACTACCTTTCCTTCTTGCAAAAGGATACAACCGAGTCCCTGATGAGAGGCATCACAAAAGATATCGAAGCTCTTGTGGACATCGGGAAGAACAAGAACTGGGGCTGAAGTCAAACGCTTCTTGAGTTCCTGAAAACTCTCATCACAAGCTGCGGACCACACAAACTTCTTGTCCTTCTTTAGCAACTCAGTCATCAGCTTCGCGATCTTGGGGAAGTTCTCCATAAAGCGACGGTAGTAACTCGCTAAACCAAGAAAACTCCGCACATCGGTGACCGACTTGGGCTGACCCCAACATAGCACATCACTGACCTTGCTAGGATCCACGGCTACGCCTCCCGCTGAAAGAACATGGCCCAAGAATGCCACTTCCTTCAACCAGAACTCGCACTTTTGAACCGCATCGGTGGTGCTCACGCAGCTTTCCCAACACAAGCTTCAGATGCTCAGCATGCTCTTCTTCATTTTTGGAGTAGATAAGAATATCATCGATGAAGACCACAACAAACTTATCCAGATACTCCATGAATACTGAGTTCATAAGATTCATGAACAAGGCATGAGCATTGGTTAAGCCAAAAGACATAACGGTGTACTCGTAAAGGACATAACGAGTAGCGAAAGCCGTCTTCGGAATATCTTCAGCTTTGATCCTGACTTGATGATACCCCAATCTCAAATCAATCTTGGAGAATACCCGAGCTCCGGTCAACTTGTATCATATGAAAACACAATATGAACATCAAACATCCAGCATTCACAAATCTTAAGAATATCGATGTACTTGCCTTTCGCGTTGCGATGCGTTAGTAGGCAACGAAGGTGCCCCTAAACCCGAAGCCTCTCCGTCTACACAAGTAAGTACTTGAAATAAGAATAACATGGCACAGGACACTACCAACAATGTTCCACCACACATTCCCGACAACACAAGAATTAACTATTAAACCTATTATGAAAACAGACAACTCGATCACAGAAACGGATCTGGACAGCAACACGGAAAAACTCATAACTATTCATCTAGAACTCGGAACGAGGTGAGCCCAGAACCTATTGAAACTTAACGAACATAACTACAAAATCCTAGTTGACGAGATCTGCCAATTCGGCCAAAATAAAATGCTAACAAGTGGGTGAAAGAACAAGACAGATTCTGCCTAGACGAACAGAACAGCTGTAAAGAACAGATCACAACTTTTGATCTACAACTCCGATTAGGGCGTTCTTTATTATTCTAGAAAGTTTATAAAAATTTATACAACATCCTAGTTGGGTGGAAACCCTTTATCTTCCAATAACTTAATCATATTTTAAAAGACAACTTGACAGTTCATTCACATCAGGAATTCTGGACAGCATAAAAGATTATACCATAACTTTTGAACCGTAAGTCAGAATTAGGTGTTCTTGGCAGCTACCGAAAGCTAAGAACAATTCCCATATAACTCTAGCAGATGGAAATCTCAAATTCGGCCTCTAAGAACATGAAATCAGCCACGCAACATTCTGGACAGAACTGAACTATTAGCAGTAGCAAATCGATCCAACAATCCTAATCGGATTCGCATCTACTACTAATCAAACAGCGAAGAACATCGTTCGTTACCCTTGTACAACCACAGGAGATCACTGAATTCCCCCACGAAGAGCTCCTCTCCTCTTCTTATCCTCTCTTCCTCCTCTTTTCTCCTTGGCTGGCGGTACCTGAAGGGTTCTTCTCCCTCGCCTCTTCTTCTTGGACAGCAGCAAAGGAGGGGGCGCGTGCACTGTAGCGCCGGAGTTACTGTAGCAGAGGCGGCACTGTAGCACGAGTGCTACAGTACATCTTGGGTTATAGGCTGCCCCTAATGGGCCAAGGCTATGGGCCTTTGGCCCAAGATTTAATCCCCCTTTTACAGAAATTTTGAAATTCCATTTTAAATCCCAATAAAATAGTTTGAAATTCAATTATAATTCTTAAGATTGAACGGGGTATTACACTAAAGAAGAAAGATACCAATAAACACCGAGAAATACCTCAAAAATCAAAATGCTCAATAATGCATGATTTTTCTACAGTAGTTAAATCATGATTTTAGATGAATTTGGGTGAAATAATTATTCCATTTGGATTTAGTATGTGAGAATTATGGAAGTTTGAATTTCAGTTTTCTCGAAATTCCAAATTAATTAGAATCTATTACTATTCACTGATTTTAATTATTTGGTGAAAATTTGCAAAGTAGTGGAGTATAATGGAATTACATAGATAAATAGAAAATGGTAATACAAGCTTAAAATAATTTGGTTCACCTCATTTGGGGTTTTTATGAATTAGTTATGTATTTTCAAAGTTATCAACCTTTTTCTATTGTAAAAATAATGTAGTTAATGGATGATTTTCCAAAACTACCTTATCTGTTACAGAGACATGTTTGAAACCTAACTTAAAATAAAGTTCATTAAAAATGAAAATTATCAAAGTTGGTTTCACTGTTTTTAGAGTTAGAATGAATAAGTTATGCACTTATCAAGTTAATACAATTTCTAGTGTGCAAATAATTCGTTTTCGGATTTGGTCTGTGCAAAAAGACCAGAGGGTGGTCTTTAAGGTCGTCTGTGCAAAAATGGCCAGAGGGTGGTCTTTAGGGTGGTCTTTGCAAAATGGTCGCGAGGAGGTCTTTCGGGTGGTCTGTGCATAACGACCACAGAGGAGGTCTTCAAGGTGGTCTGTGCAAAACGACCATGGAGGAGGTATTTAGGCTGGTCTATGCAAAACGACCACCGAGGAGGTCTTTAGGGTGGTCTTTGCAAAATGACCTCGAAGTGGTCCTTCAAGAGGTCTTTGCAAAAACGACCTCGAGGGAGGTCCTGAGGGTTGTCCTTGCAAAACAAACATGGGGTGGTCCTTAAAGTGGTCTTTGCAAAAACGACCCCGAGGGAGGTGTTGAGAGTTTTCTCTGCGAAATGACCATGGGAGGTCGTGGCTTACGACAACAGGACTTTACAGCCTACTCTATTGCTCGTCGGCTCGCCGGCGCTATGCGCCACGGCGGAGCCAGCCAAGGGCACGAAAAGGTTCGCAATAGTATTACGCACAAGTGGGTGGTGGTGGCAACAGTTAAGATAGCCCGTACTAGCGGCTAGTCAGAGAGGGGCGGTGCTAACAAATACATCAAAAATGCAAAACGTAATAAAGCTCTGCATTGTCCTCTTAAGCATGTGCCTGAGCTCCTAGGGACTATTAGTGTGCTACCTGAGCAAACGAGAAAGCTTGGGGAAGCTTGGACTACGTTGAAGCAGTGACAGTGCCAGAGAAGACAACAGCTACAGCATGGTTCAAAGAAAAGAGAAACCCTTGAGAAATCCTAATGACAAAGAATGGTCATGATAGGTTAAAGACGATATAAGGATGTTGTAAGAGCAAGAAATCGGTCAATGGCTTACCAGTTCAAAGTGGGAGGTGAAAAGATTGTTCTTCGGCCGAAAAGGTCAAAGCTTCAATTGACGAAAACCTTGTCGTGCATTTTAAAAATCAATTGAGAGGTTTTCAACCTTGAGTAAAGGAGCATACTATGACGTGAAAATGCAAGGATAAAACTCACCGGAGACGAAGATGACACTACGGTGTCACTCGAGTGCGTGCTTTGGAGCTCCAAAGAGCATGATGCTAGACAGTGAGCTACAAGCCGCGAGAGAAACCGGCATTAGCAAAAATGGGAATGGGGTTGAACATAGAATTGAGAGGTACCACCCGGTGGAAACTCACCGGAGTAGAGAATGAAAGAGAGCTCCTCTTTCCTCGGCCACCGAGAGGAAAGATGGGAAAATGGATGGCAAGGTAGTTTTATCTTTGGAGAAGATCATGGTAATGGGCGGCGTGAAGAGGAGAAGCTCTGGATTGGTTGCTGCAGCGGTGGATTGGCAGCGTCAGCGGTCTTTGATACGTGCTCGTCGGAGCGTCGCGGCCGCGTGGAGCTCGCCTTCTGCGCAAGGTCAGGGATGATCTTTGGCAGTGGGCTAGCTTTAGCGATCACACAACATGGTGCTTGACACGAGTGTGGCTCGATCACGTCGGTTGGTTTGGTTTGGACCGTTCGATCACAAATGGAGGGCTCAGATCTAAAGAAAAGTTCGGACAGGTCGAAAAGGTTGTAAGATCTAGGCCGTTGGATTTTAATCGGACGGCCCATGTGTGGTGCAACTAGGTTGTCTGGTCAAATCAGTTGGCTCAGGTTGGACTCCAGTCCAAGGAATAGTGTGACTTGGTTTGGTCTGAAGTTTGATTGAGAATTAAATTGTTTTCTCAACTTTGACCAGAGGCTTAAAAATAGAAATAAAATTCCTAAAAATATGAAATAAATCATGGTGGTTCCTGGGAAGGTCTAGTGTCCATTAAAATTATCGAGCCTCACTGTTCAAGATATATTTCATATAATATAAATTCAAACTTAGTGTAGGTCATTAAATTGTGTTTGAATTTTCTGAGGGTTGAAACCAATCCTAAAAATTTGGGAAAAATTATATTAATTCATTATAATTCATATAGTATTTGAATACATTATTTCTGGAAGATGTTTACAAGCTTTTGTTGCTGTTTTTACTTGGAGTTCAAATTTGATGTGTAAGTTTGATCTTTGTTTGAGATTTTCCATGTGCAATATATAAAGTAAATGCTTGAAAATAATGATGCATGCTGTGAGATGCATAATAATCCTCTTTATTTACTTAGGGATGTGACACGCCTTGTGGTCGTGGTCTGCGCCGCTAGGACCGCCATCACCATAGCTTCCTCCAGAACCCCTACGTGTCGCTAGAGCATCGCCGGAGCCTTCATCCAACAAAACCATATTCATCTCCGCCGCTTCGACCTCGCCGCCGGCCATCTCCATCCACCTCGACCACCCGAAGGTAAACCTGTTAGTACCACCCACTGCCGGTGAACCACCGTCATTCGCCAACGACCATTGGAACCCAAGCCCTCGCCATCGGTTGTCATCCGAGTATTGTTCATCTGAGTACTGTTCATTCGAGTACTATTTGCTTCAGGTGCTACTCGTTGTTTCCGACTGGTGTAGTCGTAAACTCTTCTGACTACTGTGGTTGTGGATCGCTTTCGACTGCCATAGTCGTAGCCGATTTCGACTATGTTGTCGTAGCCATTGTCGATTGCATGTGGTCGTAGCCGCTGCTGTAGATTGCCATGGTCGAAGATTGCCGTGATCGTAGCAGTTCTAGATCCAAACTTCCGAGAACCATATCTTCTTCATCCGAACTCTGCTTGAGCCCATTCAAATTTCTAAATTCGAGATCTATTTATCTAAGATTTTTATTTAATTTTTGGAGTTTGTTTTGCATCTATTATTTATTTGTTTCGTTTGCGAGTAGACATTGATACTTGGGGAATTTTGAAGAAGAAGGAGTGCCTCAAGACCAAAACTAGTACCTAGATCTATTGCAAGGCAAGTCATACCTTTGATCATGTTGAATCCCAGTTTTCAAAATACTTTGATTCAAACTACTGCATTTATTTTAAGTAATTATTTAAATACTTTTGAGTGTGGTTATCAATCCAATTTGTTATATCCACCTTGTCTATTGTAATGCCATAATCTTTTGTCACCCTAGATTGGTTCATTATTTAGTTGGTATAATCATAGCACCAACGTGAGTTGGTTGGATACGATTAGATTGCTTAGCCATGCTACGAGTCATCATCTCATGTGAGTTGCAATTATAAACCTGAATAAGTGATTATAGAACTAAGTGATAAAACTATGTGTACTGTGTGCTATTACTCGTTGATAGCATATGCTGCACTTGACCAATAGGGTGAGAAAAGATTTGGACCGAGACATGTGGCACTGTGTGTTTTTATGGTTGATCTGTGTTGGATAGGAATGATAATTTTTGTGGCATGGTTAGAAATTGAAAGTCTTGTCATGGTCAATTAAGGGCGTAACTTTGTGTGCCATTGAGCTGAGCCTTACTGTACAACCACATGCCTGATGGGACGGGCCTAACTTAGTAAGTTATGGATTCTTGACATTAACTACTCAGGTAGTAGGTTACTGCTGTGTTGGAATGGGTGAAGGTGTGTACTACCAAGTAGTTGCATTGCGGGACGGTTCGCCGCTTCCCTGTCCAACGGTGTGTGTCGTACCAATCACTGTGTATAGGTTGGTATGGTGGTAAAGCACATCGGGAGTGTCAATGTTTGAGATGAAGTTTTGAAATTTTTTTGTTATGATTAGTGCTAGCTACACTGATCGTATCGTGTGGGTAAAGTGTACAACCTCTGCAGAGTGTTAATCAATCTATTTGAATAGCCGCGTCCGCGGTCATGACAATGCTCAGGGATTTCACACGAGGGGTAAATTTTCATAAAACTTTGGGAAGGCACAGCTGTGTTGTAGTACCCCGTTGGTGTGACGCGCTAGAAGTCGGAAGGGAGTTTGGTTCGGGAGAGTATTAAACGGAATTTCGGGAGGGACTAATTGGAAAGAGTGTTTCTTTGCGATTGTGGAGAAATCGCAGTTTTTGGCAGCAGGCTTGGGCCTTGGCCAAGAGGGACCAAGGTGGCCGGCCAAGGAGGAGGGGCTGCCACTCCCACCCCAAACCCTAGCTGCCCCTCCTCTCCCTCACGCGCCCTCCCCCTTGCGGCTGCCACCTCCCTACCCCTCCTCCTCAACCGGCGCCCCAACCCCTCCTCCCTACCTCCCCTCCACCCCATTGCTGCTGGCCAAAGGGAAGAGGAAGCTCCATTGCAGCCGGCCAAGGAGGAAGAAGAAGGGGAAAAGAAGAGAAGGTAGAAGAAAAGGGAACAGAGAAGGAAGAGAGGAGAAGGAGGATCTTCTTCGGGGCCTGTTCGTCGTCGTCCAGCATGTCGTCAAGGGTAACGACGGGTTTCTTGTGATGTGTGATAGTCATTAGAGGCGATTGCTATTAGATCGATTGGATCGGCTAAATTCTGTTCTCTGTTCAATTCTGTCCAGAATATTGCGCGACCAGTTTCATTTATTTAGAGGCCGAATTAGGAGTTTTGGTCTCCTAGAGATATGTAGATTATGTTCTTAGCTTTCAGTTTCCACCAAGATCACCCAAATCCGATTGATGGTCAGGAAGTTATGAATTTTTTAGTATCGCTGCCTGGTAATTCTGTCAGCTTCAGGCAGTCTGTGGTAATCTGGTTAAAACTGATATTTAAAAGGAGAATCAGGGGATCTCAGTATAACGTAAAATGTGGGTAATTTCTGTACCTTTTCATAGAGATAAAGAACACAAAATTTGGACTTTCGTAGCAAAAGTTATGGTGGTTTTAGCGTACTGTCCAGAGAACCCGACGAAAATTCTGTTGTCTGATGGATTGGTTTGATAGGGGTAGTTAAGGGCAGAATCAAAAGGGCTCCCCAACTAGGTTTATTTAGGTAATTCAATTACCTTTTCAAAAAGTCTAAGAGCATCTTAGTTGGACTCCTGAGTAGAAAGTTATGCATTTTAGTATTTGGCTGTTCTCAGTGATCACCAAAGCGATCGCTAGAAATTGGAGGTTTTGGTAACACTTGAGAGTTTAGCGAGTTATGTTGTGTTATTATTTATGCTTTTGGTCCAGCATGTTGGTCTTAGATTGGGGTACCTTTATGTTCAGGTGGGAGCGCGGTTCCAGGGGCAGCACCCTCTTCGCGTCCACCGTTCTCGCACGGTTGAGGCAAGTATTCGGGCTATTATACATGTATGCTTGCTTGATGTGATTGTGATGTATCCTAATAGCATAGTCATGCTTGCCTGTTTATGAGGTGAGTTACTGTTTTACCTTGATGACTGCTAGATAAGGTAAAGGTTATTGCTTACATGATAATGAGAATATGTTGTATTCCTGCTTATGAAAATGTTATCATGGTGCATATGCATGTTGAGAGTATACAGGTGCCTTAGTCACGTGGTGACCAAGCACATCTGATTGAGTCCCGTCATGTAGTTGCGGGCTTGAGGTCCCACATTCGTGGAATGTGGGCTATGAACAAAGAGGTCCCCATCATTGAAGTGATGGGCAAAGGTCCCTATACATGTGGTGTATAGGCTCTTGGTCCCTGTGCCAGAGGGCACAAGCAAGGTATCTCTGACGGTTGTATACCCGCATTACCGGTAAAATACGAAAGAGATAAAGTTCAAAGGAGCATTGCATTGGTTGCATATTATGAGATAAATGACTATGATTAGTGTAATGAAATTGTGGATTACTGATGCTATGTTTGAGTTCATGTTTATAGCCTTGTTGATACTTGCTGAGTCGTTGGGCTCACTCTTGCTTTAATGTGTTTAGGTATTACGGCGGGAAGCGGCGCATGGGAGGGAGTAGATGTTGGATGCACACACAACCTCACACTCTTAAGGCGTTTGCCACCAAGCATCATTTTGGAAATAAATAGACTATTTGATTATCACCCAGAGATGTTATAATTTGAGTTTCAGTTTACTTGTATTAATGAGATTGCCAGTCCTGGTTGGTTCATTTGATTATCATGCACGATAGAATATTTTTGATTATGAGAACTTTGTTTATGCCTTATTTCATTGTTAAACTCTCAGTTTAGCTGTTTAAACAAAGGAGACTCTGCCGAAAATTTGTATTTGTGCTAGAATAGTTTTATTCAGTAGCATTCGGGCTCTTTAGAGAGTTGGGGTGTTCTGATTGGTATCGAGCGGGTGTAGGTCCGTGGATGATGAAATATTAAGCCCGACACACTAAGCACGATGAGGTGGGGTTGGGTTTCTTTTGCTTTGCGCTGCGTTACTGTAGACTCTTTGGCTACTCTAGTGTTGTAGTTACTATTTAACTGGTTCGTGTGATGTTAGTTATTCTATGTGCTTATTGTTTGTTTGTTCTGTTGTGGTGTTTAGTGATGGCAAGAGGCAGAGGTCGTGGTCGTGGTGGCGGGGTCTTGGGACGAGGCGAACAACGCCCGCGAGCTTCGAACTCCGTGGTTGGGAAGCTAGCCCTGTGGGGTCAGAGGAGGAGGTCGCTTCAGCAGTGCAAGAAAACCAGGCTCCACCGGCTGTACCTGTTGCCGCTGCAATGGTGACCCCCGCGGTGGTACCCGCGGTAGTTACTATGGGATTGCATCGGTGGAATGCCTGCGCTGGATACCTTTGTGGGTTGGGCACACGGTGGATCTTGCCAGCCCAGGCTGCGTCACATGGAGAGGCATTTGGGGCCTTTGGGGATGTCGTGCGAGATGAGGCACGATTTGTGGCCTTCGGCTCAAAGGCAGCAGACATCCGGTGGGAGAGTCTTGTCGGCTAGGACCGCGCCCTTGGCCCGATCACTTGGGAGTTGTTTGTGGAAGCGATTTCGGAGGAGGTTTTACCCGGCATCTTTTGTGGAAGAATGGAGGTCGTTGCAAAGTTACAAGCAAGGCAAGATGTCAGTGTCGGATTATGAAGCGGGTTCTAATAACCAGATCCGCTTTGTTCCGGCGGTGGCTACAGATGAGGCAGAGAAGGCCAAGAGGTTTCGCAGAGGGCTCATACAGGAGTTTCGCTAGGTATTGGGGGCACTGGAGCTGCGTGACTTTAGCTCCCTGGTAGAGCAAGCTCGGGGCATGGAACTTGAGATGCAGCTTGGGGAAGATTTACCAGGTACAGGAGGTACCATGGTTCTAGAGAGTGCAGGTGGCAGTCAGAAGAAGAACTTCAGAGGAGGTAGTGGGTCATCTTTGAAGCTTTGTTCCTCACAGTTTAAGGGCCTGAAATTCTTCAAGTCCAGGTTTTCAAGGCCACAATCATCCTCTACTTCTCGACCTGTGGCGAGTGCTCCCAGATTGCGCCCAGTCCCAGGGCAAGGTATGAAATGTTTCAAATGTGGCAATGAGCATCGTGCTTCAGAGTGTACTTGGTCTGGGTCTTGTCGCCACTGTGGTCGGGAGGGCCACAAGACGTTGGTGTGTCAACGGAACCCTGCCAGTATAATCAAGTGGGAGCCAGAACCAGTGTCAGCACCAGAACAGGCAGCTTCATCTCGGGGTTCAGTGCAGATGTTAGCGGCCACTCCTACTCATTCATGGAGTCAGCCGCAGTCTTATCTTCCTTATCCTGGAGGAATTCCACCACCGGGGTACTTTTGGCGGCCACCGGTCCCTTCGGCACCGTTTCCAGTCGCGGCACCTTCAGCACCTCCTGTAGCCACCACACACCCATATCCGGGTGTTGGAGCTCCTACCGCCCCAACAGCAGTTTCTTATGCCATGCCGACGGCAGAGTCGGCAGGTCGTCCCGATGTGGTGACAGGTACGCTCCTAGTGGACTCAGTGGAGGCATTTGTACTTTTTGATTCAGGAGCTACTTTCACTTTTGTATTGATAGAGTTTGCTAGCAGGGCCAATTTGAGTATGCAGTCTATAGCTCAGTCAGTTTTAGTTAATTCTCCTGGGGGAATCCTTTCTAGCTCCACAGTCTATCCTGGTTGTGTGATCTCCTTTGATGGGGAAGGATTTATTGCTAATCTAATGGTCATGAAGATGGAGCCGTTTGATGTTATTGCAGGTATGGGTGGTTGCATAGCTATCGGCGGTTATATCACATTTACGGAAGACGATAACCTTGCGAGGCACCTTGCAGGCGGGAGGTAGTATTTGAGTGCCCCTCTTACTCTCTTTGCGTGCTGGCTAGTCTGTATCCTGGTAGTCGAGCCGCGAAGAGTGGGTTTCTTTTGTCTCTGGTGGGGATGTCGAGTTCCTCTTTGACTGCAAAATTAATTCCAGTGGTTCGGGAGTCCTTAGATGTTTTCGGTGGAGTTACGAGGATGCCCCACCACGTCGGTGGAATTACGAATTGATTTAGTCACGGTGCCCGGCCGGTTTCTATGACTCCTTGTCGTAGCACGTCCCTTCGGGAGGAACTAAAGAAACAATTGGATGATCTAAGGCGAAGGATCTTATTCGACCTAAGCGTATCCCGTGGGGAGCTCGGTTTGTTTACCAAAAGAAGGATGGTAGTTGGCGCATGTGTATCGATTACAGTGCCCTCAACGGTGACTATCAGAATAAATATCCTTTACCCGCATTGAAGATTTATTTGATCGGTTGAGAGGGGCAAAGGTATTTTCAAAGATAGACCATCAGTCGGGCTATAATCGATTCTGTCAGAGAGGAGGATATTGAGAAAGCGGCGTTCTCTACGAGGTATGGGCACTTTGAATTTAAAGTTATGTCTTTTGGACTAACGAATGCCCTATTTGCTTTCATGGAGACTATGAGCAGGATGCTACATGAGTATCGGATGATTTTGTCGTCGTCTTTATTGATGATATTTTGATATATTCAAAGTGAAGTTGAGCATGAACATCATCGAAATTGGTGTTGGAGGCGTTAAGAGAGAATAGATTTTATGCCAAGCTTAAAAGTGCGAGTTACGGATGTCGAAGTGGTGTTCTTGGGCATATCATCAATGATAAGGGATATCGGTTGATCCAAGTAAGATTTCCACGATGGTAGAATGGGGAAGGCCGGCCGGCGTCAAAGAAGTGAGAAGTTTCCTTGGTATGGCGAGCTATTATCGGCGTTTTGTGCGGATTTCTCCATCATTGCGGCCGTTGTCGAACTCACGGAAGGATGTGAAGTTTTGGTGGGATGATGATTGTGAGCGTAGCTTCGGACTTTGAAGGAAAAGGCGGTGGCTGCTCTGTTCTCACTATTCTGAGCACAGGAAGCGATTCACGATCTATTCGATGCTTCTCGAGTTGGTTTGGGCTGTGTGCTCATGCAAGATGGTAAGGTTACGGCTTACGTCTAGGCATTGAAGAAACATGAGTAGAACTACCCAACACATGATTTAGAGTTGGTGCGGTGGTGTTAGCCTTGAAGCTTTGGAGGCATTATATCTATGGTGAGTCTTGTGATGTCTTTCACGATCACAAAAGCCTTAAATACATCTTTCTGTGAGAGGACACGAATCTAAAGCGCGCGAGATGGTTAGAGTGATCAAGGATTATGATCTCACGATTCGGTATCATCCGAGCAAAGCCAGCGTGGTGGTGATGCTCTTAGTCGCAAGCGGCGCTGCTACGATGGATTGTCTAATTGCGGATTTTGACCGCATGGGGATATCTTATTGCTATGCAGTGCGGCTCATGCAGAGACTCGATTGATCTTAAGTCGACCATTCCGGCGTGTGCGGGAAGCCTGCGAGAATGACCGTTGTTACAAAGGGTGGAAGCGTCTGGATTTGGGCAAGGAAGGAGATTTTAGCTTGGATGGGTTTGGAGCTTTGCGATTTAAAGGTCGCTTGTGTGTGCGCAGAAGCGGGAGTTAAGGATGACATACTAAAGGAGGCACATCGCACACAGTATACTATTCATCGGGTGAGACAAAGATGTCAGTGATCGAAGTAGAACTTTTGGTGGAAGCGAATGAAAGTGGATATTGCTAATTATGTAGCCTCTTGTGGCGTTTGTCGACAAGTGGCGGAGCATAAGCGTCAGCGGGGTTATTGCAGCCATTAGAGGTCCCCAATGGCCATGGGATGATATCTCTATGGACTTCGTTGTTGCGTTAGCCGTTCACGCGAGGTAAGGATGCGGTTTGGGTTATAGTGGATCGATTCAACAAATCGCACACTTTATTCCCATCCGCACAACCAATTGACTAGTGACTTGGCTCCTATCTATGTACGAAATTGTAAGATTGCATGGAGTGCCAAAGACCATCATTTAGCGGGGATGCCAAGTTCGTATCCAAGTTTTGGGAGAGTTTGCAGTGCAATGGGCACACAACTCCGTCTGAGTCTGACTTTCCATCCTCAGAGAGATGGGCAGTCAGAGCGCACTATTCAGACCCTGGAGGACATGTTGCGGTCTTGTGTCCTGTCCTGGAAGGGTAGTTGGGAGGATCAGTTGCCATTGGCAGAATTTGCGTACAATAACAGCTATCATTAAAGCATAAAAGCCACTCCGTTTGAGGTTTTGTATGGGCGTAAGTGCAGGTCACCTCTTTCTTTGGAAGCCGTGGTGAGAAAGCGGTTTGGGACCGGACTAGGTACAAAAGACGGTTGAACGAGTGGCTTTGGTGAGACAGAACCTATTAGCATCTCAGAGTAGACAGAAGAGTTATGCAGATGTGAGGAGAAGAGACTTGGAATTTGAAGCGGGAGATCATGTGCTCTTGAGAGTATCCCCCACTAAAGGTGTGGTCAGGTTCGGTACCAAAGGGAAGCTTAGCCCGAGGTACGTTGGGCCATTCACGATCTTGGCTCGGATCGGGAAGTTGGCATACCGCTTAGACCTACCAGAGGCTATGCGGGGAGTGCACAATGTTTTTCATGTGTCCAGGTTGAGGAAGTACTTGAGGGACCCGGAACATCATATTGCATCAGAACCCCTAACTATTGAGCAAGATCTGTCCTTTGAGTCCAAACCAGTGCGAATTCTGGAAAGATCAGAAAAAGAGTTGAGGAACAAAACCCTGAAGTATGTTAAGGTGCTTTGGTCGTGTGAGCAGAGAGGAGGCCACTTGGGGCTGAGTCGCATGCGCGAGCTTTATCCACACTTGTTCACCTCAGGTGCGTACTTTTGTTGCTTAATTTCCAGCTTCGGTTTTATCTCATGAAGTTTGGCGTTTAGATTCGGGGTCGAATCCTGTTAAGGGGGGTAGAATGTAGTACCCCGTTGGTGTGACGCGCTAGAAGTCGGAAGGGAGTTTGGTTCGGGAGAGTATTAAACGAAATTTCGGGAGGGACTAATTGGAAAGAGTGTTTTGCTGCAGTTGTAGAGGGGGGAAATCGCAGTTTTTCGGCAACTTGGGCTTGGGCCTTGGCCCAAGAGGGACCAAGGGTGGCTGTCCAAGGGAGGGAGGGGGCTGCCACTTCCACCCCCAAACCCTAGTCGCCCCCTACCCTCTCCCTCACGCCCCACTTCCCCCCCCCCCTTGCGGCTGCCACCTCCCTCACCCCTCCCCTCCTCCAACCAGTGCCCCAACCCCCTCCTCCCTACCTCCCCTCCACCCCCATTGCTGCTGGCCAAAGGGAAGAGGAAGCTCCATTGCAGCCGGCCAAGGAGGAAGAAGAAGGGGAAAAGAAGAGAAGGAAGAAGAAAAGGGAGAAGAGAAGGAAGAGAGGAGAAGGAGGATCTTCTTCGGGGCCTGTTCGTCGTCGTCCAGCACATTGTCAAGGGTAACGACGGGTTTCTTGTGATGTGTGATAGTCATTAGAGGTGATTGCTATTAGATCGATTGGATCGGCTAAATTCTGTTCTCTGTTCAATTCTGTCCAGAATATTGCGCGACCATTTTCATTTATTTAGAGGCCGAATTAGGAGTTTTGGTCTCCTAGAGATACGTAGATTATGTTCTTATATTTCAGTGGCCACCAAGATCACCCAAATCCGATTAACGGTCAGGAAGTTATGAATTTTTTAGTATCGCTGCCTGGTAATTCTGTCAGCTTCTGGCAGTCTGTGGTAATCTGGTTAAAACTGCTATTTAAAAGGAGAATCAGGGGATCTCAGTATAACAAAAAATGTGGGTAATTTCTGTATCTTTTCATAGAGATAAAGAACACAAAATTTGGACTTTCGTAGAAAAAGTTATGGTGGTTTTAGCGTACTATCCAGAGAACCCGACGAGAATTCTGTTGTCTGATGGATTGGTTTGATAGGGGTAGTTAAGGGCAGAATCAAAAGGGCTCCCCAACTAGGTTTATTTAGGTAATTCAATTACCTTTTCAGAAAGTCTAAGAGTATCTTAGTTGGACTCCTGAGCAGAAAGTTATGCATTTTAGTATTTGGCTGTTCTCAGTGATCAGCAAAGCGATCGCTAGAAATTGGAGGTTTTGTTAACACTTGAGAGTTTAGCGAGTTCTGTTGTGTTATTATTTATGCTTTTGGTCCAGCATGTTGGTCTTAGATTGGGGTACCTTTATGTTCAGGTGGGAGCGCGGTTCCAGGGGCAGCACCCTCTTCGCGTCCACCGTTCTCGCACGGTTGAGGCAAGTATTCGGGCTATTATATATTTATGCTTGCTTGATGTGATTGTGATGTATACTAATAGCATAGTCATGCTTGCCTGTTTATGAGGTGAGTTACTGTTTTACCTTGATGACTGCTAGATAAGGTAAAGGTTATTGCTTACATGATAATGAGAATATGTTGTATTCCTGCTTATGAAAATGTTATCATGGTGCATATGCATGTTGAGAGCATACAGGTGCCTTGGTCACGTGGTGACCAAGCACATCTGATTGAGTCCCGTCATGTAGTTGTGGGCTTGAGGTCACCACATTCGTGGAATGTGGGCTATGAACAAAGAGGTCCCCATCATTGAAGTGATGGGCAAGGTCCCTATACATGTGGTGTATAGGCTCTTGGTCCTGTGCGGAGGGCACAAGCAAGGTAGTATCTGACGGTTGTATACCCGCATTACGGTAAAATGCGAAAAGAGATAAAGTTCAAAGGAGCATTGCATTGGTTGCATATCATGAGATAAATGACTATGATTAGTGTAATGAAATTGTGGATTCACGATGCTATGTTTGAGTTCATGTTTATAGCCTTGTTGATACTTCTTGAGTCGTTGGGCTCACTCTTGCTTTAATGTGTTTAGGTATTAGCAGCGGGAGCGACGCGCATGGGAGGAGTAGATGTTGGATGCACACACAACCTCACACTCTTAAGGCGTTTGCCACCTAGCATCATTTTGGAAATAAATAGACTATTTGATTATCACCCACAGATGTTATAATTTGAGTTTCAGTTTACTTGTAATAATGAGATTGCCAGTCTTGGTTGGTTCATTTGATTATCATGCACGATAGAATATTTTTGATTATGAGAACTTTGTTTATGCCTTATTTCATTGTTAAACTCTCAGTTTAGCTGTTTAAACAAAGGAGACTCTGCCGAAAATTTGTATTTGTGCTAGAATAGTTTTATTCCAGTAGCATTCCAGGCTCTTTAGAGAGTTGGGGTGTTACATGTGTGATAAAGTCATATGGCTATGTGAATTAAACTGATTAGCTTTGTGTCCTTTGTGAAAACAAACTGTTAAATTATTATTGTTTATTTGTTTTAAGTTGCATTTTAATCTATTATTTGTATTCAATTGCAAATGTTGCTTTTATGCAAAAGAACGATAGAAGCCATTTCCTTTGGAATAAGCCTACATTTATAAATTATATTCTGTGGTATGTCTTGTGAGTACAGTTGTGTACTCATGCTTGCTGCAATCAAATCTACAAAAGAGGAGTCATCGCCTGCTTTCGAGGAGGAGTTTGTTGAAGGTGTTGATCGTTAGGTCATTGATCTCAGTCGGTTGCCTATGGCAAATTGATGGGATTCCACTAGAGTTTATTTTGTTCCACTGCTTATTTCATTATTGTTAGCCCTGCATGGCATAATAAATGTAAACTTGACCATAAGGTCAAAACTATTATTTGTTATTCAAATTACTCATTTATATTGTTAATCGCTTATGTGGATCGATATTCATCTATGTTGCCACTGTGTGCTATCCTAGACTAGTGCAGAATATACAGAGGGTCCATAATTGCATTTTGTGTCCCGACATGTATGCATTGAATTTTTAGGTATAGCAGATCCAGAAGACGTTGTGTAGTGGTCGTACAAGTTGCTTGACCTGGTCATTAACGCGCATCACCGTAGCCGCCTCAGTACCATCCTCCCCCAGGTAGGCGGGGTGGCAATTGAGCTTGGCGTGTTGCGGCTGCACACGCCCATAAGGACACGGAGGGTGAACCCACATTGAGTTCCAAGGTACGTGTAATAGTGAGCTTCGTGTACTCAATTGCAGTCTGACTACTTTGGGTGGACTCACTTTTGTTCTTAATCCTTTTGATGTAGGTTGAGAGCAAAAGGCCTCCTTCCACTAGCGAGGATGGTAGAGGTGACATGGGAGAACGACCAGGATCGTGCGGGCGGTGGTCATACGTCGTGGCGTTTTTCATACAACCAGTGCCTCTTGATGGCACTGGTTGACCGGTGGAGACCGGAGACACGCATGTTTCACCTCAAATGTGGGGAGACGATGTCGAAGCTTCAGGTCATGACCTTCCTAACCAGGTTGCGCTGCGTGGGCTTCCCACAACGTCCTGACCACGTGTCGGGACCCCGGGTATGCAACCCCGGGACCGTCTGTGCATTTTGAACTAGTCCCAGATCAGTAGCTAGCTCGCACAGTTACAACATATATGTAATCATAACCATACAACCAAATAACGATGAAGCAAACAAATTAATATTACTTAGCAGCAAAAGGACCTTATGGTCAAATCTTACAGAGTTTGCCACGTAGGGCAAAAGATCACGGAGTGAACTTGTAGCAGAACCAAAATACACCGTGATGGCCAACCGACATGCCCACAGGTAATCGAGTGGAGGACGCGACCTAATTCACATAATCTTCAAAGTACTCCTCTTCAGAGAGTGCAGTGCATCCAGGTTCTTCTATGGAGACTGATCAACCAGAGGGCATAAAGCTGTGAGTACTTTGAATGTACTCAGCAAGTCATAGGGAAATGTATGCAAATAGTATTCATACAGGGCTTGACAAGGATAGTTTTATGGTTATTTGCAGAAAGTGATATTGATAGTAAATACAGTAAGTAGATTGAAAAGCATAATTTAAAAACTTAATACATAAGTAAACAAGTTTCTTTGAAAACAATAGTGAACTTCCCAACCATTCCACCCAAACCATCATTCTCACCATTTTTGATGAAAATCTGCCCGTCGTGTGAAATCACCAGGTGTTGTCCATAACCGGGGACACGGCTATTTGAATAGTTTTACACTCTGCAGAGGTTGTACAGCTTTACCCACAAGACACGACTTCTCTAGTTTGTCTGGCATATATCCATGCCACCGCTCACTTCCTTAGGTAAATCTAGAGCACGTGACAAAGCCTTTACAAAGTTCTGTTTTGACCCAGTTCTGCTCGCTAAGGATTCGCCATTATAGGCCCCCTCTTGCACCATAATCAACCCAAAACAGAACCAAATCAAAATATTGCCAATTAGTTGGCCAGGTCTACCCACATAATAGACTTTTGATTGCACGGTATGGCCCAAATCAATAGCTTACAAGGTTAAGTCCTTAGTGTCTACTCAAGCAAGGCAACCACATCCCAAAATTCTCCCCTTTACTGCACACAATCACTCGCCCAAGTATGAAATCATTTTCGTTCAACCCGGCCATCTAGTAAACCCTTGCCATGGCACAACAAATTTTAATAGCTGTGGCCACGCCACAATTCCATAATTCATTAAGTCATATTCAATCATTCTTTGAGTATGTGATCATGAATCCCAACGTACAACTATAGCATAGCTAAGCATAATACGATACCCATGTTGGTAGTTTATCAATGTCCAACTAAAATATCTCATCATATGGTGTCGAAGGATTTATGCCATGCAAGGGTACATGTCGATAGCAATTTTTCAAGTGGGCATACATCAATTAGGCAATTATCTACTCCCGAAACCATTGAATATAAAACTAGCAATGCACGTTTATATCAAACAATATAGTTTTATAAAGTGGGTATGACATGGCCAAAGTTCTAAGACTTGCCTTCGTTGAAAAGTTGAGGTGCTTCGGTCGTCTGGTCCGAGAAATCTTTCGAAACACTAGAATCTACACGTTTGAATGAGACCAAGTAAATAAAACAACTCCCAATAAATTCCAAATAAATACCAAATTAGCAATAACATCAAGACGAGGATTTTAGATGAATTTAGAAATTTTAATCACTCGAATCGGAGTTCGAACGAAGAAGTTACGATCTCCGAAAGTTTGAAAATCAAGAAAAAGGGGTTTTCTTGATTTTTGGAGTTATATTTTGTAAAGGAAAATGGATTTATTGCGCCAGCTGACGTTAGCCTTGGGGTTTTAGTTTCGGCCGAATTAATTTTGAACATAAAAAGGTGGGAAAAGCCACGTAGGCTGCTGACGGGCAGCCGTGTCAGCAGGGGGCTGAGGTGGCGTGCAAGTGGTGCCAGGTGGCAGCCACGTTAGCACCCAGCTGGCGGTGCACAGGACCTGATGGTCGCCGGCGTTTGGCCAGGAGTTGATCGGCGGTGAGCATACCGGTGACTAGAGGGGCTCACGGGGAAGCTGATGCGCACGGTCTTGGGGACGCGGCGGCACGAGAAGACCGTCAACGGTGAGGAAGAAACGGCAGTGGCAGCAGTTGTAGGCGATGGTGGTGCTCCGGTGGGCTCCTGGGGAAGGGGAGGTGCACACGAGGTGCCCCGTGCCCTTGCGATGCCGGAGGCGGGGTCGAGGGCGGTGAAGGATGCTTGGCGGCGGTGTCTCGAGGTGGCCGTCGACGAAGAACTCCAATCCGGGACGGAGGAGAGCGAGGGAGAGGGCGCGAGGTGAGGGGAAAGAGAGAGGAGGGCGAGGCGCTCCTGGTGCATGCATTTATAGGATGCGGGGAGGCCCGAGAGAGGAGTACGGGGTCGGCAGGTTTCGCTGCGGCGAGGACCGACGCGGACGGGAGTAGGTGGCGACAGGGCATGGGGGGCGGAGTGGTGGAGGCAGCGGGCGCGACGAAGGTGGGAGGTGACGTGGTGGATAGGCGAGGACATGGAAGTGACGGCGGCAGGGTGGAGCCGGCGCGAAATGCGGCGCAAACAGTGCGGACGTGTGTAACACCCCAGCTCAGCATTGAGCCTGGAATGCTACTAAAATTAAACTAAACTAAACTAAACTAAGACCAATTACAAATTTTCGGCAAAACCTCCTTTGTATAGTCGGCTATCACAGAGGTTCCAACAATTAATCATGGCATTTATCAATATCTTCATAATCGAGTTCATTCAAGCATGCGAGATAATCTCATAAACATAACCAAAATTTGCTATTCTCATTATTACGATTGTCTGAAACTTAAACCACCATAAGTAATTCTTAAGATTGAGTGGTAGTGCGTGCATCAAACATCTACTCCCTCCCATGCATGCGGGTCTTGCGGTTGTACCTAAAACACATCAAAGCAAGAGTGAGCCCAAAGACTCGGCAAGTACCAACAAGGCTAAGCAAATTATCATTCATAGCATCAACAATCCAAGATAAACAATTGTCGGGACCCGAGTGCGATTACGGAACCCTCGTGTATCTTGCACTAGTCGAGGATCACGCTGTGTACACGGGGTTAACACGGTAAATATCGATCCACTGGCGATAAATAAAGTAAGCGATTAGTTTGAATAACAAATAAGGGTTTTGACCTTATGGTCGAGTTTACACTTATTAAGCCACGCGAGCTAACGAGGAAATAAAGCGGCGGAGCGGAAAACTCAGCGTAGATCCACCAATTCACCACGGGCAACCAAGCGGGATCGGACCTTAACGAGCGATCGGCCTTCAACGAACTCCTCCTCGAAAGCGGCGTAGACTCCTCCATACAGTAGGTTTGGGCGCAAGTTTTACAACAAGCGTGAGTACACAACCGTACTCATAAATCTTACCACAGAATGCAATATATAGATGCGGGCTTATTCCAAAGAAAAACACGTGGTTCTTTTGCATAAAAGCAACATTTGCGATTGAATACGAATAATAGATTGAAAGCATAATTCAAAACAAATAGACAATATTAATTTATGATTGTTTTCACAAAGACACACAGCTAAGCAGATTATTTCACATAGCCATATGATTGAGATCACACGGCTCCCATTCCCACATTTTATGAAAACTACCCTTATGTGAAATCCCGAGCATGTCCATGACCGCGGACGCGCTATTCGAATAGATTGTTTAACACTCTGCGAGAGGTTGTACACTTTACCCACACGATATAACCGGTGTAGCTAGCACCAATCATAACAAAGCAGTTCGGAAACTTCATCTCCAACATTGACATTCCCGGTGTGCTTACAAACCGTTATACATATCACATAGCCCATGCATAACACACACCGTTGGGCGGGGGCGGCGAATCCTCCGTGATGTAACCACCAAGTAGTCACACCTCCACCCTATCACAAAGCCTAACCTACCACGAACATCAATGCGAGAATCCATAACACTAAGTTAGGCCGTCCCATACGGGCATGTGGTGCGTGCTGATGAGCTCGATTCAATGGCGCACAAAGTTAAGTCCTTAATTGACCAAGGCAAGACTTCCATGTTCTAACTAAGCCACACAGATTATCATACCCATCACATAGTCCACCATGTCACAGTCTCCACCACTTGCCCCAGTCCAAATCCTTTACCACCCGGTTGGTTTTAGTGCAACACATGCCATCACGAAGTAATAACACATAGCACTGATTTTACACAGTTCCATAGACACTTAGTCATATTTAATATTTGCGACTCCCATGAGATGATGATTCGTAGCATGGCTAAGCAATTATACTCGCATCTAACCAACCCACGTTGGTGCTACAATATTACCAACTCATAACCAATCTAGGGTGACAAGGATATATGACATACAAGGCCAAGGTGTGATAACAATTTGGATAATAACTATGCCCAAAGCATTTAAATAAATAATTAAACTATAATGCAATAATTTAACACAAAGTAATTTGAAAACTGGGTTCAAGATGATCAAAGGTATGACTTGCCTTGGAAAAGGTCTATGTACTGATCTTGGTCTTGGGGTGCTCCTTCTTCCACAAAATTCCCCAACGAATCGCGTCTACTATAAGCGAGACACAAACAAACAAAACAAATAAATAACAGAGGCAAAACAAACTCCAAAATTAAATAAAAATCTCAGATAAATAGATCTTGAATTTAGACAAATTTAGAAATTTGAATGGGCTCAATCGGAGTTAGGATGCAAAAGTTATGGCCTTTGGAAGATTGAAAATACATAAAATGCTGAAAATCAGTATTTCATGAATTTCCCGAATTATTTTCCTAAAGGAAAATCAGATTATTGCATAGTGGCGTCGACCCCGAGGATTTCGGAAAAGATAAATAAAGAAATTTCGACATGTGGGACCCACATGTCGAGAGGCTAAACTCACGGTGGGTGGGTCTCACAGAGCCTCGAAGTGAGATCCGGTGGGCTGCGCGTCGATCTTGTGAGGGCAGCGACGCGAGGATGACCGCAGCGCCGAGGGCGCGGCGGCGAGTGGCGTGCCACGTCGGACCCGGCGGCGGCGGCTCGGGGCCGAGCGGTCTCGGCGAGCAGCGGCTCGCCGGCGGCGGCGGATGCCGGGAGGTAGAGGTGGGCGCGGGATCTCATCGGTGCGCTCACCGGTGCTCGAGGCGGCAGGAGTGGCCGCGGCGAGGTTTGGCGGCGGAGAGTGCGGGCTCAACGGCGGCGGCGTTGGCGGGGTCCTCTGGCGGCGGCGGCGGCTTCAAGATGCGGTCGCGCGGCGATCCGAAGGTGGTCGGCGGCGAGGAAGCGGAGCAGCAGCGGCGGCGCGAGTCGCCGGCCGGGCGAAGGCGCGGCGGCGACTAGTGCTCTGGCGGCGCTTTGGTGGCGGCTAGGGTTTCGGGCGTGGCTTCGGGTGCAGTGCGAGGATCCTCGGGGCTTTAAATAGCCCGAGGCGAGTCCACGGCACGGACGCGGCGGCGGCGGCAAAGTCGGGAGGGCGGAGAGTCGCCTCGGAGGCGGCGGTGGCGTGGCGATGCGGACCCACCATTCGGCGGCGGTGGCTCGGGCGTGGAGTGCGTGTGAAGCGGCGCGGCCGCGAAGCGGACTCAAATCGGCCGTCCTCCAAGATCCAGCGGTCCAAAATCAGCGAGGCGATCGGAACTTCCGTTTTCATCCGCGCATCTTAGCCGTTCAATCTTGATCGAATGGCGGGAAGCGGCGGGGCTCGGAAGGAAGAGAGGGAGAGAGGCGACATGCGGGACCGCATGTCGGTGGGGAAAGCGAAGTGTATTATTTGATTTGGCGGAGCGCGGGAGATAGGAGTGGGCGAGAGGAATGGGCGAGTTTTTAGAAATCGGCCCGATTGATTTTCTGAGATTTAAATAGGTTTTCAATTTATAAATTACGAGAAATTCAAATAAGCAATAGAAAATAGCAAATGAACTGAGAAAAATTCTAGAAAAATCTAGAAAATATATCGAGCACATAGAACCCAAATAAAATAGTTTTGGCTAATGTTCATGTTGGGATTATTCACATTAAATGTTTTTGATTGCAAAGTCAATATTAAGCTTTTGAATTAAATTCAAATAAATCCAAATGGTGAATTTTCCTGCTAACTATTCAAAGGATTTTTAAGGCTCACGAAAATTGGGATGTTACAAACCTCCCCCTTAAAGGAATCTCGACCCGAGATTGGGCTAGCTAGAGAAAAGGCTAGGAACTCGGCTTTGGCTCTTCTTCACGTTCCCCGTTGCTTCTCATACAGTGGTTGCTCCTTTGGACCTTGCAAAAGCGAGCAGTCTTGCTTACGGTGGCGCTCTGCGACATCAAAATCGGATGTTTGCTCCTTGTAGGTAAGATCCTCCTTGAGATCAATTGATTCAAGCGGGGCTTGCTCTTACGGCACACGAAGACACTTCTTCAAGCTGCGAGACATGAAAGGCGTCATGCACTCCACGCTAACGACTGCGGTAGCTCAAGCGGTAACAACTTCTCCACGGCGTTCCAAAATCTTGAGCGGACCAACATACCTAGGGCAAGCTTCCCTCGGCATGGAACCTTTTGACACCTCTGGCGGAGTCACTCGAAGATAAGCGAAATCTTGGGTTCAAAAGCGAGATCACGGCGGCGATTATCGGCGTAGCTCTTACGCTGGTGAGCTATCTTTAATCTTTCTCTTATCATGGCCACTTGCTCTTACGCTTCTGAATAATAATGCGGACGGCGGCCGTTGTTTGTTCGACCAATTCAACGGGGTTCTCGAGCGCGGCCGTACAAAGCTTCAAATGGTGACATTTGTGGTAGCTTGATAAGCGTTGTTGTATGAAAACTCGCATCGGCAAACTTTTATCCCATCGGGTAGCATTTGCTAGAGCACAAGCTCTCGGCATATCCTCAATATCGATTGACTCTTTGATGCGCCCATGCATGCATGGATGATACGCGATGCGAAATTGGATGGTACCCAATGCCTCATGCAAGCTTTGCCAAAAGCGAGAGGTGGCGAGATCCTCGATCGATACTATCTTCTTGGGCACACCATGCAAGCGACAATTCTAGCCATGTACAATTCCGCAGGCGATCTCACGAGTATGTGGTTTTGGTGGCAAGAAATGGCGACCTTGGTCAAGCGATCGACTATTACCCAGTTGAATCGTAACCGATTGGGTCTTGGGTAAACGGTGATGAAATCCATACGATTTCTTCCACTTCCACTCTGGAATCTTGGCGGTTGCGGCAATCCTGCGGCCTGCGGTGTTACGCCTTCACTTTACGGCGGATGTCGCATAAGGCAACGAACTCTGCGACTTCGCTTCAAATTGGGCCACCAAAATTTATTCTTAACATCTGGTACATCTTGGTACTTCGGGGTGGATTAGTACTGAGTCATGGGCTTCCTTTAAGATTAAGCGTCTCGGACCATCGATATCGGTACGAATCGCCCATTAATCAGTATGTCTTGATCATCTTTGGTGAAATCCTTGAATTTCCATACGTCATTTTGACCTTGATGTCGACAACACAGGATCTTTTGGTTGTGCTTCACGAATTTGCTTCTCGAGGGTGGTGTACTTCCAAATTGGCTACAAATCCGCCGAACACAACTTCTAGCTTTAGCCACGAAATTCTTCATAAAGTTACGGACAACTTTCCTTTACTTCCAAAGCATGGCGGTAACTCTTGCGACTCAAGGCATACGCCACTACATTGGCTTTTCGGGATGGTAGTGGATCCCAAGATTATAATCCTTGATCAATTCTAACCATCTTCTTTGTCTCATATTCAGATCATTGGGTAAAGATGTACTTGGACTTTTATGATGCGTGTAGACTTCACAGCGATTCTGGATGAGGTAATGGCGTAAATCTTTAGAGCATGCACTCGGCGGCTAATTCCGGATCATGAGTAGGGTAATTCTCTTCGTGAGGTCTCAATTGCTGGGCGCATAGCGGCGGCTCTTCCTTCTTGCATCGGGGCGCATCCTAATCCTTGACGCGAAGCATCACAATAGATATCGAAATCCTTGCGAATATACGCGAGAATCGACCTTGGGTGAAGTCAAGCGTTTCTTCAACTCTTGAAAACTTTCCTCACAGTGAGTCCAAGTGAACTTGTTCTCCTTCTTCAACAATTGCGTAAGGGCTTAGCAATCGATGAGAATCCTTGATGAAAGCAGCGGTAATAACTTTGCCATTCCCAAGCTGCGAATCGAGTTCTGATTACGAGGCTGCTCCCAATGTAGCTTTGCTTTAACTTTACAGGGTCATTGCTACTCCTCATTTGTCATCACGTGACCAAGGAAATCCACTTCCTTCTTCCAAAAATCACACTTACTGAACTTGGCATACAAGCGATGCTCTCGAGTTTCCCCAATATTGTTCTTAAATGTTGGCGTGTTCTTCCTCCGACTTGGAGTACACGAATATCATCAATGAACACAACTCTGAACTTGTCCAAATATTCCATGAATACTTTATTCATCATGTTCATGAAATAGGCGGGGGCATTAGTCGGACCAAAAGACATGACTAAGAACTCATAATGTCCGTGCGAGTGTTGAAAGCGGTTTGGTATATCCTTAGGACAAATCTTTAGTTGGTGGTAGCTTTGATCGCGGTCGATCTTTGAAAACACTCGGCTCCTTTCATCGATCAAGCGGATCATCAATCAGGGGTAGTGGGTACTTGTTCTTGATGGTAACCGTTGAGAGAGCGGTAGTCAATACACATCCTCATACTTCCATCTTTCTTCTTGACAAACAACACTGGCGCTCCCCATGGCGGCGAACTAGGTCTCACGAAACCTTTCTCAAGAAGTTCTTCTATCGCTTCTTCATCTCTACCAATTCATGGTGGCATCAGATAAGGTCTCTTTGAAATTGGTGCTGTCCACGGCACTAGGTCGATGACAAACTCAATGTCACGATCGGTGGCATTCACAGTAATTCTTAGGAAACACATCGGATATTCACGACCACTAGTACTTCTTCTAAGGCGAGGTCTTGGTGTTTACTAGCAAATGTCCATCACGAGCGAGGTGGCTAGAAACTCTACCTTGTTTCCTTTGGCGTCCTCTCTTATTCGGCTCTTGGCCACAATCTAGCATGACTTTATGCTTGGATAACCAATCCATGCCGAGAATGACATCTAGGGTTTGGGTATCTAGGACTATTAGGTTGGCTAGAAACTCAACTCGACTATGAGTAACAGCTCCTAAACATCCCACTCTAGTACTTAGCTCTGCTCGGTATTGGACTAACGAGTATGCTTAAGTTGCACAACTTCCAATTTATTTTTGGTTGCAAACATTCCGAAACAAATGAATCGAAGCTCGAATCAAACAAAGCGATCACAGTCTTGAGTTAACGAAACTTAACCGATCGACGTCCGGTGATTCTGGGCTCCTTCAAGGTGGCGTGGTTGACACGACCTCGATCCTGGTGTGGTGCTCCTCGACGACCGGCGACTTGTGGCGCTCCTTGATTGATGCACGGCGCTGGTGTCTTGGATGGCGTAGCTCCAAGGTTGAAGCGTCTTTGAGTGATTGTTCCCCTTTGCGGACCTTTGGTTGGCAAAATGTCGGTGGCGGCAGCGTATGGACCTTTAGTGCGTTCTGCTGGTTGCTTCTGGATTGGGGTTGGCAGTGCGGGGTTGCGGAAGTTACGGCGGTGGCGGGGTGTTGAAGTTGGTGCGAGTGCTCGAATGAAATGCAGGGTGAAACACGTTGGCTTGTCTTGCCTTGTTCTTGCCCTCTCTTGTGATTGATGGTTCCCTTCTTTGAGCCATCGGCGTTCTGGTTATCCTCGGTTCCTTGCGTTTGTCCTCTAGAACAAAGGCTTTGTTGACCAATTCACGGAAATCGGGAAAGTATGGCGATCAAAGCGACTTGCGATCCGGTGTTTAGTCCCTTCAAGCGACTCGGCGAGCCTTGTCGTGGCTACATCTTACTGCTGCGTGGCGAGCTAGTTGAAAAACTTGTTGAGGTAGTCGGACAACGACATAGCTCCTTGCTTGAGCGCGGAACTCATCCTTCTTGGATCGATAATGCCTTACGGCACATGATCTTGGCGAAATGCGCGAAAATTCTTCCCGGTGATATCTGTGGCGTCTCATGGGCGCACGAAGTTCTCCACCATTGGCGATGGTGCCTTCCATCGGTGAGTGGCGTCTGAGAACCTTTTCACGGTCATTGCATTGGGTGATCGCGACTTTCTTTCAATAACCACGAGCGGTCATGCGCTTCCCTTTGGAGGCGTGTCGAGAAAATGTGGGTGGGCGAGTCCTCATGAATACGCAAGTTTGGATGGTCCATGGTGACCATGGCGGTGGGGCTCCATCTTTGGTGATTGTTGTTGTGATTGTTACGGTTGTGCATGGCTTGCATCGAGTCATCATCGTATTCATCGGTGATCTGTGCTGCCATGAAAGCTCAAAGTTTTGCAAGTCAATTGGGGTGCTTGCGTGAGCGCACTGCGGTGGTTGCTCATTGCCTCTGGTCTTTGAGTGCAGGAACCACTGCGGTGATCGCGAGTTTGAACCATGCGAAGCTCCATAGGTTAGATAAGGTAGCAAGCACGAGATAAGTTGAGAACTAGGGGTAGGTTAAACCCAACAAAACACGACTCAAGAACCTCAAATGAAATACCTTTATTAATTAGGGTCTTAGCATGGCTGCAACAAATGCCTAAGGGCCTTTGCGGCTCATACTACGCACACAAAAAGAAACAACGACCTAAGCACACAAAGCTACGCCTAAAGGCGACTCACTAAGCGAAGCGGCTAAACTTGGCGAAGCCTAAGCGAACTACTCAAGAAAGCCTCCACAACCGCGGCGCGCGGCGGTGTGGGCTCGGAAGTGGCGGCATCTTGGCAAGCGATCGATGCCTAGGCTAGTGCGGCGAGAGCAGGCGTTCCCGGTGCAACTGGCTCAGCTGGCTCCTCTGGCTCTGCTTCTTCTTCGGGCTCAACTGGGCCTTCCTCCGGATCTTCTTCAGGATCCTCCTCGGGTCTTCCTCTTCTTGGGAACTTGGTCGTAGAGGATCTCTTGCGAGTGGCGACCTTCTCTTGACTCTGCAAGGCTTCATAGACATGATCCAACTCCGTGATAGTCCTCTCCAAAGCTTCCTCTGGCGGCCACGGCCGGGCGAGGTGTCTGGCGTAGCGTTGCTCTCTCATACGTGGGCGGGTAGCGTCTTTGGCAAGTCCACAGTGCGGCTCTGGGGTGGTAGCGGAAGGCGGTGTCTTGAAGCTCCGTGCGTAGATGTTGCGAATCGTAGCATGGCCAAGCGCGGCGACTCTGGATACCTTCCGGCCAAGTGATCTTCCTCACGAGGCGTGCGAAGGTTGGCTCGCCTTGTCGTTCCTCTGGCGTAGATCGTCGGCGACAAATCACTCCACGGTTACGACCATTCCTTTGTCGATTGTTGCGGCGTCGCGGACGATCAAAACCTCCAGAACACGGAGCAACTTCCAAAGCTTCGGCGGCATACCCTCCTGGCGCTCACCATAGCTCACGAAGGCGAGGCATCTGTCAAGGCAGACGAGCAGGGTAAGAGCAACTTTAAAGCAGCGGGGAGAGAAGAGATTATAGCAAAAGTTGAGGCGAGAGAGATATGAGAAAAGTTAAGCAATCAATTAACCTTGCAAGTTAATTTTCCTTTTAGAAAATAGTTTGGACACTCTAACGACGGCCAATCTACTAAGGTCAAGACCTACGATCGGTATGGCTCGATACCACCTCTATCGGGACCCGAGTACGATTACGGAACCCTGCGTATATCTTGCACTAGTCGAGGATCACGCTAGTACACGAGGTTAACACGGTAAATATCGATCCACTGGCGATAAATAAAGTAAGCGATTAGTTTGAATAACAAATAAGGGTTTTGACCTTATGGTGAGTTTACACTTATTAAGCCACGCGAGGCTAACGAGGAAATAAAGCGGCGCGGAGCGGAAAACTCGGCGTAGATCCACCAATTCACCACGGGCAACCAAGCGGGATCGGACCTTAACGAGCGATCGGCCTTCAACGAACTCCTCCTCGAAAGCGGCGTAGACTCCTCCATACGTAGGTTTGGGCGCAAGTTTTACAACAAGCGTGAGTACACAGCCGTACTATAAATCTTACCACAGAATGCAATATATAGATGCGAGCTTATTCCAAAGAAAAGGCTTACGTGGTTCTTTTGCATAAAAGCAACATTTGCGATTGAATACGAATAATAGATTGAAAGCATAATTCAAAACAAATAGACAATATTAATTTAACAGATTGTTTTCACAAAGACACACAGCTAAGCAGTTATTTCACATAGCCATATGATTGAGATCACACAGCTCCCATTCCCACATTTTATGAAAACTACCCTTATGTGAAATCACCGAGCATGTCCATGACCATGCGGGGCTATTCGAATAGATTGTTTAACACTCTGCGAGAGGTTGTACACTTTACCCACACGATATAACCGGTGTAGCTAGCACCAATCATAACAAAGCAGTTGGAAACTTCATCTCCAACATTGACATTCCCGGTGTGCTTACAAACCGTTATACATATCACATAGCCCATGCATAACACACACCGTTGGGCGGGGGCGGCGAATCCTCCGTGATGTAACCACCAAGTAGTCACACCTCCACCTATCACAAAGCCTAACCTACCACGAACATCAATGCGAGAATCCATAACACTAAGTTAGGCTCGTCCCATACCGGGCATGTGGTGCGTCTGATGAGCTCGGTTCAATGGCGCACAAAGTTAAGTCCTTAATTGACCAAGGCAAGACTTCCATGTTCTAACTAAGCCACCAGATTATCATACCCATCACATAGTCCACCATGTCACACAGTCTCCACCACTTGCCCGGTCCAAATCCTTTACCACCCAGTTGGTTTTAGTGCAACACATGCCATCACGAAGTAATAACACATAGCACACAGTTTTACACACAGTTCCATAGACACTTAGTCATATTTAATATTTGCGACTCCCATGAGATGATGATTCGTAGCATGGCTAAGCAATTATACTCGCATCTAACCAACCCACGTTGGTGCTACAATATTACCAACTCATAACCAATCTAGGGTGACAAGGATATATGACATACAAGGCCAAGGTGTGATAACAATTTGGATAATAACTATGCCCAAAGCATTTAAATAAATAATTAAACTATAATGCAATAATTTAACACAAAGTAATTTGAAAACTGGGTTCAAGATGATCAAAGGTATGACTTGCCTTGGAAAAGGTCTATGTACTGATCTTGGTCTTGGGGTGCTCCTTCTTCCACAAAATTCCCCAACGATCGCGTCTACTACATAAGCGAGACACAAACAAACAAAACAAATAAATAACAGAGGCAAAACAAACTCCAAAAATTAAATAAAAATCTCAGATAAATAGATCTTGAATTTAGACAAATTTAGAAATTTGAATGGGCTCAATCGGAGTTAGGATGCAAAAGTTATGGCCTTTGGAAGATTGAAAATACATAAAATCTGAAAATCGGTATTTCATGAATTTCAATTATTTTCCTAAAGGAAAATCAGATTATGCATAGTGGCGTCGACCCTCGGATTTCGGAAAAGATAAATAAAGAAATTTCGACATGTGGGACCCACATGTGGAGGCTAAACTCACGGTGGGTAGGTCTCACAGAGCCTCGGCTGAGGATCCGGTGGGGCTGCCGCGTCGATCTTTGGCGGGGGGCAGCGAGGATGACACGCTGCGCGCGAGGCGGCGTGGCGCGAGGTGGCGTGCCACGTCGGACCGACGACGGCGGCGGCTCGAGGCCAAGCGGTCTCGCGAGCAGCGGCTCGCGGCGGCGGCGGATAGCCGGGAGGTAGAGGTGGGCGCGGGGATCTCATCGGTGCGCTCACGGTGCTCGAGGCGGCAGGGTGACCGCGGCGAGGTTTGGCGGCGGAGAGGTGCGGGCTCAACGGCGGCGGCGTTGAAGGGTCCTCTGGCGGCGGCGGCGGCCGAGATGCGGTCGGCGGCGATCCGAAGGTGGTCGGCGGCGAGGAAGCTGAGCAGCGGCGGCGGCGGCGAGTCGCCGGCCGGAGCGAAAGCGCGGCGGCGACTAGGGCTCTGGCGGCGCTTTTGGCGGCGGCTAGGGTTTCGAGCGTGGCTTCGGGTGCGAGTGCGAGGATCCTCGGGGCTTTAAATAGCCGAGGCGAGTCCACGGCGGACGGGCGGCGGCAAAGTCGGGAGGGCGGAGAGTCGCCTCGGAGGCAGCGGTGGCGTGGCGATGCGGACCCACCATTCGGCGGCGGTGGCTCGGGCGTGGAGTGCGTGTGAGCGGCGCGGCCCGAAGCGGACTCAAAATCGGCCGTCCTCCAAGATCCAGCGGTCCAAAATCAAGGAGGCGATCGGAACTTCCGTTTTCATCCGCGCATCTTAGCCGTTCAATCTTGATCGAATGGCGGGAGCGGCGGGCTCGGAAGAAAGAGGAGGAGAGAGCGACATGCGGGACCGCATGTCGGTGGGAGCGAGCTTTCAGCTTGCGTGAAATTTGGTGAAATTTGTGGCGGGGAGATAGGAGTGGGCGAGAGGAATGGGCGAGTTTTTAGAAATCGGCCCGATTGATTTTCTGAGATTTAAATAGGTTTTCAATTTATAAATTACGAGAAATTCAAATAAGCAATAGAAAATAGCAAATGAACTCGAGAAAAATTCTAGAAAAATCTAGAAAATATATCGAGCACATAGAACCCAAATAAAATAGTTTTGGCTAATGTTCATGTTGGGATTATTCACATTAAATGTTTTTTTGATTGCAAAGTCAATATTAAGCTTTTGAATTAAATTCAAATAAATCCAAATGGTGAATTTTCCTGCCCACCGGCACGGGGCTAACTATTCAAAGGACCTCTTTTTTTAAGGCTCGAAAATTGGGATGTTGCATGATGCACATTAGCACATATATTCATAATACTAGCAAACATGAACAATCCTTCATGAATAATAATTAATCATATCTCAAATATTTACCATCCTTAATCATACATGTCACACTATCAACCTTGCATGGTTAGTACGCATCAAAGTACTAGCACTTTCTATCAAACATTCATACATATTCTCTCAATCAGTACTTGCATTCACGGGATAAAATTGGAACTCATCACAATAACATCAACTTTAACCATAACTAGCATTCATCAAGATAAATGGAAACTCATCACATTAACATTCATGCATGGCTATTACGAGCAAAACACAAACACTCTCGGCATACAAGCATAAATATGCTATAACCGAATACTTGCCTCAACGATTGCAAGAGCGGTGGACGCGAAGAGGGCGCTGCCCACAGGATCACGCTCCCACCTGAACATAAAGATAACCCCAATCTAAGACCAACATACTGGATCAAAAGCATAAATAAAAACACAAACGAACTCGCTAATCTCCCAAGCGTTTTCCAATCTTCCAATTTCTAGCGATCGCTTTGGTGATCACTGCGGACAGTCAATTTCTAAAATACATAACTTTCTGCTCAGGAGTCCAAATGAGGTGTTCTCAGACTTTCTGGAAAGGTAATTAAATTACCCAAATAAACTTAGTTGGGGAGCCCTTTTGACTATGCCATCTACTGCCCCTACCAAGCCAAACTACAGAACAACAATTTTCACGTCGGCTTCTCTGGATAGTACACTAAAACCATCATAACTTTTGCTACGAAAGTGCAAATCTTGCGTTCTTTATCTCTCTGAAAAGGTATGGAAATTACCTACAATTTTCGTTATATTGAGATCCTCTGATTTTGTTTTTAACTAATAGATTAACTCAGTTTTCTACAGACTGTCAGGATGTTGACAGATTAACCAGACAGCGGCACTAAACAATTCATAACTTTCTAACCGTTAATCGGATTTTGGCGTTCTTGGCGGCCACTGAAAGCTAAGAACATTATCTACATAACTCTAGGAAACCAAAACTCCTAATTCGGCATCTAAACACACGAAACTGACCGCTCAATAATCTGGACAGAACGCGATCTATTAAACCGACGCAAATCAATCTACCAAACGACATCAACCGCAACTATTACGCATCAAACAACGAAGAACACGCGACGTTACCCTTGTAGAATTGCAGCAAGATGATGAACTCTCCCCACGAAGTTGATCTCCTCTCCTTTCTTCACTTGATCGGCAGCAGGAGCACCGACGGCGAGGAAGGAGGCACCAATGGAGGGCACCACCATGGAGGAGAGGTGCGCTAAGATAACCGTGCTACAGTGCGGCGGCACTGTAGCTACAGTGCATCTAGGGTTTTTCCCCTTCCTTTTATTGGTGGCCGACCCCTCATGGGCCTCCTGGGCCAAGGCCCAAGGCCCAAGTTGTCGAAAAACTGCAGAAACCCCCCTTTTTTATGTCTAATTTCTCTTTTGAGCGCTTTCTTTCGTAGAATAAATTGGAGTATTACATTAAAACCCTCTTTCTCCTGTTCAATCGCTTTGCTAAAGAAATATTCCCCAATTTTAATTATTCTCTCGATTTAATTATTCTCTCCCAATTTAATTTTTGGGTATTACATTCTACCCTCCTTAAGCAGAGTCGACCCGAATTCTATCATCATCTACTAGCAAAACAACAACAACCCCAACTGAAAATCAAGGACTCTCCTCGCAACCAAACGTTACCAACTCGGTACTAAAAGAGTCAAATTCAGAATCGAAGATTTATCACGAAAACCAAATGAGAAATCACTCGAATGCCCAAATCAAATATTTCTTTTATTCTTTCTGTACAGATAAGAACCACACATGCCAACATAAAGTCAAGCCCCATATGCGAAAGACATCCATCGTAAACTCATAGTTCAAACAAGAATCAAGAGAGCATTTCAGTACTCAAGGAAATAATCTTTTCTCAATTTCTCCTTTAGAAATTAAAATTTCTCACAACTTTTTGGAATACCGATTCATCGCAAAAGACACTAACCTGTTACTCTTAACTTGGCGATCTCAACGCCAAACCCAAATCAAAACACCTTGCCAACACCTTTGAAAAGGGACTCTGGTGATCTCACAAAATATTCTCTAACCGATTTCCTTCTTGTGAATTACTTTGATAGATAACCGATGCATCCCAAAATGGATCTTCACACGTAATCACGTTACCTCAATCCTCAAGAATGGACAACTCGAATTCACATCACATATTCTCATGTATTTCATAAAAATATTTCTATCAATGACCATCCCTTTGTTGAAATCCACCCTTATACTACTTTTCACATTATCAATGGGCGTTCAAAGTTCTAGCATAACAATGCAAAGCCCAAATTTAACCTCCAAGACTCTTGCAACGAAATTCTCATATAAAGTATAGGAAATCCTCGATTAAATCCTAAAATCCACAATTCCAACATACTCACTCATTAAAATCATCATGAAAATATTTTCTTGACCAGTTAACCATTACAAGGATTATAATTCTCGAAGGTTACTCATTTTGAGCCAAATCACTCTTGACATTACTCAACATTTTCCATTATCCCATTAATTGACATGACGATTCGATTACTTTATAATCCCACTCTCATTAAACCACGTCATCAAGTTTAACTCTCATAGCCTTGCAATACTACCAAATTGCAATACTCTATAAAATTGATCAATATTTCTATACTTTCATAATTCTAATGTTCCTTGAAGTGAACAGGAAGATCTTGGATCACACTCACTATAGGTTCTACTAGCTGTAACAATGCAATCAGTTTAACCTCATAAGACAAACTTCCATTGAGTTAGACTTCTCTCAAAGAACTATATTACGAAATTATTTCATCCTCCAGCGCTCATCGAATAACTTACAACCTACAGTTTCACCTCTACAATTATTCAACACCTCAAAAGACTCAGGTGAAACGAATAGGTTGATTCTTCCTCAAAAGAAAGAGCGAATGAAATCAATTTTTCAACAACTTGGTAAACATGTGCCACTGCAGCGAACACAAGACCAAGGAAACTGTCACTTAGGCCAAGTACTCGAAAAACATAAGGGAAAGTCAACAGTCTAGGGCTCAAGCCCTACTGAAAGCGAATACCAAACCACAAATGAGAAGAAGGTAATGCCCTTTGAAAATTGATAAACTCTTATGGAACAACTGCATAAGGTTTAAGCACTCTCAAATAAACTGCAAGATGCGAAACGAGACTTAAAGCTCAATTACTTATACTTGACTCATTCCTTTAACAAGGTTATTTTCTGTGATTACTACATCACTTTGCCAGCTTAAACAAGACAAGCTCTTAAGACCAAATCGTAGGAACAACTTAAGAACTAATAAAATCTTTCAACATGTCACTTTGATCAAAGCAACTCAATCACCACATAACTCAATCGATCCAATTAATCACCTTTGCAAAACTCGAAACACTTCTACAAAATCTATGTTACGAAAGACAATCAAATTTCTTTATTTCTAAAAGAATCATCACCACACACAAGTCACAATCTCTTGCAGATAATCTTACTAACATCAAGAATAATATATTCTGAACATGAATATTTATTATCAACTATTCCATTAGAAAGCCCCTAAAGTTTCACCAATTTGTTCCATACTGCCTTTTCATCCCATCTTCAAAATGAGAGTATACCAAAATCATACAACATCACTATGTAATACCCCGAATGTTTCTACGGAAGGAGAGTAAACGAAAAAGGGGTTTCTGTAATACTCCAACTTATTGTAATGAAGGAAGTAGTGAAAAGAGAAATTAAACTTTAGACGAGGGAAAATCTGCAATTCTTTGACAACCTGGGCTTCGGGCTTTGGCCTAGGAGGCCCATGAGGGGCCCGCCACTAATAAAGGAGGGGAAACCCTAGCCCACCACTGTAGCACGCATTGCTACAGTGTTCGCCCGCCCTTCTGATGCGCGCCCTCCTTGCACTCCGTTGCTCTCTCTTGGTGATGCTCTTCCATTCTTTGTCGGCCAAGGAGAAAGGTGGAGGGAGAGAGGAGAAGAAGAGGAGATGAGCATCTAGCGGGGGTAATTCAGCGGCACGTGTGTCTCCAAGGGTAACGATTGCGGTTGTTGTTGTTTGATTAGTCGTAGAAGTGAAACCGAATAAATTTGATTAGATCAAAGTCTGTCTGTTGGAAATTCAATTCTGTCCAGTAGTTTGCGCGTCTGTTTTCGCAATCTTAGAGGCCGAATCAGAGGATCCCATCTCCTAGAGTATTGTAGGTTTTGTTCTTAGCTTTGGTGGCCCCAAGAACACTAAATTCGGACTTTCGAGTAAAAGTTATGATAGATTTATTATCTGCTGTCCAGAATCCTGACGAGAATTAGCAGTCTCTGTATATGTTGATATATGGCCTAGTTAGATGGTGATTCAGAGGTCTTGCCCATAACAAATTTTGAAGGTGATATCACTAGCTTTCAGGATTGATAAAGAACACCTCATTTGGATTTATAGATCAAAGTTATGCACTTTTCATTGTGACTGTCCAGATTGTAGGTCAGTCTGTCCAGATTGTATGTCGATTTCTATCTTTAGTTTTGACCCGTGTGCCACTTTTTGTTAAAGGAAAATATGAATGTCGTGCCAACTAGGGTATTGTAGGTAATTTCATAACCTTTTCAGATTGTTAAAGAACACTCAATTCGGGTTGTAGTTTAAAAGTTATGGGCGTTTTAGTTCTGCTGTTCTAATTGCTCAGTCAGATTCTGTTCTGCTGTTTCGTTTGACATTAGCAATTTAGTTTGGCGAATTGGGTTATCTCGTCAACTAAAAAGTTGTAGATATATTTGTTAAGCTCGTGTAGGATCTGGGCTCATCTCTTTGGAGTCCCAGATCATTAGTTTTGGTCTTTACCGTGCTGCTGTCTGATGGGATTCCATGTTGCTGCTGGAATTTCAGATTCGGGTTATGACTATGTTTTGGGTGTGCAAGAGGGTAGTGTAGAATATTAATTCATGATGGGCTCTATGTTGTTCTTATTTCGGTTATTTAATTGTTTAGGCGCGAGTCTCACGGGTTTGGGAGCGCCATCGTTGCCTACTAACGCGTCATGCGGAAGGCAAATACTTTGTTGGTTTTAAGTCTTTGTGATTGTGAATGTTTACATGAATATGATGTGATATCTTGTGATACCGAAATGTTGAATTGGTTATGTTCTATCAATATGTGGAGTAAATGCGAAAGATGATATTAGCATTGTTCATGTTCATATCATGTATCCTTTTATTCATGCTATGTCCACGGGAGTGGCTGTAAATCCCACCATTCCAATGTGGCAGGTTTGGACATTGTCATGTCCGTCCACGGAGTGGATTGAAAGACCCATCAATTCCGGTATGGGCACGTAAGACCCATCAATTCCGGTATGGGCAGCTTTGGACACCTATATGAAACGTTCTTCATATAGGACTTGGATCCCGCACTTTTGTTAAGGTGCGGGCTTAAGTGAACACCGACGGTGTGTCACTCGCTATACCGATATAAGCATGTGTGCAGTCCATCCTTGAGTACATTCATTCATGCCATGCATTCCTAAGTTTTCATTCGATGTATGCTCATATTCTCTTATGATGATGACTTGTTCATATGTGTGTTATGTCCATTTTTTGTACTTGCGAGTCGTGGACTCACTCTTGCGTTGTTTGTTTATTTTAGGTAACCCCGATGTTGGCTCACTTGGGAGGAGTAGACACGCACTACGTGTTCACATCATCAATTCATGTTCAAGATTAAATTTAGTTCTATCTTACATTCGTAAATGATGAACTGTAATAATAAATTTATAATTGGTGAAGGAAGGATACCTTCTCCACATTGATGTTGAATTATTACTACATGTGAACTTTCATTATCAATGAACTGAAATAAATAGATTAGATGGTGAAGGAAGGATACCTTCATCATGTCTTGGTTGTTTGATACTATCATTAGTTGATTTTATTCAAATTCTTTCGCATTATGGATGTATGTTAGATGTTTTAGGTGACATCTTGGCTTCCGAATAGCCAGGGTGTTACAGTTGGTATCAGAGCGGGCTTTAGGTCCGTGGTAATTAAGATATTAAAATGACACACTGTGCACAGTAGGTGGGGTTTGGGTAATCCAGCATATCCGTATTTCTAGTGATGTGATTCATCATGTTGAATTGTTCTTGAATTGCTTAGTACTATCATTCTTGTGGTTAATCTATGATCTGTTGTGATATTCAATATCTATGAACTAATTCTATGATTGTCATGAGATGATCCTGTATATTCATAATGGAGTATTTTGGTGAAGCGTGTTGTTAATGGATGATAAGAAGTGGGGGTCGTGGTTGTTACTCTGGGATTCACGGAGTTACACCACCGTTTGCGAACGTGGTTAGAGGAGTAGTTACTCAGTACCATAGTTTGGTGTTAAGCGTGAGTTGCTTTAGAAAGTTGTTCTCTTTCTTGATTTACGAATTTGGCAATTCTTGTCCTATGGTGGTTGATGAATTTCTCTGGGTTTGTGGTTCATGATAGTTTATGGTTTTCAATAGATTCCTCTTGGTTCTCTGAAACAAATATTGCTTTTCAATTTGTTGAGTTGCTTTTACCACTTGTGGTCGTTGTCAATTGACAAGATTGATGTTTTCATGGTTGCTCCTTCTTTCTCATTGAAAAGAATGACTCATTTACTCGTTTGATAGCTTGGTTAGTGAGAGTTTTCCACTGTAAGTTCGTTTGCATGGGAAAGCTTTGGCTTTATCACGTTTCTTTTGGATTACTTGAGCGTTGAGGTTTGAAGTCTCTTTTTCTTGTAGTAAGGTGTTAGAATCCTTTTGTGATATCTTGTCATGCTTAAAATGAGAAGTTATAACTAAGCGAATAAATTATTCTGATATGAGTTACCAAGTTGGGTTATTAGCATGGTGCAAATCAATTATTCTTAACTACCATCCATGAAAGTGAAATTGATTAATTTGAAATGTCCTTGTTTTTGATACATGGTGTAGGTTAAATAAAGACTGTCCATATCCGTTCAGAACCTATAGATCTTACGTAAGAGCTAGATTTGTCTATTTCCTGGTATGCTAAAATTGTTGAAACTTGCATAAAGGACAAGATGGGTCTTTGGTGTATCGATTAGTGAAACCTTGTTCATAGAAAATTATGTTAGTGAATATTTAATCATGTTTTGAAATGATTTACGAACAAAGGTGAAATGTGAATCTATGTTTACATATGGTTATGTGATTACAAAAGGAATTAGTCTTGTATGTACACACATGATTAATACCATCATCGATTGTTAATGAGTATTTGAAGAAGGTGTTAAGCAACACCAATAGTTGAGTAGATTAATTTCGTAAGTAGTCTTTGCTATCGTGCCTTGTGATATTGATATTGCTTAGCATAATCTTGTTATAATAAAAATTTTTCAACCTTGTGGTTTGTATTCCCTTTGGGAAGTTTTAGGATGGAGTAATAAAGTTTGATGATTCTCAGTACTAGTATATGTTGTCGATGTTATTAAATCGTCAAAATTGTGAGAATGAGGTTAATTCTCGTAGTAATTTGATCACCTATGGTGATATTCTCTAAATGATCAAATTTCAAGTTTTATGTTCATGATCTTTTGAGGTTCAGGCTTTTATGTGGTAAATGAAGTTTATCGAGTAACGATATGTTGCAAAGTTATAATGGTTCTTGATGATGCAAGTGCTTGATTTTGAATACTTATTTGTTCTTATCTGTTAAGATTCGATATTCTCTTCTTGTGAGGCTTATGCTTTCAAGCTGTGGACTTCACTTATGTTCTATAAGTTCATTGCTTAATTGGTTTCTTCTATGGTCCGTGTTGGTCACGAGTGGTAGATGAGTTTTCTAGTTGGTGAAAGTCGTTTCCATTTGTCTCTTCTTTTGAGAAAGAATCAACCCATTCTTTTCACGTGGGTCTTTCAAGTGTTTTCTAATTATTGTTGTGAAATTGATGTTAATACCCATAGTAATTTGATCGCCTTTGGTGATATCGTTCGAGATGAGAATATTTCAAGTTTAGCTTTCGTGATATTTTCTTTGAGCTATTGAATCATTTGGTAGCTGAAATTATTTTAAATAAATTGAGGTATTGAATTGTCTTGTTGCTTCTTAAGAGATTCATGTGATTGAATCTTAACAGTTCTGGTTTGAGTTGGCAGCGTGAAGCCGCAATTAAAGAAAATTATGTTGGTTCCCTTAAAAGGAGATTAATCGCTTGCTTTTCATGAAATCCGTAATTGGAAAAGTTTTGAGTTTGGTGATTGAGATTATTTGGATCTCATGTTTCTTGTGTAGTTGAGCAGTTACGAACAAATATGACGTATTGAAGAATTTCATTGGTTCTTAATTAGTCCTTGTGGTTTGGACTAAAGATCTTATCTTGTGCGTTGTGGCAAGCGATGTTAGTCAAAGAATTAATTTGGTGTTAAAGGAAAGAGTGCAGTTAGGAATATTTGAGAATTTGAGTCTAGTTTTGTAACTTGTAGTTATTGAATTGTTCATAAACTTTTTGCTTTTTCACTCAAGAGTTGTCGAGTTTCAATCGCAATGTCATTTTTTTTTCTCTTATTGGTGGTTATTTGCTATTCCCTTTTTGAGGGACGCGTACCCTCATTGTGAACTCAACTTTCGTTTTTCTATATCTTTATTATCAGATTATTTCTTTTGGCCGTGCTCCTTGTGAGCGACAACATTTTCTGTGTGGTGAAACTTGCCCTTGTTCGCCTCTTTCTTTTGAGAAAGGATCAACAATTTTGTGTTGCAAAGTTTTACAAAGCGTAAGTTGTCAATTGTTTGGTGGTGGTTAAGTGATTGTAGGGTGAGATTTTTGCTACCAAGCTATTGGAGGAGTAATAGAAGATGAGTTGGTTTTGACTGAACCTCTTGGAGGAAGTTGATTCGAGATGGAATGTATGGCTTCAAGTAAAAGCGTATAGTGTTCGACTAAGTAGGACCTATGGTATAGTGTAGTTCAGAACTTTGGTTCATGTTGAAATGTTGGGGATTATCAAATGTATGGAAACCTTAATTAATTCTATAGAGTAACACAATTGGAAAGTATTGCGATGTTGTGTGAGTGATTCTGATGATGTTAATGAGTGCTTATGTCGGAATTGTGGGGATGTTAGAGATTTAATCCGATGATTTCACCATGTGTTATAAGAGAATTCGTTGTAGGGGTCTTGGAGGTTAAATTTGGGCTTTCCATTTTCATGCTAGACTTTTGGTCGCCCAAAGATTTGTGTGTAGAGGAGATAGAAAAGCTGGAGTATTCGAGTAGTGGAATGATTGTCGATAGAACCCTTACGATGTAGTTCATGGCGGGTATACCGAGGATTGACGTGTTATTCTTGAAAGTTGGAGGTGATGATGTATTTTGGTTTAAGCCTAATTTGAGGATGTTAAATTAAGAGGTTTGAGACCGTGTGGTATCGATGAATTCAATTCCAAGGTTGGAGAGATATTTTATTCAAAAAGTGAAACCAAGGAAAAGATGTCTTTTTATTAGTGAAGCATTTTCTTTATTCTCGCATGAGCTTTGTCTTGTTAACCAATGTCTTTCGTAAGTTGAGTTTGACTCAATTTTGGTATGTGTGGTTCTTATCGGTTCGGGAAGAATAAAGGAAGTTTTGATTTGGGCATTTAAAATTATTCCTCCTTTAGTTTTCGTGATGTTTATTCGCAAAGCGCCACTTGGAAGGTGGAAAGGTTTTCGTGATGAAATTCCGATTTCGGATTTGACTCTTTAGTACCGAAATTTGTAGCGCTTAGTTGCGATGTGAATCTTTCGTTTTGGATGGGTTTTGTTGGTAAAAGAGTTTGCTTAAAGAGAGTTTTATCGTATGTTTAGTTAAAGGAGGTGATCCTTGCTTTAGTGAAGAGTTCGATTGAGAGGTGGAACACGAGTTCCGTGTTCTTTGTGCTTGTCGTGTGGTTGGTATCATTGGGAAGGTTAACCAAAGATATATTGGGTTGTTTTAGCTAGTTGGCGTATCGCGGGATCGTCTCGAGTCCTTACGCGAGTGCGTAACGTCTTGTATGTTCTCATGTTGAGTGAGTACCAGGAGATCTAGAGTTTGAGGTTTCGTTTGTCTTTGTTGACCATCAGTGATCTTACCTTCGAGTTTTGTCCGATGAGTGTACCGGAAGTACCGGGTTGAGTGTTAGATCGAGGCGTCGTGTTACGTCGTTGTGTTGTGGTATTTTCGGTCCGAGGGAGGCTCTTTGGGAAGTTGGAGTTTCGCGTGCATGAGCTTTAGCGGTGTTGTTCACAACGGCAGTGCGTGGTTACCGTTGTTCGTTCTCGATCGTGATTGTTCTTTCGCTTAAGTGTGTTTAGATTGGGTCGAATCTGTTAAGGGGGTAGAATGTAATACCGAATGTTTCTCTGAAGCGAGTAAACGAAAAAGGGTTTTTCTGTAATACTCCAACTTATTGTAATGAAGGAAGTAGTGAAAGAGAAATTAAACTTTAGACGAGGAAAATCTGCAATTCTTTGACAACTGGGCTTGGGCTTTGGCCTAGGAGGCCCATGAGGGCCGCCACTAATAAAAGGGGGAAACCCTAGCCCACCACTGTAGCACGCATTGCTATAGTGTTCGCCGCGCCTTCTGATGCGCGCCCTCCTTGCACTCCGTTGCTCTCTCTTGGTGATGCTCTCCCATTGCTGTCGGCCAAGGAGAAAGGTGGAGGGAGAGAGGAGAAAAAGAGGAGATGAGCATCTAGCGGGGGTAATTCAGCGGGCACGTGTGTCTCCAAGGGTAACGATTGCCGGTTGTTGTTGTTTGATTAGTCGTAGAAGTGAAACCGATTAAATTTGATTAGATCAAAGTCTGTCTGTTGGAAATTCAATTCTGTCCAGTAGTTTGCGCGTCTGTTTTCGCAATCTTAGAGGCCGAATCAGAGGATCCCATCTCCTATAGTATTGTAGGTTTTGTTCTTAGCTTTCGGTGGCCGCCAAGAACACTAAATTCCGACTTTCGAGTAAAAAGTTATGATAGATTTATTATCTGCTGTCCAGAATCCTGACGAGAATTAGCAGTCTCTGTATATGTTGATATATGGCCTAGTTAGAGGGTGATTCAGAGGTCTTGCCCATAACAAATTTTGAAGGTGATATCACTAGCTTTCAGGATTGATAAAGAACACCTCATTTGGATTTATAGATCAAAAGTTATGCACTTTGCATTGTGACTGTCCAGATTGTAGGTCAGTCTATCCAGATTGTATGTCAGTTTCTATCTTTAGTTTTGACCCGTGTGCCACTTTTTGTTAAAGGCAAAATATGAATGTCGTGCCAACTAGGTTATTGTAGGTAATTTCATAACCTTTTCGGATTGTTAAAGAACACTCAATTCGGAGTTGTAGTTTAAAAGTTGTGGACGTTTTAGTTCTGCTGTTCTAATTGCTCAGTCAGATTCTGTTCTGCTGTTTCGTTTGACAGTTAGCAATTTAGTTTGGCCGAATTGGGTTATCTCGTCAACTAAAAAGTTGTAGATATATTTGTTAAGCTCGTGTAGGATCTGGGCTCATCTCTTTTGGAGTCCCAGATCATTAGTTTTGGTCTTTACCGTGCTGCTGTCCTGATGGGATTCCATGTTGCTGCTGGAATTTCAGATTCGGGTTATGACTATGTTTTGGGTGTGCAAGAGGGTAGTGTATATTTGAATGTTTTGATTGCTTAGTAGTTATTCTTTGTAATTGATTTGATCATTCATGTTATGACATTCTCGATTGTGGTTAGATGATAGTTATCATAGAGATTTTGGTGACTTAGTTAATGATGTTTGAAGTTGGTTGTTTTACTCGGATTGCTTGTCAATTGACGTATGAGTTGTTGCGGTTTTCTCATACATATTATGGTTTCGATGATTGCTGAAAAGTTGTTTTTCCTTGAGTTCGTTTGGCAATTTGGTCTTCATTGAGATTGATTTCTCTGGTTGTCTTATCATGTATTCAATAGATCCTTTGGTTCTCTACAATATGTGTAAGCTTTGAGTAAGTTTACATGGGATAGTTTTTGACTTATGTTTATGGTTGCTCCTTAGCTTGGTTTAAAAAAATACTCTTACTCTCATAAGTAAATTTTAGTGATGTCCTGTTTTATCTGTGAGGGAAATAAATGCTTTCATATTGTTACGATTCTTACGTAGGTTGAATTCTTTTTAGTAGCTAATGAATTGAAACTTTTGATTGAAATGTCTTGTTTCTAAATGGTTATAAAAATAAATTGTTAATCGTGTAACCATGGTTTTGAAGTGATTTCAATTATTGTAATTAATTAATTGAAATGTTAATTGGAAGACATGTTTTGATCGTGTAACGTTTAATAAACCATATCTGTGAATCTAATAGTTTAAACTAAAAGTTGATTGTAATTAATTAATGATACTTGCTAATGACAAGGAATGTTTGTTGATGTGAACCTTGTTATAAATATTTGTTAATTAAGTATGTTTGAATTTTAGAATAGATAAATTTGATATGTTTTGTATGTGTGATGTATTAAATCTCAAATTGTTGTATATAAATTTAATCACTGATTTTATACTTTGAAAAGTTTAATAACTATAGTTGATGATTAATTAGTAGTCTTTGCTATGTCTTGTAAATATTGTTAGTAATGTTTTATATAATTTTTCACATTGTGTTGTTTAATATGAATTTTAGGTGAGTAAGAATTTTGTTTCGTACTTATTGTTAAATGTTATTAAACTAAGATTGTAGAATAGTTAATTTGTTTCTATGATCCCTATGGTATATCTAATGATAAATTTCAATTGTTGTTGATATCTTTTTGGTTCTGCTTTTATGGGATACTTATTTAGATATTTCAATGTTTTAATGTGTCTGTAATGATGTTGATTTAAATTATTTGTCTTGGTGAAATCGTTCGATATATCTTTCTTTAGGCATATATTCATTTCTTTCACGTTATTTAAAGTGTTTTTAATTGTTTATAAATTGATGGTTCAATTCTAATTGTGTTTGTGATTCTTAGTGAAATCTTTCAGTTTGCTTCTTTAGAAAGATCAATATTAATTTCACGTGGTTCCTAATGTTTTTAATTGTGTTGAAATTGATTTATCCCTAAGAATTTGGTTTGGTGATTACGTTTTGGTGATTTTCAAGTGTAGCTTAAGGAATATTTTTTTGAGCTTGAAAGAGTTAATCAATTGTTTTAAATAAATTGGATTGGAAAAGTTTTGTTGCTTTAGAGATTCATTGTTGAAATAACTATTTAGTTAAAGTGCAAGAAAGCGTATTAAAGAATTTATTTGGTTCCCTTAATTGTAGTTATCGATTGTTCAAGAAATTCTATTGGATAAAGTTTTGTTAGTAATTGAATTTTTGATTCATGTTTGGTGTAGTTGAAATTTAAATTTAGCGTTTAAGATTGTATTTCTTATTATACCTTTTTTGACTAATCTTATCTGGTTGTCAAGCGTTTATCAAAATTTATTTGTGGTTAAATAACTTGTAGTCATTTTGAGAATTGATCAAATTTTATTGTAGTTATTCATTGTCATAATTTTTGGTTGTCTAAAGTTTCGAGTTCAAATGCATTTTTCTCTATTGGGGTATTCTATTCGCTTTTTGAAGGACCTCTGAGGAATCAATTCGTGATGTTAATTCTTAAATCGATTGTTTTGTTGGTGTCTTAGGTGTAGGAGACTTACTTGTTGAAATGCCTTGTGATTTATTTGGAAACCTTAGAAATTTTTGAAAGATTGGAAAGTAAGTTGTGTTGATAGTGGTTAATGTATGAGTGTAGTTTTCGAATGTTGAGATTAATGAGATGATTCATTGATGAAACCATATGGAAAATGTAAGATGGAAGTATTGGCTTTAGTTTAGTGATTCGGATGAAGATTGTTAGTAGTGAAATGGTTAGTTAATTCGGGATTATCAAAGTATGGAACCTTAATTATTTATGAGCTGAAATTGGAAAGTTTGCGATTTTGAAGATTTGGTGATGATTATTTGCTTTGCGAATTGTGGGGATGTTAAGATTAATGTGATTTAACTGTGTTATAAGAATTGTTCAGGTGTGAGTTAATTTGGGTTCCATATTCATGAAATTGTGTGCGAAATTTGTTTAGATTAGAACTGTAATTAAAGGATGATTGTCGTAGACCTCAATTGGTTTGGGTTTTATTCGAAGGTAAATCAAGGAATTTAATTGGGATTGAAGATTTTCTTTGTTTAGCTGATTGTGTATTTAATTAAAGGTTTGAAGTGAGTTTGCGTGATATTCATTCGGTTTACGTTTGTATGAAAAAGGAAACCTAGTTAGATTGATTTTTATTCGTGAAGCTTTTTTGTTATAGGTTTGCTTAATAAGCATTGTCGAAAGTTTTTGAGGTGAATTTGTTTGGGATTCTTAGGTGGGAGAATAAGGATTGTGATTTTGGCTTTAAAATGTTCTCCTTGTAAAAGGTTGATTAAAGATATTTGTGCATTTGAAGTTGAAGAGGTGTCGTGCTTGAAACTTCGTTGATGTAGTACGAGTGTACCTGTTCGATTTGAATGTTTCGTTGTTGGTTTTTTGGAAAGTTACATAAGATTTTTCGAGTTTGGTAAGGTCTCCGAGCCTTTGAAGTGTTGAGACGTGGACCGAGTTGCGTGTGTTGTGATTTCGAGGGTTCGGTTATGGGAACGGTTGTTGTTGTTTGATTAGTCGTAGAAGTGAAACCGATTAAATTTGATTAGATCAAAGTCTGTCTGTTGGAAATTCAATTCTGTCCAGTAGTTGGCGCGTCTGTTTTCGCAATCTTAGAGGCCGAATCAGAGGATCCCATCTCCTAGAGTATTGTAGGTTTTGTTCTTAGCTTTCGGTGGCCGCCAAGAACACTAAATTCCGACTTTCGAGTAAAACGTTATGATAGATTTATTATCTGCTGTCCAGAATCCTGACGAGAATTAGCAGTCTCTGTATATGTTGATATATGGCCTAGTTAGAGGGTGATTCAGAGGTCTTGCCCATAACAAATTTTGAAGGTGATATCACTAGCTTTCAGGATTGATAAAGAACACCTCATTTGGATTTATAGATCAAAAGTTATGCACTTTTCATTGTGACTGTCCAGATTGTAGGTCAGTCTGTCCAGATTGTATGTCAGTTTCTATCTTTAGTTTTGACCCGTGTGCCACTTTTTGTTAAAGGCAAAATATGAATGTCGTGCCAACTAGGTTATTGTAGGTAATTTCATAACCTTTTCAGATTGTTAAAGAACACTCAATTCGGAGTTGTAGTTTAAAAGTTATGGACGTTTTAGTTCTGCTGTTCTAATTGCTCAGTCAGATTCTGTTCTGCTGTTTCGTTTGACAGTTAGCAATTTAGTTTGGCCGAATTGGGTTATCTCGTCAACTAAAAGTTGTAGATATATTTGTTAAGCTCGTGTAGGATCTGGGCTCATCTCTTTGGAGTCCCAGATCATTAGTTTTGGTCTTTACCGTGCTGCTGTCTGATGGGATTCCATGTTGCTGCTGGAATTTCAGATTCGGGTTATGACTATGTTTTGGGTGTGCAAGAGGGTAGTGTAGAATATTAATTCATGATGGGCTCTATGTTGTTCTTATTTCGGTTATTTAATTGTTTAGGCCGCGAGTCTACGGGTTTGGGAGCGCCATCGTTGCCTACTAACGCGTCGCAACGCGGAAGGCAAGTACTTTGTTGGTTTTAAGTGCTGTGATTGTGAATGTTTACATGAATATGATGTGATATCTTGTGATACCCGAAATGTTGAATTGGTTATGTTCTATCAATATGTGGAGTAAATGCCGAAAGATGATATTAGCATTGTTCATGTTCATATCATGCATCCTTTTATTCATGCTATGTCCACGGAGTGGACTGTAAGTCCCACCATTCCAATGTGGCGGGTTTGGACATTGTCATGTCCCGTCCACGGAGTGGATTGAAAGACCCATCAATTCCGGTATGGGCACGTAAGACCCATCAATTCCGGTATGGGCAGCTTTGGACACCTATATGAAACGTTCTTCATATAGGACTTGGATCCCCGCACTTTTGTTAAGGTGCGGGCTTAAGTGAACACCGACGTGTGTCACTCGCTATACCGGTATAAGCATGTGTGCAGTCCATCCTTGAGTACATTCATTCATGCCATGCATTCCTAAGTTTTCATTCGATGTATGCTCATATTCTCTTATGATGATGACTTGTTCATATGTGTGTTATGTCCATTTTACTGTACTTGCTGAGTCGTGGACTCACTCTTGCGTTGTTTGTTTATTTTAGGTAACCCCTGATGTTGGCTCACTTGGGAGGGAATAGACACGCACTACGTGTTCACATCATCCAATTCATGTTCAAGATTAAATTTAGTTCTATCTTACATTCGTAAATGATGAACTGTAATAATAAATTTATAATTGGTGAAGGAAGGATACCTTCTCCACATTGATGTTGAATTATTACTACATGTGAACTTTCATTATCAATGAACTGAAATAAATAGATTAGATGGTGAAGGAAGGATACATTCATCATGTCTTGGTTGTTTTGATACTATCATTAGTTGATTTTATTCAAATTCTTTCGCATTATGGATGTATGTTAGATGTTTTAGGTGACATCTTGGCTTCCGAATAGCCAGGGTGTTACTCCTCCCATAATTTCTAGATCCACCGATATTCAATCCACTCAACCGGTTGTACACAATTCTAATAACTAATCATACTAGGGAATATGTAAATCTGGTATTCCCTCTAATTTTCCTTTCCACACTTTTAAATTAATCCATGGGAACCAAAGAACCCAACCAATTAGCAACCTAAACGATGTTAATGACCATACTAATTCATCTATGTTCCATACTTCTTAATATCTCTTTTGACTCCAAATAGGTATGGACATACTCTAGGTCACTACTCATATATACCGTTCATCAAGAACTAGTAGAAGACAACAACAACTTAATCAATTTCACTTCCAAGGTTGCTAATTAATAATAATTATGCACCACACCAAAAATCTCAACTTGATACCCATACCATATCAAGTTATTTAATTACAATCTCTGATTTAACCATAACAAGGTATCACAAAAGGATTTTAGCAATTTCCACCAGAAAAGAGATGCATTAAACTTCGACACTCGGAATAATCCAAAAGAAATACCTAGAGCCAAAGCTTCCTCATGTTATCAAACTTGCAACAGAAACTCTCATTACCGAAACTATCAAACAAATACATGAGTCATTCTTTTCCAATGAGAAAGAAGAAAAAACCATGGAATTATCAGTAATGCCAATTGAGGACGATCACAAGTAGTAAAGACAGCTCAACAGTCGAAAAACAATACTTGTTTCAGAGAACCATTAGAGACCATTGAAACACAACCATTACCATGAACCACGAACCCAAGAGAAAATCATCATCCACCACAAAACAAGAATTTGCCAAGATTTGAGGTCAAGAAGGAAAACAACTTTCTAAAACAACTCACGCTCAACTCCTGTAACTATGGTATTCGGGGTAACTACTCTATTCGTCTACCACGAACGGTGGTAAAACCAGACAAAGTCCAAGGCCACAACCACGACCTCCACTTCTTAACAACCATTACCGACACGCAAAAACAATATAATCAAATATGATTATACATGATCATCTCATGGTAATCATAGAATAGATTCATAGATATAGAATATCATAACATATCATTTCATAGATTATCAACAAGAAAGATAGCATAGAGGCAATTCAACAATTGCTCAACAAATGAAACATAACAACAGATAATGCGGAAGCAATGTAATTCCCAACCCCACCTACTGTGCACAGTGTGTCAATTTAATATTTTTCCATTAACCACGGACCTAAAGCCCGCTCTGATACCAACTGTAACACCCAGCTCAAGCGTGAGCCCGGAATGCTACTAAAATTAAATTAAACTAAACTAAACTAAGACCAATTACAAATTTTAAGAAAACCTCCTTTGTATAGTCAGCTATACCGAGGTTCCAACAATTAATCATGGCATTTATCAATATCTTCATAATCGAGTTCATTCAAGCATGCAGATAATCTCATAAACATAACCAAAATTTGCTATTCTCATTATTACAGTTAATCTGAAACTCAAACCACCATAAGTAATTCTTAAGATTGAGTGGTAGTGCGTGCATCCAAACATCTACTCCCTCCCATGCATGCGGGTCTTGCCAGTTGTACCTAAAACACATCAAAGCAAGAGTGAGCCCAAAGACTCAGCAAGTACCAACAAGGCTAAGCAAATTATCATTCATAGCATCAACAATCCAAGATAAACAATGCACCAAAGTATAGCCTTCATGCTCATATGAATGCAACCAATGCAATGCACCTTTTCAACTTTATCTCTTTTCGCATTTTACCGGTAATGCGGGGTATACAACCGTCGCTGTATACCCTTGCCTGTGCCCACTGGCACAGGGACCAAGAGCCTATACACCACATGTATAGGGACCTTTGCCCATCATCTTAATGATGGGGACCTCTTTGCTCATAGCCCACATTCCACGAATGTGGGGACCTCAAGCCCGTCATCTACATGACGGGGACCTCGAACATGCATAGTCACCACGTGACCAATCCTCCAATATGATTGCATGATGCACATGAACAAAACTTTAAACCATCATACATATGGATTCACAACAACGACGTGCATGAATAAACTTATTCATACTTCTAGCATTCCTCATCATTGACATTCTTAGCTTTCTAGTATCCATGAATAGCACATATATTCATAATACTAGCAAACATGAACAATCCTTCATGAATAATAATTAATCATATCTCAAATATTTACCATCCTTAATCATACATGTCACACTATCAACCTTGCATGGTTAGTACGCATCAAAGTACTAGCACCTTCTATCAAACATTCATACATATTCTCTCAATCAGAGTACTTGCATTCACCAGGATAAAATTGGAACTCATCACAATAACATCAACTTTAACCATAACTAGCATTCATCAAGATAAATGGAAACTCATCACATTAACATTCATGCATGGCTATTACGAGCAAAACACAAACACTCTCAGCATACAAGCATAAATATGCTATAACCCGAATACTTGCCTCAACAGTGCAAGAACGGTGGACGCGAAGAGGGCGCTGCCCCTGGGATCACGCTCCCACCTGAACATAAAGATAACCCCAATCTAAGACCAACATACTGGATCAAAAGCATAAATAAAAACACAAACGAACTCGCTAATCTCCCAAGCGTTTTCCAATCTTCCAATTTCTAGCGATCGCTTTGGTGATCACTGCGGACAGTCAATTTCTAAAATACATAACTTTCTGCTCAGGAGTCCAAATGAGGTGTTCTCAGACTTTTTGGAAAGGTAATTAAATTACCCAAATAAACTTAGTTGGGGAGCCCTTTTGATTATGCCATCTACTACCCCTACCAAGCCAAACTACAGAACAACAATTTTCACGTCGGCTTCTCTGGATAGTACACTAAAACCATCATAACTTTTGCTACGGAAGTCCAAATATTGCGTTCTTTATCTCTATGAAAAGGTATGGAAATTACCTACAATTTTCGTTATATTGAGATCCTCTGATTTTGTCTTTAACTAATAGATTAACTCAGTTTGCTACAGACTGTCAGGATGTTGACAGATTAACCAGACAGCGGCACTAAACAATTCATAACTTTCTAACCGTTAATCGGATTTTGGCGTTCTTGGCAGCCACTGAAAGCTAAGAACATTATATACATAACTCTAGGAGACCAAAACTCCTAATTCGGCCTCTAAACACACGAAACTAACCGCTCAATAATCTGGACAGAACGCGATCTATTAAACCGACGCAAATCAATCTACCAAACGACATCAACCGCAACTATTACGCATCAAAAAACGAAGAACATGCGACGTTACCCTTGTAGAATTGCAGCAAGATGATGAACTCTCCCCACGAAGTTGATCTCCTCTCCTTTCTTCACTTGATCGGCAGCAGGGAGCACCGACGGCAAGGAAGGGAGGCACCAATGGAGGGGGACCACCATGGAGGAGAGGTGCGCTACAAGAACCGTGCTACATATGTGCGGCACTGTAGCTACAGTGCATCTAGGGTTTTTCCCCTTCCTTTTATTGGTGGCCGACCCCTCATGGGCCTCTTGGGCCAAGGCCCAAGGCCCAAGTTGTCGAAAAACTGCAGAAACCCCCCTTTTTTATGTCTAATTTCTCTTTTGAACGCTTTCTTTCGTAGAATAAATTGGAGTATTACATTAAAACTCCTATTTCTCCTGTTCAATCGCTTTGCTAAAAGAAATATTCCCCCAATTTTAATTATTCTCTCCCGATTTAATTATTCTCTCCCAATTTAGTTTTTGGGGTATTACAACGTGTGCGTTGACGCACGAGGAAGACAACGGGCGAGGAGGACGACGAAGCTGACAGGTGGGGCCCACACATCAGTAAGAGAGAGAGAGAGATGCGCGCGCTGAGCGGCTGCAAAGGTGTGCCGTTCAATTTCAATCAAACGGTTCACAACGAGTGGAGTGATCGGGCCTCCGAACGGGATAACGCGATCGGGACCGTGCGATCTCAATCGGACGGTTGGGAAGCGGGGGAGGCGCAGGCATGTGCGGAGCGGGCTGGCGCGGGGAGATTGGGCCATGGAGCTGAGCCGGAGCTTAAGGCTTTCGGCCCAAAAGTCAGGGGGGATTTAAAAGGATTTTCGATTAAAGAAATCTCAGAAAAGCAAAAAGAGATTTAGAAAATAGCTAATAAAGTCCAAAAATTCTAGAAAAATTCACAGAAGTCCCTTGAATTATTTAGAACTTAATAAAAATATTTTTAACTATACTTTAGCTATTAATTTTGCAAAAAACATAGATTTTAATCTCGGAACAAAAGGAAAAACCGGATTAAAATCCAAGAAAATCCAAGCAATCACTTTAACTCCAAATAAAACCAGAAAACTCCAAATAAACCAACTTTTGATTTAATTAAAGTTTGGTTAATTCATATTAAATGGCTTTTAATATCTAAAATCTCAAGTTAAGCTTTTAGCAACTAAATAAAATTGAATGGTTACCTTTAAACTTTTAGATCTCCAAACAGACTGAGATAAACCAAAAAAATAGATAAAACAACTTTTATTTAGTTGAAGTTGGATTTTACTCACATTAAATTGTTTTTAATTTATGAAATTTCAAATTAAGTTTTAACAATTCAATAAAATCAACTTGGTTACTTTTATTTTGAAAATTTCAAAAACTCAGGAAATTTAGGATGTTACAAACCTACCCCCTTTAAAGGGAATCTCGACCCCGAGATTCGGGCTAACTAAAGATTAGGTTCGGGAACTCGGACTTTGCTCACTAGACCGAACTTAGTTCCCTTCTGTGTGAGACAAAACCGAAACGGAAACTGAACTGACTCGATCTTACCTGGAATGAAGTTCTGAGATGGTTGGGCTGGCCCGACGGTGACATGATTCACTTGTCCTCTTGTAGAAGGAAGTGGAGTCTGGATGACTTGGCTTGGAGTCTGAGGTGCTCCACGTCCTGCTCCTAGCATGGGGGTTTTGATCGGAGTAGCTCCCAAGTTGAACGAAATTGGTGCTAGGGCTTGCTTTCGTGGGGGATGTCGTGGGCAATTGTTGGCGTAGTGGCCCATTTGATGACAATTGAAACATGTAACTCCTACAGCAGGATTGACGTCTCTTGACGGCTGGTTGGTGTTGTTGTCGAAGATGCGAATCCCTAGAGTAGTTGGGGGAGGAGCTGCTATAGGGGTCCTGAAGGTAACAGCAGGAGCAAAATTGGTAGGGTGTTGTGCACTCGTTCCGGCTTTCTGCGGTTGAACTTGATGAGCACCATGTTGCATCATCTTCCTCTTATGAGACTTTTCTATGAGCATGACCTTGTTCACTAGATGTTGGAAATCCGCATAGTCATTGCCAATGACTTGGACCTTCAAGCTAGGGTTGAGTCCTCACTTAAAGAGTTTCTAACGCGCATCATCGGTGGCGACGTCCTCTTGAGCATATCACGAGAGTTGAGTGAACTTATTGAGGTATTCACTCACGGACATCTTTCCTTGTTTCAGCTCACGAAACTCATTCTTCTTCATTTCCACCTTTCCATCAGGGATATGGGAGTGGCGGAAAGCTTCAGAAAACTCAGTCCAACTAATGTTCTGGTGGTTTTCATGGGCAGCTTAGTAGTTCTCCCACCATTCTGCGGTGGTGCCTTCAAGTTGGTGTGCAGCATACAGAACTTTTCACAGTCGTCACACCGGGTGATGGCAAGCTTATTTTCTGTTGAGCGTAGCCAGTCATCTGCGTCCAATGGCTCTGAGGAGCTGGAGAATGTAGGTGGATGAGTCCTCATGAATTCTACCAGCCTTGACTGAGGGAAGGGTGGTGGTGGTGGTGGTGGCATGGCAGCTGCTTGGTTGTTCTGGTTCATCATTGCGAGAAGGGCAGCAGCGGTTTGGTTCTGTTGAGTCATCATCTTGTTCATATTCTGCATCGTTGCATTCATCAGTTGCGTCTGGGCTGCCATGAACTGACCCACACCCCGATCTGCTATGGTTGTCGGAGGAGGTGGTGGGGGTGGTGTATTGTGATCCACAGGGTCAACTGGACTTGCGGTGTTGCGGGTCTGAACCATCTGCAACAAATCTTCACCGGTTTAATAGATGAGATGAAGAAAGCACGATAGACGAGAGCGAAAAACACAATAGACGAGAGAGACAAGGGAGAAAGACAGAAGCATCCTAACTGGGGAAAGTCGGTTAAACCCAAGAAACGAATAGCTGGAAAGCTATTAAGAAGCAACGAAAACTTGAGCCAAAGGACCTATTACGCAGACTAAGAGATTCTAAAACTAAGAAGGGCAATTCTGGTGCAACACTACTAAGCTAACTTATATGGGTGGTCAGCGGGAAAACAAACGAACTTATATGGGTGGTCAACGGGAAAACAAACGACGAATCTTGAAACATCGAGAACCTCCATTGCTTCGATCACGAAGGGCTAGACCCTATAGAGATATTTCTGAGGTGAGAAAGATCAATTTATTTTCAAAAACAAAGTTTCGGAAGGGATAAGATAAAAGAACTTATGGATGACGTGGGGAGAGATTAGAATAATATGAGAGGAGAATAGAGTAAGATGAGAGAAGAATAAATACTCATGATAATTAGTTGGTTTGATTTATAAAATAAATTTTGAACTTTTGACTAAACGACCATGTTGACTAAGGTTACGTCCGACAGTCAATATGGCTATGATACCACATCTTGTCGGGACCCCGGGTATACAACCCCGGGACCCTCTGTGCATTCTGAATTAGTCCCAGATCAGTAGCTAGCTCGCACAGTTACAACATAAATGTAATCATAACCATACAACCAAATAACGATGAAGCGGATAAATTAATATTACTTAGTAGCAAAAGGACCTTATAGTCAAGTCTTACAGAGTTTGCCACACAGGGCAAAAGATCACAGAGTGAACTTGCAGCGGAACCAAAATACATCGTGATGGCCAGCCGACATGCCCACAGGCAATCGAGTGGAGGACGCGACCTAATTCGCATAGTCTTTAAAGTACTCCTCTTCAAAGAGTGTGATGCATCCAGGTTCTTCTGTGGAGACTGATCAACCAGAGGGCATAAAGCCATGAGTACTTTGAATTTACTCAGCAAGTCGTAGGAAAATATATGCAAATAGTATTCATGCAGGGCTTGACAAGGATAGATTTATGGTTATTTGCAGAAAGCGGTATTGACAGTAAATACAGTAAGTAGATTGAAAAGCATAATTTAAAAGCTTAATACATAAGTAAACAAGTTTCTTTGAAAACAAAAGGGAACTTCCCAACCATTCCACCCAAACCATCATTCCCACCATTTTTATGAAAATTTACCACTCGTGTGAAATCACCAGGCGTTGTCCATAACCGGGGACACGGCTATTCGAATAGTTTTACACTCTGCAGAGGTTGTACAACTTTACGCACAAGACACGACTTATCTAGTTTGTCTGGCATAGCTCTATGCCACCGCTCACTTCCTTAGGTAAGTAGTCTAGAGCACGTGATAAAGCCTTTACAAAGTTCTGTTTTGACCCAGTTTTGCTCGCTAAGGATTCGCCATTCTGGGTTCCCTCTTGTGCCATAATCAACCCAAAACAGAACCAAATCAAAATATTGCTAATTAGTTAGCCAGGTCTACCCACATAATAGACTTTTGGTTGCATGGTATAGCCCAGATCAATGGCTTACAAGGGTAAGTCCTTAGTGTCTATTCAAGCGAGGCAACCACATCCCAAAATTCTCCCCTTTACTGCACGATCACTCGCCCAAGTATGAAATCATTTTCATTCAACCCGGCCATCTGGCAAACCCATGCCATGGCACAACAAATTTTAATAGCTGTGGTCGCGCCACAATTCCATAATTCATTAAGTCATATTCAATCATTCTTTGAGTATGTGATCATGAATCCGAACGTACAACTATAGCATGACTAGGCATAATACGATACCCATGTTGGTAGTTTATCAATGTCCAACTAAAATAACCCATCCTATGGTGTTCAAGGATTTATGTCATTCAAGGGTACATGTCGATAGCAATTTTTCAAGTGGGCATACATCAATTAGGTAATTATCTACTCCTAAAACCATTTAATATAAAACTAGCAATGCACGTTTATATCAAACAATATAGTTTTATAAAGTGCGTACGACATGGTCAAAGGTCTACGACTTGCCTTCGTTGAAGAGCTGAGGTGCTTCGGTCGTCGGGTCCGAGAAATCTTTCGAAACGCCAGAATCTACACGTTTGAACGAGGCCAAAGGCTGCTAACGGGGCAGCCGTATCAACGGAGGGCTGAGGTGGCATGCACGTGGCGCCAGTTGGCAGCCACGTTAGCACCCGAGTCGGCGACGCTCGGAGCCCGATGGTCGTCGGCGTTTGGCCAGGAGTTGACCGGCGGTGAGGGTACCGCGGCTAGAGGGGCTCACAGGGAAGCTGATGTGCACGGTCTCAGGGACGCGGCGGCACGAGAAGACCATCGGCGGTGAGGAAGAAACGGTGGCGGCAGCGGTTTTAGGCGATGACGGCGCTCGGGTGGGCTCCTGGGGAGGGGGAGGTGCACACGAGGTGGCCCGTGCCCTTGCGATGCCGGAGGCGAGGTCGAGGGCGACGAAGGATGCTTGGCGACGGTAGAAATGGTGGCGGCTTCTTGAGGTGGCTGTCGGCGAAGAACTCCAATCGGGGATGGAGGAGAGCGAGGGAGAGGACTGTAAGATCGAGGAGGCCGACTAGAGGGGGGTGAATAAGCGTTTTAAAAACTTCGACGCGCTAAAACCAATTTCGCAGCGGAAGCTAATACAAATACGGTTTTGCACGATTAAAACCTAAAACAACTAGGTTCAACTAAGTGCACCAACAATACAAGTCTATTGATAATAACAATCAAGCATGGACTTGTAAGCAATTCAATTTAAGCAATGTAAATGATACTATTGCAATCATACACAATGAATAAGCAATTTAATACAAGGTATATAAATTGTTCAATGTAAAGAAAGCATTCATACACAATGAATGTAAATGCAATAGCAAGGAACTAGAGATCACACCACAAAGACACGTCGATGTTTTACCGTGGTGATCGGAGACTTGCTGGTCTCCCCTAGTCCACGTTGAGGGAAACCCAAACCAATTGGACCAGCTCCACGAATTAAGCCTTCCTTCGAGGTATCAAACACCTCGCTCCACTAGGGTTGCTCTTACTCCACTCCGGAGATGGCGAGCACCAAGCCACTCACAAACACTCGGGTCTTCTCACAAGCTTCACTTGAGAAGATCACCGACGCATAACGCCTCCACGCCGTCTAGGTGTCGGCAAACACCAAGAGTAACAAGTCTCCAACTTTCACTTGAACCGATCAAGTGTCAAAACTCTCGTGGATACTAAATCCACCACCTAATGCAAAACATGCAATAGGATTTGCCTCTCAAACCTCACTAAGTGCAACACATGCACAAATGGGAGTAAAGGGCTTGCTCTTAGCTCAAAGGAACTCAATGGTGCACCAGCAACCTCCCTCACACGGCCAAGGTGGGTATTTATAGCCCACACACAAAAACTAGCCGTTGGGGAGAAATTCCAGAGAATCTGGACAAAATCGGTCTGATCGCCAACTAATGGCCGGTCGGACCGCCCAAGTGCCAATGGCTATAAAACTAGCCGTTGGACTCACAATCGGTCTGACCGCCAACCAATGGCCGGTCAGATCATTAAATCGGTCGACCGCCGAGGGGCGGTCGCATCGCCAACAGAGCAACCGAGCAATCCAGAAAACACCTCTTCTGGAAAACACGTACTGTAACACCCCAACTCCACAAGAGCCAAGAATGCTACTAAAGTAACCTTACACAAAACTAAACTAAGATAATTTACTAAATTTCGGCAGAGTCTCCTTTGTATTTCTAACATCACATGGGTTTCAACAGTTAAAAGGGAGTTATAACGAAGTACTACAATAATCAAGATCAACAATAAGTACTCAAGAACTTACTAATCGACTGAACAAATCCTCAAACTTCCAACTAGACTACTCATCATTATTACAAATAATCCGATACGGTAAAATAAACAGGTCAAATCTTTGATCAGTAGCTTAATTAATAAGGCATGATCCGAGAATTAAAGTTCATGACAGTGTGCGTGCAAAGCATAACACAAATCCCTCCCATGCATACTGCGCTTGAACTGGGTACCTAAAAACAACAAGAAAGCAAGAGTGAGTCCACAGACTCAGCAAGAACATAAATAAAAAGACGCATAATTCAATCCATAACATCAGCATCCATATTCAGGAGCACCTCAGTAAATCATTCCACATGCAAATGCAATGCTCAAGGATTCCTTTTCTTTATCTCTTTGTGCATTTTACCGGTAATGCAAAGTATGCAACCATCGCTGCATACCCATGCCTATGCGCGCACGCACATGGACCAATTGCCCAATACTCCGCAAGTATTGGGGACCTCATGCCCACACTCCACGGGTGTGGGGATCTCAAGCCCATCACATTCATGACGGGGACCTCAACGATGTGCATGCTTGGTCATCACAAGACCAGGCCTCAACATGATATCAAAATGCATATGCACCATCTCTTTTCAACATCAAGCACCAATGGCGGTAACAACATTCATGAATAAAGGCAATAACGGCATTCATGAATTAAGGCGATAACTACATTCATGAATAAAGGCAATAACAACATTCATGAATAAAGCACATCCATAGTTTGAACATTCACCACTCTGATTATGCACACTTATCAACAGCCACACGACATTAACAAGCATCAAACCCGCATTCATGTCCAAGCAATCACAAATAAGGATCAAACGATGCACTTGCCTCAATCGTGCGGGAACGAAGAACGCGAAGAGGGTGCCGCCTCCGGAACCAGTCCCCCACCTAAACATTCAATTAAGAAATTCTAAGACAGCAATAGAGGACCACTCAAACCATAAAAGTAAACACGGACTCACAAAAGTTCCTTTAGCGCGAACCCAGCCCCAATTTCTAGATGTCGCTTTGTCCCCTCTGTGGATAGTCATGTTCTAAAATTCATATCTTTTCGTACAGGGATCCAAATTAGGTGTTCTTGGACTTCATTGAAAGGTTATCAAATACCCCAACTAAACCTAGTTGGTGAGCCTTCCTGTTTCGGCCATCCACTACCCCTAACATGCGAAATAACAAAACATCGTCTTCACGTCAGGTTCTCTGGACAGTACACTAAATTGATCATAACGTTCAGCTCGTTTGTCAAAATTTCACATTCTTGTGTTTCCCTGAGAGCTACGATAATTATCTACAACTTTCGTTATACTGAGATCTTCTAATTCTCCATTTAACTTATCGCACAAGTCAGATTACTAAAACCTGTCAAAACACTAACTGATTTGCAGGACAGTCGCACTAATAAATTCATAACTTTTGCTACAGAGGTCCAAATAATATGATCTAGCACTTCATCGAAAGCTATTGACGTCCTCTACAACTCCCTAGCAGAAGCCCAAGACTGAATCCGCACTTAACTACATCAAAACGTATGTCTAACGCGATCTATCCTGAGGAGATAGAAAAACCGACATTGCTACAACAACTAAAAAATGCATCTAAACGGGAAAAACAGGTATTACCCTTGACGAAACACCGCCGAATGTGAAGAACTCCCAGCGCAGGCCACGATCTCTCCCTCCCCCTCTCCTCTCCTTCTGTAACACCCCAACTCTCAATGAGCCTGGAAAGCTACTGGAACTAAACTATTCTAGCACAACCTACAAATTTCCGGCAGAGCCTCCTTTGTTTAATTAGCTATATCGAGAGTTCAACATTAAATCATGGCATATAACAAATTTTCATAATCAAACTTACTCAATCATGCATGATAACCAATGAATGAACCAACACTGCAATCTCATTATTACAAATAATCTGAAATTCAAACCAAACCATCTATGGGTGATAATCGAATAGTCTATTTGTTTATAAATTGAAGCTAAGTGGCAAACGCCTTAAGGGTGTGAGGTAGTGAGTGCATCAACTTCTACTCCCTCCCATGCATGTCGTTCCACATCTTTGGTACCTAAAACACATTAAAGCAAGAGTGAGCCCAAAGACTCAAAGTATCAACAAGGCTATAAACATGAACTCAAACATAGCATCGATAATCCACAATAGCATTATACTAAACATAGCCATTTATCTCATGATATGCAACCAATGCAATGCTTCTTTGAACTTTATCCCTTTTCGCATTTTACCGGTAATGCGGGGTATACAACCGTCAGATATACCCTTGCCTGTGCCTCTGGCACAGGGACCAAGAGCCTATACACCACATGTATAGGGACCTTTGCCCATCACTTAATGATGGGGACCTCTTTATTTCATAGCCCACATTCCACGAATGTGGGGACCTCAAGCCCGTCATCTTCATGACGGGACTCAATCAGATGTGCTTGGTCACCACGTGACCAAGGCACCTGTATGCTCACAACAAGCATATGCACCATGATAACATATTCATAAGCAAGAATACCTCAAATTCTCGTTGACATGTAATCAATATCTGCATACATTAGATCCATTTAACCATACTAGCATGTCATCAAGGTAAACGGTACTCATCTCATAACAGGCAAGCATGGCTATACTATCACGATACATCACAAACACTTCAAACAAGCATACACATATAGTAGCCCGAATACTTGCCTCAACCGCGCGAGAACGGCGGACGCGAAGTGGGTGCTGCCCTTGGGATCTCGCTGCCACCTGGACAAGTAGATAACCCCAAACTAAGAGTAGCATACTGGACCAAAATCATACATCACATTACAATCGAAATCGCTAATCTTCTTATCACGTCTAGTTTTTTTCTAATTTCTAGCGATCGGTCACTGCGGACAGCAGACTTCAAAAATTCATAACTTTCTGCTCAGGAGTCCAAATAGGATGATCTTGGACAATCTGAAAAGTTAATTGAAATGTCTAAATAAACTTAGTTGGGGAGACCCTCTGATTCGGCCATCTACCAGACCTACCAATCTATTTAATCAGAGCAAACATTTCACGTCGGGTTTCTGGACAGCGACAAAGAAACTATCATAACTTTCTCTACGTTTGTCCAAATTCAGTGATCTTTAGCTTTCCTGAAAGATAAGAGGATTAGCCTCATTTTTCGTTATGGTGAGACCCTCTGGAAATCCCTCTAAATAAGCACTTCTATCAGGTTAACTAACACTAGCAAATCTGCTTCTCTCCAGAAACACAGAAGTACTAATAAATTCATAACTTTGGCTACCGAAGTCCGAATGACTTGATTCTTGTCGTCAATGAAAGGTAACTACGATAGCTACAACTTTCTAGGAGACACCCAGACCCAAAACTGCCTCTAACCTAATCACAACCGACAAACTTCACTGCTGCAGAATATCGACGAACTGACATCCGAAAATTAGACAACTAGAAATTGACCTAAAACAAAGAACCACGGGTTACCCTTGCCGAAACGAAGAGAGTACACAGCGGGGATGATGACCACCACGCTTCCGCTGCGGATCCCTTCTTCTCCCTCTTCTTCTCTTCTCTTCTCCCTCTCCTTCTTCTTCCTTCTCTTCCTTTCTCCTTCTTCTTCCTTTCTCCTTCTTCTTCCTCCTTGGCCGGCTGCAATGGAGCTCCTTCTCCTCCTTGGCCAGCAGCAATGGAGGTGGTGGGGGAGTGGAGAGGGGCGCAAGGGAGGGTGGAGGGGAGGTGGAGAGGGGAGAGGGGGTGGCGGCCGGTTGGGGGGTGGGAGAGGAAAGGGGGAGGGGAGGGTGCGGCTAGGGTTTGGGGGGAGAAAAGGGGTGTTCTCCCCCCTTGGCCGGCCACACTTGGGCCTCTATGGGCCAAGCCCAGGCCCAGGTTGAGGTGACAGTTGCATAAACCCCCCTCTCAAGCTGATTATTTGAGTAACTTCTATAAGGTCCTTCCCGATACTCCATTTGATTCTCTCCCGAACGATTAAACTTTCCCGACTAGACGTTGTAACACTTTCGGAGTATTACAATTTCATTCTCTCCCGGTTACATCCTTTCGAATATATTTTAGGGTATTACATTCTACCCCCCTTAAACAGAATTCGACCCCGAATTCTACTTATCATCTACTCGAAAACAACAACAACCACAACTGAAAACCAAAACCAACAAGATGTACCCGACGTGAACATATCACACAAACGTATACCCATGTGTAAACCTCAACACTCTCTCTGACCTTTCCAGGTACTCACTCAACACCAGAACATACATGACGTTACGTACTCACGCATGGACTCGAGATGATCCCGCGACATGCCAACTAGCGAGAATAAGCGAGTATCTTGGGTTAAACGCACCAAAGATACCGAACCACACGATATACACACAGAACACGAAACCATCGTTCCACCTTTCAAATGAACTCTTTACTGAAGCAAGGATCACCTCCTTTAACCAGAAACACACAACAAAACTCGCTTTGAACAACTCTACTATAAACAGAGTCAACTTAAAGGAAAGGATTCTCATCGTAACCACGTAAAACCAACTCCCCACCAAAAGGGTCAAATCCGAAATCGAAGATTTATCACGAAAAAAATTTCCACTTTCCATGTGGCAATTTGCAAATAAACATCACGAAAACCAAAGGATGAATCATCTTAAATGCCCAAATCAAAAACTATCTTTATCTTCCTGAATAGATAAGAACCACACATACCAAGATCGAGTCAAACCCAACTTACAAAAAAACATTGGTCGACAACACAAAACTCAAATGAGAAACGAGGAAACGATTCACTTCTTTGAGGTAGTACCAAATTCTCAGTATCTCTTTTAGGAATAAATCTCCATCAACTTTGAGTTTCAGTTCATCGCAAAACACACTAACTCTACTCTTTTAAATTGACATTCACAACATTACGCTCAAGTCGAAATACCTCATCCACAACTTCGTATAAAGGCTTTATCGACGCCACCAAAAACTTTCTCTCAACAACTCCTCGATCGACATGATTAATTTGACAGATGACTTCCAAAGCATCTCAAAATAGAACACATACACAATCACGTCACCTCAAACTTTTAGAAATAAACAACTTGAAATTCCTAGCTCTCACATTCATATACCTCATCAAAAAGGGCTCTATCAATGATCATCCTACTGTTCGAAATCCAACCTTAATCTACTTCCTCTACACATAATCATTGGGCGACCCAAGTCCTAGCATAAAAAAAACAAAGCCCAAAATAAACTCCAAGACGCCTACAGTGAACTTATCAAAAAGAAGATAGGGAAAACCTCTGATTAAAATCCCTAAAATTTTCACAATCCATACATACTCGCGCATTAATATTAACATGAGAACATCTTCTTGTCACAATTATCTTTATAAAGATTCTAACTCTTAAAGAGTTACTAACTAAGTCCAAGTCTTTCCTGGCAATAATCCAATGATCTCAATTATCTCATTAATCGCTTTAACGGTCAGATTACTTTGCTAATACTACTCTCATTACAACACCATCATAATTCATCTGCAACAACCGTGCAAGGTACCCAATCGTGACACTCTAATAAATCGAGTAAGATTCTCCATTCCTTCGAAAATTCTAATGTTCCACCGAATTGAACAATGGATGTTGGTTACAAATCTTCATAGGTTCTAATGGTTGCAACCATGCAATCAGTTTAGCCTCAAAGGCAAAACATTCTCAGATAGATAAAATTCTCTCCAAGAATTACACACGAAATTAGTTCATCCTTCAACGCTCCCCGATTAACTTACAATCCAAGGTCTCACAACCACATTGAATAAACACTTCGAAAACCAATGTGAAATGAATTGGTGGATCCTTCCTCAAAAGAAAAAGCAAATGAAGACATTTACTGCTTGAAGTAAATACAGGACCAAGGGAAATAATCACTTAGGCAAAGAACTCGGAAAACATAGAGGAAGTCAACAGCTGAAAGCTCAAGTCCTGCTATAAGCGAATACCAAACCACATCACCTTGACGGATATCCAAAACTAACGTCTTGCACCTCAACACTAGTCTTGACTTTAATGGTACACTTAACACACATGACTCAGAGGTAAGGTCTTACTCGATGGCCAACAGCTCTAACAAAATCTCAAGCTCCCGATCTCAGGTGTTCTATCAGCACCGAAATGTATAAGACACTACATACTCCTCACAAGTACTCGAGTCGGTACTAGCGATACGCCAATCTACAAATTCCCATGACTGAGGAACCTATCCGACACACCTTTGGTTACACTTCCTTTTTTTTACCGAAGTACACCGTCAGCACAAAATACATGGAACTCTTGTTCCAACACTCAGCCGATCACTTTATCTACGCAAGCAGCATCTCCTTTAACAAGCGACTCACTAAGAACTCGCCTAGCGACTCACTAATCCGAAAAACTCAATCGAAAAACAAAGGAATCAAAATGCATCCAACCCAAAATCATCTTCTCTTAGAAAAACCCAATCCAAAAACAATGGATTTACCACGAAATCTTTTCCATTTTCCAAATAGGCAGTTTAGAAATAATGTCATACAAGCCAAAAGCGAAATCACTCAGAAAAAAAAAATAGTTTAACCCCTTTTTTCTTAACTGGAAGAATCACACATACCGACAAGAACCAACTCAATTTGCAATTAACATCCGACATAGCCACATAGTTCAGGTAAGATCTAAGAATATCTCACTATCCAAGATCACACCTTTTTCCAGAATCTTTCTTTTAAAAATTTTAACTTTCTCTTAAACCATAGGATCCAAATCATCGCATAACACATTAACTCATTTCTCTTAGATTGGCAACCTCAGAGATATGTTCAAACTGAATACACAATCCACACATATGTAGTGAGACTCTTTCAATCCACACTAACATACTCTGATCAACTTCTCTACCTAAAAGAATTACTTTGACAAATAATTCCCAACAGAACTCGATATAGATTTCAGCCGCAATCACATCACCTCAATCTTTTAAGGGTAATCAACTTGAAATTCACCGCATTCACACTCTTTTTGTAACACCCTGGCCAAACGGAAGCCAAGATGCCCCCTAGTTAATCTAACAATCTACACAATTCGGAAGATTAAGAAATAATTATATCAACCAACTGACAGCATTAACATAATCAAGATATGGTGAAGGTATCCTTCCTTCACCTTCTAAGTTATTTAATACTCAGAAACATTAAAGAGGGTTCACATGCAGAATAAATCAACATCATAGCAGAGAAGGTATCCTTCCTTCTCCAATTAAAGTTTAATTATTACAATTCAGCATTAACGAATGTAATATTGAACTAGAATTATGTCTTGAATATGAAATTGGTGATGTAAACAAGTAGTGTGTGTCTACTCCCTCCCAAGAGAATCTCATCAACGATCACCTAGAAATAGACAAAAAACAACGCAAGGGTGAGTCCAAGACTCAGCAAGTACAATGATCAATAAGACATTTATCAATACGAATAAGACATGCTCGGCATCAACATTGGTCATAACACAAATGAGTGCGTATGGAGACATGACATGAATGCTTAAAATCAAGGGAATGGACGCACACACACATATATCGGTATAGTCGGTGAACACCGTCGGTGTTCACTCAAGCCCGCATCTTAACAAAAATGCGGGGATCCATTTCCCGTATGAAGAACGTTTCATACGGGTGTCCAACATTGCCCATCTTGGAATTAATGGGTCTTACTCAACCATCCTGGAATTGATGGTCTTCCTCATCCACTCCCGTGGACGGCAAATGATAATGAATGCATGCAACAATTAAGTGAAATATACAATAACACCATTTCTATTCATGAATTCAATGTATTGAACAAGGCATGAATAATTCATTTCACATGTCTCACAAGTTACCAAAAACAACTCAAGCTAATAACCACGATACGGACATCCAATTAAACATGGTACTTGCCTTCGCGTTGCGACGCGTTATCCGCAACGGCGCTCTTACACCGAAGTTTCGCGCCTAAACCAACGAAATAACTCAATAAGTATACATGATACCCAGCTCAACTAGTCGGTGTTCTATATTACTTCTATTAAGACTCAATTCAAGCCTATATCGCATAAACTGAAAAACAGCAGAAACTGTCCATAAAAATAAATCCTGGACAGCAACACGGGGACTAACATAACTCACAGCCTGGAAGTCGAAAAATAGCAAACCCAATTTCTGTAGATTCTTAACTGGTCTAACTACAAAACTCTAGTTGACACGACAATCCAATTTGGTCAAATTAATAGGCTAATAATTGTTTGAACATTCAGCACAGATTCAGCCTACCAAATTTCAGCAGAAATATTCAGTTGATCATAACTTCTATGTTACAACTCCGAATTAAGCATTCTTTACCAATCTGAAAAGGTTATCGAATTACCTACAATAACCTAGTTGGGTGAACTTTCAGTTTCGACCAATTTCCCTTTCAAAATTTAGGAAATAACCAGACAGTTTATTCTCGTCAGATTTCTGGCAGCAGGTACTAAAACATCCATAACTTTTGACTCGGACCTCGGAATCAAGTGAACTTGGTGGCCACTGAAACTTAAGAACGAGGCCTAGATATCTCTAGGAGACCAAACCTTCAGATTTTGCCTAGAAATAACCGAAACATCCTCTACAACGTACTAGACAGAATCAGTTTCTAATTTCAGCAAGTCTGCCTAATCAAAAACGTATCCAAATCTCTTCTACCAACTATCAAACCACGAGGATCGGCATCATTACCCTTGCTGCAACCAGGGAGTAGGTAGAAGGATCCTTGGTGAAGAAGCTCTTCCTCCTTTTCCCCTCCTTTGGCCGAATCACCCAACAGCCCACCTCGATGCTTTGCGAACACCAACCGTGGGAAACTCCGAGATCGGTTGGGGCAGCACCACAGAGGAGGAGCAGCCACAAGGGAGATGGGGCGGCTCAAGGCAGGCGCAAGGGAGGAGAGGAGGGAGGGGAGGGTGGCGGCCAAGAGGAAAAAAAGGGGAGGGGTGGCCGGCCAAGGAATAAAAGGGGGAGGGCTAGGGTTTGCACCAAGGGGAGGGAGAGGGGCGCATGGGCCTAGGCCATGGCCGGCCAAGGCCTGGAAAGGCTACGGAGGCCCAAAAACTCTCATCCTCTCCGAAAACGACATTTTTACGCTAGTCGAAGTTCCCAATTAAACCTTTCTTTCCGAACAAAAGCAGGTATGACATTCTACCCCTTAACAGAGTCGACCCGAATTCTACCCACGCAATGCACACAAGAGCGAAGTCTAAGGAATTGAAAACAAGATTTAACACGTACCGGCAACAAAAGGTCGGATCTTTGCTCGCGCATGCGAGACTCGATTCCCAAGTGGCTTCTCTCCGTTTGATGAGACCAAAGAACCTTGACATACTTCAATGTCTTGTTCCTCGTAACCCACTCGACTCTTCCAAAATTTTCACCGGTCGGGACTCAAACGTAAGGTCTGCTCAATGATCAAGGGCTCCAGTGAATAGCATGCTCCGGTCCTCAAGAACTTCCTCAACATTGATACGTGGAACACATTATGAACTCCTTGCATGGATTCCGGAAGATCAAGCGGTAAGCCAATTTCCCAATTCTTGCCACAACCGAAACGGTCCGATGTACCTTGGGCTAAGCTTCCTTTAGTACCGAACGCATTCACGCCTTTGGTAGGCGATACCCTCGTAAGAACCTCGTTTCCACTTCAATTCCAACTCTCGCCTTCTCACATCTGCATAACTCTTCTGCCGGCTTTGAGCGAGCGATTCTTCCCGATCTCGCTACTCTAACCACGGTTCTTGAACCAGTCGGGACCCAAAACAGCCCGCTCTCCAAGCGCATCCCAACACAATGGAGATCTGCATCTCGCCCATAGAGAACCTCAAATGGTGCAGCTCGAATCGGCATGATAGCTATTGTTATAGGCGAACTCGCCAAAGCCGGTGATCTTCCCAACCCCTTCCAGATAAAACACAACACGAGCATATCTTCTAAGGTTTGGATTGTGCGCTCAGGTGACCATGCATGCGAGGGTGGAATCTGATACTAAGACAGAGTTGCGTGCCCAAAGCACCTGCAAGCTCTCCCAAAACTTGGAAACAAATTTGGTATCTCGGTCGGAAACAATAGTCTTTGGCATCCCTGCAAACGCACTATCTCTCGCACATAGAGTGGAGCCAAATCGCTCGCAGAATTGGTGGTTCGAATAGGAATGAAATGTGCGGACTTCATCGAACCGATCCACTATAACCCATATAGCATCCTTCCTCGCTGAGTGCGGGTAAACCAACCACAAAATCCATGGAGATGTCATCCCATGGCCACACCGAACCTCTAAAGGTTGCAACAATCCTGCCGCCGGCCGCTTATGTTCAGCCTTAACTACATTGGCAGATCCCACACGAGGCCACATACTGCGCAATATCGACTTTCATTCTCTTCCACGAAACTCTTCTTCAAATCTTTGTACATTTTGGTCTCACTGGATGTCTTGATATCTGTGTCTGGTGTGCTTCCTTTAGAATCTCATCTTTAACTTGTGCCCCTGTGGCACACAAAGGCGACCTTTAAATCGCAATGCACGACTCATCTATCTTTGAAGTGGCCTTGTTTGCCTTCATCTAGGCGTTTCCTTGCACGTGAAACATTTGATCAAGTGTTGTGCTTCCCGCACTCGATCTGGAATGGTTGACTCAAGAAGCAAACAGGTCTCAGATTGGGCGGTGCCCGCAAAACAAAAGGAGATATCCATACGCTCTAAATCAGCAATGAGACAACTGAGAGTAGGAGGGGTCGCCTTGCGACTCAGGGCATCGGCTACAACATTTGCCTTGCCCGGATGATACTGAATGGTGAGATCATAGTCTTTTATCAACTCCAACCATCTCCTCTGCCTCAGGTTTAAATCTTTCTGGGTAAATATGTATTTCAGACTCTTGTGATCAGTGAAAATGTCACAAGATTCGCCATACAAATAATGACGCCAAATCTTCAAAGCAAGAACCACTGCAACCGACTCTAAATCGTGAGTAGGATAATTGCTCATGATTCTTCAAGCGCCAGCGAGGCATAGGCAATCACCTTGCCATCCCGCATAAGTACACAACCAAGCCCAACTCTAGATGCATCGAATAAATAGTGAACCGCTTCTGGTTGGGAAGAGTGAGCGGAGCGGTCACCAATATATCCTTCAAAGTACTGAAACCGTTCACACGCGTCGATCCATCAAACTTGACCCCTTTCGTGTCAATCGTGACAATGGTCTAGCAAGGGTAGAGAAACCCTCCACTAAACGCCGATAATAACCAGCTAAACCTAAAACTCCTCACTTCCTTTTACATTAGTTGGTCTTTTCCATTCCACCACTGTTGAGATCTTACTTGGATCAACTGAAATGCCCTCTTGATTGATTACATGGCCCAGAAACCCAACTTCAGAAATCCAGAATTCACATTTCTTCAGTTTGGCATAAAATTGGTTCACTCTCAGAGTCTCAAGTACCAACCTCAGATGCTGAGCATGATCTTCTTTCGTCTTGGAATAAATCAAGATGTCATCAATGAATACTACGACGAAATCATCAAGGTAAGGGTGCAACATACTATTCATGGCTTCCATGAAAACTGCAGGAGCATTGGTTAGCCCAAAAGACATAACCTTATACTCATAATGACCATACCTTGTAGAGAAAGCTGTCTTCTCAATATCTTGCTCTCGAACTCTAATCTGATTATAACCTGACTGAAGGTCAATTTTGGAGAATATTTTAGCTCCCTTCAACTGATCAAAGAGATCCTCAATACGGGGCAAAGGATATTTATTCTTCACGATTGCTTGGTTAAGAGCCCAGTAATCCACACACATACGCCAACTACCGTCCTTCTTCTTAGTGAAAAGAACAGAGCTCCCACGGCGAAACACTACGCGAATCAAACCTTTAGATAGCAAATCATCTAATTGCTTTTCAACTCCTCCGAAAGGGACGCGCAAACGATATGGAGATATAGAAATAGGTCGGGTTCAGAACAAGATCTATCCGAACTCCACTTTACGCTCGGGAGGCATTCCAGAAGCTCACCGGAAAAACATCGGAAACTCATTCACTACGAATATCTTCGATCACAGTGGAGATTCGACTTTCGCTAAGGGACCAAAGCATTCCAATGGTTGAGGCTCGACGACTGGAAACAAACTAGCCAACACGAACAAGGAATCAAGCGGCGCTACCCAAAAACCAGTTCTTCACCCGATGGAGCACGCAAAGTCACCGTCTTCCAAAAGCAACAAATCTTGGCACGATAATTGAATAACCAGTCCATACCCAAAATAACATCAAAAGGTGATAAGCTGAATCACCATAAGGTTGGCAGTGAAATTCTCATCTTCAATAGTGATAGTACAGCCAGGACACGCTGTAGAGCTAGAAATAAGACCCCCCGGAGAACTGACCACCACAGACTCAGATATAAACTGCACACTCAAACTCGCCCTTCTAACAAACTCTAAGGACACAAAAGAATAAGTAGCTCCGGAATCAAATAATACGAAAGCCTCATGTGAATCAACTAGTAGAGTACCTGTCACCACATCAGGACGGCCCACAGCATCCGGAGTAGGCATGGCGTAGACCCCCATGGGTACAGGAGCAGAAGACGCACCAGCACTCTGTGAAGGATGAGCAGGAACTGCTGCAGGAGAAGCATACGAAGGTGGTGCAGACGGGGCAGGGTTCCAGTAGAACCCCGAAGGAGGCGCAGGAGTAAAGCTGCAGGAGGAGCCCATCTGACGGCGAGGGACGGGAGGTGCGGCTAGAGTCTGTCATCGAGCCCCGAGGTGCACTGGAAGAAGACAATCGGGCGCTTCCCACTTGATGATGCTCGCGGGTTACGCTTGCAAACTGATGCTTTGTGGCCTTCCCGACCACACTGACGACACGTCCCTCTGAAAGAACACTCTGAAGACCGGTGACCCTCTCCACATCTGAAACATTTCATACCTTGTCCCGGGACGGGACGCAACTGAGGTGCAGCTGACGACGTGCGTGGCGCCGAGAAAGAAGGCCGCCATCTTTGAAATGACGAGGCGCGACTCCTTTGAAATCTCTTGGATGCGTGTCGAGAAGACCCGCCTCCACCACTAAAGCTCGCTCGCTCTGCGGAACCACCAACAGAGCAGTGCCACTAGCCGATTGCGTCGCGAAGGAAGATTCTCACCAACTCCATTCCTCTAGCTTGTTCAACCACCGTACTGAAATCACGCAAGACAGATGCACCCAGAATCTGGCGATACTCCTGAACGAGACCCCGACGGAACCTCTTGGCCTTCTCCATATCATCATTGGCTACCGCTGGTACAAAGCGTACCAGGCTGTTGAATTCAGCCTCATACTCTGAAACTGACCTATTACCCTGAGTCAACGTCAACAGAGACTGCTCCATCTTCTCCACGAAAGAATCCGGATAGTACTTGGCTCTAAATTGCCCCACAAAAACTTCCCAAGTAACCGGTCCTCGCACTGGGTCTGCGCGATGAACCCCTTCCCACCAGATATCGCTTGGCCCTTCAGTTGAAAGGCCACAAAACGAACCCTTTGCACTGAGTTCATCTCCAACGCGTCAAACTGTCGCTCCATGTACCGGAGCCAATCTGCTGCTCGAAGCGGGTACCGCCCCATCAAAGTGTCAAGTCGGCGACATCCACTCGCGAGACTTATCCTAGTCTCGGGTGGAACGGCTGCAACGGACTCGGACGGCAGCGGAGCAGCGGCAGCGAGGCGGCAGGAGGAGGTTGAGCTGCTCGTGCATCCGCCGACGGAGCGGCTCGTTCTCCTCGAAGATTCGAATAATAATAGCCGGCGCCGCTGGGCATCCACGGCCGACGCAGCTTGAGCTTCTGCGGTGGGTGAGCGGTGAGGCAACCTCCTCGCCAGTTCCACCGGCCTCTTTCGTGGAGGTTGCGTAAACAACCGGACCACGCCCACGACGCGACCACGGCGGCAGACGACCACGTCCTCTACCTCTCGCCATCTAAGAACACCACAACCGAACAAAACTAAACACTTAACTTAACAGTTCAAAAGAAGCACGGAACTAAGCAACAATAACACAACAAATAAATCATAACAACGAATTGCGGAAACAATGAATCACCCAACCCATCCTACTGTGCACAGTGTGTCAATTTAATAATTTTATTTTAACCACGGACCTAAAGCCCGCTCTGATACCAACTGTAACACCCTGGCCAAACGGAAGCCAAGATGCCCCCTAGTTAATCTAACAATCTACACAATTCGGAAGATTAAGAAATAATTATATCAACCAACTGACAGCATTAACATAATCAAGATATGGTGAAGGTATCCTTCCTTCACCTTCTAAGTTATTTAATACTGAGAAACATTAAAGAGGGTTCACATGCAGAATAAATCAACATCATAGCAGAGAAGGTATCCTTCCTTCTCCAATTAAAGTTTAATTATTACAATTCAGCATTAACGAATGTAATATTGAACTAGAATTATGTCTTGAACATGAAATTGGTGATGTAGACAAGTAGTGTGTGTCTACTCCCTCCCAAGAGAATCTCATCAACGATCACCTAGAAATAGACAAAAACAACGCAAGGGTGAGTCCAAGACTCAGCAAGTACAATGATCAATAAGACATTTATCAATACGAATAAGACATGCTCGGCATCAACATTGGTCATAACACAAATGAGTGCGTATGGAGACATGACATGAATGCTTAAAATCAAGGGAATGGACTGCACACACACATATACCGGTATAGTCAGTGAACACCCGTCGGTGTTCACTCAAGCCCGCATCTTAACAAAAATGCGGGGATCCATTTCCCGTATGAAGAACGTTTCATACGGGTGTCCAACATTTCCCATCTTGGAATTAATGGGTCTTACTCAACCATCCTGGAATTGATGGTCTTCCTCATCCACTCCGTGGACGGCAAATGATAATGAATGCATGCAACAATTAAGTGAAATATACAATAACACCATTTCTATTCATGAATTCAATGTATTGAACAAGGCATGAATAATTCATTTCACATGTCTCACAAGTTACCAAAAACAACTCAAGCTAATAACCACGATATACGGACATCCAATTAAACATGGTACTTGCCTTCCGCGTTGCGACGCGTTATCCGCAACGGCGCTCTTACACCCGAAGTTTCACGCCTAAACCAACGAAATAACTCAATAAGTATACATGATACCCAGCTCAACTAGTCGGTGTTCTATATTACTTCTATTAAGACTCAATTCAAGCCTATATCGCATAAACTGAAAAATAGCAGAAACTGTCCATAAAAATAAATCCTGGACAGCAACACGGGGACTAACATAACTCACAGCCTGGAAGTCGAAAAATAGCAAACCCAATTTCTGTAGATTCTTAACTGGTCTAACTACAAAACTCTAGTTGACACGACAATCCAATTTGGTCAAATTAATAGGCTAATAATTGTTTGAACATTCAGCACAGATTCAGCCTACCAAATTTCAGCAGAAATATTCAGTTGATCATAACTTCTATGTTACAACTCCGAATTAAGCATTCTTTACCAATATGAAAAGGTTATCGAATTACCTACAATAACCTAGTTGGGTGAACTTTCAGTTTCGACCAATTTCCCTTTCAAAATTTAGGAAATAACCAGACAGTTTATTCTCGTCAGATTTCTGGCAGCAGGTACTAAAACATCCATAACTTTTGACTCGGACCTCGGAATCAAGTGAACTTGGTGGCCACTGAAACTTAAGAACGAGGTCTAGATATCTCTAGGAGACCAAACCTTCAGATTCTGCCTAAAAATAACCGAAACACCCTCTACAACGTACTGGACAGAATCAGTTTCTAATTTCAGCAAGTCTGCCTAATCAAAAACGTATCCAAATCTCTTCTACCAACTATCAAACCACGAGGATCGGCATCGTTACCCTTGCTGCAACCAGGGAGTAGGTAGAAGGATCCTTGGTGAAGAAGCTCTTCCTCCTTTTCCCCTCCTTTGGCGAATCACCCAACAGCCCACCTCGATGCTTTGCGAACACCAACCGTGGGAAACTCCGAGATCGGTTGGGGCAGCACCACAGAGGAGGAGCAGCCACAAGGGAGATGGGGTGGCTCCAAGGCAGGGCGCAAGGGAGGAGAGGAGGAGGGGAGGGTGGCGGCCAAGAGGAAAAAGAGGGAGGGTGGCCGGCCAAGGAATAAAGGGGAGGGCTAGGGTTTGCACCAAGGGGGAGGGGAGAGGGGCGCATGGGCCTAGGCCCATGGCCGGCCAAGGCCTGGAAAGGCTACCGGAGGCCCAAAAAAACTCTCATCCTCTCCGAAAAACGACATTTTTACGCTAGCCGAAGTTCCCCGATTAAACCTTTCTTTCCCGAACAAAAACAGGGTATGACACTTTTACTACATCCAAGGATTCTATCAAAGATTACTATAACTCTTGGAACCTAATCATAGGAAACCAAGATGCTAGCATAAAAAATGCTAAGCCCAAAATCAACCTTTGAGACTCCTACACAGTATTTCTAGTATACCTAATAGGTAATCCTCAGATCTGATGACTGAAATTTCATACAACTCATCAATAACCTCAGATTATTAAAGTCATCATTCCTCACTAATCAAGTAACCGCTCAATGCGATTCATTACACCAATCTCATGTCTTCTCTAACCCACACCAATCAAATGCAGTTACTCAACCACAATATACCCATTCACAAAATCCTTAGAGATAATCTAACTCCCATAAGGTTACTCACTAAGGCCGAGTCATACTTGACAATATCTCCACAATCCCTGCTACCCCATCATTGAACACGACTATCAGATCTAACTACCCTGCTACTCTCATTAACTACACCATCATAACTCTTCTACACAATCTTACCTAGTACCCAAATGTGATACTCTAAAAAAAAATTGACCAAGATTTCCATACTTGCTTATTCTAATGCTCTGTTAAAATGAACACCAAATCTTGGACCCCATCTCGCTATAGGTCCTACTAGTTGCAACAACAAAATCTGATAGCTCCAAAGACAAAATATTCTTTCTAAATCAAATCCTCTCCAAGGATTATTGTAATAAATCAGTTTATTATTCAAGGCATCTCAAACAACCTGACACCTACAGTTCTAGACCCCTACTACTAGTTACCAAATCACAACCAAAAAGACTTCACAACGCAATTCAGTTAACTCCTTTTATTAATAGAAGAGGCAAATAGAACTAAATTTCAACACATCGAAAAGCGTTACACTTACTGAAGTTACCAGCTCAAGAGAATTAATCAAATAGCAATGATCTCGGAAAACCAAGATGAGATCATAGATATGGGCACACGTCCCACAAGCAGAGGGCATCTAACCTCAAACGAGAATAAACTAATGCTTTTGGAATTCAGGAAACTCCGATGGGCAAAACAGAAAGTTTAGGCAAAAATCGTTAAGCTACAAGTTGCAAACTTGACTTCAAACTCAAATACTTCTACTTCACTCTTTCTTTTAACAAAGAAAACGACCTTCATTGGTTACAGCATCACCATGCCAACTCCAACAAGAAGAGATTTCAAGACCACATCACATAACCCACTTAGGAGCAATAAAACCTCTCAACATGTCACTTTGCTCAAAACAATTTAAGCTACCACATCAACCTGAGGTCTGAAGGATCGTAAACACAAAACTATAGACATTATTTTTTATATATAATCCATTACACGCGAGCAATTAAACCTCGTTTGTACAAAACATTCAATATTATCATCATAATCCTTTACTGACAATCACCTTAACAATGAGATAATACGCTCCTAGCGTGAATCATCATAGCCTTCTTTCTCCTCATAAACCTCTCTAAAAGAAACACAAGCCACAAAGTTGAAGCAATCCCTTTTAATCAGATCATGCTATCAAATAATAATTTCGCCAGGCACACTGTCAGAAACCACATATTCATTCATCCACTAATCCATAAGTAATGCTCAACACCCACCACATCTATCATCAACAATCGACAATTGTAACTATCACGTATGCAAATAGGATCATACGTCTATTTGTAACCACCTAAACCATCTATATACACCGAGTCAATATTCCACTTTATGCTCAGAGTTTAATTAAGGATTTAATAACATCATCTCCTTAAATCACCGGGTTTCACAGGGTACTACCTGAACATTCACCCAATCTGGTGTGCATGGTTCAATCTAGCAATTAAGTATAATCATCAAGTAGTCAGCTTATGAAAATTTCTGGATTAAAATCCTCTAAGGCAACATCAAACATATCCTTAACATAAACATCACTATTGGTAGATTAATCCATTGGGACCCATTACACCGAATTATCCAATAAATTTAACAATTTCCACAATCTTAATGCTCAGACCAAATCACCAAGTATTAATAGACACTAATTGCACCTAGCAATTACTTATAATCACTAAGTATCTACAAAAAGGTTACTCCAAGATTAGTATCCACTGAGACAATAAGCTAACTCCTTTCGAACTTAACCATCCCAAACGGTTAAATTAATCCATTGTGACACCATAATCCAATTTACCAAAGAAGTTTACCAAATGTATCACTCTTAGTGATTGATTCAATTTCATCAGCGTTCTACACCTCTTATTAACTCTATTGATTACAACTAGGCATAGCCATACTCTTGATCACGGCTCATCAAGAACTTCTACAAATCACCTTCAAATTTATCATCTTCCTTTTCAAGGATCTTAGTTAAATTTGATCATACACACACTGCAGACCTAACCTGATAATCCATACCTTTTCCATTAATTGTTTTGATTATAACCTCTAGCTTAACCAAGCCAAAACACTACTAAAGGGTTTAACAACTTCTTCCATAAAAAGAACCATCAAGCTTCAACACTCCAAATACCCAAGAGAGATACATTGAGTCAAAGCCTCCACGTACTACAGGACTTGCAAAAGGAAACTTTCATTATCCAAATCATCCAACGAAATAAATAGGTCATGTTTTCCAGTAAGAAAGATGAAACCCCAATACAAAAGTCAGTATTGACAACTAACCAAGTCCACCAGCCACAAGAATAACTCAACAATAGGAAAAACAATAATTGCTTTAAGGGACAAGTTAAGCCAATAAAAACATATCAATCTTTCTCAAAGAAACCCATCCACTGCAATGAACTACTGACCCAGAGAAATTCATCAACCACAACTGGACAAGAATTTACCAAATTCAAATTCAAAGAAAGAAACAACTTCTCTAAGATACTCACTATCACGCCAGTACTAAGATATCCAAGGTAACCACTTCACTAATCCCTTACTACGAACAGTGGTGTAACCTGGTAAAGCCCAGAGCCACAACCACTACCTCCACCTCTCAACATGGGTTATCCCCACACACATAACCATAGCATTATAATATAGATATATCAAATCGTCTCATAACAGGAATCATCAATACAACTCAATAGAAGCGTAAATGCAATGCAGAAACCCAATCCCACCTACTGTGCTTAGTGTGTCAAAATTAATATTTCATTACCCACGGACCTACAGCCCGCTCTGATACCAACTGTAACACCCCAACTCCACAAGAGCCAAGAATGCTACAAACGTAACCTTACACAAAACTAAACTAAGATAATTTACTAAATTTCGGCAGAGTCTCCTTTGTATTTCTAACATCACATGGGTTTCAATAGTTAAAAGGGAGTTATAACGAAGTACTGCAATAATCAAGATCAACAATAAGTACTCAAGAACTTACTAATCGACTGAACAAATCCTCAAACTTCCAACTAGACTACTCATCATTATTACAAATAATCCGATACGGTAACATAAACAGGTCAAATCTTTGATCAGTAGCTTAATTAATAAGGCATGATCCGAGAATTAAAGTTCATGACAGTGTGCGTGCAAAGCATAACACTACTCCCTCCCATGCATACTACGCTTGAACTGGGTACCTAAAAACAACAAAAAAGCAAGAGTGAGTCCACAGACTCAGCAAGAACATAAATAAAAAGACGCATAATTCAATCCATAACATCAGCATCCATATTCAGGAGCACCTCAGTAAATCATTCCACATGCAAATGCAATGCTCAAGGATTCCTTTTCTTTATCTCTTTGTGCATTTTACCGGTAATGCAAAGTATGCAACCGTCGCTGCATACCCATGCATGTACGCACACGCACAGGGACCAATTGCCCAATACTCCGCAAGTATTGGGGACCTCATGCCCACACTCCACGGGTGTGGGGATCTCAAGCCCGTCACATTCATGATGGGGACCTCAACGATGTGCATGCTTGGTCATCACAAGACCAGGCCTTAAGATGATATCAAAATGCATATGCACCATCTCTTTTCAACATCAAGCACCAATGGTGGTAACAACATTCATGAATAAATGCAATAACGACATTCATGAATTAAGGCGATAACAACATTCATGAATAAAGGCAATAACAACATTCATGAATAAAGCACATCCATAGTTTGAACATTCACCACTCTGATTATGCACACTTATCAACAGCCACACGACATTAACAAGCATCAAACCCGCATTCATGTCCAAGCAATCAGAAATAAGGATCAAACGATGCACTTGCCTCAATCGTGCGGGAACGAAGGACGCGAAGAGGGTGCCGCCTCCGGAACCAGTCCCCCACCTAAAAATTCAATTAAGAAATGCTAAGACAGCAATAGAGGACCACTCAAACCATAAAAGTAAACACGGACTCACAAAAGTTCCTTTAGCGCGAACCCAGCCCCAATTTCTAGATGTCGCTTTGTCCCCTCTGTGGATAGTCATGTTCTAAAATTCATATCTTTTCGTACAGGGATCCCAATTAGGTGTTCTTGGACTTAATTGAAATATTATCAAATTCCCCAACTAAACCTAGTTGGTGAGCCCTCCTGTTTCGGCCATCCACTACCCCTAACATGCGAAATAACAGAACATCGTCTTCACATCAGGTTCTCTGGACAGTACACTAAATTGATCATACCTTTCAGCTCGTTTGTCGAACTTTCGCATTCTTGTGCTTCCCTGAGAGCTACGACAATTATCTACAACTTTCGTTATACTGAGATCCTCTAATTCCCCTTTTAACGTATCGCACAAGTCAGATTACTAAAACCTGTCAAAACACTGACTGATTCGTAGGACAATCGCACTAATAAATTCATAACTTTTGCTACAGAGGTCCAAATAATATGATCTAGCACTTCATCGAAAGCTATTGACGTCCTCTACAACTCTCTAGGAGAATCCCAAGGCTGAATCTGCACTTAACTACATCAAAACGTATGTCTAACGCGATCTGTCCTGAGGAGACAGAAAAACCGACATTGCTACAACAACTAAAAAATGCATCTAAACGGGGAAAACGGGTATTACCCTTGACGAAACACCGCCGAACGTGAAGAACTCCCAGCGCAGGCCACGATCTCTCCCTCCCCCTCTCCTCTCCTTCTTCTTCTCCTTCTTCTTGGCCAGCGATCTCCGGCGGTCCTCCTCTTCCTCCTCGACACCGCAGCAGCAGGGCACCTCCTTGGACAGCAGCAGGGGAGGAGCAGCAGGGAGGTGGCGTGGGAGGGGACGAAGTGGGGCGGCCAAAGGGGGAGGAAGGAGGAGAGATGGGGGGCTGGCGGCCACAAGTGGGACGAGGGGGAAAGGGGGGCGGCTAGGGTTTTGGGGGAGGGTGGCGCCTCCCCCCCCTTGGCCGGCCACCACATGGCTACCTAGGCCGAGGCCCAGGCCCAGGTTGCCCAACTTAAGCAGAAAACCCCTCCTCTAAAAGCTGATTAAACTATTTTATATAAGTTCCATCTCCTCATTCAAACGTAATCTCTTTCGAATTAATACTTTTTATTTAAAATATTTAATTTTCTCCCGATTTCTACTCTGGAGTATTACACGTACCGCCATAAAAATTTCGGTACTACCGCACTCCGGTAGTACCGCTTCTAACGGCCGGTACTACCGTAGGTCGGTCAGACCGCACAACCCATGGCGGTCAGACCGCTACCACCGGTTAGACCGGTGACAGAGGCGATCAGACCGCCAACAGTCACCAAGACTGAGATCAAACTTTGTATATTTGCTTCAACTCAATTTGCAAAAATATATTTGCCAATTGATGCAACATGTACACAAGAGATGAAGTCTAGATTCTCAACAAGTCACAAAAATACATTTTGCCGACTTTTAGAATCCTGCCACAAGGAATAAGGTACATGGACTTTAAACCGTTTACAAAACACATTCGCAAACTAAAGTCACATGCTACAAGAAATAACCATGAGTCACAACTATTTGCAAAACACATTCGCAAATATTGGCAACATGTTAAGTTGAGCTAGAGCAAACACAATGAGCTATCAACACATGACTGACTCAAGCTACTAATCAAGACCCCTCTTAATAGTATGGCAACCTATACTAGCAATCCGGTCTCCCAACCAAACACCAAGACCGGTAAAAGACTAGGAACAAATCCTTAGCCCTAGCTAGTCATACATTTGCCTTGCGCAACCACTTGAAGCTTGATGACGCACATCCTCGCTTCAAGTTCGGGTTAATTCACTTAATGCCCATCAACATATGATGACATCTTTCATTCCAAGTATTGACATGCATCAACTCATGATGCACTCTTCACTTGACCTTACTATCCGCCATATATTTAGGCACATGGCCTTAAAATAACATGACATGCGGATTTTCCAATGAGCATAATTTGTGCCATCAAATTGAGGTGCTTCACCTAGGTGCATAAAATCACTAGTCACCATCATTTACTCTCTAGACGGTTAAGTCTAATAAATGAGAGACCAAGCTCTGATACCACTTGTAAGATCGAGGAGGCCGACTAGAGGGGGTGAATAGGCGTTTTAAAAACTTCTACGCGTTAAAACCGATTTCGCAGCGGAAGCTAGTAAAAATACGGTTTTAAACGATTAAAGCCTAAAACAACTAGGTTCAACTAAGTGCACCAACAATACAAGTCTATTGATAATAATCAATCAAGCATGGACTTGTAAGCAATTCAATTTAAGCAATGTAAACGATACTATTGCAATCATACACAACGAATAAGTAATTTAATACAAGGTATATAAATTGCTCAATGTAAAGCAAGCATTCATACACAATGAATGTAAATGCAATAGCAAGGAACTAGAGATCACACCACAAAGACACGTCGATGTTTTACCGTGGTGATCGGAGACTTGCCGGTCTCCCCTAGTCCACGTTGAGGGAAACCCAAACCAATTGGGCTGGCTCCACGAATTAAGCCTTCCTCCGAGGTATCAAACACCTCGCTCCACTAGGGTTGCTCTTACTCCACTCCGGAGATGGCGAGCACCAAGCCACTCACAAACGCTGGGGTCTTCTCACAAGCATCACTTGAGAAGATCACCGATGCACAACGCCTCCACGCTGTCTAGGTGTCGGCAAACACCAAGAGTAACAAGTCTCCAACTTTCACTTAAAACAATCAAGTGTTAAAGCTCTCGTGGATACTAAATCCACCATCTAATGAAACGCATGCAATAGGATTTGCCTCTCAAACCTCACTAAGTGCAATACATGCACAAATGGGAGTAGAGGGCTTGCTCTTAGCTCAAAGTAACTCAATGTGGCACCAGCAACCTCCCTCACACGGCCAAGGTGGGTATTTATAGCTCACACACAAAAACTAGCTGTTGGGGAGAAATTCCAGAGAATCTGGACGAAATCGGTCTGACCGCCAACTAATGGCCGGTCGGACCGCCCAAGTGCCAACGGCTATAAAACTAGCCGTTGGACTCACAATCGGTGTGACCGCCAACCAATGGCCGGTCAGACCCCTCAAACCGGTCAGACCGCTCAACAGAGCAACCGAGCAATCCAGAAAACACCTCTTCTGGAAAACACGTACCGCCATAAAATTTCGGTACTACCATACTCCGGTAGTACCGCTTCTAACGGTCGATACTACCGTAGGTCGGTCAGACCGCTACCACCGGTCAGACCGCTGACAGAGGCGGTCAGACCGCCAACAGTCACCAAGACCGACATCAAACTTTGCACATTTGCTTCAACTCAATTTGCAAAACATATTTAACAATTGATGCAACATGTACACAAGAGATGAAGGCTAGATTCTCAACAAGTCACAAAAATACATTTTGCCGACTTTTAGAATCATGCCACAAGGAATAAGGTACATGGACTTTAAACCGTTTACAAAACACATTCGCAAACTAAAGTCACATGCTACAAGGAATAACCATGAGCCACAACTATTTGCAAAACACATTCGCAAATATTGGCAACATGTTAAGTTGAGCTAGAGCAAACACAATGAGCTATCAACACATGACTGACTCAAGCTACTAATCAAGACCCCTCTTAATAGTACGGCAACCTATACTAGCAATCCGGTCTCCCAACCAAACACCGAGACCGGTAAAAGACTAGGAACAAATCCTTTGCCCTAGCTAGTCATACATTTGCCTTGCGCAACCACTTGAAGCTTGATGACGCACATCCTCTCTTCAAGTTCGGGTTAATTCACTTAATGCCCATCAACATATGATGACATCTTTCATTCCAAGTATTGACATGCATCAACTCATGATGCACTCTTCACTTGAGCTCCATCAACACATGATGGATTCTTCTTGACTTGTTGATCAACTCATGATCATTTCCACTTCTTGAACTTGATATGCATCAACGTGTGATGCATCCTTTACTCCAAGCTCTTCACTCCGGGATCTCGACTCGAACATCATCAACACATGATGATTTCCATTACCCCGATCCTTGACTTGATGACAATCAACACATGATGTCATCAAAAGTCTTCGACCTCATGGAACATAACCTATTTTACCAACTTATAGAAAAATATTAGTTCCACAATATGATTATCATAAATTACCACATCAAACCATTAACTGATAATGGTGGGACAAGATACCGCAATCTTTCCCTCTTTGGTAATTGATGATAATCATTCAATAACAAGTAATTGAATGTAATTGGTATGAGTATATATAAACTACAAAAGTTACGTATACTCAAAAGATATATGAGCATATATGAACTACGCAAGCCTCATATGCCCATATGAATATATACGAACTGCACAAGTTGTATATATTCAAGAATATGAGTATATATAAACTACAAAAGTTATGTATACTCATATGAATATATTAACTACACAAGTTACATATATTCAAGGGTATGTTTCAAAGTAAGGATCCCAAATATATGTGGAAAGAAAATATGGATCAATACTAATGAAATCACAAAATATAGAGTGAACTCCCCCTAAATGTGTGCATACACGAATGTGTAATAAAAACATATGCACATATTCAAGTTAACCTTTTGGTGAAGTTCAACCTATATTTTGGATCCGAGGAATGCAACAAGATATAATAAAATGATGTCGAATGCATACCTCTTTGATTTTTAAATCCAACTGAGACTAAATATGAGATATAGCAATATAGAAGGGTTAGTCTCTCAAATAGATTTATCAATATGAACATACCTGTTTGGATTTTTCTTTTTATCTCCAAACTGAGACTAAGCAATCAATTTGTATGACAATAGAAGTGTTAGTCTTATAAAGATTTGTCATTTGGAGAGCATACCTCATTTGATTAAGCTGAGACTAAACAATAGGTACTCATAAATGATTTGTCATTAATAACCAAAACTCCATTAACACATAATGGCGGGTCTAGATTCTTCAATCTCCCCCCTTTTAGTAATTGATGACAAATCCTTTATCAATAGCAACATTTGGATATTATCAACATATATTGAGTATTTAATCTATTGAAATGTGAACCATGCATATAATGTATTTTTAAGCATATGAAAGAGACATGTATAATATTTGATACACAACCAAATGTGGAAAGATATTGATCCAACATTCTCCCCCTTTTGGCATTAATCACCAAAAATTCAAAGGTATCTTAAGCCAAATCAAAAAAAAATTGCATAACAAAGAGCTTGGCAAGAGAAGTCACTTTATTTAGATCAAATAAACATTCTCTCTTTTTGCAAACAAGAGCCAAAAGAGATAAAACTCCCCTTAAACATGTGCATTTAAGATATGAAAGGGAATACATGCACAAGAAGGTTTTTATGAAATTTTGACGGAGTTTTCTCTAAACAATGAATCCATGACAGTTGATAATTAAGATATGAATAATCATGCAACATTAATGGAGATTCAATTAATAACATAACTCAGACAAGGATATTCCATAAAGCATTAAACCATAGCATAAGCATCCACAAGTCCAACTAGTCAGATAGTAATTAAGATTAACGAACATTCATGGTATAATAAGCTCACAATAGATAACAAAAGATAATATAAAGCTTATCCCCACAGTACAAGGTCTATCGACCTACATATGACAAGATAGCATCTAGGGTGGAGGAGCATCTGTCGAAGATGGAGGAGCATCCTGCTGAACAGCTGAAGAGGGACGACGTCCAAACCTCTGATAGGTAAAAGGTACTCGCTGCTACTGGTACTCAGTAAGTCTCTCATCTAGACGAGTGACCTTTGAGTCCAATCCATCAAATCTGACTGTAGTCTCTGCATGCGATTGATCAACACTTGACTGGAGTCGCAAGAGAGCAATCAAGATTGGATCTTGCTCCTGAGGAGCCTGCTGACCTGGATGACTCTGAGAAGCTGAGACCTGCCCTGAAGGCTGAAAAGGAGGTGGAGGAGGCACCTGAGGAGGAGGTGGAGGAGCATCTCTAGGCTTATACTCCTTATGCTCCATGTCACAATCCTGATTAAAATCAATCTTGCTCTGAATGAGCTTCATAATGTAGGGAGCAAAATATATACTCTTATTCTTGTCTCCCTTTGATGTGGCAATCTCTCTTATTATCAAGTCCATGACATCAAACCTTGTGCCATCCTTAATGTATTTGATTAGATTCCAGACACGCCCATGTATCTCATCATTGTTCCCACTCCTAGGAAAGAATGATGCTCTCATGATCCTATTAATAACACTGGGAATAGGGAGAAGTCCAGTTACCTTTCCACGCACATAAGGATTTCCTTGATCATAGAATTCATCCACCTGGGTGAGGTCAAGAGATTCCTGAAGATGTATCTTTAAACCACTCGAATCTCCTAAGCTCGGGGCACTTATGAAATCATCTTTAGTAGCTTCTAACCTTTGATTTCCAGTTATCCATTCAAGATAGTCATGATCAGGAGATACATATACTGTAGCATAAAACTGTCTGATGGCCTTTGCATGAAAGTTGCACTTTAAAGAAACTAAAGACTCCAATCTAACAGCTCTAAATAGACGAAGCAATCCATTATAGACTGGATTCTTTCCTATGTAGCTCCACTTCACAAAGCGATGATTTGCAAACTGTTTCTTAGCATATATGATTTGATAAACATGTTGTTGAAATAGAGTGTGGAACATACTCAATGTAGCATTTCTTGAAAATCTGAACTGGTTAATATGCCTCAGAATAGTATACTTTTCACTCTTGATTGTTGACACATCAAGTCCAATAAATTGACTTTGATCAGGAGCAACAACTTCATTCTCATCCTCATTCTCAGAATCTTCATACAGGTTGTCACTACTATCATTGTCGCCGCTGTTGTCACTTGCATCTGCTTCTACTTCTTCTCCTCCTTCTTCTACATCCTCCATGTGTTCATCTTCACTTATTTCTTTTGAGGAGGGAGGTGCAGAGCGAGTCACAGTCCTCTTGTTCGACATTGTCGCTTAGAAAATATAGCAATGAATATCAAAGGGATTCAAGGAGTAAATTAACAAATATTTCATAATGCCATTTCTATTTTCCTCTATCACAGGCGGTCGGACCGCTGGAATTACCGGTTGAACTGCCAGCATAACGGTCGGACCGCCACTATACCGCCGGTCAGACCGCCGGTGACAAATGACAGATCAGATTTTGGGAAGAACCCAAAATTTGCGATTCTTGTTCAATGGCATAGTGAGTATTAGTTAACCTAAACCTCATCTACTATCAGGAAAAAAATTTGCCATCACATTGAATGAAATTAGGGACATTCATGTCAAACCCTAGAAAGTGTGGAAAATCACAATGTGAATCAATTTGCAAGTAGAGAGAGAGATTTACTGGCTATGGATGGAGAGGAGAATCAAAGGAGATGAACCCTTGAAGAAAACTGGAATCAAACGGCTCGAATTCAGAGCATACCTTCTCCTAGGGTTCCATGGCATTTGAGATTACGCAACTTAAACCTAAAACAAAACCGTGGAATGGAGAGAGGATATGAAGGGCAAGATTTGAGTTACCTCAATCCACAAAAACATCGGCCGGAGAGGAAGATCCGGGCTAGAGAGGTGAGTGGCGGCCGGGAGCAACAGAGAAGAAGGATTTCGGGTGAAAAGAGGAAATGATAGGAAAGAAAACGATTCGGGTGGAAGTAAGGACTCCACGCAAAATCGGTCAGACCGCTGGGCAAGGCAGTTCGACCGTTGCCATCGGTCAGACCGCCCAGGGGGCCGGTCAGACCGGCTATAACTGAATCTGTTTTCAGATTCAATGCAGGATTTGAGAAAAGATTAGAAATGTTGTATTTTGCTCCAATTTTTCACACAATCAATCAAACAAATATCTTTGGAGCATTTCCAACTTATATAGCCCCTTTAAAATCCAACCCTCAAATAATTTTTATAAATTAAGCTTTAGTTTCGCAATTAAAAACGTATTTTCAAGAACTTTCACAAGAAGAGCCAATTTTAGCAAATGAAGATATTTTAAGCATCCAATGGCATGTGTGAGTCATAGATACCATCATGGACATATTCATGTGAATAATTTAGGTTCAAATGGCTAAACTCACTTAAGTGCTAGAAAGTGACTACTTAGGTCAAACCGGTATTTTGGACGAGTTTCAAAATCGAATAACTTTTGATGAGTTGGTCTTTAGGAGATTATTTGAATACGAAAAATATTTAGAATAACCAACTCTAGAATTTTTCTTTTGGGACAAAGGTCAAATTCCTTTTAGAATAGATTTTACACAGAAATCTAGTTTTGGTCAAAAACAAGATTCTATCATCTAGAATTTTGGATAGAAACTCATTTTTTATTTAAGCTAGGTTTTTCTTCAACCAAGACCATTTGTAAACATTTGAAATGCATTCGTATACATTTTGCAACTAGTTTTTGAAAAAATATACTAATAGTTATGAAATTTTTGACTTTTGGCTAAATGGCTTAACTTTGAAAAACATTACTAGCACTTACTTAATTTGGGCACACTTTGGGACGTGATATACATGTAAATGATTTAGCACTCCCCTTTAATGTGACACAACCAACTTGCTCAAGATTTTAATAATCAAGATTAAGTACAAGAGGAAGAACAACCCTTTTTAAGATTTTCATGGAATGCAACCTACATAAGGTAAAGGGTCTAGATACTTCAATGTAAGTACTTGTTACCGAAATGACATTGGCTTATGATGTGATAAGATTATCCTCAAGCTTGGCTCCAATATTGACATATGGTGGAATCCACCTCTTTATGAATACGCCAAAGCTCCAATGCATCTCCAAGTACCTATTACGCATTTAAGTGCATTTGGTACCCAAAACTTGGTTGGGTCCTTGAATGTTAGTCACAATATATTTGGGCACCCATATGGCCTTAACGATGCATTTATGTGAACTAACAATCTTGACAAACACATTGTCATTTTTATCCTTCTTAAGAAGATAATTTTCATTATAAAGGGTTGGCTTAGGAGTGATACCTTTGGGACAATCCTTACTAAAATGTCCCTTTTCCCGGCAATTGTAGCAAGTTGGATATTTGCTTCTATCCTTTGCTTTCTTCTCTTGCTCCTTGCTGGCTTGCCTCTTATTTGAATATCTTGATTTTACATCATTTTGATTTGGACACACCGAGGCAATGTGTCCTTTCTCATAACATCCAAAGCATTTGATATTCGAGTATTTCTTTCCCTTTTGCTTTGGGATGCTCTTCACCTTCTTCTTGGTGATGAAACCAAGTCCTCTTTTATAATCTTCCTTATTAGGGCATTTGGAGGAGAGGTGACCCTTTTGATGACAATCAAAGCACTTGATGTTCTTGTTGTGTCTTTGATTGTGTCTCATCTTGCTATTTTCCCTTTTTCTTGGGAGTGAAACCGATTCCACTCTTGTCATTTGAGCTTCGTTGCTTGCTCAATATATTATCAAGAGTGGCCTTCCCTTTATGGCTTCTATCCAAGTCATTTTTTAAATTTGCGACTTGGACCTTGAGCCTTTTGTTTTTCTCTACAAGGTTAGTTTCAACAAGCATAGAGGAAATAGAAGCATTTTCACTAGAGCTACAAGGCATATCAATTAAATCATCACAAGATGTGGATATGCTAACCTTAGAAGCAATGCAAGGGTTGGCAACTACACATGGCATATCATTTAATAAATTACATGTTATGCCTATATCCACCTTAGACTTAGTGAGCTCATTTAGGAGGAGAATTTCATGTTCCTCTTTTAGAACATCATAATCATTTTGAAGTGAGACTAACTCTTTCTTCAAAACTTTGAATTTAGATTTCTCCTTTCTTAAATACTCATTAAGATCTTCGAGCATTTCCATCAACTCATTATAAGTAGGATTATCATCATTTACCTTATTTTTACCTTTAGCCATAAAGCAACGAGGCGAAGTAGATGGAGTTGATGTCTCATCATCGTCGGAGCCATAAGTTGAGCATTCTTCTCGCGACATCCATTCTTGTATGCAATCATCACTTGTGAAAGTGGACATTTCATAATGGCAATGTAATTGTGTCCACATCTCATGTGCATTCTTGAGATCGCATACTTCATTGAACACATCTACACTCAAAGCACTAAATAAAGCGTTAATTACTTGAGCGTCGAGATGTAAGCATTATTTCTCTTCCTCAATTGTTGGATCAAAACTATCCAATGAAGGAGAAAAGCCAACATCTACAATCCGCCACATATTTAGGCACATGGCCTTAAAATAATATGACATGCGGATTTTCCAATGAGCATAATTTGTGCCATCAAATTGAGGTGCTTCACCTAGGTGCATAAAATCACTAGTCACCATCATTTACTCTCTAGACGGTTAAGTCTAATAAATGAGAGACCAAGCTCTGATACCACTTGTAAGATCAAGGAGGCCGACTAGAGGGGGGTGAATAGGCGTTTTAAAAACTTCTACGGGCTAAAACCGATTTCGCAGCGGAAGCTAATACAAATACGGTTTTGCACGATTAAAGCCTAAAACAACTAGGTTCAACTAAGTGCACCAACAATACAAGTCTATTGATAATAATCAATCAAGCATGGACTTGTAAGCAATTCAATTTAAGCAATGTAAACGATACTATTGCAATCATACACAACGAATAAGTAATTTAATACAAGGTATATAAATTGCTCAATGTAAAGCAAGCATTCATACACAATGAATGTAAATGCAATAGCAAGGAACTAGAGATCACACCACAAAGACACGTCGATGTTTTACCGTGGTGATCGGAGACTTGCCGGTCTCCCCTAGTCCATGTTGAGGGAAACCCAAACCAATTGGGCCGGCTCCACGAATTAAGCCTTCCTCCGAGGTATCAAACACCTCGCTCCACTAGGGTTGCTCTTACTCCACTCCGGAGATGGCGAGCACCAAGCCACTCACAAACGCTGGGGTCTTCTCACAAGCATCACTTGAGAAGATCACCGATGCACAACGCCTCCACGCTGTCTAGGTGTCGGCAAACACCAAGAGTAACAAGTCTCCAACTTTCACTTAAAACAATCAAGTGTCAAAGCTCTCGTGGATACTAAATCCACCATCTAATGAAACACATGTAGTAGGATTTGCCTCTCAAACCTCACTAAGTGCAACACATGCACAAATGGGAGTAGAGGGCTTGCTCTTAGCTCAAAGTAACTCAATGTGGCACCAGCAACCTCCCTCGCACGGCCAAGGTGGGTATTTATAGCTCACACACAAAAACTAGCTGTTGGGGAGAAATTCCAGAGAATCTGGACGAAATCGGTCTGACCGCCAAATAATAGCCGGTCGGACCGCCCAAGTGCCAACGGCTATAAAACTAGCCGTTGGACTCACAATCGGTCTGACCGCCAACCAATGGCCGGTCAGACCCCTCAAACCGGTCAGACCGCTCAACAGAGCAACCGAGCAATCCAGAAAACACCTCTTCTGGAAAACACGTACCGCCATAAAATTTCGGTACTACCATACTCCGGTATTACCGCTTCTAACGGTCGATACTACCGTAGGTCGGTCAGACCGCTACCACCGGTCAGACCGCTGACAGAGGCGGTCAGACCGCCAACAGTCACCAAGATCGAGATCAAACTTTGCACATTTGCTTCAACTCAATTTGCAAAATATATTTAACAATTGATGCAACATGTACACAAGAGATGAAGGCTAGATTCTCAACAAGTCACAAAAATACATTTTGCCGACATTTAGAATCATGCCACAAGGAATAAGGTACATGGACTTTAAACCGTTTACAAAACACATTCGCAAACTAAAGTCACATGCTACAAGGAATAACCATGAGCCACAACTATTTGCAAAACACATTCGCAAATATTGGCAACATGTTAAGTTGAGCTAGAGCAAACACAATGAGCTATCAACACATGACTGACTCAAGCTACTAATCAAGACCCCTCTTAATAGTACGGCAACCTATACTAGCAATCCGGTCTCCCAACCAAACACCGAGATCGGTAAAAGACTAGGAACAAATCCTTAGCCCTACCTAGTCATACATTTGCCTTGCGCAACCATTTGAAGCTTGATGACGCACATCCTCGCTTCAAGTTCGGGTTAATTCACTTAATGCCCATCAACATATGATGACATCTTTCATTCCAAGTATTGGCATGCATCAACTCATGATGCACTCTTCACTTGACCTCCATCAACACATGATGGATTCTTCTTGACTTGTTGATCAACTCATGATCATTTCCACTTCTTCAACTTGATATGCATCAACGTGTGATGCATCCTTTACTCCAAGCTCTTCACTCCGGGATCTCGACTCGAACATCATCAACACATGATGATTTCCATTACCCCGATCCTTGACTTGATGACAATCAACACATGATGTCATCCAAAGTCTTCAACCTCATAGAACATAACCTATTTTATCAACTTGTAGAAAAATGTTAGTTCCACAATATGATTATCATAAATTACCACATCAAACCATTAACTGATAATGGTGGGACAAGATACCGCAATCTTTCCCTCTTTGGTAATTGATGATAATCACTTCAATAACAAGTAATTGAATGTAATTGGTATGAGTATATATAAACTACAAAAGTTATGTATACTCAAAAGAGATATGAGCATATATAAACTACGCAAGCCTCATATGCCCATATGAATATATACGAACTGCACAAGTTGTATATATTCAAGAATATGAGTATATATAAACTACAAAAGTTATGTATACTCATATGAATATATTAACTACACAAGTTACATATATTCAAGGGTATGTTTCAAAGTAAGGATCCCAAATATATGTGGAAAGAAAATATGGATCAATACTAATGAAACCACAAAATATAGAGTGAACTCCCCCTAAATGTGTGCATACACGAATGTGTAATAAAAACATATGCACATATTCAAGTTAACCTTTTGGTGAAGTTCAACCTATATTTTGGATCTGAGGAATGCAACAAGATATAATAAAATGATGTCGAATGCATACCTCTTTGATTTTTAAATCCAACTGAGACTAAGTATGTGATATAGAAATAAAGAAGGGTTAGTCTCTCAAATAGATTTATCAATATGAACATACCTGTTTGGATTTTTATTTTTATCTCCAAGCTGAGACTAAGCAATCAATTTGTATGACAATAGAAGTGTTAGTCTCATAAATATTTGTCATTTGGAAAGCGTACCTCATTTGATTAAGCTGAGACTAAACAATAGGTACTCATAAATGATTTGTCATTAATAACCAAAACTCCATTAACACATAATAGCGGGTCAAGATTCTTCAATGACACGATGCGAGGGGAAAGAGAGAGGAGGGCGAGGCGCTCCTGGTGCGTGCATTTATAGGGCGCGGGGAGGCCCGAGAGAGGAGGACGGGGGCAATGGCAGTTGTTGTAGGCGACGACGGCGCTCAAGTGGGCTCCTGGGGAAGGGGAGGTGCGCACAGGTTGGCCCGTGCCCTTGCGATGCTGGAGGCGAGGTCGAGGGCAGTGAAGGATGCTTGGCGGCGGCGGAAATGGCGGCGGCGTCTTGAGGTGGCCGTCAGTGAAGAACTCCAATCGGGGACGAAGGAGAGCGAGGGAGAGGTTGTGAGGCGAGGCAAAAGAGAGAGGAGGGCGAGGGGCTCCCGGTGCGCGCATTTATAGGGCGCGGGGAGGACCGACGCGGACGGGAGTAGCTGGCGACAGGGCATGGGGGCAGAGTGGTGGCCGCAGCGGGCGCGCGGAGGTGGGAGGTGACACGGTGGATAGGGGAGGACGTGGAAGTGACGTGGTAGGGTGGAGCCGGCGTGAAACGCGGAGCAAACAGCACGGACGTGCGCGTTGACGCATGAGGAAGATGACGGGCGAGGAAGACGACGAAGCTGATAGGTGGGGCCCACACATCAGAGAGAGAGAGAGATGCGCGCGCTGAGCAGCTGCGAAGGTGAGCCGTTCGATTTCAATCAAACGGTTTACAACGAGTGGTGCGATCGGGCCTCCGAACGGGATAACGCGATCGGGACTGTGCGATCTCGATCAGATGGTTGGCAAGCGAGGGAGGCACGGGCGCGTGCGGAGCGGCCTAGCGCGGGGAGATTAGGCCACGGAGTTGGGCCAGAGCTTAAGGCTTTCGGCCCAAAAGCCAGGGGGATTTAAAAGGATTTCCGATTAAAGAAATCCTTGAAAAGCAAAAAGAGTTTTAGAAAATAGCTAATAAAGTCAAAAAATTATAGGAAAATTCACAGAAGTCCCTTGAATTATTTAGAACTTAATTAAAATACTTTTAACTATACTTTAGCTTTTAAGTTTGCAAACAAAATATATTTTAATCTTGGGACAAAAAGAAAAACCAAATTAAAATCCAAGAAAATCCAAGCAATCACTTTAACTCCAAATAAAATGAGAAAACTCCAAATAAACCAACTTTTGATTTAATTAAAGTTTGGTTAATTCATATTAAATGGCTTTTAATTTTTAAAATCTCAAGTTAAGCTTTTAGCAACTAAATAAAATCGAATGGTTACCTTTAAACTTTTAAATCTTCAAACAGACTCTGAGATAAACCAGAAAAATAGATAAAACAACATTATTTAGTTGAAGTTGGATTTTACTCACATTAAATTGTTTTTAATTTATAAAATTTCAAATTAAGCTTTAACAATTCAATAAAATCAACTTGGTTACTTTTATTTTGAAAATTTTCAAAAACTTAGGAAATTTGGGATGTTACACCACGTGGCGCATGGAGTTCCTCGTGAGGTTCCAGGGGGTGCTGCTGCCCAACAGCGGCTATAGGGAGTTCAGCAACACCCACAGGCCGTTGCTGAAGTGGATATGCCAGTTCTATGTAAGTTTTTGTAATTCTTGTGCTTTCGCTTTAATGGTTTTGTGCAACTTAGTGATGTGTATCTGTCTTCTTGCAGCCAAAGCGTCTGGCAAAGGACGCACCTGAGTAAACAGTGAGGAGGTACTTCGAGGTCTACATGTTTTGGTTCTTTAGGTGGGTGATGTTCCTAGGGTCCTACGACAACAACGTCGACAAGCACGTGATCTGGTACACACACTAGCTGGTGGATTGGAGGTGGAGGAGATCCAGCCCTACGCCTGGGGCTCAACGGTGTTGTGAGCAATGTACCGCACCCTGTGTGACATGTCCCACCAGGTTTAGGACAACTCCATCCTCTCTAGATGCCCGCTGCTTCTTCAGGTGTGGTCCTTCTAGCGTTTCCAAATCAGACGACACAGCTGGACTTGGGAGCCTACATAGTCGCCATGTACACTTACGACGACGATGTGGACTAGCCGACCATGGGTACGGTGTGGTGTTGCTGACGGATAAGTTTTATGAATATTTATTCTTTTTAGTAATGTAATTCAATTTCTTTTGCTAAGTTTCCGTTGTTCTATTCCATAGGTCATCTTCACTCTGATCACTATGCACGCGTCCTACCCAGACCACGTTGTGATGTTCGATCAGTTGACGGATGATCGCGTCATTTGGACACCGTACACTCCCAATAGGATGTATGCGCGCGCACTCCGAGGCCTATCGAGCCCGTGCACATGAGACCGCGCATATTGGTACACGCAGAGGTGCTTGGTGCACGATGTCTTCGTGGAGGAGTACCACGCGCACCGGGTGATGCACCAATTTGGTCTAAGATAGGAGGTCCCAGCCCCCTTGGGGCAGCAAGTGGCGCCGAACATCCATGGGTAAGTTCACGTTTTACTTCTGTCGTACCATTTGCCTTATGTATCTATGAAACAATCGTTTTGCCTTCCACAGGTACACTCAGAAGGGAATACCTGTTATGACTTCCTAGACGGACAGGATGTTCCCTTGGTTTCAGGGCTGGCTCCGCACCTTGGAGGACGTCATCCAAGAAATTGCTCCCTATGACCACGAGACGTACGAGGAGTACATCGAGTGGTACTCCAGTCAGACTAGGGTTCACTGCGTTAGGGTCGTGAATGACTTACCATGACACGAGGCCATGACATCCGACACATACCCCACCCAGCTGGACTCCCATTCCATCGTGTAGTACATACTGAACGGTCCGTACATCTTATTTGCTTCACAAGTTTTAGTTTCAAACTTCGTATGACGCTCGGGGAGCGCTTCAGCATGACGGCGCAGGAGATTAGAGAGGTCATGGACCAGTTCGTCGAGAAGATGAGGCAAGGCATCTAGCTGGCGTCTTGCCGTAGGGCGAGGGAGGTGGTGGCCCCACTTGTGCATGGATGGGGGGTGAGCCATAGTGCATCACGCCCCACGGCTCCTCACCCAAACATGGCAGGTGGGTCCTTGTGGAACTGTGCTAGGAGTACCCCCACACAATTCGTAGGTTAGCATGAAACACTCATGTTTGGTTGTTTATTTCGAACTTCACAAGTTACTAACAGCAATTTCTTTGACAGGCCCTGAGTTCCACCTGTACATGGGGCAGGAGTACGCGAAGTAGTCCTCTACCTTCGTGCAATGAGGGATGTCTATCTTGTTTGCGTGCACAATGTACTGTTTCATCATTTTCGCCATGTTTACATGCATAACGTACTATTTCACAGCTTGTACACCCCTTTGAGACTAGGAGTTGGTGTCGCACGAGGAGTCATGCTTCGGGGACTTCAATTTCGACTAGGGTGGCCATGGGCCTTCGCATGGCGAGAGCAACCAGGTCTCCGTATGGGGCTTTACAGTTGCACGATGTGCCTGGAGTGAGCCAACCGACGAGGAACCCTCTACTGACACCCCCTCATTTTACTCCCACAGGTAGAGTGCCTCAGCCGCCTGAGCCTTTGACCTACTCGTACCAACGCCCACAGCTACCCCAGACGAGGTCAAGAGCCACATGTGGGGTACGCCCCAAGAGGGCCCACGAGTAGATATTTGTTCTTGTAAATATCAGTCATGGAGTGTAAATATAAATTACTGTACAACTTATATTATGCTAGTCTTGTGTTTTGATACTATTTATTTTGTGTCTACAGATAACCATGTGAGGGAGTCACCATTGTGACACCCCATTTTTTCAGACCTTAAAGACCACACCGGGTCACGCCACACACTACCACTTTTATAGACCGAGATGACAACACACTTCGATGCTACCTTTTCGCATTGAAAAGACCATACTCCGCCACACCCTCTTTTTAGACCGAAAAGATCGCACTCGATCATGCCACACACTGCCACTTTTGCAAACCGAGATAATAATACACTTCGATGCTACCATTCCACACCGAAAAGACCACACTCCACCACGCCCCCTTTTTAGACTGAAAAGACCGCACCCTGTCACGCCACACACTGCCACTTTTGCAGACAGACTTGACAACATACTGTGACGCTACCTTTTTAGACCGAAAAGGCCACACTCTGCCACACCACCTTTTTAGACCGAAAAGAATGCACCACGACACGCCACAAACTGTCACTTTTGCAGACTGAGATGATAACACACTACAACGCTACCTTTGCAGACAGAAAATACCATACTCCGCCATGTCACCTTTTCAGACCGAAAAGACCTATTATAAAAGGAGGGAGAAGAGAACTGGAGAAGAAGAGAGCTAGGGGAAAATACTACACCACCACACCCAACACATCAGCAAAGCTTGGTTCACACAACTGAGAGGAAGGAGATGTCGGACTCGTCGGCGAACTTCTGCGTGAAAATGCTGCAGAAGCTCAAGTGGCTTGCTGAGAGGGCTAAACCCTACCCAGGTTGTTCTATGAAGGATGCGCTGGTACCATCAGAGTTCCCACACCCGCAATGTGTGCGCGAAGAACTGGCTACAATCATCCAGTCCACACACCCGGCGACGGCCACTCGGGTAGTGGTGGATCTAGAACGAAAATGATCGGGGGTCCTCACTTCCCATACATATCACACATGTTTAATTTTTTTGGCTTGGGGTGTCTGCTTATCTTGGACTAGGAGTGTCTATACTACATATACATGGCTATATCTAAAGGAAAATGATTTTTTGACCCGATGTTCTGTGCACCCAGGTAGATCACTGTAGATCTGCCCCTACGCCCAGGCGTACTACACATGCGAGAACGTCCGCGTAAGCGAATCTTGCACACACATACATTTTTTACATCTTACGTTCCATTCCACAAATCCCTAACTATATCTGCGCATAATGGTAGCCAGAGATGCGATGTAACTTCTTTCAATGGATCGACGACCCGGACATGTACGATAGGGCGTTCATGGAGTAGAAGTATATATTGAACTATGCGATGCGAGCTGAGACCTTCAAACGCTGAAAAGCTTACGTGCACAACCCTGCTGAAAAGGCGCTGAAGGAGTCTAGGAAAACAGGGTAGTAGTGGAGGACCCTTGAATAGGAAGCTGAGTATGACTGGGCCGAGCGCGTGTCGCATAAGGGGAAGGCTCCTACTAGTGAGACCGGCAGCCATCCTAGCGCTCCCCATCACTCGAACGTAGCTTGGATCGAAGAGGTAAGTTATGTTCAATTTGCATCCTAATTATTAATTTGGCCCTATGTTGTGCTATCCTAATATTATTCAATCGTTCTACCTGTCTGGCAGAACATGGCTAACTTCGAGACTGGCCACCGTCGTGGGCAGTCTAGAGACAAGGGGAAGGGACCGATGAGCCACCACGACTGGTCAATTTTGTTCTAATTAACTTTTTTTCGGATTCCAAAAAGGCGCACATGTATCGTAAGTGTATTTTGGTTTATTGATTCATGTATATTGTCGTTTCCAATGTACGTAACCAAATCCAGCGCACCATGTATTTTGTAATTAAATTATGAAGTCTTTCAAACTTAAATCTCTTTTCCCAAATATTTTAATTATTAAATATTATGTGATCTTTTCCCGAAGGAATTGGTTCCACGAACAATACAATCGGGAGAACAACGCGTATGGCAACCCTAAACCTAAATATTTCAATTGTCCTGCCCGTCTCGCAGAACGTAGCTGACTTCGAGACTGGCCACCATCGTAGGCAATCTAGAGACAAGGGGAAGGGACCGATGGGCCGCGTAGGACTGATCGATTTCGTTCCAATCAACCTTTTTTTTCGGATTCTACAAAGGCACATATGTATCGTAGGTATATTTTGGTTTTGTTGATTCATGCATATTGGCATTTCCAATATACGTAACCAAACCCAGTACGTCATGTATTTTGCAATTAAATTATGAAGTCTTTCAAAGTTAAATCTCTTTTCCCAAATATTTTGACTATTAAATATTACGTAATCTTTTGCCTGAAGGAATCGGTTCCATGAACAATACAATCGGGACTACAACACGCATGGCAACCCTAAATCTAAATATTTTTCCATTTCGCTCCAAAGGGGGCTATTTGTGTTATTGCGTCGTTGAACTCGTGTTCCAAATTGCGCCACTGAATTCTCTACTTCACATTTTGTTTACTTCTCCAATTTCGGATTCCGAACTACGCGGATACTTCAAGATATTACCAAAAAACTTCGTGAAATACACTAAATCTTTAGGCTGAATTCTCTACACATAGATTAAAAAAAAATATAGGGCTTTGTCACTATTCCAATTGACGGCAGTATCCCTATCGCCAAATGAACTAACAAAATTTTCATGTCGCTAGTTCAATTGGCGACAAGAATCTCTTCGTATTGTTCCAATTGATGACAAGGATACTGTCGTTAATTGGAATGGCGACAGGAAAATTTCGTCATTCCTAATGGCGATAGACACATATTTTTATTAAAAAATGACTAATTTTTGTAATTATCTTTTCAATTAATATATATATTTTTTAAAAATCCCGAACGGTGAGTGAGGAGCTTAGATCTAAATGCTAGTAAGGTAGCGGTGACTTAATAACGATGATAGTTTGGCTAGATTTAGGTTTTAAATTTTGAAACCTTGGTAAAAAGCCATCTTTGGCATGTCAAATTTGCAATTGTTCCCTGGATAAAAACGCAGTTTGCTATTTTGGAGTATCAAATGCCAAACCAGTCACTTTTGGAGAGACAAATTGCAATTAATCCAACATCATCACTGTAACATCCCAATTTTCTGAGCTTGAAAAATCTTTTAAATAGTTAGTAGGGAGAAAAGTCACCATTTGGATTTATTTGATTTTAATTCAAAAGCTTAATATTGGACTTTAGAATAAAAAACGTTTAATGTGAATAATCTCAACATGAACAATAGTCAAAACTATTTTATTTGGGTTCTTTGTGCTTAGATATATTTTTTAGATTTTTCTAGAATTTTTATGAGTTTATTTGCTATTTTCTATTGCTTATTTGAATTTCTGGTATTTTCTAAAATAGAAAAGCTATTTAAAATCTCAGTAAATCGATTGGGCTGAATCCTTTGAAGCCAGCCCAGTCCTATTCACTTCCCGGCCCAACTCCTGCAGCCCACCTCCGCCTCCCTCTCTCCGCGCGCGCTGGCCCCACTCGCCAGCCGCGGCGCTCGTTTCGCACACATCCGCGCCCGAGCCACCGTCGCTAACGTGTGGGCCCCCCGTATCTCCTGTGCATCGTCCCCGAATCCGTTAAGGATTTGCTCCGCTGCCGCCGCATGCCGTTTTTGGACGTTTGCGCCACGGACTCTCCCGAGCCTCCAGGTATAAAAGGAGAGGGAGCCCTTGGCGTCCACACCTCAACCCTAGCCGCCTCATCGCCAGCGCCGAACCCTAGCCGCCGCAGGAGCTCGAGAAGTGATCTGCGCCGCCGCCAACTCCGACGAGCTCTTCCGCCGCAACTGGAGGTGCTCGAGCTTCGTGGTCTGCACCGCCGGCATCGCACAGAGCTACACTTCACCTTGGTGGCTGTAACATCCCAAAAATTTGGTCTATTTTTTAAGTTTTAAAAGAAAAAGAACCATTTGGATTTTTCTGGTAAAGTTAAAAGCTTAATATGAATTTTCAGAGTTCAAAAACAATTTAATATAAATAATGTCAACATCAACTATTATCAAAACTATTTTATTTGGATTTTATGTGCTTGGATATATTTTCTAGATTTTTCTAGAATTTTTTCGAGTGCATTTGCTATTTTCTAACTTTTATTTGCCTTTTCTACTATTTTCTAAAAAGGAAAACTAATATTAAAATCTCAGGTTAAATCTTGGGCTGAAACCCTTCGTTAAGCCCATTCCTTTTCCTTTGGTTCGGCCTACTTCCGATTCCCGGCCCACTCATTTCTTGGCCTAGTCTGAGTGGCCACTTCCTTTCTTTTCCCGGCCGAGGCACACGCACCAGCAGCCTGAGCCAGCCCATTCCTCCCGCTTCCTCTTTTGTGAGCGTGCAGCCCAAGCCATAAACCCGTTTCTTTCTTGGCCTAAGCCGAAACTCAGCCGAACTCCTCTTTCCTTTCTTATTTCGTTGACCAGTGGGTCCCACCCGTCAGATTTGTTTCCTTTTCGACTGATATTTTTGCTGACGTCAGCTGACGCATTAATTACCTTTTCCTTCAGAAAAGTAATTCAGTAAATCACTAAAAATCTTATTTTTAGTATTTCATGTGATTTCAATCTTCTAGAGCCCATATCTTTGGCATCCGAACTCCGATTGAGTCCATTCAAAGTCCTAAATTTTTCTAAATTCGAGATCTATTTATCTGAATTTTTTATTTAATTTTTGGAGTTTGTTTTCTCTCTATTATTTATTTATTTGGTTTATTTGCTCTGTTGCGAGTAGACGTACATACTTCGGGAAGGTTTGAGCAAGGAGTAGCATACCAAGATCAAGATCAATCCCAGGATTTATTCCAAGGCAAGTCGTGGTCCTTTAATCATATTGAACCTATGATTTCAAAAGCATATTGTTTTATACAATTGCATACTATCTTTATATAAATGGTTTTGGGATTAGTTATGATCTATTGTTATTATGTCTCCATTGATTATTTGAATGTCATGAATCCTTTGTCGCTTTAGAATGGGTAATTTTAGTTGGATATATTTGTATTACCAACATGGGTATCGTACAAGGTGCTTAGTCAGCTTAGTTACGGTGGGTTTGACATCACATATGTCATAATAATTAATTTTGACTTAATGAAATATGGAACTGTGGTGGTGAGCCACTCTTGTTAAAATTTGTGTACCATGACGGGGTTTGTCATTGGTTTTAGTTGAACAAAATGGTTTTTGCTTGGGCGAGTGGTTGGTGGATAGTGGGGATGTGGATTGAACATGTTGTGGGTTTGTGGTAGTCTCGCCTGAGTAACTTGTCAAGGACTTAATCTTGTGTGCCATTGAACTGGGCCTTAACCGTACAACCACATGCCTGATGAGACGGGCCTAGCTGACTAATTAGCAATGTCTTAATTTTGGTTCTGTCATGTGAAGTGTGAGTTATGGAAAACGTATCTTCACGGTGGCGCAAGAGGGGGGCCCTGTCTGGTCTAGAAGACATTCAGTGTTGAAACCTTAGCGGGCAGAACTGGGTTAAGAAGGAGCTTTGTAAAAGCCTTGTGATGATCACTTAGTCGCACGCCACGAGCGTGAAATGCCTGACATTATAAGTTGATCTATCTCTTGTGGGTCAAGCTGTACAACCTTTGCAGAGTGTAAAACTATTCGAATAGCCGTGTCCGCGGTTATGGACGTGCTCGGGGATTTCACACGGGAGATAGAGTTTCTTCAAAAATATGTCGGAGTGTGGATGAGAAGTTCACTTGATGAATATAATGTTCGTTTGGTGAATAGGTCATTCACTTGGTGGGTTGTGTCGACGGGTGAATGAGGAATTCACTTATCTTTGGTTTGGTTGGGAAGTGAATGGGAAGTTCATTAGTTGTTTCAAATAAACTGTTTACTTACTTATTATTGTTTTCAATTACGCATTTCAATCTGTTTATTGTATTTATCGTAAATACTGTTTTCCGCAAAAGAGCCATACAGCTAACATTTGTTCAAGCCCTGCATGAATACTATTTGCATACATTTCCCCGCTGCTTACTAAGTACATTCAAAGTACTCATGGCTTTGCGCCCTATGTTGCTTAATCTCCACAGAAGAACCAGGGAACTCCGAGTTCTACCAGGAGGAGTACCATGAAGGTTTTGTGGATTAGGATGCGGTTCTCCACTCGATTGCCTGTGGGCATGTTGATTGGCCATTTGAAGAGTTTCGTTCTGCTGCAAGAGTTTATTTATTTCTTTAGCCCTGCGTGGCAAGTTAAGTAAACGTTGACTGTAAGGTCCAATTATTATTATTATTTGTTACTTTGAGATCTTTTTAGTTAAATCGAATAAATGGATGGTATTTCATTACTGTTTGCCTGTGTGAGCTAGCTACTAATCTGGGACTAGTTCAAAATACACAAAGGGTTCCTGAGATGTATTTTCGGGTCCCGATAGTGGCATTCGTTTCGGCAGGACGTCACCGGAGCACCGATCTCGTCGAGCCCGAAGCCTCCTCCGCCGCTCAACACTCGCCGCCGGTCATCCTCGTCACCCCCGACCACCCGTGAGCACACCTGCGAGTTCCTCGCGTCACCCTCTTCACGTCGGTACCACCCACCGCAGACGAGGAGCCGAAGTTCCCTAGAACCCTCGGTTCCCGGGCCTCCGCCGTCACTGAGCCGCCGCGTCAGCCGCCACCTCAGCGCCAGCACAGCCCGCCGCCGACGTGTCGCGTGTGTGGCGCCGTGTCAGCAGGCACGGTCCACTGGTTCCAAATCTAATCGGCTCGGTAGACCTGGTCTACCGTGAGCCATCTCGCCGACATGTGGGTCCCACATATCAGTAATTTCTTTTTATTTCCAAAATCCCTGTGTTGACGTCATGCTTGCGTAATAATCTGATTTTTCTTTTAAGAAATAATTCGGAAATTCTAGTAAATCCAAAATTAGGGTTTCTTTTAGATAGAAACTTCCAGAGCCCATAACGTTTGCATCCGAACTCCGATTGAGCCCATTCAAATTCCTAAATTCATCTAAATTCGAGATCTATTTATCTGAGATTTTTATTTAATTTTTGGAGTTTGTTTTGCCTCTATTATTTATTTGTTTTGTTTAATTGTTTCGTTTGCGAGTAGACGTCGATACGTCGGGAGATTTTGGAGAAGAAGGAGCACCTCAAGACCAAGACCAGTACCTAGATCTTTTCTAAGGCAAGTCATACCTTTGATCATATTGAACCCAGTTTTCAAATTACTTTGTTTCAAAGTATTGCATTCTACTTTAATTATTTATTTAAATGCTTTTGGGCATAGTTATTATCCAATCTATTATGATCACCTTGGCTTGTATGTCATAATCTCTTATCACCCTAGATTGGTTTATTAGTTGGTAATATTGTAGCACCAACGTGGGTTGGTTAGATACGAGTACAATTGCTTAGCCATGCTACGAGTCTCACATCTCATTTTTGTTGCAAATATTAAATTTGACTAAGTGACTATGGAACTTTGTGTAAAACTGTATGCTATGTGTTATTACTTCGTGATAGCATGTGTTGCACTAAAACCAATTTGGTGGTAAAAGATTTGGACTGCGGCAAATGGTGGATACTGTGTGATATGGTGGAAGCTATGTGCATGGGAATGATAATCTTTGTGACCTAGTTAGAAAATAGAAGTCTTGCCTTGGTCAATTAAGGACTTAACTTTGTGCGCCATTGAACTGAGCATTACTGTACGACCACATGCCTGATGGGATGGGCCTAACATAGTAGGTTACGGAGTCTCAACATTGATGTTCAGGTGGATAGGTTAGGCTTTGTGACAGGGTGGAGGTGTGACTACACGGTAGTTGCATCGCGGGACGGTTCGCCGCATCCCTGTCCAGCGGTGTGTGTTGGACTGGCGTTCTTTGTGGGTTGGTCTGGCGGGAAAGCACACTGGGAATGCCAATGCTTGAGACGAAGTTTCTGAACTGTTTTGTTACGATTGGTGCTAGCTACACTAGTTGTATCTTGTGGGTAAAGTGTATAAATTCTGCAGAGTGTTAAATCAATCTATTCGAATAGCCGCATCCGCGGTCATGGACATGCTCGGGGATTTCACACGAGGGGTAGTTTTCATAAAATGTTTGGGATGGGAGCTATGTGATCTAAGTCATATGGCTATGTGAAATAATCTGTTTAGCTTTGTGTCTTTGTGAAAATAATTGTTAAATTATTAATATCTATTTGTTTTGAATTATGCTTTCAATCTATTATTGTATTCCATTGCAAATATTGCTTTCATGCAAAAGAACCACAGAAACCTTTTCTTTTGAAATAAGCATGCATCTATAAATTGCATTCTGTGGTATGATTTGTGAGTACAGTTGTGTACTCACGCTTGTTGTAAAACTTGCGCCCAAACCTACAGAAGAAGAGGAGTCTACGCCTGCTTTCGAGGAGGAGTTCGTCGAAGGTTCTTTGATCGTTAAGGTGCGGATCCCGGTTGGTTGCTGTGGTGAATTGATGGGATCTATCTTGAAGTTATTTACGTTCACCGCTATTTTATTCTTTGTTAGCCCTGCGTGGCTCAATAAGTGTAAACTCGACCATAAGGTCAAAACCAATATTTATTATTCAAATTAATCGTTTACTTAATTTATCGCTTGTGTGGGTTGATATTCACATATGTTGACACTGTGTGCACTAGCGTGATCCTGAACTAGTGTATTACACACAGAGGACCTAGAATTGTAATTTTGGGGGTCCCGACAATCACATCATCTATGCTACTACAGAGATGAGAAACAGAGTTTTCAATACCATAGTCATATTGCCCAGATGAGTAGATGACATATTAACACCGTTAAGTCAACAAGTTTGACCGGCAAAATACTTCAATTATCCGAGGCGAACGGACGCGGGGTTGGGTGGATGATGGACGTAGTAGTCTTGAATGTCACATCGCTGTCGTCTGCAACAACACTTTAAATGCCCTGACCTAAGTGAATACTAAATATACCACATTTTAGTAAACGCACAGTCAAACTTCTTTAATTCTGACTATTTATATATAAAAAACTATTTATATTGATTATATGAAAATAATATTATTAAATTAGATATCAAAAATACTTTTATAATATAATAATTTTATATTATTTTACGAACATATTCATGTAAAAATTAATCGTCAAAGTTATACTGAGAGATCGTATCGATGTCCAAAATATCGTATATTGATAAGCAGAGAGAGTAACAAAGTGCTACGGCGACAGAGAATAGGGCGGTGGTATATCACGTTTGCCCGTTGAGGAGAGTAAAAGCCTAACAGTGGGCGATGAGCTCAGGTCAAAATGGCAGGTAGTGATAACTTAATGGTGATGACAGCCAGGCTAGAGATAGGCCTTTAAATCGAAAGCCCTTAACGATAGTGCCAAATTCACAGGTGTTTCTAGTTTCTAGAATTAAAACGCAACCCGTTGTTTTGGGGGCACCAAATGGCAAACAGGTCGCTTGTGGAATATGCAATAGTTCCCAGGATTAAAGGATAATATGCAACTATTCCAACATCGTAAGGTCGTCATCATCAGTAGCCTAGCAAGTAGACCGAACACGCTCCAGCAGCATACGCGCTTCCAGAATTTTAGCCCTGGTTCCCCTGACCGGCTGACCCAACCTTTCAAATCAAAGCCCCGCCCGCAGCCGCAGCCGCAGCCATCCGCCTCTGACGATCCGAGCTGAAGTTGACTGACCGAGCGGCCCGCCCGCCCGCCCGCCAATCCGCCTCGCCCCCACCGAACAACCCACGCAACCCCAATCCGCCCGCTTTTATTTCCTCCCCGACCCCCCTCGCTTCCCGCTTCCCCTACCCCTGTGGGCCCCACCTGCCGCATTGCATTCCCACCAAACTCCTCCCCTCCTCTTCCTTCCTTCCACCTCCGACCTTTACATCGTCAAACCTCCCTTCTTACTTCTCCCCCTCCCCCCCCCCCCCCTGTTATCTCCAAGAACACATCGAGAATACAAGAAACGCATGCACCCGGGTAGAATTTGTTGGGTTCCACAAGGATAGTTTTCTTCTAGCTGTCCGTCGTCGCGAGGTGGTTCTTGCCTTCTTGGAGGAGGAGGTGGTGGTGGTGGTGAGGAGGAGCTTAGCGTGTGTGTGTTGAGGGAGGGATGGAGGTGGGGGAGGAGGTGGTGCGGGCGCTGGGTGCGGGGTTCGACCTCACGTCGGACTTCCGGCTGCCGTTTGCCAAGCTGCGGCGGCGCCTCGTGGAGCTCGACGAGGCCGGGGCCAGGGACGTCCCCGTGCCGTGCGGCGGCGGCGCGGCGCTGCGGGGGGTGCCCCGCGACGTCGGCGTCGACAAGGGAGACCGCATCCGCTTCCTCTCCGACGTCCTCGAGTTCAACCAGGTACGCGTGCGCCGCGTCGCGCGGTCTCAGTTAGCTTTGCTCGGTCCCAGCTTTCTGCTGTCGTGCGGTGGTTGGGTCGAGAGTTTTGGGGCATCTACGAGACGCGTGCCGGCCTCTCCTTGTGTTCTTGGTTCGTCGGGTGTTCTTGTGTGATTGAAACACTGCGAACCAGATGCTTGGAAAGATTGGAGGTGGCGACGTGTTCTAGTCGTGCCAAACTCAATTACTAGTTCCTCGTCTTGGTTGAACTGGGATTGCAAGCATGTTCATTGTTCTTGGTTACTTGAAATTTTTCTTGTCTGCGCTAATCTACTTGGCCTACTACTTGCAGTATACTGCTTATGCTTTTCAATCACAGTTTAAGAAGTCGCGCAATTTCGATCTATTTCGGCACATTTTACCATCCAATTTGTGCCCCACCCACCAGCATAACTTTCCTACCTAGCAGGCGTACTTTTCGTCATTAACGTCAGAGAATGGAATTAGCGTCTTCACCGTCTTGGAATCCTTTTAGTCGCATGCCTGATGCCTGCAGCCTACCGCTGTTTTGTCCACTTGGATCATCTGGAGAGATTGCCTTAAACATGGCTCTTTGGCAGGGATTAAATTTGCACATACCAGTCGACCATTTATGTATGTTGCGTCATGCTGATATGCTTAGGATGGCTCTACCATTCCAAGCCTTTAATTAATGGTTCTTGAGTGGATTTCAGGACCGGTCGGGACTCAGTATCATCAAATTCCTGTCCTTCTAGCTGTAGGATCACACACTGACAAAGTATTGGTAAATTTTTGGGTGAAAATTGCAATCTAGACAGTTCCGAGGAAAGAAAGCATTTATTTTTTCCTTGCACTGATATTATCCTTTTTTGCACTGAAATTATCTTTTGTGTTGAAGTTGATTCTAGAATTGCTAACCGCAGAGGAACAATCTTTTTTGCGATTTCATCTGATGGTCATTCTTAAAACATTTTGTGGGAATACCATCAAGTATTACCATTTCCAAACTAGAAGTAGCTGCTTCTACACACATGTTCATATATCTTTGGGGTTTTATTTAGTACAGAAGAATAAATGGTACTTTAGTTATTTCTCACAGATGTTTAGCTAGATAGCAATGATGTGCGACCCGTGGCACAAGAAAAGCTAGTCTCTCTCATGGAAGCTGGTACTATATTAATACTGTGACAAAATATTGTGGACCTTTTGGATGTGGCTCAAACTTATGCACGATCACAACATTTCATTGGACCATGTGGCCTCTAAAATGTGTATAACATTCTTGCTTTGCAAGATAAAACACAGCTTTAGCTGATGGCTTGATCTAAGTACAATTCACACGGTGGACTAGGGACATTTCCTTCAAGACCATGAATAAAATTAGGTGTTTTTTTTTTCATATCTCTCTGTTTAACGATTTAACGCATATAATACTAAATCTAAAGTTCAGTTTACATATGATGGTCATATTCAACAATTTAATCCTTCTCTGCTAAATTTGATGTTACTTTTTCCTTTTTATTCTGCTGGGAAAAAATTGAAATATCTAGTTCTCCAACAAGTATTGTTCTCCTTCTTCCCTTTTCAATTTAAAACCAGAGACAGAGCATTCACTGATAAGCTTATCACTTGACACTTGTATGGTCAAAAGCTACGATTTTCTTTGTTTCTTTATGAGAGCGTTGGTTACTTCTATTACCATGATGAATACAGTGATTGAACTCTATCTGCTAATGCGGATTGCACTCTATCTGCTAATGAGATCGTTTTATATTGATCACATTTTGATTTTCTTGACAGATGTCAGAATTACTTAATCAGAAATCTTCTGTCCAAGGGAAAGTGCCCTCAGGCTATTTTAATGCTCTTTTTGGTTTAAGTGGAGCTTGGCTGACAGATGCCAAAGAGACTAAGCATCTAGCATTTGATGGATATTTCATTTCATTGTACAACTTGCACCTAAAAGCTTCTCCATTGGTTCTTCGAGATGAAGTCAAAAAGGCTGTTCCATCCAAGTGGGATCCTGTAGCACTATCTTGGTAAAACACTTTAACAACTCTCTAGAGAAGCTCACTTTACCAATTATCTATAGTTTTAGATTGGCTTAGCTTCTTAAGTGCCCTGGCTGCGTGTTTCTTGGTTTACCTACAATGTGTTTTCGATTCTTTTAGTTTGGTTACGTCACTCATGAGTCATATACTCATGAACTTCTTTTAGTTTACTGGATATATTCATCTGACAACAAATTTTCTAAGCCACACAGGTTAATCCAACAACCAATTTTTGTATAATGTGCATAAAACCAGCTGCTTCGATTTGCATTATCCTTCAGACACTTATGTGTGTCAAAATCTATATCAAAATAAAAAAGATGGACAATCAAATTTCTCATCTTGTATATTTTCAGGTTTATCAAAACTTATGGGACACACATAATTGTTGAAATGGCAGTTGGTGGTCAGGATGTCATATGTGTTAAGCAAAGTCATTCTTCAACCATTTCATCTGCCGACCTAAAGCTACATCTGGAGGATCTTGGTGATTTTCTATTTTCTGATGGGAAGAACCTCTCCCCCATACATCGTAAGACCAAGGATGGCAAGAGCAAGGTACAAATATATCTATCCTCAGCCCATGTTCGGATGTCCCCATATATTGAAATAAAATTTAGCTGACTTAATTTATTTAAATTTAGGTGCCTGATGTTTTCGTCAGGATAGTGCAGCATACTAATAACCTACATCTTTCTAGCTACTCAGAATCATCAACAAAGGATGTAAGTATTTTCTTACCTTGCTGTGCCAATTGGCTCTCTACTTCTCTACATACTGAAACATAACTGCTTTTCCAAACAGGGCCTGACAATTACATGCTCAAAAAGGGGTGGGGATGTATATATACCCAATCACTCCAAATGGCTACAAACAGTTCCAAAGAAACCTGACGCAATTATGTTTAAATTTATTCCTATTACTTCCCTTCTTACCGGTATTCCTGGTAGTGGTTACCTCAGCCATGCCATTAATTTATATCTTCGCTGTAAGTCCTGGAGACAAATTCTTCCTCGAATTTCTGTTACATTTTGCTTAGCAACTTCAACTGCTATCCTATAATTGTTCGTTTCAGATTAATTGCATTATTTTAACTTTAACGGAAGATCTGGCTCAGAATGCTATATGCTTAAGTAAATTCTTATGAAGTTTGTTCTCTCAGATAAACCTGATCTTAACGACTTACAACATTTCTTGGAGTTTCAAGTGCCTCTACAATGGGCACCTTTGTTCAATGAGCTTGTCTTTGGGCCTCAAAAGAGAGAAGGCTCCTACCCTTCATTGCAGTTCAGATTTCTTGGCCCCAAACTTCAAGTTAGCACTTCTCAGGTACCAGGTTATTGATTTGCATAGTAGTTTTTTTGAAAGGCATCAGTTTGTTTCACACATTTACTTTAAATTTCTTGATAAACTGTAAAGTCTTCGAGGACCTATGTGTTGGAACAAGCCATTGATCTATTCCAATGGGCCAAAGGCCAATGTAGTATGTACAGGGTAGAGTAATATGCAAAGAACACCCTAAACTATATACATATCTAACTCCTCCCCTCAAACTCATGGTTGGTCGTCGACATTGAGTTTGGAGAGGTAGAAACTGTGCTGAGCTCTAGTCTGTGCCTTGGTGAAGAAATATGCTAACTGAAGCTCCGAAAGCACGTACTGAAGAGCAATGATTTGGTCTTATACCTGTGATCTCATGTACGAAACATCTACTCCAATATGATTGGTGAGCTTATGCTTCACTGGATCTCGAGCAATGCTGATCGCACTAGTACTATCTAATAAGAGGAGTTGGTGCGGAAATTAAAACACCAAAATCCTCAAGTAGCTACTGAAGCCAGGTGATCTCAACTATCAACGACGTCATGGCTCTCAACTCAGGCTCAACACTCGAACGGGAAACAACAGTTTGCTTCTTGATCTTCCAGGCAATCAGAGAGGAACCAAGGAAAACACAATAAACAGATAGAGACTGGTGATCAGAATGATCGCTGGCCTAGGTCATATCAGAGTACGCCTGAAGCTGCAGAGAGCCGGAGCGAGGAAAGAAAAGGGGACGAGTGATGGTCCTATGAAGATATCGTAGAACACGAAATAGGTGACTGTAGTGGAGCAGAGAGGGAGCAGAGACGAACTGACTCAGGATGTTAACTGGGTGAGAAGTGTTAGATCGAGTGATCCCATGTTAGACGAGGCTCCCAGCAAGATGGCGGTATCGAGTGGGGTTCTCAAGAGGCTCACCGTCAGTAGGCTGAAGGTGAACGCCAAGCTCCATAGGAGTATCTACCATGTGCTGATTAGTGAGAAGCGCAAGTGAGGATATCCTGAATGTACTTCTCTTGGGAGAGAATAGCCCTTAGGCGTAGAAGTGACCTTGATCGCAAAGAAGTAACGAAGAGGACCCAAATCAGACATCAAGAATTGCTCACTGAGATTCTCCTTTACAAAGTCAATGTACTGAGAGTCATCCCTACTAATGATCATATCATCCACATAGAGGAGCATCCGACCCCGAGGAGAGTGTACAAAGAGAGCAGTGTCGTGATCACTGGTGGAGAAGTTGACAGCAGCGATAACAAAGGAGAAGTGTTTCAACCAAACACGAGGGTCTTACTTGAGCCTATAGAGAGAACGACAAAGACGACAAACCAAACCATTAGACACAGAATACCCAGGGGCGACTGCATGTAGGCCTCCTCATGCAGCTCGCTATTGAGAAAGGCTTTATTGACGTCTAACTGAGAGATGGATCACTGTCGAACAGAGACCACAGCAGCGAGATTGCGAACAGTGGTCAAGTGGGCGACAAGAGAGAATGTCTCATCGTAGTCACGATAATGCTCCTGTTGAAAACCACGAGCTACAAGACGAGCCTTGTAGCGCTCAAGATAACCATTCGAGTGGGTCTTGATCTTGTACACTCACTTGCACATGATAGGAGTGACGCGCAGGTAAGAGCACGAGATCCCAAATGCCAGTATGCTCCAAAGCAGCGATCTCTTCAGACATAGCAAGTTGCCACTTAGGGTAAGCTCACGATAGGTCGTAGGCTCAGAAAAAGCAGCGGCTGCAAAGCTGTAGCGCTCAGGAGGCCTGACAGTGCGACGATCACGAAGATCGTATCTGGGAGAAGCTGGAGTAGGCCAAGGACGGTGAGTAGTGCAAGGGAAAGGGTGGAATCTCAACAAATGAGTTGGAAGGAATCTTCGACGAAAAGGGAACCGATGGAGCCGAAGGTGGAGGCGGAAGCGAAATAGAAGTGGAAAACTAAAGGCCAGGAAAAGTCAGAAATGAAATCGATTCAATAAGAAAATCTGAGCTGATAGTAAGGGTACAAGGGTAGTAAGGTCGGGACTCATCGAATGTGACGTCTCATGACATCCTCACTCGGCGAGCAACAGGGTTGTAGTAGCAATAACCCTTATGCTCAAGATCGTAGTCAAGAAAAACAAACTCAACTTACTGAGCAGTAAGCTTGGTGCGCTGACGAGGTGGAAGGACGAATTAGACACAATCAAAACAACGAAGATGACTATACTCTGGAGCTCGACCATAGAGACACTCGACAGGAGTAGAGCCCTAAAGAGTAGTGGAAGGCTACATGTTGATGAGGAAAGCAGCAGTGGAGATAACCTTAGCCCAGAAGTGTGGTGGAACAAAATAGGCAAGCATGAGAGCGCGAGCCATCTCAAGCAAGTGATGATGCTTTCGCTCGGAGATATCGTTCTGAGCATGAGCACCAGTGCAAGAGTACCCTACTCAGCGAGAAAACGAGGTATTCTCCAGCACGGAATACACAAATGGCCGAATCAAACTGAGTATGAACCATAGTAGCGAACATCTGGTAAATAGAGAGAACCTGACTGTGAGAGGACATAAAGTAGATCCAAGTACGTTGAGAATAATCATCAATAAAGATCACAAAATATCAATGACCCCCTTTCAAAATACCAAACGTCAGAGTGAACAAGATCAAAAGGACGAGCAAAAACAAAATCACTAAGGGACAGGGGAGCTGCAGCCAAGGTTCAAAATCTCAGCGGTTACCGTCTGGTAACTGCCGGTTACCCGAAAACCCGGTGAGGACTGGGATTTAAAAAATCGGTCGGTTTTTTCTGTTTTAGCAAATTCAAATTTCAGTTTTCGAATTTCGGCCGATTTTTTTTCGGTTACCAGTCGGTTACCGTTTTTGGCCGCCGAGTGGTTTTTCCTCCGGTTTTGAGATTTTGATCCTTGGCTGTAGCTGCTTGCCAAGTTTGCAACCCATACAAGGTAAAGAGTTGTCACCAGAAACAGACCCAAGAAGACCACGAACAACTAGAGACGACAGTCGCAATCCGCAGAGATGACCCAAATGATGGTTCCACTGAGCAAAAGAAGCAGTAGAGGACGTAGCAAAAAGAGAGGCAGGTGTAGTGGCTGACTGACTGGTGGACACAATGGAAGGAATGTGCAACCAGTGAAGTTCCTAAATACGTTGCGAATCATGATGCTGAGAGCCAGTACCAAGCAGTCCCCTTGCGCCGGTCCTGGACACAACAAGAGTCGGACTCATAAATAACACGACAATTGTGATAAGTGATCTAGTTGGTCGACATAAGCTGCATAGAAGCTTGGGAACATGACAGACTGCAGGAACATGAAAGGAAAAAGTGGAAAGGATGCCTCGGCTTGCAACAGGAAGAGGTACCATCTACACTTTGAACACGGGTAAGAAGAGCTGTGCGACTCACGGAAGTGAGATGGGTAGAATTTGGTGTCATATAAAAAGAAGCACTAAAGTCCAAAATCCACAGAGACAAGATACCGGATGAGGGAGGTGGCGGAGGCAAGAATGACTGCTAAGAAGGAAGAGCAAGATGAGCGTCACCGGCGGTAGCCAGAAGTGAAGACCCGATGCGACAGCGACCACAGAGCAGCTCGGTGGTTACAGCTAGCTCAGTAGCTGAGAAGCCTTGATCCGCATGGGGCGGAGCAGAGGCGGCATCGGGAGAGGTAGTCCTAGGCAAGAGCTCAGGGTAGGGACGTCGGCGGCGGCCTGAGACAGGGGCAGCGACGGCTAGGTGGTGAAGACGTGGCAACCACGTCGGCTTCGACAGCAGCGGCGGCTCTGGGACCGAGGGCCGACGGTGAACGGCAGCATGACAGTAACGGTGGTTGGGTAGAGGAGACGACGGTGAAGCTGGCGGGTGGCATGTGGAGACCAAAGGAAGACAGGGATGAACGGCGGCGAGCATAAAGCGACGACAACCTATGGGCTTGGGTAACGACGGGGCTCTGGCGGCGGATTGAGGACACCGAGGAGAGGGCGAGGTAGATCTGGGCGCGACGAAGATGAAGGTGGCGACGGTGATACTCGTAGCTCGGCGGCGGCGACGGAAGATGACGACGAAGGTGATGGCGAGGCGGCAACTTGAAGCTACAAACCCGGTGGCTTCGAGGCGACTTCCAAAGCGGCGGCTAGGGTTTCGAAGGCGGCGCGATGCGGGATGCGAAAGCAGGGGGTCAGGCGGGGTTTTAAATGCGGCGGAGGTAAGAGTTCGAGGCGAACACGGCGGTGATGTCGTGTTGGAGACGGAGGCGGAGACGACACGGGTGACAAGTGGGACCCATTCGTCAGCGGCTCGTGCGAAGGCAAAGGTGGAGATGGGCTGGCGGAGGAAGAGCTAGGCCTCGTGAAGAGAGAGAATGGGCCGGAAAAAGAATTCAGCCCAAAGAGATTTTGAGGACTTTTAAGGATTTCTGAATTTCAAAAAAGGAGATAAATCAAATCGAGCTCAAAGAAATAGCAAATGAACTCAAAAAAATCCAAGAAAATTCCAGGAAATACTTTAGAACAGGAGGAACTCAAATAAATAGGTTTTGAATTTAATTGATGTTTAGATTATTCACATTGAATGTTTTTAATTTCTAAAAAATCAATGTATACTTTAATTAATTCAAAAAAATCAAATGGTTATTTCAAAGGCTGCAAAAGAACACAAAAATTGGGATGTTACGGCCCGCCCGGGAGCAAGGGACGACGGGAGCAGCCGGACGGGGCTCGGGGGCGGCGTCGGTTGCGGCGCGGTCGGGAGTGTAGGCATCGGCCAGAGGGAGGAGCTCAGGGCCGGGCATCGATGTGGTGGCGGCGCAAGCTTAGGAGCAGATGAGCATCCGGGCGATGGCGGCAGGATCCAGCTTGGGCGTGCGGATTCGGCACGAGCGACGGGGCGACGCGCGGACCAGAGGAGGTGCTTAGGTGCAGGGCAAATGAACAGAGGAGGGACGCGTGAAACAGGGGAGGTGCTCGGGTGCGGGGACAGTGGCGGTGGTGGTTAGGTGGGATCTTAGGTTAGGGTTTTCATAGCTCTGATCTATTCGAACGGGCGAAAGGCCAATATAACATGTACAGGGTAGAGCAATATGTAAAGAACACCCTAAGCTTTATACATATCTAACACTATCTATGTCATATCTTGTATAATTGCTCTACTAAGGTGATTAATGTGAAATCTAGTGTATTTTTTAAAAAGGTGTTTGCTGAAATACTTGTTTCAATGAGATTTAGAAGTTTTTGGTTATTTTGAAAAATGATCAAGTGGCTTTCTTAAGTTTTATGAAAACTTAGTATAGCTTATTCTCATTTTAGCGGTGCACGAGGAAGATAAAAAATTTGAGCTTTGCTGGAGTCAAAATGACCAAATTCTCATGAAAATGATCAAATGGGACATGACAAGGAAGATAAAAAAATTTGAACCTGGAATTCATGCTAGCACTGCACCCACACACTTTATTTCAGCTGCAATTTTCTTTTGAGAATGTACGGATGGTTTATACTGTAGTATCGGTTTTTTAAAAAAGAACTAAGATTTACAAAAGAGAGGCCCAAAAGTGTAAAATGGAAAGAAGCTAAGACACTTAATAGAATGCAGTGAGGACGTGTGGTTGTGACGTTATCTTTCAGTGGCGTTTCTTCCTGATGATTTTTGTGGAGTTTACACAAGTCTGACCTGTAAATAGAGCCCTTGTTCGAGATACGTTGTTGGGATGAGAAATTGGCATATCAAGAATTTGAGCCTTGCTGGAGTCCTCATTTATCTGTCGAAAAAGAATTGAAGGACTACTACTTTTCAGTAAAGTTGAGCTTCCGTCTATTTACGTGTGTTTTTGTCGTTCCAGGTATCTAGTTCCCAGAAGCCTGTAGTTGGCCTACGGTTATATCTGGAGGGTAGGAAATGCAATCGGTTGGCCATCCATGTTCAGCACCTCTCTAGTGTCCCAAGCATGCTTGGAGATTCGATTGCATCTTCAATGACAGAGTGGCGTGAGTCTGAAGACACTAACCCAGGGTACATCGAGGCCATCCAGTGGAAGAGTTACTCGTGTGTTTGTACATCCGTTGTCGACTACAACCCTGAGTGGCATAAGAGATTTTCTGGTGGAGTTTTCATCGTCACCGGTGCTCAGCTCATCACAAAGGGAACCTGGTCAAGGAAGGTGCTCCATCTTCGACTCCAATACACGCACATCCCAAACTGCTCTATACAGAGAATCGAGTGGACCCAAGCGCCGGCAGCATCTCAAAAGGGCAGCTTCCTGACGACAATAAGCACAACTTTGAGCTCTCCGTTCATGCAGCGCGACGCGCATCCTACCCAGAAGCATGAGCCGGCACAGCTGAATTCAGGTGTTTACCCTGACGGCCCGCCTGTCCCGCTTCTGTCGAGGAAGCTCCTGAAGTTCGTCGACATGTCGGAGGTGGTGAAGGGGCCGCATGATGTTCCCGGGCACTGGCTAGTGACTGCGGCGAAGCTTGTCAAGGAAGGGGGAAAATCGGGTTGAATGTGAAGTTTGCCCTGCTCAACTACGATCAGCTGGATGAGAGTATCATCAGCTGATCGTTGTGAATACCGCAGCTTGCTGATCTTTGTAGATTTCAGGATTTTGGAAGCAGCATTAGGATAAGAATATTTTATTGATTTTTTGGCCTATAGAAAGTGTATAGAGGACAGACAATAAACCAACGGGCACTGTATTCACAATGCTCCAGTCATTTTCTTGCTGTATAACAAGAGTCTGCTTGTAAATTATGAGATGGCTTCTTTTCTAGTGAGACATAGGTTATTGCTCTCATAAATTGTCTTAGAAACAAGGTGAGGTTAGTCCAAACGGGTCGCAAGGAATTCTTTGTGTGCACAAAATTCAAGGGCCTGTTTATCTGAAGCTGAAACTTGGTTAGACAGACAGGAAGCTTATTTTGCGCAATAAGCATCAGCCTTGTATCCACTAGAAGCATCTGAATAAGCTGCAAAAAGTGAAAAGAATTGTTGGGTACTTGGATGGCATTCCCATAGGGTAATATGCTCCTACAAACTCATAAGAGCCCAGACTATTATTCCAAAAAATTTGGTACATTCTCTGTACAACGTCGCAAGGAAAATTGCTTGTTTTGCCCGGTGTGGACTACGCTAACTCCTCACGCTGTTAGCGCGCGTATATACCAGTGGTTGGTTTGGCTGAAAATTGAAAAATTTCGGTGAATTCAAATCAAAATCATCACCGTTGCCTCCCTTCCCCTCCCTCGCCGACTACAGCTCCTCCCTCCCGCACCCAGCTCCCAACTCCCAACTCCCAAATCCCCTAGACCCCCTCCCTCACCGCTGTCGCCTCCCTTCCCATCCGTCTCCGACCGCAGCTCCTCCCTCCTGCGCCCAGCTCCCAAATCCCCTAGACCCCCTCCCTCACCGCCGCCGCCTCCCTTCCCCTCCCTCGCGGCCGCTGCCCAGGTGAAAGCCCGTAGACCCCCTCCCTCCGCAGCCACCTCCGTCGCTGTCGCCTCCCTTCCCCTCCCTCGCCGCCGCTGCCCACGTGGAAGCCCATAGACCACCTCCCTCCGCAGCCACCTCTGTCGCCGTCGCCGCAACCACCGCATCTCCCGCCGTGTGTTGTGTCGAGGGGGAGTGAGCGTCAAGGTGAGGGCTCCAGGTGAATTCTCATTCCGATTTTCTTCCCCCAATCCTTCTTATCCCTCCCTTCTTCTCCATGGCTACCCCCTGGTCGCCCCTGGCTCGGCTCCCTCGCCCGGTGGCCACCCCCGGCTTCTGCGCCGCCGCCGGCCTGTGCCCCTGCGCCTCCCTCGGCCCGCTACTGTGCCGTGCCCAGATTTGGTGAAAATTTTCTTCCAGTGATTACTATGAAAATGTTGCTTGTGAGTTGTGAGCCATCCTTTGCTTGACTTATTGCACTGCATTTCTCTTAAGTAATTGAACTTGCTCAGGTGTGATAGAATATTGTGGCGTGGAGAACTGGAGATGGTATCGTGTAATTATCCTACTACCGCGGGGAGTCTAGATTTTCAGATCATCGTCCTGTCTGTGGAACCTTCATTGTCGAGGTTGAGGTACTAAATAGAAAGACAAAGAGGTGCACATCTAATGCTGACATGAGAATTGGTGCTGAAGAGCTCTTGCCAACATATATGGAGTTGCAAAGGTTTATTTAGCAATTACTGTACTTTCAGAATCCACATATAAAGATGTTGCTCGTTATAATTATTACATTGTTTATTGATCGTCGTTTGCAGATATCTCAACTGGCACTTACATTCAAGGATATTATTTTTGGCTACAGAAAACAGCCTCAATGCAAGCCACAGGTTTTCCGTAGCGTTTATGTTCATTGGCCATCAAGAAGCCGCAATGGGGTAACACTCCAACTTGTTTTCATTGTGTCAAGGATTCTTTTTTGTTATTCAAATGGCTGTCATTATGAAGGAATGTCTAACAAACTCTTTTGCACCAGAAAACAGGAGAGGAACATGTTGATATTATCACTTTCTATAATGAAGTATTTATTCCTACCGTCAAGCCTTTGTTGGTGGAGCTAGGACCTGGTACTAGTCCAAACAAAAACAATGAGGAAAAAAGTGCTGCTGAATGCTGATGGTATGCATCGATGTACTGAAAATAAGCAACATTGTTCCACTGCTGGTCTGTTGGATGTGTAAAGGCTTTTCTGAGGTGCTTTTTGTCATATCAGCAGGTCCATTTCCAGAATCTCCTCAGCTAGCTCGGTTTCCAAACCTTCCTGACATGTCTCCAAAGAAAGTTTCTGCTGCTCATAATGTATATATGTCTCACCGCTACGAGCCTATGATCATCAAAGGTATGTATGAAGAATAAATCATCAAAATGGCAGGTCTGCAACAATGGCGGTTGTTGGCAGCACCAAGGCGCCAGTGAAATGCAAGCAGCCAGACTCTTAGCTGTTTCTGTGATACATCACCATTCCGATACGACCTATCAATAAAAAATGCTAATCTACTATCGGGACTCAGAATTACGATTCTAGAACCCGCTGTGTATAATGCATTAGTCCAGGATCACGCTAGTGCACACAGGGTCAACATAGGTGAATACCAATCCACACAAACGATAAATAAAGTAAATGATTAGTTTGAATAACAAATAAGGGTTTTGACCTTATGGTCGAGTTTACACTTATTAAGCCACGCAGGGCTAACAGAGAATAAACAGCGGCGGAACAGAGATAACTTCAGCGTAGATCCCATCAATTCACCACAGGTAACCGACTGGGATCCAGACCCTAACGATTAGCAACGTTCGGCGAACTCCTCTTCAAAAGCAGGCGTAGACTCCTCCACTTCTGTAGGTTTGGGCATAAGTTTTAGAACAAGCGTGAGTACACAACCGTACTCGCAAATCATACCACAGAATGCAATGTATAGATGCAGACTTATTCCAAAAGAAAATGCTTCTGTGGTTCTTTTGCATAAAAGCAACATTTGCAATTTGAATACAATAATAGATTGAAATGCAGTTCAAACAAATAGACAATATTAATTTAACAGTTATTTTCCACAAAGACACAAAGCTAAACAGATTATTTCACATAGCCATATGACTTAGATCACAGCTCCCATCCCAAACATTTTATCAAAACTACCCCTCGTGTGAAATCCCCGAGCATGTCCATGACCGCGGACGCGGCTATTCGAATAGATTAGCTTAACACTCTGCAGAGGTTGTACACTTTACCCACAAGATACAACTAGTGTAGCAAGCACTAGTCATAACAAAACAGTTCGAAAACTTCATCTCAAATATTGACATCCCGATGTGCTTTCCCGTTAGACCAGCTTCACAGAGAATACTAGTCTAACACACACCGTTGGACAGGGAAGCGACGAATCGTCCCGCGATGCAACTACCAAGTAGTAACACCTCTACCCTGTCACAAAGCCTAACCTATCCACCTGAACGTCAATGCCGAGAATTCATAACTTACTAAGTTAGGCCCGTCCCATCAGGCGTGTGGTTGTACAGTAAGGCTCAGTTCAATGGCGCACAAAGTTAAGTCCTTAATTGACCAAGGCAAGACTTTTATTTTCTAACTATGCCACAAAGATCATTATTCCCATGCACAAAGCTTCCACCATATCACAAAGTATCCACCACTTGCCTTAGTCTAAATCCTATCCCACCCAGTTGGTTTTTTTAGTGCAACACATGCTATCACGAAGTAATAACACAATGCACACAGTTTTACACAAAGTTCCATAGTCACTTAGTCAGATTTAATATTTGCAACTTACATGAAATGTGAGACTCGTAGCATGGCTAAGCAATTGTACTCGTATCTAACCAACCCACGTTGGTGCTACAATATTACCAACTAATAAACCAATCTAGGGTGATAAGGAAATATGACATACAAGGCCAAGGTGTATTAACAAATTGGATAATAACTATGCCCAAAAGCATTTAAATAAATAATTAAAATAGAATGCAATACTTGAAACAAAGTAGTTTGAAAACTGGGTTCAAGATTATCAAAGGTATGACTTGCCTTGAAAAAGGTCTATGTACTGGTCTTGATCTTGGGGTGCTCCTTCTTCTCCAAAATTCCCCGGCGAATCGACGTCTACTCGCAAACGAGACAAATAAACAAAACAAATAAATAACAGAGGCAAAACAAGCTCCAAAAATTAAATAAAAATCTCAGATAAATATAGCTTGAATTTAGATAAATTTAGAAATTTGAATGGGCTCAATTGGAGTTCGGATGCAAAAGTTATGGGCTCTGGAAGATTGGAAATATAAAGAAACCCTAATTTGGATTTTCCAAAATTTTTGAATTATTTCTTAACAGAAAAATCGGATTATTTCGCAATACTGACGTCAGCACATAATTTTGGGAATTAAAATAAATTAAAAGACATATATGACATATGGGACCCACATGCTAGTGAGATGGCTCACGGTAGACCAAGCCTACCAAGCCTCGGGATCTGGAGATTGGTGGACTGCCGCGCGGACACCCATGTGGGTGCTGACAGAGCAGACAGGCACGCGACACGTCGGTGCACAAGGTGAGGTGGCGGGTGACGTGGCGTCCACGTTGGACCCGACGGCGAGGGCGGCACTAGACCCGATGGTCGCCGGCGAACGACGGCTCCACATCGGCAGTGGATGGTACCGGCGTGAAGAGGGTGCGAAGGCGATCACGACGGGGTGCTCACGGGTGCTCGAGGTGTATGAGGTGACCGACGGCGAGGTTAAGGCGGCGGAGGATCTTCGGGCTCGATGGCGACGACGCTGGAGGGGTTCCCCGGTGAAGGCGACGGCAGTTCTGAGATGTGGGCGATGCGGCGATCCCGAAGATGGTGTCCAACGGCAACAGGGAGGGCTGGAACGGCGACGGCGGCGACGAGGTCCTTCGGCCGGTGCTGAAGACGAAGGCAGCGGCTAGGGCTCCTGGCGGCGATCTGCTGGCGGCGGCTAGGGTTTTCGGAGGCGGCGCGACTCGGGGTGCAGGGCACGAGGGTCCTCGGGGCCTTAAATAGCCCGGGAGGCATGTCCGCGAAGAACACAGCACGACGGCGGAGAAATCGGGAAGGAAGGTGGAGTCCGCTTCGGAGACAACGATGACGTGGTGAGGTGGGACCCACACGTCAGCGGCTAGGGCTCGGACACGAGCGCGTGCGAAACGGCGCGGCTGTAAAATAGGCTCAACAACTCTGACCGTCCATCCAAGATCGAACGGCCCAAAATCAATGGGACGTTCGGGCCGCCCGGAAGGCACAACGCCATCTAGCCATCCATTCCTGATCGAACGGCTCACAACAAGGGAACCTTTTGGTCACCCGAACAGCCCATCTCCATCGGACCATTCAAAGAGAATCGGACGGTGGAGGTTCAGCCGCCGCCGCGAAAGAGAGAAAGGAGGTCGACACGGGGACCACCCGGTGAGAGCGGGCTCGGCGTGTGGATCAACAGCCGGGCGAAGGAGGATTCGGGCTGGGGTTTTGGGGAATTCGGCCCAAAGGATTTTTTCTGAGATTTTAATAGCTTTTCTAATTTATAAAATACCAGAAATTCAAATAAGCAAAAGAAAATAGCAAATGAACTCAGAAAAATTCTAGAAAAATCTAGAAAATATATTTGAGCACAAAGAACCCAAATAAAATAGTTTTGGCTATTGTTCATGTTGGGATTATTCACATTAAATGTTTTTTATTATAAAGTTTAATATTAAGCTTTTGAATTAAATTCAAATCAAACCAAATGGTGACTTTTCTTCCTACTAACTATTAAAAGATTTTTTTAAAAAACTCAGAAAATTAGGATGTTACAAACCTCCCCCCCTTAAAGGAATCTTGACCCCGAGATTCAGGCTAGCTAGAGAAAAGGCTAGGAAACTCGGCTTTCAGATCTTCTTCACGTTTCCACGTTGCTTCTCCTTCTGAGTGGTTGTGTGGATATCATGGGGATATGCTCATGATCTTAGGATGATGTGTCAATTGGCAATGACGTTGAAGGTTTGCGGAAACACGAAGCCGCAAAGTTCGTGTCTGTCAGTCTCAGCGTCGATCGCCCCCGTGGCGGCCGACCGCCCATGCCTCGTGAATTGTGCTGGCGGTCTGACCGGCCAGGTCGGCGGTCTGACCGATTTGGTAGCGGTCTGACCGGCGTCTGTTGAGCGGTCGGACCGGCAAGTTGAGTGACCTTGGAGTTTGAGGTCGGGCCAAAAATAGAGGGTGTAGGCAAGTGAGGAGATTTCATCGCACTTGGTCTCATAATTTTTGAGCTTCGGTCAAAAGTTCTATTCGTTTTAAATTTCCGAGAGGTTGCGGATTTCAGCGTTGAAATTTCGGCTAAGTCCTTAGTGGCGATCGAGCTTCGCACATGGCCGATCGCGTGTGCGGCCGACCGCCATGCCGCGGTCCGACCGGTTTTTTTAAGTCGCCATCGGTGGCGACGATGGTTGCTTGTTAGGTCAAGTTCGTGGATTTCATAGCATATGTGTTGCATGATGCATGTTTTGACTAACGGGTCAAGTTGTGAAGAACTTGTTCCGAATTCGATTTGCTTGTCTATTGTTGTGCAAAGTTGCTTGGTGGTCAACGACGGTCAACGGCGAGGATGATCGGGACTAGGCTTGGAGCGAGAGGTTCAAAACGATCGACGATGCCGTGAAGTCATTGACTCAAGTATGGTGCAAGATGGACAAAGGTGACCGAACGCGCTCGGCGATCGTTGAACAAGCGCACGGGGTCGGTGCAAGTGCCATGGTGGTTTCGGTGGGAGCGGATGGGAGAGACTTGCCGACATGATGAGAGCCGTTGGATCAACCTACACGCGGCGAGCAAGCGAGTGCCGCACAACATGAACACGGCGCTTTAAAATGCGTGCGTGTGTCACCCGCTTGTTTTGGGCCTTAACGGAGCCCATTAGGGAGACTCTATTAGAAACCCTAAGCCTCCACTATAAATAGAGGAGGGAGGTGGCAGCACCCCTTCGACCCTTTCATTGTTTTTGAAACCCTAATTTGCTTAGGAGAGGAGGAGCGGAGGTTAGGGTTCTTGAGAGTTGGATTTGATTTCGTGCTCATGTATTGAGTCTTTGCCATCCATTGATGGAGTGGTCAGTAAACTGCATCAAATCAATCCAAAGAAAGTTTCTTCAAAAGTGAGTTCATGTGCTTTCTTTCTCTCTTTTGATGAATTGAGTCTTTGTTTGATCCGCGAGTTATTGCTTAGTTTCTTAACGTGATTTAGCTTGCTGTGACGTGTGAGAATACATCTAGGATCATCAAGATCATCAATCACCCACGCAAGTCTTAAGATCATATTTTCGTTTTCACTCGGTTTTGACCTAACTTCGCTCAAACGGTAAAAGGTCTGAACCTGAGCAAGAATTATCACAATTGTTGCTTGGAATAGGTTCCTGACATCCTTAGGAAGTTGTGTGTCAAGTTTCACGAAGTTTGGACGCACGAATCAAAAGTTTGATCAATTTTGCGTTTGGTTTGTCGGAGCTGTTTTATCGCTCATCGAACGAGAGGTCCGACCTCCGTGAAATCGGTCGACCGCCGAGGAACGGTCGACTGGCCGTATCGGTCCGATCACTGGATCGGTTCGATCGCCACCGACCGGTCCGATCGCCCGTGAGAGGTCGACCACTGTCTTCGTGTTTTGCTTTTGTGTTGATTTTACTTTGGGGTTTTGAGTTGATTCAATACAAGTCTTCCACAGGCATGATTGATTGATCTTCATAGCTTTCATAGCTATTGGAGTGAGATTCGTATTGAATTCAATTTGGGAGAAAAAGAGTTCGTGCTCCTATTCACCCCCCCTCTAGTCGCCTTTTCGGTCCAACAGGTTGCTCCACTGAACCTTGCAAAAACGAACAGTCTTGCTTCTGGTGTGGCACTCTGCAACATCCAAAATCTTGACTGGCTGCTCCTTGTAGGTGAGATCCTCCTTCAATTCAATTGATTCTAGCGGGGCTTGCTCTTCTGGCACACGAAGGCACTTCTTCAACTGCGAGACATGAAAGACATCATGCACTCCTGCTAACGACTGCGGTAGCTCCAACTGATAAGCAACTTCTCCACGGCGTTCCAAAATCTTGAACGGACCAACATACCTCGGGGCAAGCTTCCCTTTGGCATGAAACCTTTTGACGCCTCTGAGCAGAGTCACTCGAAGATAGACGAAATCGTCGGGTTCAAAACTGAGATCACGATGACGATTATCAGCATAGCTCTTCTGCCTGGACTGAGCTATCTTCAATCTTTCTCTTATCATAGCCACTTGCTCTTCTGCTTCTTGGATGATGTCTAGACCGAAAACCTAACGTTCAGCTGTTTCTGACCAATTCAACGGGGTTCTGCAGGCACGGCCATACAAAGCTTCAAATGGTGACATCTGCAGACTAGCTTGATAAGTGTTGTTGTACGAGAATTCTGCATATGATAAACTTCTATCCCAACGGGCAGCATTAGCTAGAGCACAAACTCTCAGCATATCTTCCAATATCTGATTAACTATTTCAGTCTGTCCATCTGTCTATGTATGATACGCAGTACTGAAATTCAGATTGGTACCCAATGCTTCATGCAAACTTTGCCAAAAACGAGAGGTGAACTGAGATCCTCGATCTGATACTATCTTCTTGAGCACACCATGCAAACTGACAATTCTGGCCATGGACAACTCCGCAAGGCGATCTCCTGAGTACGTGGTTTTGACTAGCAGGAAATGGGCGACCTTGGTCAAACGATCGACTATTACCCATATCGAATCGTAACCCGATTGGGTCTTGGGTAAGCCGGTAATGAAATCCATTCCGATTTCTTCCCACTTCCACTCTCGAATCTTCAGCGGTTGCAACAAACCTGCTGGTCTCTGGTGTTCTGCCTTTACTTTCTGACAAACGTCGCACAAGGTAACGAACTTTGCGACTTCTCGCTTCAAATTCGGCCACCAAAATTTAATCTTAACATCCTGGTACATCTTAGTACTTCCAGGGTGAATCGAATACTTTGAGTCATGGGCTTCTTTTAAGATTAGTTGCCTTAACCCATCAATATCTGGTACACAGATACGACCATTAATCCAGAGTATGTCTTGATCATCCCTGGTAAAATCCTTGAATTTCCCTTCTGCCATTTTGAGCTTGATGACTGACAATGCAGGATCCTTTGGTTGTGCTTCACGAATCTGCTTCTCTAGGGTAGACTATACCTCCAAATTGGCTACAAATCCTTCGGACACCACTTCTAGCCTTAGCTTCTAAAATTCTTCATAAAGTTCTAGGCAACCTTCCTTTACTTCCAAAGCATTGCAGTAACTCTTGCGACTCAAGGTATCTGCAACTACATTGGCTTTTCCGAGGTGGTAGTGGATCCCAAGGTTATAATCATTGATCAATTCTAACCATCTTCTCTGTCTCATGTTCAAATCTGACTGAGTGAAGATGTATTTCAGACTCTTATGATCTGTATAGACTTCACAGCGATTACCGATGAGATAATGACGCCAAATCTTTAAAGCATGCACTACGGCAGCTAATTTTAGATCATGAGTAGGGTAATTCTCCTCGTGAGGTCTTAATTGCCTTGACACGTAAGCGACAGCTCTTCCTTCTTGCATCAGGACGCATCCTAGTCCTTGACGCGAAGCGTCACAATAGATATCGAAATCTTTGCGAATATCTGGCAAAATCAACACTGGGGCTGAAGTCAAGCGCTTCTTCAACTCTTGAAAACTTTCTTCACAGGCTGGAGTCCAAGTGAACTTTTTCTCCTTCTTCAACAATTGCATAAGAGGATTAGCAATCGATGAGAATCCTTTGATAAAACGGCGGTAATAACCTGCCATTCCCAAGAAACTACGAATCTGAGTTACAGTCTTGGGCTGCTCCCAATGTAACACTGCCTTGACTTTACCGGGGTCAACTGCTACTCTCTCGGCTGTCATCACATGACCAAGAAAATCGACTTCCTTCTTCCAAAAATCACACTTGCTGAACTTGGCATAGAACTGATGCTCTCTGAGTTTTTCTAAGACTATCCTTAAATGTTCGGCGTGTTCTTCCTCCGTCTTGGAGTAAACCAAAATATCATCAATGAACACAACTACGAAGTTGTCCAAATATTCTATAAATACTTTATTCATCATGTTCATGAAGTCGGTAGGGGCATTAGTCAGACCAAAAGACATAACTAAGAACACATAATGTCCATACCGCGTTGAAAAAGCGGTCTTCGGTATATCCTTCGGACAAATCTTTAGCTGATGGTAACCTGATCGCAGGTTGATCTTGGAGAACACTCTGGCTCCTTTCATCTGATCAAACAAATCATCAATCCGAGGTAGTGGGTACTTGTTCTTGATGGTGACTTCGTTGAGGGAACGGTAATCAATACACATCCTCATACTTCCATCTTTCTTCTTGACAAACAACACAGGTGCTCCCCATGGCGACGAACTAGGTCTCACGAAACCTTTCTCAAGAAGTTCTTCTATCTGTTTCTTCATCTCTACTAATTCATCGGCTGGCATCCGATAAGGTCTCTTTGAAATTGGTGCTGTCCCTGGCACTAGGTCGATGACAAACTCAATGTCACGGTCCGGTGGTATTCCTGGTAATTCTTCTGGAAACACATCTGGATATTCACTGACGACTGGTACTTCTTCTAAGGAAAGGGTCTTTAGGCTGTTTACTAACAGATGTCCATCACGAACTGAGGTGGCTAGAAATTCCACCTTGTTCCCCTTGGTATCCTCGACTGTTACGGCTCTTCGGCCACAATCTAGCACAGCTTTGTGCTTGGATAACCAATCCATGCCAAGAATGACATCTAGGGTTTGGGTATCTAGAACAATTAGGTTGGCTAGAAACTCAACTCCAGCTATGAGTAACTTAGCTCCTAAACATCCCACCCTAGTGCTTAGCTCGCTCCGGCATCGACTAACAGAGTATGCTTAAGATGAACAACTTCCAGATTATTCTTGGTTGCAAACATCCGAAACAAACGAATGCGAAGCTCGTAATCGAACAAAGCGATGCAGTATCGAGTTAACGTAAACTTACCCAAGACGACGTCCGGTGCTTCCTGGGCTCCTTCCAGTGTGACGTGGTTGACACGGCCTCTGATCACCGACTGCGGTGCTCCTCCGGCTTGACCAGCAACTTGTGAAGCTCCTTGGTTGATGCTTGGCGCTGGCGTCTTGGATGGCGTAGCTCCAAGATTGAAGCGTACTGGAGTGACTGTTCCCTTCTGCGGACAATAGTTGGCAAAATGTCCTGGCTGACGGCAGGCGTAACAGACTCTTGTTCCGCTTTGCTGATTGCTTCCCAGATTGGGGTTGACAGGTGCAGGGTTGCGGAAGTTCTGAGCAGCTGGACGAGGTGCTGAAGTTGGTGCAAGTGCTCTAAACGAAGTCTGGGGTGGAAACCGGTTGAACTGCGATGGAACTGTCCTTGCCCTTTGCTGTGATTGATGGCTAACTCTTGAAAAGCTTACCCAAGCGTGTACATAACCTAGGACGAGGCTATTCGAATAGTTTTATACCCTGCAGGGGTGTACCAATGTACCCACACTTCAGACCGCCTTTAAGCCACAAGATTAGCACACTTCCGAAGGTATGCCGGCACAGCTAAGTCCTACGAGACATTTCCAATAAATGATGCTAATTAAGAGCCGCAACCCACGGAGATAAGGATACATTAAACAGCCTAACCGGTCTGCTAATGCTCCCCTCCCAACACCACACACACACACCTTTTTTTTTAACACACCCACCAACCAGCTCATAATTAACACCTCCCAAAGTACTTAGTCAAGAGAGGTCCCATTTCCCCCTAGTGTGGTTAGTACGCACAAATTACCTGGATAACAGATACTCACAAGATGTTCGGTCCTTAATTGACCTGAGCACCATTCCAGTCACACCCAAATTCACACCATCTAACCATTGTGCCCAAGTCCAAATCCGTTTTGTTTTCAGTTTTGATTTTTGTAAATAATTCTAACTCAAAACTGAAACATAAGGATCATAATAAGTTTAGGTGATCAAAGTTATTGACTAAGTCGATAACTGCCCATTTCTACCGACATCTAAGCATGACTAGGCAATGTGTTTCGCAAACCTACTAAGTGACAAGAGCCCATCCAACAAGCCCCAATCACAGCAATAACCTAGGCTCATGGTAGTAGAGGAATCATCATTTGCCTAAGGAAATGCATCTACTAGGTTTACTATCGACAATAGTTAACACAAAGTAGCAATGCATACATAACTTTTGCAATTAACATAAATACTCAAAATACTGGGATTAACATGATCAAACTTCTTGCCTTGCTGGAGTACAGGATCTGATGGTTGTGGCTCAGAATTAAGATCAATAATACCTTCGGAACCTAACGTGAAAAGACGATAAAACCAATAAGAGCAAAGAACTCCAAATAAACTCCAACAACAAAAGTTATCCAAATGCAATGAAATTTACACATCAGCTAGAGGATGATTTTAGACATATTTAAAAACAAGAAACAGGTCATTTGGACTTAACATGCAAAAGTTATGGCTAAAACAAGTTTTCTCAGCCTAATAAATCCCAGATTAATCCCTATCTATTACTGTTCATGGCACAAATTTCCAGAATGATCTAGAGTGTGAAGTTTTTATGTTAGGTAGGTTAAGATATTCTAAGAACAGCAAAATTGAGTTTGCACAATTTGGAGTTAAAATGAATTAGTTATGATTTTCTTAAGTTGTACAACTAGCATATTTCACTTTACAGGAACATAAATATGAATAACACCTATGATAAGCTAAAGTACACTACCAGAGGAATTTTACAGACCTGGGTTTGCTCAAAAAGGAGTTATACACAAAAAGTTATATATTTTACAAATTTTAAGTGATTTTCCTACCCCTTACTTCATTTAAGCTTCTACTGCAAGTTTCAATAAATTCCAGACTAGAAAAGTAACCACAAATACTCTCAAATTAAAATTTATCCTACCACAAAGCTACTGCAACTTGAATCGTTCAAAAAGGAGCTACAGAGACAAACTTATAAATTTATGAAAATTGAATCTACAAAATAATTAGAAAATTGGAGCCCTCGGGAGGTCCAACAGAACTAGAGAGCACGGGGAGGTCGTGGCCGTTAAGATCATATCCAACGGGCACGACTGAAGGGCTCACAGCAAGACGCCGAGAGGAGCTCGCGCGCAAAGGAGGTCGTGGCCGCCGATCAAGATCCGCGGTCACGAGCACTAGGGAGGTCCTAGAACTGCAAATCCACGGAGGAGGTCTGGACGGTCAGGATTTCTCGGGGGAGGTCCTGACGGTCTAGATCTACAGGGGGAGGTCTGAAGAGAGGTCCTCGAAGGGAGGTCCGACGGGTCTGGGGGAGGTCGATCGAGGCGAGGGGAGGTCCAAAGCGATAAGGTTTTACAGAGAGAGGTCCGACGGTTAAGATCTTCACGGGGAGGTCTTCAACGGTCCAGATCTGCCCAAGAGAGGTCCTAAGGTTTAGCTTCTCCGAACCAAGGACCAGTGGGAGGTCTTGAGGTGGTCTTTGCAAAATGACCGGGGAGGTCTTTTGCAAAGAGGACCCGAGGGTGCTCCTACGGTCCCGATTAATTCTAAGGAGGTCCCGAACGGTGGAGATCTGTCGAGGAGGTCCTAGACGATATGATCTAAACGAGGAGAGGTCCTGGGCGGCTAGGATCTAAACCACAGATGTCTTTAACAGTTGAGATAACCCTAGGAGGTCCTGAGACTTAACGTTTGAACAGAAGAGAACCTACCGCACAGATCTTATCTCGGGTGGTCCCAAACGGCTAAGATTGACTAGGGGGAGGTCCTGAGACTAGAGTTTTCCCAGAAATGAATCTAAGGCCCAGATCTAAACCTGGGGAGGCAATGGGCGGCTACGATTAATCTACGAGATCTTAAGACTAAGGATTTTTACAGAAAGCATCTAACGGCACAGATCTGACCTGGGGGTGATCTTAACGGTTGAGATTAAACAAGGGGAGGACCTGGGACTAAAAGCTTTTCCGAAAGGGTTCTAAGGTTCAGATCTAAACCCGAGGAGGTCATCAACGGTCACAATGAATCCTAGGAGTTCTTATGACTTGACAACAACGTGACAAGTACAGAGCTCGCCGCTGTGCTCGCCGGCACGTCACCGACGACCACGGCCACGGTGGCGTGCAATTAAGGTACCAAAACATGTGCAATAGTATTGCGAACGTATTGGTAGCCCCCTCGATGGCGGAGCAGGCCTCAATCGCCGGCGAGCCAGAGCGGGGCGGAGGATAGCTTTCGGTGAAATCCGAAAACGTGAAAAATGATCACTATGACTTAATCTGACTAGTGCTTAAGCTCTACGGGTCTCAAGTAGTCTCACCTGGGCCCAGTAGAGGTCCACAGGAGGCCGGAGAAGTCCCAGCGGCGGAGACCGACGCCAGAGGCGAAGAGGACGATGACGACAAGGAGCTCGGAGCTATCAAAGGCAAGGTTAAAGGTCAGGAAAGCTTTGCAAGAACGAAGAGGTGGTCCAGGACCATGGAATCGGAGAGAGGAGACCTTACCGGAGTGGGGAATGATGGAGACTCCTTACGGCCGCGAAGACCTAAACCTTAAATTCCAGACGTTCCTGAGAAATAGACCAGGCACGAGTTAGAAGGTACGCTCCAGGTGACCAGGGGGTCCAAGCGATAAGCAAAGAAACTTGAAGAACAACTGGGGCAGCCAGATCACCGGAGGAGCTTCCACGGCAACAAAGGCGGAGGGGAGCACTTACTGTGGTTGGGTTTAACCACAACGAAAGTGAGTTGGGGTGACTAGAGGTGAGGAAGGGAACCCAGAGGAGGAGCCTGGGGCTTTAGAAGCTACTGAGCACAACACAAAGGCAAAGGGGGCCCCCGCGGTGAGCTACGGCGAGCTCGGCCACGCTAAAACTAGGGCTAATGAAATAGGGCAGCACGCGGCACGGCTTTGCCGAAAGCTCTGACGTGCCACACTGCCCCGACAGGTAGGCGTTGACGCGGCCATGACGGGACAGGGCCATGCTGCTCACTGTTCTGTGCACGACGCGAGGAAGACGATGACCAGAGGGGGTCAGGGTGGTCGTGGACCGCAGGATTGAACTTGATCGGCTCAGATCACAAGGATCCGGTGCTTTTAAAACAGCAGAGGAGATCAAGTGCCCTTGGATTAGATTTGAACGGCCGCGATTGAATGTCCCTGTTGGACAGTCCGAATGTCACCCTCATACTGGACGGTTGGATCTTGATCCAACGGTTGGAAATGGATGGGGCTTATAACGAGGGTCTGGTGTGGTTAGTTGATTCGACCGGACCAATTGACATCGAGCCCGAGTCTGACTCGGACTCGAGGAACAGTGCAACCAGATTTAGGGTTTTAAATACGAACTGAGACTTAGAAGATTTATTTGAGGTAGCAGAAAGACTCCAAAAATTCTGAAAATTTTACAGGAGCTTGCTGACTCAAAGGTTGACCTTGTGTAAAATTTTCAGAGGTTTTCATGCAGTGCATTTTACTCCACAAATTCTACAAGGTCCTGATTTCAGGTTTGACTCAGAGTCAAACAGGTTTGACTGCCCTCCAAAATATTCAAACAATTTCTAAAAAATGTGAAATTTTTCAGAGGGGTCTCATACCATATTAGGAACTTAGGAAAAATATTTCCAAAGCATGATCATGTCATTTGACACAAATGTTTTTGGAGGGTAAGATTTCGGATTTAAAAGACTTGTGACTTGTATTCCCATAATTTCTTGTACAAGAATTGTTTAGCACAACGGAAATACATGATGCAAGAAAAGGTTTTAATTTCTACTCATTTTCTTACATTTGAAACACAAATCCAAAATTGGTATGTTACAAAACCTCCCCCCTTACAAGAATCTCGTCCTGAGATTCTGTTTACTCGGAGAAGAAGGATGGGTAATCTGCACGAAGACGATCTTCGTGCTCCCAAGTTGCCTCATCGACGGAATGGTTTGACCACTGAACCTTAAGGAACTTGATGACCCGGTTCCTTGTCCTCCGTTCAGATTCTTCGAGAATACGAACAGGATGCTCACGATAGGTCAAATTTTCCTACACATCGAGATTTTCCAATGGAGTCTCCTCATTTGGAACACGGAGGCATTTCTTCAAGTGTGACACATGGAACACATCATGCACTCCCTTAAGTGAAGCTGGCAACTCCAATCTGTATGCAACGGCTCCCACTTTCTCGATAATACGATAAGGCCCAACATAACAAGGAGCCAACTTGCCCTTGATGCCAAAACGCTGATGGCCCTTCAAAGGTGAGACTTTGAGATAAACAAAGTCATTGGGCTCAAAGCTCAACTCACGGCGACGACGATCTACGTAGCTCTTTTGCCTGGACTGGGCTACACGCAAATGCTCGCGAATCAACTGAACCTGGCTTTCGGCCTCATTGATGGAATCTGGGCCGAAAAACTGCCTCTCACCAGTTTCTGACCAGTTTAGTGGGGTTCTGCACCTTCTCCCATATAAGGCCTCAAACGGTGCCATGCCAAGACTGGCCTGGAAGCTGTTGTTGTAGGAGAATTCAGCAAAAGGCAAGCACTTCTCCCACTTCTTCCCATAGGAAAGAACACAAGCACGGAGCATATCTTCCAACACTTGGTTGACTCTCTCCGTCTGACCATCAGTTTGAGGATGATAGGCTGAACTGAAAGAAAGACGAGTCCCCATGGCCTCTTGCAACTGGTGCCAAAACCGAGAGGTGAAAAGAGAACCACGATCTGACACAATTGTTCGTGGCACACCATGCAAGCACACAATGCGGGCTATGTAGAGATCCGCCAATTGACTGACACTGAGGTTGGTACGCACTGGCAGAAAGTGCGCTACCTTTGTCAATCGGTCAATGACAACCCAGATAGCATCCTTCCCCGAAGAGGAACGGGGTAGACCAGTGATGAAATCCATGCCAACGGAATCCCACTTCTACTCAGGTACAGGCAAGGGCTGAAGAAGGCCTGCTGGGCGCTGATGATCAGCCTTGACACGACAGCACACGTCACACTCGGCAACGAACTTGGCTATCTCGCGCTTCATACGAGTCCACCAAAATCTCTGGCGAAGGTCTTGGTACATCTTGGTAGCCCTGGGATGGATAGACAAAGGGGAGTCATGGGCTTCGCGGAGAATCAAATCCCGCAATTCCATGACCTTCGGAACCACAAGGCGCTGTCCAAACCACACAACACCATGCTCATCCTCAGAAAAGCTCTTGGGTGTCCCATTCTTGATATTCTGCTTGAGTTGGATCACACCAACATCTGTCTGCTGGGCAGCCTTGATTTGATCCACCCAAGTTGGTTGCACAACCAAGGTAGCAAGAGAACCATGCTTAATCAAACCCAAGTTGAGCCGCTGAAATTCTTCAAGAAGGGCAGGCTGTTGCTCTTGGAGCATCAAAGCATTGCAATACACCTTCGACTAAGTGCATCTGCAACCACATTGGCCTTGCCCGGGTGGTACTGAATGCCCATATCATAGTCCTTGATCAATTCCAACCATCTCCTCTGTCTGAGGTTCAGATCTGGCTGGGTGAACAAATACTTCAGGCTCTTGTGATCGGAATACACCTCACAACGGTTACCAATCAGGTAATACCGCCAAATCTTAAGTGCATGGACCACAGCAGCTAACTCCAAATCATGGGTAGGATAGCTGAGTTCATGAGGCCTCAACTGCCTTGATGCATAGGCCACTACCTTGCCTTCTTGCATAAGAACACAACTGAGTCCCTGACGAGAGGCATCACAATAGATATCAAAGCTCTTATGTACATCAGGGAGAACAAGCACTGGCGCTGACGTCAAGCGCTTCTTGAGTTCTTGGAAACTCTCATCGCAAGCAGAGGACCAAAGAAATTTCTTGTCCTTCTTCAGCAACTCAGTCATCGGCTTCGCGATCTTGGAGAAGTTCTCGATAAAGCGGCGGTAGTAGCCCGCTAAACCGAGGAAACTCCTCACATCAGTGACTGACTTGGGCTGCCCCCAAGATAGAACATCACTGACCTTGCTAGGATCCATAGCTACCCCACCTGCTGAAAGAATATGTCCCAAGAATGCTACTTCTTTCAACCAGAATTCGCACTTGCTGAACTTTGCATACAGCTGGTGCTCACGTAGCTTGCCCAACACAATCTTCAAGTGCTCAGTATGTTCTTCTTCACTTTTGGAGTAGATAAGAATGTCATCAATGAAAACCACAACAAACTTATCCAAATACTCCATAAACACCGAGCTCATAAGATTCATGAATAAAGCGGGAGCATTAGTTAAGCCAAAAGACATGACAGTGTACTCGTAAAACCCATAACGAGTAGTGAAAGCCGTCTTTGGAATATCTTCAGCTCTGATCCGGACCTGATGATACCCCAACCTCAAGTCAATCTTGGAGAATACACGGGCTCCAGTCAATTGGTCAATGAGGTCATCAATGTGAGGCAAAAAGTACTTGTTTTTCACCGTCACTTCATTAAGTGGACGGTAATCAACACACATACGCAGGGTCTTATCCTTCTTCTTCACAAAAATAACTGGACAACCCCAAGGAGATGAGCTAGGACGGATAAAGCCCTTCGCTTGAAGCTCACCTAATTGCTTCTTCAGCTCCTCCAACTCATTAGGAGGCATTCGGTATGGCGCCTTGGAAATTGGAGCGGTACCGGGCATCAGCTCAATAACAAACTCCAAGTCTCAAACTGGAGGCATCCCAGGCAAATCTTCAGGAAAGACGTCCACAAAGTCACAAACTGTGGGCACCTCCTGAATCTCCGAGGCTGGCTGGGCTTCAAGGGCACAAAGATGTGGCCCTTGCAGTTGTGGTGAAATCCCAACTTGCTCGCCTGAGGGACTGGTGAGGTAGACCATCTTCCTGGCACAATCGATTTGCCCCAAATGTTGGGATAACCAATCCATGCCTAGAATCACATCCAGGCGCGCCAAATCGAGTAAGATGAGATTTGCCAAGAATTCCACTCCTTCGATGTCAATAGGAACGTCCCGGCATTCTTGATCGGCTCTCATTTCCGAACCCGGGGAGCGAATAAGCAAAGGAATCCCCAAAGGAACAAAGTGAAGGTCACAATCAGCAGCAAATGATCTCAAAATAAAAGAATGCGACGCCCCAGAGTCAAATAATACCGCAGCAGGACGATAACTGACAAGAAACGTACCCAACACAACGTCGGGCGCCTCTTGAGCCTCCTCAGTCGAGATGTGGTTGACTCGACCACTCCCGACACCCTGAGTCTTCTGGACGATCTTCTGGTCAGGTGTGTGACCATTTCCCTGCCCGCGTCCTCCATTAGGACGCAGGGGCTCGATCCTCGAGGGCAACTGTTGGCGTAGTGGCCCTTCTTGTTGCAGGCGAAGCAGGTAACCTCGGCAGCTGGATTGCGGAGGCCACCCTGCTGCTGGATCGCAGGCGCACGTGGTTGAAACACGGCCTGCGGGGGACGTGGAACTGGTGCCGACGGCCTCGGCGGTGGTGAGGCCAAGGAACGGGCCCCTGGTGCAGGCCCAACACGGGGACGAGTGAGGCCGGCCTGTGCAGACCGATGGGCCTCCCACTTGCGCTTGCGGGACTCGCCCAGCGCCTTTGCCTTGTGCTCTGCAACGACGGCCTTATCCACCAAGGCCTGAAAATCAACAAAGTCTACAATAGATAGCTTGTCCTGCAGCTCCTCGGAAAAGCCATCCATGAACTTCTCCTGTTTGGCCTCATCAGTGGCCACCTCTCCCGGAGCATAACGAGCCAAGTGATTAAACTCGTAAAGATACTCCGTCACAGATTTGTGCCCCTGTTTAAGCGCGAGGAATTCCTTCTTCTTCAGCTTCATCAGGCCATCGGGGATGTGGGCCCGACGAAAAGCTGATCTGAACTTCTCCCAAGAGACCACATGGCCCGCGGGCTGCATGGTGAGATAGTTCTTCCACCATGAGAGAGCTGCACCCTCCAGCTGATGGGATGCAAAAAGTGACTGCTCCTGCTCCTGGCACTGAGCAATGTTGAGCTTCCGCTCAACAAGACACAGCCAATCATCCGCGTCCAGGGGATCCTCAGACCGGGAGAAAGTGGGCGGGTGCGTACGGAGGAACTCCGCGAGCCCACCACGAGACTGGTGGCCACCACCTCCAGATCCCGAGGCGCCAGAGGGAGTGGAGGTGTTCCTCGCGATGACCTCCAGGATCCGAGTCTGGTCCATGCGATTCCGCTCGATCTGAGCCAGAACCTCAGCCATGGTCGGAGGAGGGGGAAGCTCCTCATTAGAACCAGCCGGTTGACTGCTACGGGTGATTCTTGCCATCCTGTTCCACAAAGATAAGTCATCAAGTAACTCCAGAACAGGAGACAAAGAAAGACAACTGAACATTTTACCAAATAAATTCTAACAGCTAGAGAACCAACATAAAATCGCAGCAAGACCACCAAAATAAAATCCAACTTCCCAGTATGACTAACTCGTATGGAAGACGAGTAATCAGTTTTTAGTAAGACAACTTTCAGCACCACTACCTAGGTTTGAAACAGCCGAGAAACAAGGTGAAGATCATCTAAAGAAGGGTTAGACACATAGCTAACTCATATCACTTCTTACCCTTTTACTCCCACAAGTTTTAGTGGCATTAACCTCTTATTTTTTACTATATACAAATTTAAAAGCTAGCTGTCCAAAATCTTCACGCTTGCTGTCCAGATTTGATTTCCACTAATTCTAGCCGAAACTCCACCTCCAAGAGCTCCTAAACTTCATTATTGGACAGCCAACCCTTCATATTACAACCCTCATGGTTCTCCCAAAACCAATCTAATCGTTTAAACACTATCTTTTGAAAGACGGGAAGAGGGAAAACAATTTTCCAAATTAAATCAGGGATAAGATGAGATGAGCAAGCTAGGATAGATGAGAAGTAAAATCTGGATACCTACTTAAGTCTTCATAACTCTTTTGACACTTGAACTTAAGTTTTCAAAAATACCTTAAGGACGACCAAGCTGGGGGTTTCTACGGTCAGTATGGCTCTGATACCAAACTTTGTGAAACCCCGGTTTACTTAACTTGTAATGTTTAGTCATCCATTGACCCTAACACCACAAATTAAATAAACCAAGACTCGAGATGCGTATACTTCCCAGAATAAGCAGTATACACACCCCTTAACAAAAATAGGCATCACATTCATACCACAATATAACAAGTCTAGCAAAAGACGTACATAAGTAAAGTTATTACAACACGGCCGACCGGCCAAATAACAACAAGTTAAAAGGGAACAGTGGAAGCAAAAGACGCCATAAGATGGCTTAAACCAAAATGCGGTCAGTTAGCCTCATAAACCACAGGGCAACCGACCGGGCCGCCGAGCTAGTCGTCCCACACACCACCACAGCACAACTCACAGAAGTGAGGCCCTTGGGGCTCACCTTCTTCCTCTGCATCCAAAAATATTAAGCAAGACAACTGAGTACAAAATTTGTACTCGCAAGACTGACGTGTAGAATAGCAGACCTATACATATTCTACATGCAGGTTTATTTAGGTGGAGGTTGTATGTCTCATTTGCACAAAGCCAATTTTATTTCCAATAATATAATAGGTTGAAAGCGAGTTATCAAAATCTGATTTTGACCAGTTAAAGTAACAGCGGAACAAGTTAAGCATAAATAATCACCTATCCATAGCACGAATCCCTGATCCGTACCACCCATCAAGTTTTAATTAGAAGTATTGTAGTCTAACTCTTGAAAAGCTTACCCAAGCGTGTCCATAACCTAGGACGAGGCTATTCGAATAGTTTTATACCCTGCAGGGGTGTACCAATGTACCCACACTTCAGACCGCCTTTAAGCCACAAGATTAGCACACTTCCAAAGGTATGCCGGCACAGCTAAGTCCTACGAGACATTTCCAATTAATGATGCTAATTAAGAGCAGCAACCCACGGAGATAAGGATACATTAAACAGCCTAACCGGTCTGCTAATGCTCCCCTCCCAACACCACACACACACACCTTTTTTTAACACACCCACCAACCAACTCATAATTAACACCTCCCAAAGTACTTAGTCAAGAGAGGTCTCATTTCCCCCTAGTGTGGTTAGCATGCACAAATTACCTGGATAACAGATACTCACAAGATGTTCGGTCCTTAATTGACCCGGGCACCATTCCAGTCACACCCAAATTCACACCATCTAACCATTGTGCCCAAGTCCAAATCTGTTTTGTTTTCAGTTTTGATTTTTCCAAATAATTCTAACTCAAAACTGAAACATAAGGATCATAATAAGTTTAGGTGATCAAAGTTATCGACTAAGTCGATAACTGCCCATTTCTACCGACATCTAAGCATGACTAGGCAATGTGTTTCGCAAACCTACTAAGTGACAAGAGCCCATCCAACGAGCCCCAATCACAGCAATAACCTAGGCTCATGGTAGTAGAGGAATCATCATTTGCCTAAGGAAATGCATCTACTAGGTTTACTATCGACAATAGTTAACACAAAGTAGCAATGCATACATAACTTTTGCAATTAACATAAATACTCAAAATACTGGGATTAACATGATCAAACTGCTTGTCTTGCTGGAGTGCAGGATCTGATGGCTGTGGCTCAGAATTAAGATCAATAATACCTTCGGAACCTAACGCGAAAAGGCGATAAAACCAATAAGAGCAAAGAACTCCAAATAAACTCCAACAGCAAAAGTTATCCAAATGCAATGAAATTTACACAGAAGCTAGATGATGATTTTAGACATATTTAGAAACAAGAAACAGGTCATTTGGACTTAACATGCAAAAGTTATGGCTAAAACAAGTTTTATCAGCCTAATAAATCCCAGATTAATCCCTATCTGTTACTGTTCATGGCACAAATTTTTAGAATGATCTAGAGTCTGAAATTTTTATGGTAGGTAGGTTAAGATATTCTAAGAACAGCAAAATTGAGTTTGCACAATTTGGAGTTAAAATGAATTAGTTATGATTTTCTTAAGTTGTACAACTAGCATATTTCACTTTACAGGAACATAAATATGAATAACACCTATGCTAAGCTAAAGTACACTACGGAGGAATTTTACTGGACACTGGTTTGCTCAAAAGGAGTTATACACAAAAAGTTATACATTTTACAAATTTTTAAGTGATTTTCCTATCCCTTACTTCATTTAAGCTTCTACTGCAAGTTTCAATAAATTCCAGACTAGAAAAGTAACCACAAATACTCTCAAATTAAAATTTATCCTACCACAAAGCTACTGCAACTTGAATCGTTCAAAAATGAGCTATAGAGACAAACGTATGCATTTATGAAAATTGAATCTACAAAATACTTAGAAAATTGGAGCCCTCGGGAGGTCCAACAGAACTAGAGAGCACGGGGAGGTCGTGGCCGTTAAGATCATATCCAACGGTTACGACCAGAAGGGCTCACAGCGCACGCGAGAGGAGCTCCTCGCGCGCAAAGGAGGTCGTGACCGTCAGATCAAGATCTGGCGGTCACGAGCACTAGGGGAGGTCCTAGAACTGCAAATCCACGGAGGAGGTCTGGACGGTCAGGATTTCTTGGGGGAGGTCCTGACGGTCTAGATCTACAGGGGGAGGTCTGAAGGGAGGTCCTCGAAGGGGAGGTCTGGACGGTTCTGATTTACTCAGGGGAGGTCCGAACGGTCCAGATCGAGGTGGAGGGAGGTCCAAAGCAATAATGTTTTACAGAGATAGGTCTGGACGGTTAAGATCTCCACGGGGAGGTCTTCAATGGTCCAGATCTGCCCAAGAGAGGTCCTGAGGTTTAGCTTCTCCGAACCAAGGACCAGTGGGAGGTCTTGAGGTGGTCTTTGCAAAAATGACCAGGGGAGGTCTTTTTGCAAAGAGGACCCCGAGGGTGCTCCTACGGTCCTGATTAATTCTAAGGAGGTCCTGAACGGTGGAGATCAAGCTAAGGGAGTTCCTAGACGATACGATCTAAACGAGGAGAGGTCCTGGGCGGCTAGGATCTAAACCACATATGTCTTTAACGGTTGAGATAACCCTAGGAGGTCCTGAGACTTAACGTTTGAACAGAAGAGAACCTACCGCACAGATCTTATCTCGGGTGGTCCCAAACGGCTGAGATTGACTAGGGGGAGGTCCTGAGACTAGAGTTTTCCCAGAAATGAATCTAAGGCCCAGATCTAAACCTGGGGAGGTCATGGGCGGCTACGATTAATCTACGAGATCTTAAGGCTAAGGAGTTTTACAGAAAGCATCTAACGACACAGATCTGACCTGGGGGTGATCTTAACGGTTGAGATTAAACAAGGGGAGGACCTGGGACTAAAAGATTTCTGAAAGGGTTCTAAGGTTCAGATCTAAACCCGAGGAGGTCATCAAAGGTCACGATGAATCCTAGGAGGTCTTATGACTTGACAACAACGCGACAAGTACAGAGCTCGCCGCTGTGCTCGCCGGCACGTCGCCGACGACCACGGCCACGGCCACGGCAGCGTGCAATTAAGGTACCAAAACATGCGCAATAGTATTGCAAACCTATTGGTAGCCCCCTCGACGGCGGAGCAGGCCTCAATCGCCGGCGAGCCAGAGCGGGGCGGAGGATAGCTTTCGGTGAAATCTGAAAACGTGAAAAATGATCACTACGACTTAATCTGACTAGTGCTTAAGCTCTACGGGTCTCAAGTAGTCTCACCTGGGCCCAGTAGAGGTCCACGGGAGACCAGAGAAGTCCCAGCGGCGGAGACCGATGCCGGAGGCGAAGAGGACGATGACGACAAGGAGCTCGGAGCTATCAAAGGCAAGGTTAAAGGTTAGGAAAGCTTCGCAAGAACGAAGAGGTGGTCCAGGACCATGGAATCGGATAGAGGAGACCTTACCGGAGTGGGGAATGATGGAGACTCCTTACGGCCGCGAAGACCTAAACTTTAAATTCCAGACGTTCCTGAGAAATAGACCAGGCACGAGTTAGAAGGTACGCTCCAGGTGACCAGGGGGTCCAAGCGATAAGTAAAGAAACTTGAAGAACCACTGGGGCACCCAGATCACCGGAGGAGCTTCCATGGCAACAAAGGCGGAGGGGAGCACTTACTGTGGTTGGGTTTAACCACAACGAAAGTGAGTTGGGGTGACTGGAGGTGAGGAAGGGAACCCAGAGGAGGAGCCTGGGGCTTTAGAAGCTACTGAGCACGACACAATGGCAAAGGGGGCCCCCGCGGTGAGCTACGGCGAGCTCGGCCGTGCTAAAACTAGGGCTAATGAAATAGGGCAGCACGCGGCAAGGCTTTGCCGAAAGCTCTGACGTGCCACACTGCCCCGATAGGTAGGCGTTGACGCGGCCGTGACGGGACAGGGCCATGCCGCGCACTATGCTGCGCATGGCGCGAGGAAGACGATGACCAGAGGGGGTCAGGGTGGTTGTGGACCACAGGATTGAACTTGATCGGCTCAGATCACAAGGCTCCGGTGCTTTTAAAACAACAGAGGAGATCAAGTGCCCTTGGATTAGATTTGAACGACCGAAATTGAATGTCCTCGTTGGACGATCCAATGTCACCTCAACCGGACGGTTGGATCTTGATCCAACGGTTGGAAATGGATGGGGCTTATAACGAGGGTCTGGTTCGGTTAGTTAATTCGACCAGACCAATTGACATCGAGCCCGAGTCTGACTCGGACTCGAGGAACAGTGCAACCAGATTTAGGGTTTTAAATATGAACTGAGACTTAGAAGATTTATTTGAGGTAGCAGAATGACTCCAAAAATTCTAAACTTTTTACAGGAGCTTGCTGACTCAAAGGTTGACCTTGTGTAAAATTTTCAGAGGTTTTCATGCAGTGCATTTTGCTTCAAAAATTCTACAAGGTCCTGATTTCAGGTTTGACTGAGAGTCAAACAGGTTTGACTGCCCTCCAAAATATTCAAACAATTTCTAAAAATTGTGAAATTTTTCAGAGGGGTCTTAAACCATATTAGGAACTTAGGAAAAATATTTCCAAAGCATGACCATGTCATTTGACACAAATGTTTTTGGAGGGCAAGATTTCGGATTTAAAAGACTTGTGACTTGTATTCCCATAATTTCTTGTACAAGAATTGTTTGGCACAACGGAAATACATGATGCAAGAAAAAGTTTCAATTTCTACTCATTTTCTTACATTTGAAACAGAAATCCAAAATTGGGATGTTACATGAGCCATCCGGCGCTTGCGGTTGTCCTCTAGTTCCTTGCGTTTGTCCTCCAGAACAAAGGTTTTGTTGACCAATTCTTGGAAGTCAGGGAAAGTATGGGCGATTAGACTGACTTGCAGTCCAGTGTTCAGCCCCTTCAGAAAGCGACTTTGGCGAGCTTTGTCTGTGGCTATATCCTCTGCTGCATAGCGAGCTAGTTGAGAAAACTTGTTGAGATAGTCAGACACTGACATAGCTCCTTGCTTGAGAGCGCGAAACTCATCCCTCTTCAGATCAATAATACCTTCTGGTACATGATATTGACGAAATGCTGCAGAAAATTCTTCCCAGGTGATATCTTGTGGCGTCTCATGCGTGGCACAAAAGTTCTCCCACTATTCGGCAGTTATGCCCTCCATCTGATGAGTAGCATACAAAACCTTCTCACGGTCGCTGCACTGGGTGATCAGCAGCTTCCTTTCAATGACCCGAAGCCAATCATCTGCTTCCACTGGGGAGACGTGTCCAGAAAACGTTGGTGGACGGGTCCTCATAAACTCTGCTAGTTCAGATGGTCCATGGTGACCATGAGCAGCTGGGGCTCCATGCTGTTGATTGTTGTTGTTGTTCTGATTGTTCATGGCTTGCATCTGATTCATCATAGTATTCATCAGTTGCGTCTGTGCTGCCATGAAAGCTCCAAAGTTTTGCAAGTCAATCGGGGGTGCTTGTGGCGGAATCGCCTCGCGCGTGGTTGCTCATTGCTTCTGAGTCGGGTGCGGAACCACTTGCAAAGATCGACGAGTCTGAACCATCTGGCGAAACTCCATGGGTTAGATAAGGTAGCAAGCACAAGATGAGTTAAGAACTAAGCAGGGGTGGGTTAAACCCAAGAAAACATAGCTCAAGAAACTCAAACGAAATACTTCATTAATTAAGGTCTTAGCATGGCTGCAACAAATGCCTAAGGGCCTTTGCAGCTCATACTCGCACACAAAAGAAACAACGACCTAAGCACATAAAACTACCGTCTAAAGGGCGACTTACTAAACTGAAACTGGCTAAGCATGAAGAACTGAAGCCTAAAACAATCTACTCGAGAAAGCCTCCACAACCGCGGCGACGCTCCTGATGGCTGTAGACTCGGAAGTGAGCCGGCATCTTGGCAAACTGATCTCGATGCCTCGAATCGTGCAGAGGAACAGCGCTCCGGTGCAACCGGCTCACCGCTCCTCCGCTCGCGGCTTCTTCTAGCTCAACTGGGCCTTCTTCTGGATCTTCTTCAGGATCCTCCTCGGGGTCTTCTTCTACTTCGTCATCCTGGTCGTAGAGAATCTCTTGCAGAGTAGCGACCTTTTTCTTCAACTCTCTATAATGCCTCATAGACGTGATCCAGCTCTGTGATAGTCCTCTCCAATGCTTCCTCCTGGGCAGCTGCAAACTGGGTGAGGTGCAAGACTGTGGCGTTGCTCTCTTCTTCTGTGGACGGGTAGCGTGCTGGCAAGTCCACGGCTGCAGCTCTCGGGTGGTAACAGAAGACAGTGTCTTGAAGCTCCCGTGCGTAGATGTTGCAGATACGAAGCATAGCCAAGCGTGATGACTCCTGGATCCCTTCCAGGCAAGTGATCTTCCTCACAGAGATGTGCGAAGGTTGGCTCGCCTTGTCGTTCCTCCTGGCGTAGATCGTCAGGCGACAGATCACTCCACGGCTTTGTCCATTCACTATCCAGTTGTTGCCGACGTACAATGGACGATCAAAGCCTCCAAGAACCTATAGCAGCTTCGAAAGCTCAGCGGCGTATCCTCCTGTGCGCTCACCATAGCTCTGGAGATGAGGCATCTGTCAAGACAGACGAAGGGGTAAGAGCAACTTAAAACAGCGAGGAGAGAGAAGATTATAGCAATAGTTGAGTCGAGAGAGATATGAGGAGAGTTAAGCAATTATTTAGCCTTGCAAGTTAATTTTTTCCTTTAGAAAATAGTTTGGACACTCTAACTAAGGTCAAGACCTACAGTCAGTATGGCTCTGATGCCACCTCTGTCAGGACCCAGAATTACGATTCTGGAACCCTCTGTGTATACTGCACTAGTCCAGGATCACGCTAGTGCACATAGGGTCAACATAGGTGAATACCAATCCACACAAACGATAAATAAAGTAAACGATTAGTTTGGATAACAAATAAGGGTTTTGACCTTATGGTCGAGTTTACACTTATTAAGCCACGCAGGGCTAACAGAGAATAAACAGCGGCGGAACAGAGATAACTTCAGCGTAGATCCCATCAATTCACCACAGGCAATCGACCGGGATCCAGACCCTAACGATCAGCAACCTTCGGCGAACTCCTCCTCGAAAGCAGGCGTAGACTCCTCCACTTCTGTAGGTTTGAGCGCAAGTTTTACAACAAGCGTGAGTACACAACCGTACTCGTAAATCATACCACAGAATGCAATGTATAGATTAAGGCTTATTCCAAAAGAAAAGGCTTCTGTGGTTCTTTTGCATAAAAGCAATATTTGCAATTTGAATACAATAATAGATTGAAATGCAGTTCAAACAAATAGCCAATATTAATTTAACAGTTATTTTCCACAAAGACACAAAGCTAAACAGATTATTTCACATAGCCATATGACTTAGATCACATAGCTCCCATCCCAAACATTTTATCAAAACTACCCCTCGTGTGAAATCCCCGAGCATGTCCATGACCGAGGACGTGGCTATTCGAATAGATTAGCTTAACACTATGCAGAGGTTGTACACTTTACCCACAAGATACAACTAGTGTAGCAAGCACTAGTCATAACAAAACAGTTCGGAAACTTCATCTCAAACATTGACATCCCCGATGTGCTTTCCCGTTAGACCAGCTTCACAGAGAATACTAGTCTAACACACACCGCTGGATAGGGAAGCGACGAATCGTCCCGCGATGCAACTACCAAGTAGTAACACCTCCACCTTGTGACAAAGCCTAACCTATCCACCTGAACGTCAATGCCGAGAATCCATAACTTACTAAGTTAGGCCCGTCCCATCAGGCATGTGGTCGTACAGTAAGGCTCAGTTCAATAGCGCACAAAGTTAAGTCCTTAATTGACCAAGGCAAGATTTCCATTTTCTAACTATGCCACAAAGATCGTTATTCCCATGCACAAAGCTTCCACCATTTCACAAAGTATCAACCACTTGCCTTAGTCTAAATCCTTTCCTACCCAGTTGATTTTTAGTGCAACACATGCTATCACCAAGTAATAACACATTGCACACAGTTTTACACAAAGTTCTATAGTCACTTAGTCAGATTTAATATTTGCAACTTACATGAAATGTGAGACTCGTAGCATGGCTAAGCAATTGTACTCGTATATAACCAACCCACGTTGGTGCTACAATATTACCAACTAATAAACCAATCTAGGGTGACGAGGAAATATGACATACAAGGCCAAGGTGTATTAACAAATTGGATAATAACTATGCCCAAAAGCATTTAAATAAATAATTAAAATAGAATGCAATACTTGAAACAAACTAGTTTGAAAACTGGGTTCAAGATGATCAAAGGTATGACTTGCCTTGGAAAAGGTCTATGTACTGGTCTTGATCTTGGGGTGCTCCTCCTTCTCCAAAATTCCCCAACGAATCGACGTCTACTCGCAAACGAGACAAATAAACAAAACAAATAAATAACAGAGGCAAAACAAGCTCCAAAAATTAAATAAAAATCTCAGATAAATAGATCTTGAATTTAGATAAATTTAGAAATTTGAATGGGCTCAATTGGATTTCGGATGCAAAAGTTATGGGCTCTAGAAGATTGGAAATATAAAGAAACCCTAATTTGGATTTTCGAGAATTTCCGAATTATTTCTTAATAGAAAAATCGGATTATTGTGCAATACTACGTCAGCACAGAATTTCGGGAATTAAAAGAAATTAAAAGACATATCTGACATATGGGACCCACATGCTAGTGAGATGGCTCACGGTAGACCAAGCCTACCGAGCCTCGGGATCTGGAGATCGGTGGACTGCCACGTGGACGCCCACGTGAGTGCTGACAGAGCAGACACGCACGTGACACATCGGCGCACAAGGTGAGGTGGCGGGTGACGTGGCATCCACGTTGGACCCGACGGCGAGGGCGGCACTGGACCCGATGGTCGCCGGCTCCACATCGGCGGTGGATGGTACCGGCGTGAAGAGGGTGCGAAGGCGATCACGACGGGGTGCTCACGGGTGCTCGGGGTGGACGAGGGTGACCGACGGCGAGGTTAAGGTGGCGGAGGATCTTCGGGCTCGACGGCGACGACGCTGGAGGGGTTCCCCAGTGAAGGCGACGGCGGTTCTGAGATGCGGGCGACGCGGCGATCCCGAAAATTGTGTCCAACGGCAACAGGGAGGGTTGGAACGGCGACGACGAGGTCCTTCGGCCGGCGCTGAAGACGAAGGCGGCGGCTAGGGCTCCTGGCGATGATCTGATGGCGGCGGCTAGGGTTTTCAGAGGCGACGCGACTCGGGGTGCAGGGCACGAGGGTCCTCGGGGCCTTAAATAGCCCCGGGAGGCATGTCCGCGAAGAACACGGCACGGCGGCGGAGAAATCGGGAAGGAAGGTGGAGTCAGCTTCGGAGACAACGATGATGTGGCGGGGTGGGACCCATACGTCAGCGGCTAGGGCTCGGACACGAGCGCGTGCGAAACGGCGCGGCTGTGAAACAGGCTCAACAGATCTGACCGTCCATCCAAGATCGAACGGCCCAAAATCAATGGGATGTTCGGGCCGCCCGGAAGGCACAACGCCATCTAGCCATCCATTCCTGATCGAACGACTCACAACAAGGGAACCTTCTGGTCGCCCGAACAGCCCATCTCCATCGGACCATTCAAAGATAATCGGACGGTGGAGGTTCAGGTAGCCTTCGCAAGAGAGAGAAAGGAGGTCGACATGTGGGGACCACCGCCGCTGAGAGCGGGCTTCATGCAAGTGGGGTAAATTTGAGCAGTGGGCGAAGGAGGATTCGGCTGGGTTTTGCGACTGCCCAAAGGATTTTTCTGAGATTTTAATAGCTTTTCTAATTTATAAAATACCAGAAATTCAAATAAGCAAAAGAAAATAGCAAATGAACTCAGAAAAATTCTAGAAAAATCTAGAAAATATATCTGAGTACATAGAACCCAAATAAAATAGTTTTGGCTATTGTTCATGTTGGGATTATTCACATTAAATATTTTTGATTGTAAAGTTCAATATTAAGCTTTTGAATTAAATTCAAATCAAACCAAATGGTGACTTTTCTTCGTACTAACTATTAAAAGATTTTTTTTAAAACTTAGAAAATTAGGATGTTACATCTACTAGGTGTCAACTTGATGTAATGTTAGATGTTTAAAAGCCCCTTTTTTGTCTGTTTATGCTTCCTGACATGGGAAATTCCTCAGTGAGCAGCTCTACCTTCTGTCATAAAAAAAGGCTGCCCAAGATAATCCACTTATTTGGTACATAAGATGGGAAAGTAGCCAGACTTAGTCTGATTCCAAGACCTGTGATAGTTAGATATAGGTTGCAATTGTCATCAATGGTCCTGAATGTTAGCTCATGTTTTATGCTGCTTCTTTCCTTTTTGTACTGCTGATTTCATTACCTAATTCTGTATTGCTTAATTTGGACATTCGCTATGAAGTAACAGACTTTTAACCAAGCTGGGACGCATGAGAAATCAATGGGGTTTATGTGCTCATGAAATCTCTACATGTGTCACTACTTTGATCTTAAGTCAAATTTCAACTAGTTTGGCCATGTATCAGCTAAATTCACAGCTGTAAAGCTGATTGTGGTGCATGTATCACTGCAGTTTTCTCGCCATGAACCTGGGGTTACCCATGTCTCATAAAAATTTAAGTAGTATGCCTGCATCTTTTGTGTGAATGATAATTTAGGGGTGAAGCTGATGGATTTTCATGAATCAATTGCAGGTTAAAGGAACATATTATCTTACAGCTGATGGAACATGCATAAGAGACTACATTGATATCAAAGATCTTGTTGATGGCTTGATGCTCATGTGAAAGCACTCAACAAGGCAGAGCCTAGTAAAGTTGTCATTTACAATGTTGGCACCGGAAGAGGTTTGACAATGCGAGCTTTCTTTTTTCTTTTTAGTTATTTGCAATTAATTCTTTGCTCATATAAGGACGAAGCACATCTCTTAATTAAATGTTGTGTAGTTTACATGAAAATTTGACAGTGAATGATAGGACTTGCAAAGAGTTACTCTTGAAGAACTATTATTTAATGAATGTACATGAAAAATTCGCATCAATGTTATATAATTTTGTGTACCAAACTGGAAGAATAATTGAAGTTCTCGTATAAAATTATCTCCATATTCATCTCCTGTGTTCCATGCTCTGTCAGCACCAATTTATTCTGATATATGCATGATAACTTGCTTAACTAGTTAACCATCCTTTGTTATCGTGTGACATATTTAAATTTGCTTGTTAAACAACTAATCTAGTTGTATTTTGGACATGTAGTATGATTGATTGATATTTATTTGTGCGACATATATGGTTTCTGTTTTCACGCAATATCCGAATAACTATTCGTGACCGAGACAATCCGTATTCGGTTCGGTATGTATTCGCTCCGTATTCGCGACCGAGACTATCCGCATTCGTATTTGTATCCGGCACTATCCGTATCCGATTCTGAATCCGAGAAAAAAAATAGGAAAATGATACGAGATGAACGATATCCGTCCGTATCCGCTCCGTTTTCACCCCTACCCGTAAAGAGCATTTCACCTTGAAGCATTACAGATGCTCTTAGGATGAGGATGGTCTGAGAGCAGGCCTAGCAGGTATAACGACTTTATTGGGCCTATCTAGGCACCAACATCCTCTGGAAAAAAAAAAACTAGGCACCAACAATGTGCAGCCTGATGGATCTGCCAGATTGTTTTTTCTTTAGAATTTTGCTTTTAAAATTTCTACTGTAGGATTATAGGAAACTACCGCATGGAGTATTAGAGCAGGGCTCAATCATCGTAAACTATTAGTGGGAATAACACTGAAACTCCTACACTTTCATGTTAGAATTCTGGCTCGGTCTTTGCTTCTCTCAACAGTAATCACCAATCGAATTTCAAATGCCTCAAGGAAAATTTACGCCAAGACCAAAGATTACCTCATTAATTTATTCGCGAACGTTTTTATTTTGATTTTATGCCAGAAACAAAATGGTTCATGTCATTGCGTCCAAGTACCTAGCTACTGGTTCGCACTAAATACAGACCCCTTTGAAGTTTAATTAGAATTGTATATATGGCAACATGGTTCCCCAAAACCAGAAGCTAATGCACAGAGAATAGGGGTGTAATCGGATATTAGTTATCCAAAAATATTCCATTATTGAATTCGATGAAAACAAGAATGTAAACAGTTTACATGATTTGCCAAAATGCCACACCAAATGCTGTCTCATACAAAATACCATTTAAGTTCGATGTAATAGATTATTTGCCACAACTTATATTCGCACTTTGTTAATTTGCTATTTTTGAATATTTAATTCATATTTTTGGTTTAATAGCCCTAGCCCACATATGAAAGGTCGTTTTTGCCCCTACCTTCATCAACACCCAGTGCTGGCCAAATGGGCAGCCTGGCCTAGCACGGCACGAGCCCGTGTCGGCACGGCCCATTTAGGCACGATCCATTCTGGCTCGGCTACTATTCGTGCCGTGCCAGATCGGCCCACGTGCCGGGGTAACGGCTCAGGCACGGTTCGTCGGGCGTTCGTGCTGTGCCGGGCCGGCACGAGCCTGTTTAGCCCATCGGGCCAAACGTGGCCCGTTTAGCCCGTTAGCCTGTGCCTGCCCGCTCCGCCCCTGCCCGGCGTACCCACCCCTACCGCTCGCCACCGCCAATGCCCGGTCGCGCGCGCGTGCTCGCCGCGGTTCGCCCGCCGCCGCTTTGCTACTCGCCTACACCACTCGCCCCGCCCGACTCGCCACTGCGCCCCGCCCGCCGCCCTACCCTGCTGCGCCGAGTGCCCGCTGCCCCTTCTTTCGTTCTTCATCTCCCACGCCGCTTGCCCCTTCGTCTCCCACGCCCACTCTCCCTTCATCTCCCGAGGTGCCTGTGGGGACCTCGGTAATTATCTCCATAAGACCGAGATTAGACAAGGTCTTAGGGACATAATTACGGGTCTCCGGTAAATGAATTCCAATTTAACTCTATCCAAGTGAGAGCCTTAGCCGAATACTAGAGCCTCAACGATCATGCGCGCTGCTCCTTTGCGAGCGCTACATGATTGTCGATTCTCTTTCGATTCGAAGCACTACACTTAGTGAGTTAAATGGGGATCCATTAACAATGAGTATGACATATATTGGCTCCCAAGATCAACGACCAATATACTCATACCCTCATCCAACGTTGGTTACATCCATACAACGCATACAACAAGAGATAAAAAGACATACCGCATAATAGTCAAAGTCTACTTATTACATACGCCGACCGCCAAATTCAAAGTAAAGTATCAAGTAGCAATGAAGTAAATAAATAAAGCAAAAGACCAGTAGTGGTATGCCCATCACCCATCGGCAACTGACTGGGGGTTAAATGATAGCACACTACTCGTTAGTGTCACCCAAGTCAACACTAACGAGATCGTCATACTCATAATCTTCCTCACCGAAAAGGCCAACAAACATCCGCCGAGTACAAGTGTACTGCAAGTCTTACACAAATAAAAATAGTTATGCATAAGGGTCATTCAAAGGATGGCTCATATTGGTTTAGTTTTGCGAAAGAGACGCAACAAGTAACATCCTACACATACTAGTTTTTCATGTGCCCATTTAAAATCAGATTTGAAGTAGAAGTAAAGCATATGGTAAAGCATTTTAGTAATAAACAATTTAATCATACAAGGACCAAAGTGGCAGCCCACTTTGATGTACTAAACACATGAACATCCCGTTCATGACGAATACCAAGTTCACTCACAATTTTAATTAAAAAGTCTAACAATAGTAACTCCCGAACTCAAGCGGTTGTCCATAACCGTGGACACGGCTATTCGAATAGATTGATACCCTGCAGGGGTGTACTACTTTACCCACACGACTTGATTAGCCCGTTAGCCTCCAGATGCCTCCCAATATAGCACACTTCCTATGGTATGCCGGCCGGGTAAATCAAGATATGGTCGTTTTTAGCAAGATGATTCCATTGGCTAAGTCCCTCAACCCAGGGCTCCTAGGAACATAAGACGTTACGGCCTCCATGCCCTATCGGCCCCAAAAGGAACATAGGATTTCACGGTCCTATGCCCTTACAATTTCACCACCGTGGGACTCAACACAATAAAACCCTCCCCCTACGTAACCATACGGCACCCATATACCACATGTGGCAGCACGAGTGTACTTGAATTAACGACGTTACCAAAGTTCGGTCCTCAATTGTCCAGACAAGTCCTTCCACTTACCCAATGCTCGTGCACAAAGCACCATCACTAACAAACACTTGTCTAGACCAAGAGCTCATTTAAAAATGACAAAATTTAACTCATAAAACAGCTACAAAGATCTGAAGTATAAATCATAAAAATGAGAGTTGTGTTTATCCCAAAACCGCCGGGTTATTCCCGACGATCGAACTACCGTGTCTAGACTTGCATGGCTAAGCAATTCTATAACCCATAATTCACACATCCTATCTTAAGCATATAGGAGTTGGCATAATTCAAGATTAACCTCAAGCATAGGCCATAACTAAACTACACATCACAAAAATATTGACATAATCAAAATAGCATGCAAGCAATTATCATTGCACTAACTTAACCAAAACTGGGATCAAATATGATGCAAAAGAAAGTTCAAATGATGCTTGCCTTGCTGGTACAGTAGCTGCTCGCTCTCAGTAGCATAAGTGTCGATATCAATATGCTCGGGATCTATATAATTATAACATCAAATAAATACCGAGAAAACAACTCAAAAACCAAAATGCTCAAAAATGCATGATTTTTCTACAGTAGTTAAGTTGTGATTTTAGAGGGATTTAGGTAAAAGAAATATTCCATTTGGAGTTATGAATTTGAAGTTATGCTATTTTGAATTTCAGATTTCATTCACCCTAAGTTATGTAATTTAATTATTTGGCCAAAATTTGTAGAACAGTGGTGGGGTAAAGGATTACATAGGTAAATAGGTAATATTAATACAAGTTCAGAATAGTTGAGTTTATCCCATTTGGAGTTCTTATGATTTAGTTATTGATTTTCAAAGTTATCAACCTTTTATAGTATAACAATAATGGAATTAAAGATTATATTCTCCCAAAATAGTTTCTGTGACAGAGGTAACATGACCATTTTTTAGAATTAAGTTCACTGAAAATAAAAATTATCAAAAGTGGTCTCACTGTTTTTGGAGCTTCCAATAATTACTTATGCATTTTTGAAGTCATCAGTCATTTTCCTATTGTACAAATAATGGTTTTAATGGATTAATCTCCAATTAATACTCTCTGCTACAGAGACAAGGTTTGAACCAATTTTAACATAAAGCTTATTAAAAATAAAAATTATCAGAAGTGGTTTCACTAATTTTGGAGTTAAAATGAATTTGTTATGCATTTTAGAAGTTATTCATATTTTACAGTGTGTAAATAAATCATTTCCGGATTTTATAACGCAGTTACTCCTTTTCTTACCGAGACATGTGCTAGTCACAGTCACTGATCAGCGGGACCCGGAGAACAGTGCTTTCCCCTTTTTAACTCTGATTTTAAAATCGAACTGACATGTGGGCGTGCGTCGTGCGGCGTGGTCCGATGGACTCACCACCAGCAGACACGCCGAGCACGGGTTTAACACCCAAGGCCCACATGTAAGTCGCTGTGACATTATGCAAAACCTCCCCGTTCTTCCGTGCATGGGGCCCGCATGTAAGTGGAACATTACCGCAGCTAAGACATCAGTTATTGCTAATGATTGAAGTTAATGGTTAACGACGTTGCTACAGTCGCGGTCGGCGTACGACAACGGCAAAATTTTCCCCGCGCGATTGCTCGGCGGCTTGCCGGCGATTACGACCCCGGCGACGCTAACCAAGGGCATGGACAGATGTAGAATAGCAAGGCGCTCCTAATGGGAGTAGTCCCGACGACTGAGCCGGCCCAGAACGGCGGCTAGCCGACGGTGAGCGGCGGCGGGTTATACGGCAAAAGTGCATGCAACTAAACCGAGCATCTCAGTACAATCTCGTGGTTGCTTATACTACCTAAAGGTTTAGGGAGGTCACCTGTAGCTGTGAGAAGCTTGGGAAGTCTGAGGTCGGCTGGAGCAAATGTGTGGCGCACGAGAAGAAGAGTGGCGCGATGCGACTTGCGAGGAGAGAAAATCTCGAGCAAAACCAAGACCAGTGAGTGCTTGGATCAGCTCCAGGAACTCAAGGTCAAGCTATAAGAGCAAAGAATCGAAGGATAGCTTACCAAAATGAAGTGGGAGATGAAGAGGTTTGTTCTTCGACCGAAAATGAGACAATCCTCAATTCAATAGAAGCCTGTCAAGCAATCACGAAATTGATTGAGGGGTTTAGATCGATGGACTAAAGCACGACGGGACGCGGAGGATTGAGGATAATACCTTCCGTAGTGAGAAATGGCACGAGGTGTCTTGGGAGCACGCCGGACTCGACAGAGCTCGACGATGAACCAGAGGCTACAAGGCAAGATAGGAGCTGAGCTTAGCAAAAATAGAAACGACAATGAACAGGAAGGAGGAAGGAACCATGCGGTTGGATCTTACCCGAGAAACAAGCTCCAGCTAGCTTCCCTCCCCTCTGTCAACCGAGGAGAAGTGAGGGAGAACGAAGGGCTTCGAGGGGTGATAAAGCCAGAGAGACGTTGGGGGTGGGTGCGGTGTGCAGAGGGGGAGCTCGGGGATAGGCCGACGGGCGCGGTGAGGTGATGGCGGCTCAGGGCGTAGCGACCGCGTGGCGAGGGAGCTCTGCGCGAGCGTCAGCCTGAGGAAGAAGAAAGGCCTGACAGGCGGGCCCGCGACGACAGCGACTCAGGGCGTGGAGGTGACTCACCGCTACGTGGCTGAGTGGAGTCCGATAGATCAGGATCGGGCGGATGAGATTGACGGGGGCGTTCGGACAGGTCAAACGATGGAAAGATCTGGGCCGCGGATGCTTGATCCAACGGTCGCATGTCTCGGTGCATTTAGGTGGTTGGGTTGAGTCCGGTTACCGAGTCGGACTCGAGTCGGAGGAACAGTACTAGGTCAGGGTTTAGGTTTAGAGTTGACTGAAATTAAAGAATCAGGTTTCTACTTTGACCAGTGCTTAAAAATAGAAATAAAAATCCTAAAATCATGAAATAAATTGTGGGGGTTCCTGGGGAGATATAGTTCCCATAAAAATTATGAAACCCCACTGTTCATATTAAAATTTGTGACATTTAAATTCAAACATGTTGTATGTCTATGAACGTTATTTGAATTTTCATTAGGTTCAAACTAGTCCCAAAAATTCTGGAAAAATTATATTTATTCATGAGAATTAATGTAGTATTTGATTAAATTGGTTTCAGATGATGATCACAACTTTTTATCACTGATTCGAATTGAAATGTGAATTTTGATGTGTATGTTCACCCCAAATTAGATTTTCCAAGTACAATATATTATGGAAATGTTTTGAAATCAATAATGCATGCTAATGAAATACATATTAATCCATTTTAATTGGTTGGGCTGTGACAGTGCCGACTTCCACGTAGCCGCGCCACATTAGCATTGCCTCCTCGCCTCCAACTTCAGCGCTAGCCCACGCTAGTACCACCTCCTCACCTCCAACCTCAATGCCAGCACCGCCTCCCCACCTCCTCAGCGTCGGCTCACGCCGCCTCCCCTCCCCCTCTATCTCTAGCTCCCCCTCTCCCTCCGCGCACCTTCGCCCCCGGCCGCACCGCCTCCTCCCTCAGCGTCGGCCCACATGGCCTCCCCTCCCCCTCTTCCTCTCCGGCTCTCCCTCCCCCTGTGATCTTTGCCAGAATCATTAAACCATGAAACCCTAATTTCTGAAACCTAAAATTCTAATTTTTGAAATCTAAACCCTTAATTTTTTAGACAATTTCAGAACATTTAAAATTCTAGAAAAATTACACAATCAAGTCCACTATGTAAGGAGCCTTAAAAAATCATAATTTTTGGAGCTCATTTTATATATTTAGAAATTTCTACAAACAACATAATTAAATAAATTTTGGAAAAAAATTCAGAATGGATAAATTTATTAAAAAAAAATTACAAGGAAGTGCACTGTGTCGGGAGGCTCCACAAACAATTTTGTAATTTTTTGAGCTCACTTGCTATATTTAAAAATTCCTAAAAACAATACTATATTATGAGAGGGAACAGGTTGTTGTCGCCAATTCAAATTGCGACAGTGTCCTGTCTCCAATTGAACTAGCAACAGGAACCTCCCCACTGTTTCCTTTGGCGACAGGAGCATGTTGCCATTTCAAATGGCGATAGGGACCTAGTTTTGTAATTATTATTTTTGACTATTTAATTTTGTAATCATCTTTTAAAATAATATTATTTTTAAAAAAATCCGTTGTTTGCATCAGGGGCAGAGACAAGGGGGTCTAGTAGGGCTGGCCCTTTTGTGATTTTTTACCTTCTTATGATTTTTTACTATCTTTTACTTGCATATAGGAGTCTTGAAACTCTATTAGAACTAAACACTTACTAATTCAATTTATGGCAGGGTTTTCGCCCCTCATGATTTTTTACCCCCTTATGAATTTTTATGCCTTTCATTAGCATGTAAGAGTCTTAGAACTTTACTAGGACTAAGCCCTTACTAATTCAATTTATGTGATTATTTATGTGATTAAGTAATAGTTATGATGAAACTAAAAAGTCTAGGAGTTAATTTGTGGCACATAAACTCATCTTATGTAGCATCTAGATTCTATTTTGTTTCTAAATTTTTAAGCTAGTATTGAGTTTAATTTGTATTGTAAAAATGCATGATATTTCATCTTCTTGCATGTTAAGAGTTTGATCAAGCACTTCTTCCTCGTATCTAACTTCTGTCACATTATCATCCATCATGATTATTATTTGTTTTCTATTGCTTTTTTTATATAAAAAGTTTTCTCCTAAGAAAACTACTATTTTTATAAGGGAAAATTGAGGATTTGTCACTCCTAAGTATCTTGATTTATGATTTATCACCTTTAGATTTCTACTTGAATAAGGAGTGGTCAATGCATCTTTTTACAGTGGATTTTGGTGCAAAATAAAAATAAAAATACTGGAATGCGCTCGGGGTGTCAAATCACAGGTATTTAGTGTCTAGGAGTGGCAAATTATCAAGAAGATACTTAAAGGTGACAAATCCTAAATTAAGGAACTTAGGAGTGACAAATTCTCATTTTTTCTTTTGTAAATAGTTTAAATTGGACGATAACGAATTCATGTCTCTCTTTGAGCTACTCCGCCCTGGCTTGCATAGCATGCTGATGCACACACGCAGGGGCGGACCAGGTCAAAACATGAGCGAGGGCATAATTAGGCAATTAGTGAAATGACACTATTTCTGGGACCGTCAAACTTTTCACAACCGTCTAGGATGTGTAGTTATGAAGCAATAAATAACATCACAAGCAAGCTTTCGATTACATTAAAAACCAAACCTTTATTACGCAAGGATAAAGCTTAACAACCGATTTTGACATAGACATAGGCATCCGAGCCCAAAGTTAATATATTACAAGACAAAAAAATTTCAACCACAGGCACGCTTGAGCACTGGGAATGTACTTCTCTATCTCATGGCCGACTCAGAGGAGGCAAAGGCGAGGGCGGCGGCAAGCTGTGACAGTAGAGCTCCGGTGAAAACGTGAGTACAGTGCATTCCTGGGCCCGAAAAATCTATTTTTGTCGGTATGAGGTGTCAGAGACGATGAATAAGGTCGGAACGGGGCGGCGACGAGTCCACCGAACTTGGAGTGGATGAAGTCCCTGGCATCGCATTTGACGAACTTCGTTTTAACGCAAGTTTAGAGAGCTAAGTGGCACAACCTCGCAAGTTCAGGGTTTGAGAAAGTAAAATACAAGTTCAAAGAGCTAAGTGACCCAACCTCACAAGTTTAAGGGCTGAGAAAGTAAAATACAAATTCAGAGAGCTAAATGGTACAACCTTACAAGTTTAGAGATCTGCGGTGCAATTTTCTCTAAAAAATTTCTACACAAGATGTTGTAGAATGCTGGGTACGTACGCGTGCTCTTTGACGGAAAACATAATATCTGGAAATATTTTGGCAAGAGTCTGTTGTTACATTTCTTTCCAGCAAGGAAGAATCTACCATCTTAATTCTGTAGAATTGGAATCTAACAAACCTAAATAATCTGAACTTAATTATATGCTATATAATTGAAGTCTTTCGGAAAGAAGACATAGCAATCGAGAATCTAAAAGCTTGCTTGTCAAATCATTTTTCACTGTTTCCAAATGAATCTTCATAGTATAGCTCATTACCATCAGAGTAACCCTGCATAGGGTAACAAAACTGTTACAAGCTAATTAATAAAAGATAGGGGGGGGGGGAAGAATCTGAACACTGACACAATGTATAAATTAACTTTGCCATCAACAGTTGCGCATACAGCTAACAGTTGATTTATTTTCTTGAAACACTAAGCATTTTGGAGAAATTAGGTCAGTAACACTCTAAAGATGCATATTTAGATGAATAACATCACAAGCACACAACTTCAAAATAACATTACAAAGAGCGGAAATTTTAGGAAATGACACTCTCATGGGTGAAAAGACACTTTTACGTTGTAATGTTTTGAATGGCAGGAGAACATGTTTTTGGAGGCAAGGTAACAATGGCTGTCTTCATTTGTTCATGTTGGCACAGTATTACAACTGAGTTTAACACAAAAGCACACATTGTTTCACCAATTCACTTGGACGCCTGCTCTCAGACCTGCCTTACCCTTGTTGCATCTTTTGGTGCTCCTAGATCTCATTGCTACTGACTGCCAGATGCCGATGAGCAAGATGCTTAGGGCATGAATGCAGCGAAGAGGGACACGATGGGAAGGTGTTGCGTGCATGGAGATGGAGGAGATGGGAAGAGAGGGGTATTCATGTCATTTTGGAAATGTTGAAATGGAATATTTGGCGAAGACATCCCTACCACCGTTACGAATGCTAACCCTCCTACCAGCACCATTGCACCCAATGGTCTTATTGCTCGGGCTAGAGCTAAACTTCTTGCTCAATAGGTGAATTTACTTCTTAATGAATTTCCCTTCGATTTACATAAGAATTGACTACTACTTATTGCACATACATTGTGTGTACTCATGTTTCACCAAAAGGAGGAATGTTGCAATTCAAGAGAGAAGGAAGATCAACTCAAGCAAGGAGATTGGACATCCAAGCATTTTGGCCAAACCCTAGTAAGAGAGAAGTCACCTTCGACCGCAATTCAAGAAAGGAAGAACAGCGAAGTTCATTGCATCCTTTTGGCTGAAAGAATGAAGAAAGAAATACAAGAAAGAAAGAGGGAAGAAGCAAAAGAGACAAGGGGAGCACAACATCCAAATTTCAGCCGAAATTCAAGCAAAAAAAGAGTGGAAATCCAAAATCAATTCGGATTTGGATGTTGATTTCTAGAATCCTGAAATTAAGGCTGATTTTGCAATCCGAATTAAAGGAGGATTCAAATTAGAATTTAATTAGGATTTCAAATCCAAAATAGAGTATGGCTTCTATATTCAGCGTAGTTTAATTTCTGATATTAGGGGCATATTTGGTATGGCTCTGCTCTAAGTTTTTACAGCTCCAACTCTAGTTTCACTCTTAGATCCACTCCTATGAGAAGTTGAAGCAGTTTAAGTTCGTGCTTGGTTAGAAAATTGACTTCAGCTTCAGAAATAAGAAGAATCATTGTAAAAAGACTGTACTACCCTTGTTTAGTGAATTGTAACTTTTTTTATTGCTTAACTTATAACAGTTCAATAAATTGATTTATGTCATATTGTGTGCTTTCATTTTTTAATTTGTTTGGCCATTTTATGCCCTGTAGTGCCATCTTTTTCGCCCACATTTAAAAATTTTACTTGAAAAAAAATTAAATACAACATACATAAACATACAAAGTTCATAACAAATGTTATAATTCAATGAGTATCTTCTCTTAAAAAAAATTCAATGAGTATCATAACAAAAGTCCATAAGAGAGGCAAAGAGGTAGGAGATGTCGTTCACAATTCTCCTCATCTTTATTAATCAAAGCTACTCTTCCAAGTCCGAAAACCAGTACATCAAATGACAACATTGAAAAGAATAAAACAACCAAGGGCAGCTCGCCCAATTCAGCTTCTACAATTCCCTAAGGCTTGCCCTGTTTGGTATGTATGTCACCTGTAAATGATTCATTAATATCTCTATAAAAGTTGTACGATCAACACCAATTTCATAGGACCGAATCAAGAAATTCTGCCTGAACACCAGTCCATCCTGTTGTTACACTCAGTCCATGATTTTTGGTATCGACCACCTGCAAAAGGGCAAAAGGAATTACAATTTTGAAGATATTCTTCCTCTATGTGCACAGAAGAACCAAGATGTCTTGCCATTCCAATGCATAATGTCCATACTCCAGATGCAAAGATAACATGGTGAGGAAGCTTTGCTGGTATTACAGAAGTGACCACTAACAATAACTGAAGAACGTCCAAAAGTTCATAGTCTTATTTATGTAAAATACAAAGATATGGCATAGGAGAGTCCTGTCACAGAAATAACCACAACAACTGGCTGGCTGGCTGGCATCAATTATATCATATAGATGCCACAAGTCAATCTCCTATGGAGGCAACAACAACTGTAGTTGAATGCACAAATAATATCTCTTCCAGGCAAAGCTACATCTGATATGGTCGAATTGGCTAAGCATTTTGGAATAGCAGGATCTGACCGCTCACAGCTGTCAGTTTCTGTAGAGCCATCATCATTGGTTACGTGTAAACCTTGCACGAGATCACTGACCTTTGGCTTGTCAAGGGGAGCTTCCTTTGGCTGCAGAACATTTCCATGAAAAAGCAACATTCTTGAATACCCATCAGCTCCAATCTTGCTCAGGTTGTTTTCAAGACACCACTCAAGTGCCTCAAGGTCCAAATCTAAGCCGATAGTTGTTCATCTTGCATCAGTGCGAAGCCACTTAGTACTGCCAACAGGAAAACAATACATCAAAAGCAACACATGATACACTGATGCACCTGACTAAAGCTAAATGTTAGGCAGGCCCGTTACACATGCACGTAATGTGCATGCGCATCTCAACGAAGCTAGGAGATCAGCCAGGCGGCTACGAGATTAGCACGGAAACCTAATCTCACCGAAGCCAGGAGATCAGCCAGGTGGCTACGAGATTAGCACAGAGCAAATCAAGGAGATAGGTTTCCGTGTTTAGCTTATCTAATTGATGGAGTGTATCCCAACTAATCCGGTTGATTGGTTGCCTCCTGTATCCCAACCAATCCGGTGATTGGTTGCCTCCTGTACTACTTAAATGCATGCCGATCAATAGAAACGCTAAGTGCGGTCTCTAATTCGCCTTCTTGGTATCAGACACCATACGATCTTAACCCTCTTCCCCACCACTTCCGTTCATCTCCCGTGATGACAGCCAACGACGCCGCCAAGGCTACAGCCACCCAGGAGCAGGCGAAGTGCTCAGCCCAGGCCGAGCTCGACGCCAAGGCCGCACTCTGGGCGCAAGCCGTCGGCGTCTCCAGCGTCAAGCTTCTCGTCCCCATCACCCTCGATATGCAGGCGAGCACCTATGCCCAATGGCATGGCCTATTCGAGGTTGCTCTCCAGAAATATGCCCTCGACGCCCACATCCATGAGGGCACCACCTCGGCTCCGAGCGACCAATGGACGCACCTAGACACCCTCGTCCATTCGTGGCTCTACGCCGCTATCTCCCCTAGCCTCCTCGCCATGGTGATGGACACCAACGCCACTACGCACACCATCTGGTCGCGTATCGAGGGCTTGTACCGCAACAACGCGGACACACGTGCCATCTACCTCGAGCAGGAGTTCTATGGACTCCAACAGGGTGCCATGTCCGTGGCCGATTACTGCAGCAAACAGAAGGCCCTCGCCGACGAACTCCTCGCCGTGGGAATGCCGCTCCTCGACAAGGGCCTCGTCCTCAACACCTTGCGTGGTCTGAGCTAGCGTTTCGCCCACATGCGCATGCTCATCTCCATGCAACGCCCTCTGTCTTCCTTCCTCGAGACGCGGTCTGCTCTCCTTCTCGAGGAGCTCACGACCAACGCCGCGCCCTCGCCAGCTTCGGTTTTTGTTGCCTCCTCCGGCGGCAACTCCTCTAGCACCTCCAAGTCCACCGGTTTTTGTCGCCTCCTCCGGCGGCAGCTCCTCTGGCACCTCCAAGCCCACCACCAGCAGCACCACCAACACTGGTGGCGGCCAGTCTCATGTCTACAACACCACCACCACCCAGTCCGGCAGCGGCAACGGCAGCAACTATCGCAACAACGGCGGCAACTCTGGCAACCGTCGCCGTAACGGCAAGGGTGGCGGCTCCTCCCGAGGCAGTAGTACCAACAACACTTGGTCATCCCTGCAGCACCCTTGGGCTGGGTCCATTCAGATGTGGCCCGGTCAGGGTCCCCGGCCAAACTACCCAGGCGTTCTCGGCCCACGCTCGCCTGATGCCTTCATCACCACCATGCCGGTCCAGACGCTCGCACAAGGCCAAGTCTACACGCCCGCACCAGCTCTGTACTACGTGCCCACGCCTGGCGGCCGGCGTACACGCCCGCTCCACCCTCCACTACACCAGCACCACCGGCTTCGTGGGACCAGAACCAACTCATGCATGCCTTCAACACAATGACATTGGCTCCCCCATCATCTGACTGGTACATGGACTCCAGTGCGTCCACACATATGACTGCGGACCATGGTAATCTCTCCTCTTTCTCCCGCATTCCTTCCGCTGCATCCTCTTACGCTATCGTCGACAATGGGTCTCACATTCCCATAACCCATACCGCCACAACCTCTCTTCAATTTCCTTCTGGTTTGTTCCAGTTAAATAATGTCATTGTCACACCTTCCTTGATAAAAAATCTTATTTATGTTCGTCGTTTCACTTTGGACAATAATTGTTCTGTGGAATTTGACCCGTTCGGTCTCTCTGTGAAGGATCTTCAAACTAAGAACACGATCATTAGGTGCAATAGCAGTGGCGACCTCTACCCTTTCCATTGGCTGCCTTCAGCTCCTAGTGCCCTCTCCGTCACCACTTCACCCTCCACCTTGTGGCATCGGTGTCTCGGCTACCTTGGCGTCCAAGCACTGTTGCATCTTGCTAGTGCTTCTCATATTTCATGTAATAAAGTCTCCACAGGCCGTTGTGCCATGCATGTCAGCTAGGACGTCATGTGCACCTTCCTTTTTATACCTCTTCTAGTCGCACACATAAAGCTTTCGAGTTAATACATTGTGACCTATGGACCTCGCCTATCCCTAGAATTTCTGGTTACAAATATTATCTCATTGTTCTTGATGATTTCACTCATTATGTGTGGACGTTTCCCCTTCACCTAAAATCTGAGGTATTCGACATCCTACACGACTTCTTTGCTTACGTGGGCACTCAATTTTCCACCAAGGTTATTAAGTCGGTAAGTCGACACTACCCTCCTTGTGAATGACTAGTCGACTAGTTGATTAGTCGGCTGACTAGTCGCCGACTAGTCGAAAGGTACTATTTATAGAGTACACGCAGCACACACACATAACAACACACCACACAGCACCCACACACAAGCACACATAGCCCATAGCACAACCAAACATCGCCAAACACCACACAGCACAGAACAACACACACGCACACCATACCACATACGCACATGCATAGCAGCACAACAGACCATAACCACTGAGCCACACACAGCCATAGCCACACACAGCCAGCGACACAGCACACACGCGCAGCGAGAGGGAGAGGGAGAGGGAGCATGGCGATGGCGGCAGGGAGCATGGCGACGGGAGCTGCGGCCAGGGCGGCGCAGAGGAGGAAGGAGGACGAAGGCCAGCGACGGCGCGGTGGGAGCTGGCTCCGAGGGGCGAGGCGAAGGCCGGCGGTGCGGTGGGAGCTTGCTCCGAGGGCGGCGGAGACCAGATCTGGAGCTCTACGGCGTCTACGCCTCTCCGAGCTCATGCATGAGGTGAAGACCGGCGGCGTGGAGGAGGAAGGAGCGGCGTGGAGTGTCACAGCCCCAACTAATTAAATTGGATTAATTTGTATTTCACTAACATGCACTATCAAATTCAAAACATTTCCATAATATATTGTACTTGGAAAATCTAATTTGAGGTGAACATACACATATAAATTCGCATTTCAATTCAAATCAGTGATAAAAATTTGTGATCATCATCTGAAATCAATTTATTTAAATACTACACTAATTATTAGAAATTAATCTAATTTTTCCCAAATTTTTGGGACTAGTTTGAACCTCATTAAAATTCAAACAACATTTATAGACATACAACATGTTTGAATTTAAATATCACAAACTATATTATGAACAGTAGGGTTTTATAATTTTTATGGGAACCATATACTCCCAGGAACCCCCACAAATTATTTGAGGATTTTATGAAATTTATTTCTATTTATAAAGCTCGTCAAAGTAGTAACTCTAATTTAATTCTCGGTCAAAACACTAAACCAAACCGCCGACATCGTTCCTCGGGCTCGAGTCTAACTTCGGTGAAGTGACTCGGTCGAGTCCACTAAGTGCACCGCACGTGAGCGCGGATGAAAGATCAACGGCCCGTAATTCATACCGCTTCACCAACCGAACCACTTAACCCTTTTGAACCTCGGCCCTTGGATCTAGATCTAGCGGTCCACGGTGGGCCACGTTTCCAACCCGCGCAAAGCGAGGAGACAGCGACTGTGGGCCGTCTTTGTCAAGATCGTCGTCTTCCTCCGTCGCGTCCGCCGGGCATCCGGTGCCACGCGGCGCGACGCTCGTGGTGCTCTGTCGACGCCGTCAATCCGCCGCATCCGTTGGCCACTCCGAACCACCTCCTCTTCACGCGCCTCCATTGCCGTCATCGCCGGGCATAACACCCCTCAAGCCCTTCCTTCTCCTCACTTCTCCTCGGTTGTGAGAGAGGGAAGCTAGCTTGAGCTCATTTCTCAGTAAGCTTCCCACCTCCGGTACCCTCGGCTCCTCCTTTGCATGCCTTGTCCATTTTTGCTAATGCGAGCCTCTCTCGTTGCTTGTAGTTCTTGTTCCCACATCGTGCTCTCGGCGGCTCTGGAGCGCGCACCTGCGGACATCTTCAAGCTTTCTTCGTTGTCAAGAGGTATTATCCTCCAACCACGCGTCACCTTGTATGATTTAGCTCATCGATCAAAACCCTCACCTTGTTTCAAAGAATGCACGACGGGCTTAATGCAATCTGAAGATTTGATCATTTTCGGCCTAAGGACACCCGTTCATCTCCCACTTCAAATCAGTAAGCCTTTCTTCAATTCCTTGCTCCTACAGCATGCCTTTAAGATCTTGAAGCTATTCCAAGCATTCACTGGTCTTGGTTTTGCTCAGGATCTCTTCTGGTCGCGAAGCCGTTTTGTCACCATTCTTCTTCTCCGGCGCCAACGCAGCTCCGGCATCTCCAAACTTCCCCGAGCACTCTTCCTTGCTCAGGTAGCCTTCTCATAGTCCCTAGGACCCTGGGCACTCGCTTGTTTGTCGCTGCGGAGCTTCTTTATGCTGCTTGCACTTTGCCGTAGCATCGCCGCCACTCAACTCCGGCTAGCCGCCGGTACAGGCCGGCTTAGCCATCGAGACCACTTCCATTGGGAGCGCAGCACTATTGCGCACCTAAGCATACTCTTGGTTCACGCCGCCGTGGCCGGAATCGCCGGCAAGCCGTCGGTGAAACGCGCGGGGACGAAATCCCGTTGTCGTACGCCGACCGTTACTGTAGCACGTCATTAGCGTTAACTGTAATCATTAGCATTTAATTGATGTCGGAAGTGATTAGTTAAGCCCACTGACGTGTGGACCCAAGTCTCTAAACACGTGCTCAGGAGCTAAATGCACTGGAGTTAATCTAGACCGTCAGATGCGAAAGGAACGGTCTGGATTTGTGAGACATTCGGACCATCCTAATGCACCTCGAATGTGGACCGTTGGATCTTGATCCAACGGCTCGCAATCGTAGCCCTAGGACGCTGCGTGCGCGCCGCATGGCGGGCGGCGGCGCGGCCCGCTGGTCAGCGACCGTGGCTAGCTGAGCCTCGGTGAGAAAAGCGGTAAATGCGTTATAAAATCCGAAAACCATTTACTGACACACTGAGAAATAGTTATAACTTTAGAAATGCATAACTAAATCATTTTAACTCCAAATCACATGAAACCACTTCTGGAAATTTTAACTTTTAGTAAACTTCATATTAAAATTAGTCTCAAACATGTCTCTGTAGCAGAGAGATTTATTTGGAGATTAATCCATTTAAAACCATTATTTTGCAATAGGAAAAGGGCTGATAACTCCAAAAATGCATAAGTAATTATTGGAACCTCCAAAAACAGTGAGACCACTTTTGATAATTTTCATTTTCAGTGAACTTAATTCTAAAAATGGTCTCCATGTTACCTCTGTCACAGAAACTATTTTGGGAGAATATACTCCTTAACTCCATTATTTTTATACTATAAAAGGCTGATAAATTGAAAATCAATAACTAAATCATAAAAACTCCAAAAAGGACAAACTCAACTGTTTTTAACTTATAATAATATTGCCTATTTATCTGTGTGATCCACATACTCGCCACTGTTCTACAAAATTTCACTTCATAATTAAATTACATAATGACGGCTTATTGAAATCTGAAATTCAAACCATTATAACTTTCACATGCTAGATCAAAATGAAATAATTCTTTCACCAAAAATCATTTAAAATCATGACCTAACTACTGTAGAAAAATCATGCATTTTTTAGCATTTTGGTTTTTGAGTTGTTTTTCTCGGTATTTATTTGGTGTTATAATTATATAGATCCCGAGCATATTGATATCGACACTTACGCTACTGAGAGCGAGCAGCTACTGTACCATCAAGGCAAGCATCATTTGAACTTTCTTTTGCATCATATTTGATCCCAGTTTTGGTTAAGATAGTGCAATGATAATTGCTTGCATGCTATTTTGATTATGTCAATATTTTTGTGATGTGTAGTTTAGTTATGTCCTATGCTTGAGGTTAATCTTGAATTACGCCAACTCCTATATGCTTAAGATAGGATGTGTGAATTATGGGTTATAGAATTGCTTAGCCATGCAAGTCTAGATACGGTAGTTCGATCGTCGGGAATAACCCGGCGGTTTTGGGATACACACAACTCTTACTTTATGTTTTTACTTCAAATCTTTGTAGCTGTTTTATGAGTAAAACTTTGTCATTTTTAAATGAGATTTGGTCCAGACAAGTGTTGGTTAGTGATGGTGCTTTGTGCACGAGCATTGGGTAAGTGGAAGGACTTGTCTAGACAATTGAGGACCGAACTTTGGGTACCATCGTTCAAGCAACACTCGTCTTTGCCACACGCGGTGTATGGGTGCCGTATGGTTAAGTAGGGTGAGGTTTTATTGTGTTAAGTCCTTGGTGGTGTAAGGAGCATAGCGACCGTGAAATCCTATGTTCTTTGAGGAGCCGATGTAATCCTTTATAGTGTGCAAGGGAGCACCAATTCTTTTGTTTTGATTGCATCAGATTTCCAATATAACTTGTGAGCCCCTAGCAAGGGCTATCGACGCTTGTACTAGGCAAGGAACCATCTCACAAGGGGCCTTGGCTCAATAGGGCTTTCTTGCTGAAAATGATCGTATCTTGATTTACAGTACGGCATACTATAGGAAGTGTGCTATTTCAGAGGCCTCTGGAGGCTTACGGGCTAATCAAGTCGTGTGGGTAAAGTAGTACACCCCTGCAGGGTATTAATCTATTCGAATAGCTGTGGAGACCCCCGAAATCGGATCCGTATCAAGCTAAGTAATTACGCCGTAAACGCAATACTTAACGTGAGACGCACACGATTCCGAGTGACCCGGATATGTGTCACATGCTAGCTCCCAAGGATCAGTGGCTAACATGCACATATCCTAGTACACAACATTGCAATCACATCCATACACAATGTACAAGAGTAAAAGAATCAATTACAACATCATTTAAATAGCATCTTATAGTACAAGGTTGCAAAAGAGGGCCGATCGGCCAAAACTAATTAACACAAATAAATTGCAGCGGAAGATAAACTAAAATAAAAAGGGAATAACCGAGTTGGTATGCCCACAATCCCACAAGCAACCAAGCTGGAGTTAAAGCCGTTGCACTGTCGTTCTCACTGAACAAATAGACACCTTCGTTAGAGTACAAAGTTGTACTCATGAGACTTTCAAAAGAAATAAAGGATGCATGTAAGTATCAAAGGAAGGCTACTACACTAGTCAATTTTTAGCATAAAGCAAGTTTTGTATATAGATAAACAATAAAGATTTTAACTAGCCATTTGCAAAACATTTAGAAAGCATTTTGTGAGTAAGTAATGATCATCAATGGTATAATCTCCAATTATAAACAACACACGAACATCCCATTCGTGGCAACATAAGATCTAAACAAACTAGCATAAAGATATAACATTTTAGACCATAACCCAAACTTAAGTTCCCAAAAGCTAAGCGTGCTCGCTTTCCACAAGTGTTGTCCATAACCTAGGGCGAGGCTATTCGAATAGATTTAGTTACTCTGCAGAGTTGTGCGACTTTACCCACACGATATGCATCCTCTTAATGTCGGCCAATGCACTCTTCCGTAGGAGTGTGGATCGAGGTAGCATAACGAGGGCGTTACAATGTCATGTCCTAACTATCAACCCACCCGAGAACAGAAACCCGTGGGAGTCAAAATGCCTCCTAACCACGGGTGAACCTCGTTACGTAAGTAAGTCCCAATCAAACATGAGACCCTTAAGGACAAGTAAGGCGACCCTTAACATGCCCCCGCGAGATTGACAAAAGAACAATCAAATACATAACAATAACAATTGTCAATCCCATTGTGTTTTGATAGCTAACACAACAAATTATTAAGCCAAGCCTTCGCCATTATCCCGGCGTGTGGTTGCACGTAAGACTTGGTTCATCACACCACGCACCGGTCCTTAAACACTCGAGACGGGCTACACAATTCCATAACAACAACATCAACAATATTTCATGATCACCCTACACCCGTCCAAGTTAAGAACATAAAACCCATGCCCAACAAGTTCACAAACCACAGACGCGAAGATCTGAAAACATTCCTCAAATCCAACATAATCCAATCCATAAAAGCCTCAAGGTTCATTAAGATTCAATTCAATCCATCGGCCGATGGACTAGCTCCATCAACCGTTTTCGGCTACCACTACTAGCATGGCTAAGCATCGTTCTACAAACTAGCAAACAACCCATATAACATATAACCTTAGTCATTCAAGGTAAAAGGGTAATCAACATTCAAAGGAGGGCTAATGCAGCAATTAGGAAATTAACTACTTCTACCCATAAACATACATTTTAAAATAGCATGCAATTGCGTTAATAAAACTCACACAAAACTTTTAAAAACCACTGGGAGCAATATGATCAAGAGGAGGGTGCTCGCACCTTTTCTGTACCACTTGTTAAATCTCAGGTTACTCACATATTGACCTCACGAATATAACGGTATCGTTGAAAAACTAATGAAAGACGATATTGCAATAAATATCAAATAAAGCCAAAAATTCAAAGTACTCAAAAATGCATGAAATTTATACAGTACGTAGGTCATGATTTTAGATTTATTTAGGTGAAAGAATTATTCCATTTGGATTTAGCATGTGAAAGTTATAGCAGTTTGAATATCAGATTTCTGGAAAAATCCAATTTTATTGCAATCTGTTACTGTTCATTTGCATTAATTTCTTTGGTGAAAATTTGCAGAACATTTGTGGATATAAGGATTACACAGGTTAATAGGGAATAAAAATATAAGACCAAAATAATTGAGTTTACCTCATTGGGAGTTTTTATGAATTAGTTATGAATTTCAAAAGTTATCGACCTTTTTATTTTGCAAAAATAATAGAGTTTGGAGGTTCATTTTCCAAAAGTATATCATCTGCTATGGAGACATGTTTGAAATCTATTTAAAATAAAGTTCATTTTAAATAAATAATAATAATAATAATAATAAAATTGGTTTAACTGTTTTAGGGGTTAAAATGAGTTAGTAATGTATTTTATGAAATTGAAACTATAGCAAAAAAAAGGTCTACTGTTATTTGACATGTAAGCATCCTAACATCATGTCTTCTAAAAAGCTTCAATACTTAGGATTGAAATACTACTGTCCAATCACTAAAGGAGGTTTACTTATAGACCTATGCCATTAACAAAGTTTTAGCCCCCAGCTCTTCTCTCAAATAGCCTTCTAATTTCTTAAAAAGTATATTCAGAAGAAAAAGCTTATTTCAACATCTTAATAACTACTATGAGAACTAATCACTTAAAATGAAAAGACAGAAGCTTCCTAAATTTTTAACTTGGCTAAGCTTGTGGACCCTTACTGCTAATGAGGTTATGAACTTCTAATCTCTGGTCTATCCACAAGGTTGAGAGGCTATCAAATAATGTCAAACCTATTTGAGTACAGGATTTAGTTAATCATCAGGAGGTTTGAGATTTGAAAGCTCCACCAACTAGTAAACCTATTGACTGTTCTTTTTCCAGATACAAACAACTCTCCTCTTCTATTCAAACAACCTACAACAGGCATCATATATAAGTTACTAATTCTTAACTATTTAGCCTACTATCAAGACTTAAATTTTCGGATTAGACTACTACTGGAAGATAAAAGTTCAACTGACCAAAAGACTCAAGAGCAATTCTAACTGCTGCTATACCAAGACAAAAGTCTATTGACAAACTAAAAACATTCAGGCTACTGCTCAGGCAACCTACAACAGAACCTTAACTGAGAATTAGGTGCTGTCAACATATTTTCTCTCAGGGAAATCGCAAGTTCAAAAGTTAATTAGTTTGAGTAAACTACAGGTTAATCAAAAGAGCTAGCAGCAAATGGATTCAGTTGTTCTTACTGACGGCACTATTACACAAAGAGAGAGAGTTGATTTCAGAGATAAGAACAGGAGAGTCAAGACCAAGCAAAAACTTCGAGGCGGCTGGCGCGGTTCGTCGCCGGGAAAGCGAAGTGGCGTGGCGGAGGCGACCACAAAAACGGAAAGCCCGGGGAACAAGGAGGCTGGGGTTGGCGGTTTTGGGGCTCAGGCGGCACCATGGCGGCGCGGCAAGGGCACGAGGCGGCCGACCGAGGGGACGAAACATGGTGGCGGCGCTCGGTGGGAGTAAGGGCTAAAATAGGAGGGCGTGAGCACCACCAAGGCGTAGGGATCTCACCGAGTGGTCGCCGGTGGAGGAGTTTCAGGAGGGTGGCGGCGAGGCGCGCGGCGCGGGGTGGTTCAATGGTGACGAGGACCTGCGAAGATGGAGAGCTCGAGTGAGTGGTTGTAATAGGTAGAGGGAGGTCCAAGGGAGCTCTGCGGAAAAGAATTGAAGGAAGAATCGGCGGAGAAGAAATGGCACGGAAATGGCGGTGGGTGCGGAACCGAGGGAAGAAAAGGCGCGGCGACGATTCCCTACACCAAAAGGCGATTAAAAAGGTGGAGTGACTCAGCGTGGTGAGGGAATCCTCATAGACAAGGTGCCTCGGCAGGAAACTCACCGGATTCCGAGATGACTCGGTGACGAGGCTCGGGCACGCTCCAGAGGCAGAGAGGACACAATCGCGTTCCGAGAGCTAGAAGCCAATGCAAGGTCCGACATTAGGAAAACGAACACGGCGAGGATAGAGGAAGACAAAGAGCACAAAAGAGCGGAGCTTACCTAAGGGTATGTCGTGGGAGAGCGTCCTCCTCTTCCTCGGCCCGGAAGAGAAGTGAGCAACATGGGGGAGGGAGAGGGGGTTTTGAGCGGGAAAGAAGACGGAGGAAGGAGCGGCGTCACGAGGCGGAGCGTCAGGACTGGTCGGGAGGGGCGGTGAGTGACGGCGTCGACGGAGCGAGAGCAGAGCGCGGCCGCGACGTGGCGAGCTGTTTCTACGGGCACGCCAACGGGAGGAAGAAGGTTCCGACAGGCGGGCCCGGGCTGTCAGCGGCTGCGAAGGGAGTGAGGGGGTGCGGTGTGGCTCGGCCGTTCGATTAAAACGGACGGCTAGGATCAAAGGGGGCGTTAGTTGGTTTAGTCAAGTCGCTCGCTCGGGTCGGTTGCGACGGGCTCGAGTCCGAGTTCGGTTTGGGTTGAGTCCGATGAATAATATCGAGCAGAGTTCAAATCGATTTGACTAAAAATCCAAAGGTTTGGTGGGCTTTAATTATAGCAATAAATTTCTAAAAATTCTGAGATTAATCAAGGGTGTTCTGGGATGACATAGTACTCATAAAAATTATAAAACCATACTGTTCATGATATAATTTGTGTAAACTAAATTCAAACTTAGTCTAGGTCTATTAATGGTGTTTGAATTTTCTGAGGGTGCAATTGAGTTCCAAAAATTTGGTAAAAATTATATTTATTCATGATAATTATTCTAGTATTTGAATAAAATATTTCCAGGTGATGATCAAATGTTTTTGTTCCTGTTTTCATTTGGAGTTTGAATTCGAAGTGTATGTTTGATCTTTGATTTAAATTTTCCAATTGCAATATTTTATGCAAATGTCTCCAAAATGTCATGCATGCTTATAATATGCATAATAAATCTCATTAATCAAAATGGGGATGTTACAATAGCCGTGTCCACGGTTATGGACGACCGCTTGAAATTTGTGGCTGCTTATTGTTAGACTTTTAATTAAAATTGTGGTTGAACTTGGTATTCGTCATGAACGGGATGTTCATGTGTTTAGTACATCAAAGTGGGCTGCCACTTTGGTCTTTGTATGATTCAATTGTTTATTACTGAAATGCTTTACTACATGTTTTACTTCTACTTCAAATCTGATTTTAAATGGGCACATGAAAAACTAGTATGTGTAGGATGTTAATTGTTGCGTCTTTTTCGCGAAACTAAACCAATATGAGCCATCCTTTGAATGACCCTTATGCATAACTATTTTTATTTGTGTAAGACTTGTGAGTACACTTGTACTCAGCCAGATGTTTCTTGGGGTTTTTTGGTGAGGAAGGTTATGATTATGATGATCTCGCTAGTGTTGACTTGGGTGACACTAATGAGTAGTGTGCTGCCATTTAGCCCCCAGTCGGTTGCCGATGGGTGATGGGCATACCACTGCTGGCCTTTTTCTTTATCTATTTACTTCCGCTGCTACTTGGTACTTCACTTGAATTTGGCCGGTCGGCCGTTTGTAATAAGCTGTAGACCTTAACTATTATGCAGTATGTCTTTTTAATCTCTTGTTGTATGCGTTGTATGGATGTAATCAACGTTGGATGAGGGTATGAGTATATTGGTCGTTGATCATGGGAGCGAATATATGTCATACTCGTTGTTGATGAATTCCCATTTAACTCACTAAGTGCAGTGCTTCGAATCAAGGGAGAATCAACAATCATGTAGCGCTCGCAAGGGAGCAGCGCGCATGATCGTTGAGGCTCTAGTATTCGGCTAAGCCTCTCACTTGGATAGAGTTAAATTGGAATTCATTTACCGGAGACTCGTAATTATGTCCCTAAGACCTTGTCTAATCTCGGTCTTATGGAGGTAATTACGGGTCCCTGACGTTAGTATCGAGCCATCTTGTTGTAGGTTAGAGGTAGCATGGCGTTAGAGTTAGTAAGCCTTCTGGAGTCAAAATATTTTGAAATTATCAAACTACTTTCAGAAAGTTTAAGTTAAGAATATCTTTTATTCCTTATCCATCTTAGTATCTTTTCTCTCCTGATCCTGTTTTGGTTTATGAAACTAACCTACCTTGCCTTCTTGCCTTTAGATGAACCCTCGCACCTTGTCAGGAAACTCAAGGTGAAGGAGTGGATGGATACCGGCGTTGCTACGAGACATGATGTGGAGGCGAACTTCACATATCAGCCCACTTATTCCATCTACGCCGTGATCGAGGACCGGGAATGGAGGAATTTATGGCGATGATAGATATCGTTGCTAGGCAAGTCACGGGAGCATACCTTACCGCTTCGGTAGCGTGGTATACGAGGCCATGGCGTTACAAGAAGTGGCTTTGGTGGCCATGAGTCGTCTTCGCTACGACTGACTGAGTTAGCCCAACCCCATATGATCACTTTCCGATGCGCGCGCGCGCTAGGGCGTGAACTTCGTTTGCTAGGATCCGGTTTGGGAGGACCCCAAGTCGAGCGATTGGCGAGATTGGTTCATGTAATGGACCAAATGCATCATTGCATAATGCATGAGTTATGGGAGCAGCGTCGTCGTCTCATTATAGCTCGAGAGCATTTGCGACTTATGCATGACATGAGGCTCATTCGTCCGGATGTCTTTGTATGGCGCTAATGAGGTTTCACCGTACATTTCTGCGCCATTTGGACTATCGTCTTCACGAAGTAGGAGGCCATATCCTCGGCGTAGGATCCCCTTACGCCTCACCAACCCGGAGACCGGAAGACACGAGATCCTCGGATACCACCTTTCGATGACTTTTCGGTGAACTTTGACCGGAATAATATCTAGGCTGTTAGGGCAGGGAGCTCTGTGTTTGAGGTTGTATCCTTAGGGTTATGTAATAGGGTAGTAGATGTCGAACTGTTATGTTTTATTTGCAAACCCTCCTATTTCAGTTGTAATCTTAAGCCTGCGGGCGCTTATGTACGGAGTTGTATCGAATTTGGTTTATGTTGCTTAATGTTTGGTGTTCTATTCGATGTTACAATTTTCTTGCTTTTTGATATTGATTATGCATGTATAGCCAAGTAATGGCTTTTGTCTTATTTACTAACCATCCTTGTCCAATACCGGATGACAGGACCGACTACGCGATCAGGAGCCCTGCGCGGCAGAGGCTCCCCATCCCCCTCTAGGGCACCCCGTCTAGCACCCTTGAGCAATTTCTACGATCAGGGGCAGTCGTCCCAGCAGCCGTCTGAGCATGGCGAGCCCTCTCAGCCGCCGTCCCAGCAGGGTGGACCGCCTGAGGAGGTGCTCCCTCCGCCGCCATCCATGGTCGAATTTATGATGATGATTGAGCGCAGCCGGATGGACGGACCGGATGCTTGAGGCGATCGTCGCAACACCGCTCCGGCTCCGTTACGCGAGGACCCGGTTTATTCGGTTTGTCTTGTTTAACCATCCACTTGGTCCTAACGGTACAAATCAAATAAACCAAGCCTCGAGATATGTATACTTCCCAGTGCGGTATACACACCCGTTACAAAATCATGCATCAATTCCATTCATTCACATAGAGCGAAGCAAAGCAACAACTTAAAGACATAGATAATATAAAGAGAGTTATTACAAAAGAGAGGCCGAGGCCAAAAGTCATACAAATAAGTAAATACACAGTGGAAGCAAAATGGCCATAAGATGGCGATAAACAAAAGCCAATCGGTGTGCCTTTACCCACAAGGCAACCAACCGGACCGCCAAGCTAATCGTCCCAAACAGCGCCGCAACACAGCTCACAAAAGTGAGGCCCTTGGGGCTCACCTTCTTCCTCTGCAATAATTAATATTAAGCAAAGCAGATGAGTACAAAACTTGTTTTTGTACTCGCAAGACTGACGTGTGAGATAACAGAACTATAATTAACTACATGCAAGCTTTATTTAAGTGGATGAGGCTCTGGACTTATTTTTAGCATAAAGCAAGTTTCCATTTGCAATAAGTTAATAGATTCAAAGCAAGTTTGCAATTAACTTTTATTGTTCAAATAAAGAGAGGCAATAATAACAATAGATAGAGAACAACACCAACCTAGAAGTGACTAACCCATAGTCACCACAACAATAGCATGAAGTACCCCTTCATACCACCCATGTCAAGTTTAAGTTTTTAAAAGGTTGTAGTCTAGTTCTTGCACGACCTTACCAAGCATGTCCATAACCTAGGACGAGGCTATTCGAATAGTTTTAACCCTGCAGGGGTGTACCAATGTACCCACACGATAGACCGCCTTTCCACGGCCACGGTTAGCACACTTCCTTTGGTATGCGGGCATGGCTAAGTCTAACAGGCGCTTTCAATGGGCGATGCTAATTAAGAGCCGCAACCCACGGGAGAAAGACACATTAGACAGCCTAACCAGGCTGCTAATGCTCCTCCAACAACACACACACACAAGAACACACCCACCGACCAGCTCATAATTAACACCTTCCAAAGTACTGAGTCAAGAGAGGTTCCATATCCCCCTCGTGTGGTTAGCACGCAATAAGCGCTTGGCTTAGTGGCACCATTCCACACACCCAACAGATCACATCAACATACCATTGTGCCCAAGTCAAGATATAGTTTTGTTTTCAGTTTTTGATTTGTAAATCAATAAACACAAGGGTTGGACATAATGGAGTAGTATAATTAGTTGTGTGATCAAGATCACCGACTAAGTCGATGATCGCCCAATACTACCGATAACTAGGCATGGCTAAGCAATATTCATTCGTAATCTACTAAGTGATAAGAGTTCATCCATCGAACTCTAACCACAGCAAATAACCTAGGCTCAGGTAGTAGAGGATAACCATTTACCTACAGATTATGCAACTAGAGGTCTAACTAATCAATTTAACAACAAAATAGCAATGCATACATAGAAGTTAAACAAAATATTAGACTTTAAAAGTAATGGGATCAATGGAAATGATCAAACTACTTGCCTGCTTGTTGTGGCTCAAATTGTTGCGGAGGGTCGTTCTGGGGTTACCGCAAATATCGAATCCTAAGCGAAAGAGCGAAAACAACCAATAAGGCGAGCAACGCTTAAATGAAAGAGCAAGCAAAAATTATCCAAATCGACGAAAATTATACACAAGGTATAATAGGAATATACCTAGACATAGGAACTGGAAAAACCTAATTTGGATTTGTGGTGCAAAAGATATTCTCTAAAAACCTATTTTCGGCCATAATTAGCACTGTAGCAAAAACATTTTCTAGAAAAATTTCGAAGCTGAAATTTTTATGGTGGCTTCCTACTGGTATAGTGATAACCCATATAAAATTTCAGGTCATTTGGAGTTATAATGAAAGAGTTATGATTTGTCTAAATTGTTTAGGGTATTAAACAAAAATATGATCCTTATGATTTCTAAAAATAGTAAAATTTGTGAAACCAATTTTCCTAGCAAATACACTATCAGGGGAAGTTAATCCAATTGGATTCATACAAAAATGATCTATAGATAAAAAGTTATGCATTTTCCAAGTTTGCTAAAAGTTCTGAAAAACAGTATTATGTTCACTTGTTTACTATTTTTGAAAATGGTTCTCCAGGTTTGATTATGGTCTACAATTATTTTTATATTTAAGTTCAAGTTATAAGGAAGCTAACAAAATTGGAATCATCTAATTTGGAGCTAAGATGACAAAGATATGAAAATGACAAGACCCTAATGTGATACTGATTTCTGGACTTAGCACTTTGGGACTTCACTAACACCACAGGCGTGGGCGAATGAGAGCCGTCGATCTCAGATCCAACGGACGACATTGAACCAGACCAAACACTCCTCACGCGCGAACGGAGGGCGGCGTGGAGGCTCGAGGTCGTTGATCTCTAGATCCAACGGCCGAAGACCGACCACGTCGCTCCTTAGCGTTGTCGCCCGACAACGCGGCGAAAACCAGCAAGACAACGCCGGCGACCAAAAGCTGCGTGGCGCGGTGAATGCGAGAATGGGTGCGCAATAGCATTGCGCACCCTCTGTACCACCAAACCGGCGGTGCGTGGACGAGCGGCGCGGCGACGGCGGGCGCGGTAAAAATGACAACGGCGACAAATAGCCAATAGCTCGCGGCGGACCATTCAAGCGGTGCACGAGTATCTAGGGGCTACGAGGAGCTACGACCGACGCGGAGTGCAGAGGCGGTCGGGCGACTCGGCGGCGAAGCTCGCGACGGACCGAGGAAGATGACGCGAGGAAGGCGGCACGGGCAAAATCAACCATGCCGCGTCATCACGATGGGTTCTAGAGAGCACAGAGAAGCTCCCGAGAAAGGAATTAGAAAAGGAGCACTCACCGTGGCTACTGGAGGCGAAGAAGGATGCTCGCGGCGATTTGGGGAAATCCAAAATCCGGCGCTCCGTTGAAGCAACTGAAATGGAGTGGGGTTAAGCACCACCGAGGTGAGAGGAAGGTGCGAGGAGCAAGAAGGGAGCCAAAGAACCCTTTGGAGCACCGTCGGCGGCAGGAGCTCAAGCTCGGCAATGGCGGAAATGGTATTTGGGGTGGTATGGGCTCGCTCGTGCTTAGTGAATGCAAGAGGAGCTGCGGGAGAGGAAAGGAAGCCGAAGGGGTGACCGGGAGCTTAAGTAGGCACGAGAAGCAAGAAAGCGCCGTTGCTCGCCTCGGGTTCCCGCTGCGCTGCGATCGCCGTGGAGCGACGGGAGCGGTGAGCGATGACTAAACGGGCGGTGGGTGGCGGGCATTTAATGCGCTGCGAGAGCCGTTGACGCGGCAGCGGAGGTGACAGACCGCTGCGCACCACGCTCGGCTCGCCATGGCGCGCGCGCGCGGCGAGAGGAGGGCGGCGATGGCAGCCGTCCGTCGCATCCAACGGCGCTGTGCGATCGAGTCAAACGGCCGCGCAATCGTCCACCGTTCGATGGACATCCAGCGGTCGAGAAATGAAGGCAGCGGTTGTCAGAATGCCTACGAATGAGCCGTCCGATGGAGATCTAACGGTGATGGCGCGCGCGCGCTTCGACCGCGCCGGTGCGATTAGTTGGCTCGGTCGAGTCAAGTGACTCGAGCCCGAGCCCGACTCGAGTCAATGAGCAGTACAAACCGATTAGGGTTTGATTTTAAACCTGAAACTTTGGGGATTTAATTGAGGCATCAAATCAACTCCAAAATTTATGAAATTTTAACTGGAGCTTGCTTACCTTGGCGTTAACCTTCCATAAAATTTCCAGAGGGTTTTGTGCAATGGAATTTTCTCAAGAAATTCCAGAAGGTTAAAACAGAGGTTTGACCAAGGTTTGACTTGCCTCTAAAATATTTCAAATAATTTCCCAAAATTATGAAATAATTCAGAGGTGTTACCAAGCCACCCTAGAACCAGGGAAAATTATTCCCAAGGGTTTGACAAAAGATTTGACCAAGGAGGTTGTTGACTTGATAAATGAGGCCTTTGATTTTTAATTTTCCAAAATTCTTTTACAAGAATTTCAGAAAAGTTTCAAAAGTAAAAGGATGAAGGAAAAGTTTTAATTTACCCTCATTTTATTACATTTGAAACACAAGCCAAAATAGGGATGTTACAAACCTCCCCCTTACAAAAATCTCGTCAGAGATTTGGTTCACTCGAGAAAAGAATGAGGGTGTAGTGCGCACGAGGCGATCTTCTCGCTCCCAAGTAGCCTCGTTCTCGGAATGGTTTGACCACTGAACTTTAAGGAACTTGATGGTCTTGTTCCTTGTTCTTCGCTCAGCCTCCTCGAGTATGCGAGCAGAGGCGCTCGCGATAGGTCAAATCTTCACGAACATCAAGAGTTTCCAACGAGCTTCCTCCGTTGGAACCGAGAACACTTCTTTAGTGGGACACATGGAACACATCATGTACCCCGCAAGTGCAGTGAGCAACTCCAACTTGTAGGCAACGGCTCCCTTCTTCTCGATAACACGGTATGGACCGACATATCGAGAGCCAACTTGCCCTTGACACCAAAGCGCGGTGACCCTTGGAGGAGAAACCTTGAGATAAGCGAAGTCATTGGGCTCAAAGCTCAACTCACGGCGGCGGCGATCCGCATAGCTCTTTTGCACGGATTGAGGCGTGCGTGGCGATCACGAATGAGTGGACTTGACCCTCGGCCTCATTAATCGAGTCGGGCCAAAGAAAGGTCTTTCACCGGTCTCGAGACCAGTTCAACGGGTCCTACACTTTCTCCCGTATAAGGCCTCAAATGGTGCCATGCTGAGGCGGCTGGAAGGCGTTGTTATAAGAAAACTCGGCGAATGGCAAGCACTTCTCCCAATGCTTCCCATAGGAAAGGACACAAGTCGGCGACATGTCCTCCAAAACTTGGTTGACCCTCTCGGTCGACCATCTGTTTGGGGTGGTAGTGAAAGAAAGCGAGTTCCCATAGCCTCTTGCGGGCTATGCCAAAATCGAGGCGTGAGCAAGCGAACCACGATCGACACAATTGTCTTTGGTACACCATGCAAACTCACGATGCGGGCTATGTAGAGATCCGCGGAAGACCTACTCGAAGGTCGGTCTTGTGAGGAAGAAAATGAGCCACCTTAGTCAATCGATCGATGGCGACCGGATAGCATCATTCTTCTTTGGGGACCGGTAGACCGGTGATAAAGTCCATCGACCGAATCCACTTCCACTCGGAATTGGTAAGGTGAAGCGATCCGGCGGGGCGATGCTCGACCTTGACACGGCGGCACACGTCGCGCTCGACAACGAACCTTGCGATCTCCCTCTTCATTCGGGTCCACCAAAATCTCGCCGGAGATCATGATACATCTTCGTGGTCGGGATGAATGGATAACGGAGAATCGTGGGCTTCGCGGAGGATCAAATCCGCAACTCCATGTCCTTTGGAACCACGGCGTTGCGAACCTCACGACACCAAGCTCATCTACGGAGAAGCGCTTGGCTGTTCCATTCTTGACATTTTCCTTGATGCGGTTCACTCCAACATCCGATTGCTGAGCGGACTTGATCCGATCCACCAAGGTTGGTTTGTACAACCAAGGCGGTGAGGAACCATGCTCAACAAACCCAAGTTGAGGCATTGAAACTCCTCTAGAAGAGGGGTGATGCTCTGAAGCAACAATGCATTGCAATGCGCTGCGACTAAGCGCATCCATAGCGGCATTGGCCTTGCCGGATGGTAGTGAATACCCATGTCATAGTCCTTGATCAACTCCAACCATCTCCTTTGCCGGAGGTTCAGGTGCAGTTGGGTGAACAAATACTTTAGGCTTTGTGATCGAATACACTTCACAGCGATTCTGGATTAGGTAATGTCGCCAAATCTTAAGTGCATGAATCACGGCCAACTCAAGTCATGGGTAGGATAGTTGAGTTCATGAGGTATCAATTGCCTTGATGCATAGGCCACTACCTTGCCTTCTTGCATAAGGACACAACCGAGGCCTCGGCGAAGCGTCACAAAAGATATCGAAGCCGGCGGACATCGGGAGAACAAGAAGCGGGAGCGGTGGTCAATCGCTTCTTAAGTGCTTGGAAACTTTCCTGCAATCAGCGGACCACGAGAACTTCTTGTCCTTCTTGAGCAACTCCGTCATCGGCCGCTATCTTGGAGAAGTTCTCGATAAGCGGCGATAGTATCGCTAAACCAAGAAAACTCCGAACGGTGGACCGAAGTGGGGTGACTCGAGAAAGCACGTCGATCTTGCTAGGATCCACGGCTCGCCTCTGCCGAAAGAATATGGCCTAAGAAGGCTACTTCCTTCAACGAGCAGCGCACTTGCGAACTTAACTACGGTGGTGCTCGTGGCTGCCCAACACAAGCCTCAAATGCTCGGTGTGTTCCTCATCGCTCTTGGAGTAGATAAGGATATCATCGATGAAGACCACAACAAACCTATCCAAAGACTCCATGAATACCGAATTCATGAGGTTCATGAACAAGGCGGAGCATTGGTTAAGCGAATGACATGACGGTATACTCGTACAAGCCATAACAGTAGAAAAAGCGTCTTTGGAATATCCTCGAGTCGAATCGAACGATGATATCCCACTCTCAAATCAATCTTGAGAAGACTCGAGCTCGGTTAATTGATCGAAGAGGTCATCGATACGGGGCAAAGGGTACTTGTTCTTTACCGTTACTTCATTAAGTGGGCGGTAATCAGCGCTTTATCTTGTGCGTCTTGTCCTTTTGGGACAAATATTCTTTGAGCATCCCCAAGGAGATGAGCTAGGCGGATGAAACCCTTCTCTTGAAGCTCACCCGGTGCTTCTTCAACTCCACCAACTCAATTGGGTCCATCCGGTAAGGCCTCTTGGAGATCGGGCGATGCAGGAACCAACTCAATGACAAACTCGAGGTCTCGAACTGGTGGCATCCCTGGAAGGTCGTCGGGGAAGACATCAACAAAGTCACATACCACTGGGACTTCACTAATATCTAGAGATGGCTTCGCTTGGCGCGAAGAGATCACGGACCTGCGGACCGAAAAGCGAACACTGCTCGCGGAAGGACTAGTGAGGTAGATGAGTCTCCTAGCGCAATCAATTTGTCCCATGTCTTTGAGACAACCAATCCATGCCTAGGATTACATCTAAGCTCGCGATCGAAGGAGGATAAGGTTTGCCAAGAATCCTACCCTTCTATCTCAACGAGGACATCCCTACACTCGGACTCGACTCTCAACTCCGAACCGGAGAGCGAATGAGCAGCGGGACCAACAATGGAGTAAAAGAAGACCTCCCACAGCGAAAAGACTGAAACAAGCGAATGAGATGCGCTGAATCAAACAAAGCGTAGCGAGGGAAAGAGTTAGCAGAAAGGGTACCCAACACGGCGTCGGGTGCCTCTGTGCCTCCTCGCGGAGATGAGGTTGACGCGGCCACTACCCACGCCTTGGGTAGCGGGGACAACCGATCACGGGAGAACCACCTCCCGCCGCGTCCTCCATTGGGGCGAGGGCGCTCGATCTGTTAGGGCAACTATTGGCATAATGCCCCTACGGTTGCATGAAAAGCAAGTGACCCGGCGGCCGGATTGCGGGGCCACCTGCTGGCTCGCGGTGCACGTGATCGGGCACGGCTGCGGAGGGCGAGGCTGGTCTTTGGCGGCCTCGGTGGTAGTGAAGCCACGAGCAGGGCCACGAGTAGGCCCGACACGAGGCGGGAGAGGCGGCTGTGCGGATCATTTGGGCACGCCACTTGCGCTGCGGGACTCGCCAGCGCCTTCGCTTGTGCTCGGCAACAATGGCCTTGTCCACCAAGATGCGAAAGTCGGCAAAGTCCACAATGGAGGCTTTGTCTTGCGGCTCCTCGGACAAACCCTCCATGAACTTCTCACCGCTTGGCCTCATCGGTGGCCACCTCGGATGGAGCATAACGAGCCAAGTGATTGAACTCGTCTGAGACACTCCATCAGCGACTTACGCCCTTGCTTGAGCGCGAGAAATTCCTTCTTCTTGACTTCATCAAGCGGCGGGGATGTGAGCTCGGCGGAACACCGTCGGAACTCATCCCAAGAGGCGGTGTGGCGGCGGGCTGCATGGCCAAGAAGTTCTCCCACGAGAGCGCCCCGAAGGCGATGGGAGGCAAGAGTGCTCTGTCTGGTCGAGCAGCGAGCAGCGTCGAGCTTACGCTCAACTTGGCGCGGCCGGTCATCTGCGTCCAAGGGTCCTTAGATCCGGAGAGCGTGGGGTTGAGTGCGAAGAAACTCGGCCAAACCCCACGAGGCCCGATGTCCACCCGCTGCCGGATCACGAGGCACGGCAGAGGCGGAGGTGTTGCGCGCAATAACATCAGCCAGGACCCTCTCGTCCTCTGAGCAGTTGCGCTCTATCGAAGAAGGACCTCGACCATGGTCGGAGGAGGCGAGCTCCTCATCCATACCAGCTGCGACCACGGCCGCTACGAGTACCTCGGCCATCTGGTTCAAGAAATTTAGGTTAGAACCCAAAGCACTAATACTAGAAGTTGATGGCGAAAAGCTAACGATTAGGGGAAATGAGATATCACCTAACGAAAGCCAAGAACAGCAAGTAAACAAACTTTAAATGTTTCCAAAGAAGCTCCAAAACAGCAAGGAAACTCCAAACCAAGCTCAACTTCTCAATACCATTAACCCGTATTGAATGAATGAGTATTAGTGTGAGAAGATAAAAATTTCAGCACACTACAACAAGTTTAACAGTACTCATGAGCAAGGTTAAAGCGATAAACATACGTTAGATACTTAGCTAACTAGTATCACATCTTACCCTTTTATTCCCACAAGTTTTAGTTGATTAACCTCTCGTTTTCTACCCTATTTAGAACCTTTGAGCTTGCTGTCCGGAAATTGAGCGATCGCTGTCAGATTTTGCATCCAAGCTCCTAAGCGAAATCTTCAACCGGAGCTTCAAAACCTTGTGAGAACAGCTAACACTTCAATTTGCCAAACTCATTGGTTCCCAAAACCCAATTAATCGATACAACTATCTTTTGAGAGAAGGAAAGGAGAACAACTTTTAAAACTCAAATTAGAGTAAGATGAGATAGAAAGCTAAGATAGGTAAGGAATAAAATCGAGAACTTACTTAAGCTTTCATAAACCATTTGATACTTTGAAATTAAGGTTTTCAAAATATCCTAAGGGCGACCAAGCTTGGGTTACTACGGTCGGAATGGCTCGATACCAACTTTGTGAGGACCCGGTTTATTCGGTTTGTCTTGTTTAACCATCCACTTGGTCCTAACGGTACAAATCAAATAAACCAAGCCTCGAATATGTATACTTCCCGAGTGCAGTATACACACCCGTTACAAAATCATGCATCAATTCCATTCATTCACATAGAGCGAAGCAAAGCAACAACTTAAAGGCATAGATAATATAAAGAGAGTTATTACAAAGAGAGGCCGTGGCCAAAAGTCATACAAATAAGTAAATACAGCGGAAGCAAAATGGCCATAAGATGGCGATAAACAAAAGCCAATCGGTGTGCCTTTACCCACAAGGCAACCAACCGGACCGCCAAGCTAATCGTCCCAAACAGCGCCGCAACACAGCTCACAAAAGTGAGGCCCTTGGGGCTCACCTTCTTCCTCTGCAACAATTAATATTAAGCAAAGCAGATGAGTACAAAACTTGTTTTTGTACTCGCAAGACTGACGTGTGAGATAACAGAACTATAATTAACTACATGCAAGCTTTATTTAAGTGGATGAGGCTCTGGACTTATTTTTAGCATAAAGCAAGTTTCCATTTGCAATAAGTTAATAGATTCAAAGCAAGTTTGCAATTAACTTTTATTGTTCAAATAAAGAGAGGCAATAATAACAATAGATAGAGAACAACACCAACCTAGAAGTGACTAACCCATAGTCACCACAACAATAGCATGAAGTACCCCTTCATACCACCCATGTCAAGTTTAAGTTTTTAAAAGGTTGTAGTCTAGTTCTTGCGACCTTACCAAGCATGTCCATAACCTAGGGCGAGGCTATTCGAATAGTTTTAACCACTGGGGTGTACCAATGTACCCACACGATAGACCGCCTTTCCACCAGCCACGGTTAGCACACTTCCTTTGGTATGCGGGCATGGCTAAGTCTAACGGGGCGCTTTCCAATGGGCGATGCTAATTAAGAGCCGCAACCCACGGAGAAAGACACATTAGACAGCCTAACAGGCTGCTAATGCTCCTCCAACAACACACACACACAAGAACACACCCACCGACCAGCTCATAATTAACACCTTCCAAAGTCTTGAGTCAAGAGAGGTTCCATATCCCCTCGTGTGGTTGTACGCAATAAGCGCTTGGCTTAGTGACACAAGTAACTCGGTCCTTGGGGACTTAGGCACCATTCCACACACCAACAGATCACATCAACATACCATTGTGCCCAAGTCAAGATATAGTTTTGTTTTGATTTTTGATTTGTAAATCAATAAACACAAGGGTTGGACATAATGGAGTAGTATAATTAGTTGTGTGATCAAGATCACCGACTAAGTCGATGATCGCCCAATACTACCGATAACTAGGCATGGCTAAGCAATATTCATTAAGTAATCTACTAAGTGATAAGAGTTCATCCATCGAACTCTAACCACGACAAATAACCTAGGCTCGGTAGTAGAGGATAACCATTTACCTACAGATTATGCAACTAGAGGTCTAACTAATTAATTTAACAACAAAATAGCAATGCATACATAGAAGTTAAACAAAATATTAGACTTTAAAAGTAATGGGATCAATGGGAAATGATCAAACTGCTTTTTGCTTGTTGTGGCTCAAATTGTTGCGGAGGAGTCGTTCTCGGGGTTACGCAAATATCGAATCCTAAGCGAAGAGCGAAAACAACCAATAAGGCGAGCAACGCTTAAATGAAAGAGCAAGCAAAAATTATCCAAATCGTGAAAATTATACACAAGGTATAATAGGAATATACCTAGACATAGGAACTGGAAAAACCTAATTTGGATTTGTGGTGCAAAAGATATTCTCTAAAAACCTATTTTCGGCCATAATTAGCACTGTAGCAAAAACATTTTATAGAAAAATTTCGAAGCTGAAATTTTTATGGTGCCTTCCTACTGGTATAGTGATAACCCATATAAAATTTCAGGTCATTTGGAGTTATAATGAAAGAGTTATGATTTGTCTAAATTGTTTAGGGTATTAAACAAAAATATGATCCTTATGATTTCTAAAAACAGTAAAATTTGTGAAACCAATTTTCCTAGCAAATACACTATCAGGGGAAGTTAATCCAATTGGATTCATACAAAAATGATCTATAGATAAAAAGTTATGCATTTTCCAAGTTTGCTAAAAGTTCTGAAAAACAGTATTATGTTCACTTGTTTACTATTTTTGAAAATGGTTCTCCAGGTTTGATTATGGTCTACAATTATTTTTATATTTAAGTTCAAGTTATAAGGAAGCTAACAAAATTGGAATCATCTAATTTGGAGCTAAGATGACAAAGATATGAAAATGACAAGACCTAATGTGATACTGATTTCTGGACTTAGCACTTTCGGGACTTCACTAACACCTGAGGCGTGGGCGAATGAGAGCCGTCGATCTCAGATCAACGGACGACATTGAACCAGACCAAACACTCCTCGCGCGCGCGAAACGGAGGGCGGCGTGGAGGCTCGAGTCGTTGATCTCTAGATCCAGCGGCGAAGACCGACCACGTCGCTCCATAGCGTTGTCGCCCGACAACGCGGCGAAAACCGGCGGACAACGCCGGCGACCAAAGGCTGCGGTGGCGCGGTGAATGCCGAGAATGGGTGCGCAATAGCATTGCGCACCCTGCAGTACCACCCACCGAGCGGTGGTGGACGAGCGGCGGCACGGCGGCGGGCGCGGTAAAAATGACAACGGCGACAAGCGGCAAATAGCTCGCGGCGGACCATTCAAGCGGTGCACGAGTATCTAGGGGCTACGAGGAGCTACGGCGCGCGGAGTGCGGGCGGTCGGGCGACTCCGCGGCGAAGCTCGCGACGGACGAGGAAGATGGCGCGAGGAAGGCGACACTGGGCAAAATCAACCATGCGCGTCATCACGATGGGTTCTAGAAACGCAGAGCTCACGAGAAAGGAATTAGAAAAGGAGCACTCACCGTGGCGGAGGCGAAGAAGGATGCTCGCGGCGATTTGGAAATCAAAATCCGGCGCTCCGTTGAAGCAACTGAAATGGAGTGGGGTTAAGCACCACCGAGGTGAGAGGAAGGTGCGGGAGCAAGAAGGGAGCCAAAGAACCCTGGAGCACCGTCGGCAGGAGCTCAAGCTTCGGCAATGGCGGAAATGGTATTTGAGGTGGTATGGGCTCGCTCGTGCTTAGTGAATGCAAGAGGAGGCTGCGGGAGAGGAAAGGAAGCGAAGGGGTGACGGGAGCTTAAGTAGGCACGAGAAGCAAGAAAGCGCCGTTGCTCGCCTCGGGTTCCGCTGCGCTGCGATCGCCGTGGCGGCGGGGGCGGTGAGCGGCGACTAAGCGGGCGGTGGGTGATGGGCATTTAATGCGCTGCGGCGTTGGCGGCGGCGGAGGTGGCGGGACACTGCGCGCACCACGCTCGGCTCGCCATGGCGCGGCGCGCGGCGAGAGGAGGGCGGCGATGGCGGCCGTCAGGTCGCATCCAACGGCGCTGTGCGATCGAGTCAAGCGGCCGCGCTGTCGTCCACCGTTCGATGGACATCCAGCGGTCGGCGAGAAGGCAGCGGAGTTGTCAGAATGCCTACGAATGAGAGCCGTCGATGGAGATCTAACGGTGATGGCAGCGTGCCGCGCGCCGCGCGAGTGCGATTAGTTGGCTCGGTCGAGTCAAGTGACTCGAGCAGAGAGCGACTTCGAGTCAATGAGCAGTACAAACGATTAGGGTTTGATTTTAAACCTGAAACTTTGGGGATTTAATTGAGGCATCAAATCAGCTCCAAAATTTATGAAATTTTAACTGGAGCTTGCTTACCTTGGGGTTAACCTTCCATAAAATTTCCAGGGGTTTTGTGCACTGGAATTTTCTCAAGAAATTCAGAAGGTTAAAGCAGAGGTTTGACCAAGGTTTGACTTGCCTCTAAAATATTTCAAATAATTTCCCAAAATTATGAAATAATTCAGAGGTGTTACCAAGCCACCCTAGAACCAGGAAAATTATTCCCAAGGGTTTGACAAAAGATTTGACCAAGGAGGTTGTTGACTTGATAAATGAGGCCTTTGATTTTTAATTTTCCAAAATTCTTTTACAAGAATTTGAGAAAAGTTTCAAAAGTAAAGGATGAAGGAAAAGTTTTAATTTACCCTCATTTTATTACATTTGAAACACAAGCCAAAATGGGGATGTTACACGTTAGACGGGAGGCGCCGCCGCTGGCGGCGTCGGAGGTCTTCTTTGAGTTTCAGTGGACCAACCCTCGACATTTGCGGGCGGCAAGGACCGATGGAGGCGAAGGCTGGCTGCATAACATTGAGAAGAAGCTGAACATTGCGCGGTGTACGGAGTTGAGAGGTCTTGATTGCGGCTATCGGTTGGCGGTGCGGCAGTGCGTGGTGGGATAGTTATTCGCCATGCGGCCGTGATCACGTCCGACTTGGGGCGAGTTGAGGCAGCGTTAGGGAGGCCCATATCTGGAGAGAAGTCGCTTATCAGCGGCGGTTCCTGCCTTGAGACAAGAGGCGAAGGGCGATCGCGAGTACTGCATGATTTCAACTACTTGGCGGTATGCTCGGACGGCGTCTCGGCGAGCGCTCGTCGCGAACGAGTTCTTCCATGGGTATCGGAGAGTTGTGGCTTGTCTTAGCGCACATGATTTGGGAGTTTCGGCATCCCGGTCAACAAGGCGATAGTGGTGGAGCATGAGAGCTTGCGGTGGATGAGTCGAGAAGAGGAGGAAGGCCTTTGGGGGCGATGGCGAGTGGCGATTTTTCGAGCGCGCCGGGACTACCTCGGGCACCTCGTGCGGCGGCACCATCGGCGTCTCTGTGGCACCTCCACGACCTTCTCCACGGCGGCTCAGCGGCCAGCGGGGCGAGACCCTGGTGGCGGGGCATACAAGCGGCGTCATTTCTTTCCCTCGTGGCGTCGGGGCCACTATGCGCATGATGCCTCGCCAGCGGCGAGGATGCCGGGCGTACTCTGCTCGGCACCACGGCCCAGCTCGGCGAGGCCACGCCACCACCACGAGAGCGCACTGCTCCACCCGGCATGCTGCGTGGTCGCGTCAACCCGTCTCGCCAGGAGGCGGCAAGCGCACGGGCGTCGTGCTAGGTACACTACTTGTTAATTCATGTCTGCATCGGTTTTATTTGATTACGGAGCATCTCATTCATTTATTAAAAAGCGAGTATGCTGAAATTAACCAATTCAAGATACATACTCTACACCCACCTTATCATATTCGGTCCCGAGAAGTCGGTTTTCTCGCCGATCAAGTGCGTAGGGACGTAAAATTGAAATACAAAGCGTTAACTTTTGACAAACTTAATAGTGATAAGTTCGGTGGGCATCGATGTTATCTTAGGGATGGATTTGTTATCTAAGAATCGGGGAAAATTGATTGTGCCCGGTCTATTTGATGTGGCGAGGCGGCATCAGTCGTCTTTGCACCTTTAGTGGGTAGTTCTCACCTTTATGCTTTAGAGGCGAGTACCTCTCTCGCACTAGAGGAGGTACCGATAGTGAGTGAGTATCTGATGTGTTCCTGAAGAACTTCGGGCATGCCCCGACCGAGAAGTAGAGTTTGTCATTGAGCTTGCACCGTACGCGCCCATCGGATCGCCCAATGAGCTAGCTGAATTGAAAGAACAACAGGAGTTGCAAGATAAGGGTTTCATCGGGCCTAGCTCCTCGCCTTGGGATGTCAGGCTCTCTTTGTCAGAAGAAAGACAAGAGTCTACGGATGTGTGTTGACTACCGTCAGTTGAATGAGGTCACCATCAAGAACAAGTATCCGCTCAGCGGATCGATGACCTATTTGACCAGCTTAGTGGAGCTCGGTGTTCTCCAAAATTGACTTGAGGTTAGGCTACCATCAGTTAAAATTAGAACCGAGGACATTCGAAGACCGCCTTCTCTACTCATTACGGTTTATGCAGTACGGTCATGTCAGTTGGTTTGACCAATGCCTGACCTATTTCATGAACCTCATGAATTCGATGTTCATGGAATACTTGGATCGGTTTGTAGTGGTTTTCATCGACGATATCCTTATCTACTCTAAGTCGATCTTGAGCACGAGCAACATTTGAGACTTGTGTTAGAAAAGCCGCCACCATCATTGTCGCCAAATTCGACAAATGTGAGTTTTGGCTTTGAGAGGTTAGTTTCTTGGGGCATATCCTATCTAAAGCGGTGTCATTTGTTGATCCTAGTAAGATGCGAGATGTCCTTGAGTGGAAGCAACCCAAAAGCGTCACTGACATTCGTAGTTTTCTTGGACTTGCGGGGTACTACCGTAGGTTCATCAAGAATTTCTCAAAAATTGCAAAGCCTATGACCCAACTTTTAAAGAAAGAAAAGAAATTGAGTGGGCAATGAGAATCGAGCAAAGCTTCCAAACCACGAAAGAATGCCTATGAAGCTCCGTACTTGTTACGCGGACATTCATAAGAGCTTTGATATCTCTTGTGATGCATCTCGCCATGGGCTCGGTTGTGTGCTTATGCAAGACGGCCGAGTGGTAGCCTACGCATCGAGGCAATTGAGGCCCCATGAGGCCAATTATCCCACACACGACCTAGAGCTCGCGGTGTAGTTCATGCCTTGAAGATTTGGCGACATTACCTCATCGATGTCGTTGCGAGATCTACAAACCATAAGAGCCTTAAATGTATTTTCACCCAAGTCGACTGAACTTGAGACAAAGAAGATGGCTTGAGTTGATTAAAGATTATGATATGGGACTCCATTATCATCCGGAAAGGCTAATGTAGTGGCGTAGCGCATTGAGCGAGAAAATCTCAATGCAGCTGTTTGTCGGTAACCCCTTTTCTGAGCTTATGTCTTTGCATTGCAAAGCCTACACACGGAGATAGTTGAAGAAGGTTAAGCTTGCAGCCCTCAAGTGTGACTTGCACACTTGAGGACCAGATTAGGAAGCGAGAAAAGCGATGCGAAGTGGCTAAAATTTTAGAACTAATGAAACAAGGCAAGGCTAAATGTTTTAAGCAAGATGCACAAGGTACTCTATGGTTTGGAAACCGTATGGTGGTACCGTTTGATCACCACTTGAGAGAATTGATTCTCAAGGAGGCTCATAACTCAAAATTCTCTATCCACCCGGGAGTACAAAAATGTATCAAGATTTGAAAAAGAAAGCGTGGTGGGCAGAATGAAGCAAAGCGTTGCGCAGTATGTGGCCGAGTGCGATCTATGTCAAAGAGTTAATTTGAGCACTTGAAGCCGGTGGTACTCTAGATCCCCTACCCATTCCCGGTGGAAATGGGAAGAAGTTGGCATGGATTTTATCATGGCCTTCCTAGAACTAAAGCTGGATTTGATTCTATATGGGTAATTGTAGACCGTTTGTGAAAGTTGCTCACTTCATTCTGTCAAGACCATCTACAGTGGGGACAAGTTAGCGAGCTTTACATTGCAAGAATTGTTTGTCTCCACGGTGTTCCAAAGGTGATAGTTTACGATAGAGGCCCTCAATTCACATCCTATTTCGGGAATGCTTACATAAAGCAATGGGGACCGATCTATCTTTTAGCTCGCTTATCACCCATAAGCGGATGGACAAGCGAGAGGGTAAACCAAGTTTTGGAAGACCTTCTCAGGGCTTGCGTCTTGTCCTCTGCGATAGTTGGGAAAAATGTTTACCGTTTGCGGAGTTCTCCTACAACAATAGTTTCCAATCAAGCATTCAAATGTCACCCTTCGAAGCATTGTATGGGAGAGCTTGTAGAACACCTTTGAACTGGTCCGAAGCCGGGGAGAGGCCATTCTATGGCCCGACCTTGGTGGAAGATGCTGAAGAACAAGTTCGTGTCATTCGTGAACGACTTAGGACGGCTCAATCACATCAGAAGTCTTATGCCGACCGTCGTCGTCGCGAGTTGAGTTTCGAAGTGGACGATCATGTTTATCTTAAAGTCTCTCCTATGAAAGGAGTTCGTCGTTTCCAAATCAAAGGCAAATTAGCACCTCGCTATATTGGACCTTTCCGTATTCTAGCTAAGTTGGGATCGGTGGAATACCAGTTGGAGTTGCCACCATCACTCTCATACGTGCATAACGTCTTCCATGTCTCCCAACTCAAGAAATGTCTTCGAGTCCCAACGGAAGCAACCGAGTTGGATAAACTCGACTTGCAACCCGATCTATCTTATCGAGAGCCCGATTCGTATCCTTGAGGAAGCGGCGTAAGACTAGGATCGTAACATCAAGTTAAATCGGGTTCAATGGAGCAACCACACGGAGAATGAAGCAACTGGGAGCGTGAAGGCCGGATGCGGCGGCATATCGGACCTCTTCTCTACCTGAAGTGCCTTCGTATCAAGAAAGGAAAGGTAAAACATAGCAATGTAAACAAAATTATTCTTATGGCATAATTATAACATGTCAACACTATCTTTGAAGGAAATCAAGACAACGTAAATTATAACTTCTAATGAAAACTTTCTAATTCTTCTCCACCCGGATCTCGGGTGAGATCTTTTGTAAGGGGAGGTTTGTCTAACCCAACTAATTAAATTGGATTAATTTGTATTTCACTAACATGCACTATCAAATTCAAAACATTTCCATAATATATTGTACTTCGAAAATCTAATTTGAGGTGAACATACACATCAAAATTCGCATTTCAATTCAAATCAGTGATAAAAATTTGTGATCATCATCTGAAATCAATTTATTTAAATACTACACTAATTATTAGAAATTAATCTAATTTTTCCCAAATTTTTGGGACTAGTTTGAACCTCATTAAAATTCAAACAACATTTATAGACATACAACATGTTTGAATTTAAATATCACAAACTATATTATGAACAGTAGGGTTTTATAATTTTTATGGGAACCATATACTCCCAGGAACCCCCACAAATTATTTGAGGATTTTATGAAATTTATTTCTATTTATAAAGCTCTGGTCAAAGTAGTAACTCTAATTTAATTCTCAGTCAAAACACTAAACCAAACCGGCCGATACTGTTCCTCGGGCTCGAGTCTAACTCGGTGAAGTGACTCGGTCGAGTCCACTAAGTGCACCGCACGTGAGCCGCCGGATGAAAGATCAACGGCCCAGAATTCATACCGCTTCACCAACCGAACCACTTAACCCTTTTGAACCTCAGCCCTTGGATCTAGATCTAGCGGTCCACGGTGGGCCACGTTTCCAACCCGCGCGCAAACGAGGAGACACTAACCTGTGGGGCCGTGCTGTCAGCATCGTCGTCTTCCTCCGTCGCGTGCGCTCGGGCATCGGTGCCACGCGGCGCGGCGCTCTGTGGTGCTCCGTCGACGCCGTCAATCCGCCGCATCCGTTGGCCACTCCGGAACCACCTCCTCTTCACGCCGCCTCCATTGCCGTCATGGCCCAGGCATAACACCCCCTTGAAGCCCTTCCTTCTCCCTCACTTCTCCTCGGTTGACAGAGGAGAGGGAAGCTAGCTTGAGCTCATTTCTCTGGTAAGCTTCCCACCTCCGGTACCCTCGGCTCCTCCTTTGCATGCCTTGTCCATTTTTTCTAATGCGAGCCTCTCTCGTTGGTTGTAGTTCTTGTTCCCACATCGTGCTCTCGGCGGCTCTGGAGCGCGCACCCGCGGACATCTTCAAGCTTTCTTCGTTGTCAAGAGGTATTATCCTCCAACCACCGCGTCACCTTGTATGCTTTAGCTCACTGATCAAAACCCCTCACCTTGTTTCAGCAATGCACGACGGGCTTAGTGCAATCTGAAGATTTGATCATTTTCGGCCTAAGGACACCCGTTCATCTCCCACTTCAAATCGGTAAGACTTTCTTCAATTCCTTGCTCCTACAGCATGCCTTTAAGATCTTGAAGCTATACCAAGCATTCACTGGTCTTGGTTTTGCTCATGATCTCTTCTGGTCGCGAAGCCGTTTTGTCACCATTCTTCTTCTCCGGCGCCAACACAGCTCCGGCATCTCCAAGCTTCCCCGAGCACTCTTCCTTGCTCAGGTAGCCTTCTCATAGTCCCTAGGACCCTGGGCACTCGCTTGTTTGTCATTTGCGAGCTTCTTTATCTTTGCTTGCACTTTGCCGTAGCATCGCCGCCGCTCAACTCCGGCTAGCCGCCGGTACAGGCCGGCTTAGCCATCGAGACCACTTTCCATTGGGAGCGCAGCACTATTGCGCACATAAGCATACTCTTGGTTCACGCCGCCATGGCCAGAATCCCGTTGTCGTACGCCGACCGTTACTGTAGCACGTCATTAGCGTTAACTGTAATCATTAGCATTTAATTGATGTTAGAAGTGATTAGTTAAGCCCACTGACGTGTGGACCCAAGTCTCTAAACACGTGCTCAGGAGCTAAATGCACTGGAGTTAATCTAGACCGTCAGATGCGAAAGGAACGGTCTGGATTTGTGAGACATTTGGACCATCCTAATGCACCTCGAATGTGGACCGTTGGATCTTGATCCAACGGCTCGCATATCGTAGCCCTAGGGCGCTTGCGCGCGCGCCTCATAGCGGGCCGTTGGCGGCGGGCCCGCTGGTCAGCGACCGTGGCTAGCTGAGCCTCGGTGAGAAAAGCGGTAAATGCGTTATAAAATCCGAAAACCATTTACTGACACACTGAGAAATAGTTATAACTTTAGAAATGCATAACTAAATCATTTTAACTCCAAATCACATGAAACCATACGAAATTTTAACTTTTAGTAAACTTCATATTAAAATTAGTCTCAAACATGTCTCTGTAGCAGAGAGATTTATTTGGAGATTAATCCATTTAAAACCATTATTTTGCAATAGGAAAAGGGCTGATAACTCCAAAAATGCATAAGTAATTATTGGAACCTCCAAAAACAGTGAGACCACTTTTGATAATTTTCATTTTCAGTGAACTTAATTCTAAAAATGGTCTCCATGTTACCTCTGTCACGGAAACTATTTTGGGAGAATATACTCCTTAACTCCATTATTTTTATACTATAAAAGGCTGATAACTTTGAAAATCAATAACTAAATCATAAAAACTCCAAAAAGGACAAACTCAACTGTTTTTAACTTATAATGATATTGCCTATTTATTTGTGTGATCCACGTACTCGCCACTATTCTAAAAAATTTCACTTCATAATTAAATTACATAATGACGGCTTATTGAAATCTGAAATTCAAACCATTATAACTTTCACATGCTAGATCAAAATGAAATAATTCTTTCACCAAAAATCATTTAAAATCATGACCTAACTACTGTAGAAAAATCATGCATTTTTGATCATTTTGGTTTTTGAGTTGTTTTTCTCGGTATTTATTTGGTGTTATAATTATATAGATCCCGAGCATATTGATATCGACACTTACGCTACTGAGAGCGAGCAGCTACTGTACCAACAAGGCAAGCATCATTTGAACTTTCTTTTGCATCATATTTGATCCCAGTTTTGGTTAAGATAGTGCAATGATAATTGCTTGCATGCTATTTTGATTATGTCAATATTTTTGTGATGTGTAGTTTAGTTATGTCCTATGCTTGAGGTTAATCTTGAATTACGCCAACTCCTATATGCTTAAGATAGGATGTGTGAATTATGGGTTATAGAATTGCTTAGCCATGCAAGTCTAGATACGGTAGTTCGATTGTCGGGAATAACCCGGCGGTTTTGGGATACACAACTCTTACTTTATGTTTTTACTTCAGATCTTTGTAGCTGTCTTATGAGTAAAACTTTGTCATTTTTAAATGAGATTTGGTCCGGACAAGTGTTGGTTAGTGATGGTGCTTTGTGCACGAGCATTGGGTAAGTGGAAGGACTTGTCTGGACAATTGAGGACCGAAGTTTGGGTACCTACTGTTCAAGCAACACTCGTGCTGCCACACGCGGTGTATGGGTGCCATATGGTTAAGTAGGGGGAGGGTTTTATTGTGTTAAGTCCTTGGTGGTGTAAGGGGCATAGCGACCGTGAAATCCTATGTTCTTTGAGGAGCCGATGTAATCCTTTATAGTGTGCAAGGGAGCACCAATTCTTTTGTTTTGATTGCATCAGTATTTCCAATATAACTTGTGAGCCCCTAGCAAGGGCTATCGACACTTGTACTAGGCAAGGAACCATCTCACAAGGGGACTTAGCTCAATAGGGCTTTCTTCTTGAAAATGATCGTATCTTGATTTACCGTAGGCATACCATAGGAAGTGTGCTATTGAGAGGCCTCTGGAGGCTTACGGGCTAATCAAGTCGTGTGGGTAAAGTAGTACACCTGCAGGTATTAATCTATTCGAATAGCCGTGTCCATGGTTATGGACGACCGCTTGAAATTTGTTCTTTGCTTATTGTTAGACTTTTAATTAAAATTGTGGTTGAACTTGGTATTCGTCATGAGCAGGATGTTCATGTGTTTAGTACATCAAAGTGGGCTGCCACTTTGGTCTTTGTATGATGCAATTGTTTATTACTGAAATGCTTTACTACATGTTTTACTTCTACTTCAAATCTGATTTTAAATGGGCACATGAAAAACTAGTATGTGTAGGATGTTAATTGTTGCGTCTTTTTCGCGAAACTAAACCAATATGAGCCATCCTTTGAATGACCCTTATGCATAACTATTTTTATTTGTGTAAGACTTGCGAGTGCACTTGTACTCAGCCAGATGTTTGCTGGCCTTTTCAGGTGAGGAAGGTTATGATTATGATGATCTCGCTAGTGTTGACTTGGGTGACACTAATGAGTAGTGTGCTGCCATTTAGCCCCCAGTCGGTTGCCGATGGGTGATGGGCATACCACTGCTAGCCTTTTGCTTTATCTATTTACTTCCGCTGCTACTTGGTACTTTACTTGAATTTGGCCGGTCGGCCGTTTGTAATAAGCTGTAGACCTTAACTATTATGCAGTATGTCTTTTTAATCTCTTGTTGTATGCGTTGTATGGATGTAATCAACGTTGGATGAGGGTATGAGTATATTGGTCGTTGATCTTGGGAGCCAATATATGTCATACTCGTTGTTGATGAATTCCCATTTAACTCACTAAGTGCAGTGCTTCGAATCAAGGGAGAATCAACAATCTTGTAGCGCTCGCAAGGGAGCAGCGCGCATGATCGTTGAGGCTCTAGTATTCGGCTAAGCCTCTCACTTGGATAGAGTTAAATTGGAATTCATTTACCGGAGACTCGTAATTATGTCCCGAAGACCTTGTCTAATATCGGTCTTATGGAGATAATTACCGGGGTCCCCACATGGAGGAGGAAGGAGGACGAAGGCCGGCGGCACGGTGGGAGCTGGCCGGCGACGCGGCGGAGACCGGATCTGGGAGCTGCCGGCTGCGCCTCTCCGAGGCTCCGAGCTCATGCGTGAGAAGCCCGACTGCCCTCACTCCCCCTCTTGCCTTTTTCGTCGCTGCCCCTAATAGCCGGGCCCCACGTCCCAGTCGCCCGACTTGCCTCCGACTGGTCGACTAATCGACCGGCAAGTCGGTAACTAGCCGACCAGTAGCCCGACTTGTCGGCGCAAGTCGAGTCAGTTCCTCCAGTCGGTCGTTCTCCGGCGACTTGTCAACTAGTCGACGACTAGTCTACGACTTGATAACCATGTTTTCCACCACTGTTCGAAATATCCAATGTGACAACGGTCATGAATTCGACAATCACGCCATGCGACTTCATCTCCTCTCTCATGGCATCACACTACATATGTCATGTCCATATACATCTCAACAAAATGGTAAAGCGGAACAGGTCATCCGCTCTATCAACAACATCTTATGGTCCCTCCTATTCCAAGCTAGCATGCCTCCCTCTTATTGGGTTGAGGCCCTAAACACCGCTACATATCTTCTTAATCTCCACCCCTCAAAAACTCTCAACTTCGGCATCCTGCACCAGGCACTCTTAGGTTCTCCACCGACTATTCCCACCTATGTGTCTTTGGTTACCGATGCTAATCCAACTTGTCCGCCACCACAGTCCACAAACTTGCACCGAGATCCGCTGCTTGCGTCTTTCTCGGCTATCCCTCACACCACAAAGGGTACCGATGTCTCGATCTCTCTACAAATCGTGTCATCATTTCTCGTCACGTCATTTTTGACGAATCATCCTTTCCATTCGCTGTGCAGTCCAACCCGTCTGTGCACTCTGACTTTGATTTTTTGTCAGTCGTCGCACATGCGCCCATCCCTGCTCCCATCGTGCGCCCATCTACCACGCCAGCTGCCACCACTCCACCACCCGCAACCACCCCACCAGCACCGCCGCATGCTCATGCACCGCTTGTAGAACCACAACATGCACCCACGCCACTACCTATTGCACCTACACCACCACCTGCTGCACCCGCACCCGCCATGCCTCCAGGCGCTGCACCTTTGCCACCCGCCACTCAGCCAGTCACACCCATGGTCAACGACCACACCATGACGACTCATGGTAAACGCGGCTTTCGGCAGCCCGTGGACCGGCTTAACCTCCATGTCACTGCTCCATCTCTGATTCCGCGCACATATCCTCGCGACACTCAGCGACGACAATTGGCACCTGGCCATGCAGGAGGAGTTCAATGCCTTGTGCGCGAACAACACATGGGAGCTCATTCCACAACCAGCTGGTGCTAACGTTGTTACAGGTAAATGGATTTTTGGGCACAAGTTGAAGTCTGATGGCTCCTTGGACCGATACAATGCTTGGTTGGTACTTCGGGGCTTCTCTCAGTGCCCCGAGGTCGACTTTGGTGAAACCTTCTCTCTGGTTGTCAAACCGGCCACCGTGCGCACCGTCCTCACCCTTGCGCTCTCCAACGGCTGGCCGATTCATCAACCCGACATCAACAACGCCTTCCTCAACAGAACCCTCGCCGAGGTAGTCTACTGTCAACAACCATCCAGCTTCGTCGACAACTCGCGCGCCATGCACGTCTGCCGCCTCAACCGGTCGCTCTACGGCCTCAAGCAGGCCCCCACACGCCTGGTTTAGTCGCGTCGCTAGCTTCCTCACATCCTTGGGCTTCATCGCCTCTAAGGCCGATCCGTCGCTGTTCATCTACCGGCACGGCGTAACTACTACTATACGTCAATGACATCGTCTTGACAGCCTCGACGACCACGCTACTTCACCGAGTGATCGACTCCCTTCGTTGCGAGTTCTCTCTTAAGGACATGGGTGATCTCCACTACTTCCTCGGTGTCTCCGTCCAGCGCAACGGGTCAGGTTTCTTCCTCTCCCATCGCGAGTACACTTAGGAGATCCTGGCTCAGGCAGGCATGAGCAACTGCAAGCCTTGCAGCATGCCCGTCGACACCTGCGCCAAGCTTTCCTCCATCGGCCCCCCAGTTGCCTGCGCCACTGATTATCGGAGCATTGCCGGCGCCCTACAGTACCTCACATTCACACGACCGGACATCGCGTACGCAGTACAATAGGCATGCCTTCACATGCACAATCCTCGTGAGCCGCATGCCAACCTCCTCAAGCGCATTCTTCGCTACCTCAAGGGCACCATCGACCACAGTCTACAGCTTCATCGCACCTCGCCGGCATCTCTCACCGCATACACAGATGCCGACTGGGCCGACTGCCCCGACACGAGGAAATCTACACCCAGCTATGCGGTCTTCCTCGGAGACAACCTTGTCTCATGGTCATCCAAGCGACAGCTGACGGTCTCCCACTCTAATGCTGAGGCGGAGTACCGTGCCGTCGCCGAATCTTGCTGGCTTCATCAACTCCTAGCGGAACTACATCGTCCTCTTCACCACGCGACCGTTGTCTTCTGCGATAACATTAGTGCAGTCTACCTCTCAACCAATCCCGTCCAGCATCAGCGGACAAAGCACGTTGAGATAGATCTTCACTTCGTTCGGGAACATGTCGCACTTGGAGATGTCCATGTCCTTCACGTCCAGACATCTTTGTAGTATGCCGATGTCTTCATCAAAGGATTGCCGACCACCATATTCAAGGAGTTTTGTTCCAGTTTGAACATCCGCCCGCTCCCGTTCCAACTACCAGGGGGTGCTAGGGAGGCCTGTTACACATGCACGTAATGTGCATGCGCATCTCACCGAAGCCAGGAGATCAGCATGGAGGCTACGAGATTAGCACGGAGCAAATCAAGGAGATAGGTATCTGTGTTTACCTTATCTAATTGATGGTGTGTATCCCAACTAATCCGGTTGATTGGTTGCCTCCTGTATCGCAACCAATCCGGTGATTGGTTGTCTCCTGTACTACTTAAATGCATGCCGATCAATAGAAACGCTAAGTGCGATCTCTAATTCGCCTTCACTAAATAATCTCTTTGTTGTTGAACACCATTGATCGAAGTACTGCATGGCACTTTATAAGAGGATGTAATCATATTTGAGAATTTTTTTTGCTAGTGTATATTGCATCAATTGAGAATAATGCATTCTCTCTTTGGGTCAGGAAGCACGAAATGCAGAACATGTTCTTCCAAGTGAAAGGGTTCTCCAAAGGAAAATGAACATAGTATGAGTTAAAATTTTGAAGTCAGCTACAGAAAGGAGCAAACAAATTTTCCCATATTTGAGTTGAGTTGGCACAATACCAATTTTTGGGACGAACAAATGCACTCGATTTTCACAAGAACAGGAGCACATTGCACCACGAATCTCCCAAATGCGAGTTTTTCCTTCGTTCGAGCCAAAATCATGCCCGCCATTCACCCAAAACGGGCAAAAAAATCTCCCATTGTACAACACCAAAGCCTACATTACAACCAAATAAGGATTGCAGGGAAAAGACAAGAAGCGTACTATCTTGGACATCCTATTCCTGCGCTTGGTGTTCTTCTTTCTAAGTAAGTGCTGCTTCCCGGCACGGTGGCGCACGATCTTGGCCGTCCCCGTCACCCAAAGCCGCTTCGCCGACGCCTTCGGACAGCCACACATACAAGAGGAGAAATCAAGAAAGCCCAAACAAATGAACTTAGGAACCCAACAACCTAGGAGCAAGAACCTTGTGTGTCTTCATCTTGTACCCCTTCTCCGCCGCGACAACGGAAGGCCCGCAGGGGAGCTGGGACGCCGAGGAGAGGTGGAGGGCCCGTGGGGGAGCGGGGACACCGAGGAGAAGGTGGAAGCGGCGAGCAGCGAACCAAAGAAGGACTTGGCGGGGAAGGCGAGGCCGGTGGGGAGCTTCTTGGTGGGGGAGCCTTGGAGGAGAGGCGGCCAGAGCGCGAGGGAGCCCTGGCCTTCTCCTAGCTGCGAAGGATTGGGGGATGCGAGGCGATGCAGACGGGTGGGGGACTACGAACGGGTGCTAGGGGGAATGGGGTAGTTGAGGGGGCATTCTGCGGTTAATTTCTCTTAATTTCTATGAGTATTTTTATTATAGGTTCACAGCTTCCTATTTGGAGTAATGTTTTACCCTGTTTGGTATGGTTCCACTTCAAGTTTTAACAACTCCAACTCCAGTTTCACTCTTGGATCTACTTCTATAAGAAGTTAGAGCAGTTCGAGAAAGTGTTTGGTTAGAAAATTAGCTCCAGCTCCAGAAATGAGAAGGATGTTTGTAAAAAGACTGTACAACCCTCGTTTTGTGACTTGTATTTTTTTTGTATTGCATAATTTATAACAGTTTAGTAAGTTAATTTCAGTCATGTTGTGTATTTATTTTTAAATTTTTTTGGCCATATGCCATCTTTTTTGCCAACAATCGATTTTTTTAAATAAAACATACATAAACATATGAAGTTCAAAGCAAAAGTTCTAACTCAATGAGTATCATAACGAAAGCATAGAGAGCTCATGAATCAGAATTACAGCGTTCAAAATCACCACTCATGGCCAATTTGATACACACAAGTTGATACAGTGTACAATATTACAATGCACCCTCCGATTTTCCATGCGCTTCCTACTACTGTTCTCCAAGTACTCATACACTAAAATTCAATTGTTTCCTTCTACACAACATCCAACTAATTCAACAAGGTTTGGATGCTTCACAAGAAAGTAGGGTCATTTGCTTGCATCTTCTTCAGATAATCAAGAAGGCCTTGAGCGTCTGCACCTTCCCGAAGAACATTCTGCCTCAGAAAGGCCATCCCATCAGAGCCCATCATAGTGATCTTATTAGAGGCATCAAGCAAACCTCTAGCCCGAAGATACCCAACTCTGCTACAAAGCGCCAAGGTTATGACTGTGAGCCTTTCCGAGCTTGGAAACAAACCAATGGTCCGATTATCATTCTGGTCAGGCCAGGCATTTGTGTCCAAGGACATGAGGCAATCGACATAGTCGGCAATCAGCTCGTCGCCTTCACTCCTTGCACCCCCATCAGTGTCTCCAATAAAGATTTGCACACATCCAGCGCAAAAATCATTGGTTCTATCATCTGCAATTTTTTTTTAAAAAATAATCTATTTTTATTATAAATTACAAATTTATTCTTGCGATTTTTTTAACAGGAAAATACTACTGTCGCCTGACGGTTGGGCGACTGGCTCCAGTCACCTAATGGTTGGGCGATAGGATCCAGTCGCCCAACCGTCGGGCGCAGTCGTCGAACCGCCGGGCGGCAATAATGGCAGTCGCCCAACAGTTGGGCGATAACTCCAGTCGCCGAACCGTTGAGCGACAGGAAAGGGTAGTCGCCTAACCGTACGGCGACTGCCCTCGGCTATATAAACCGCGCGCGGTCCCCTCGCCGAGCCAAAGCGTCAGTTCTATTCAGCCGCGCGCGTGAGGAGGAGAAAAGGAAAGAAAGAGGGAGAAAGAGGGAGGGAGAAAGAGGGGAGGGAGAGAGGGAGAAGAATGAGGCTTCATTTGTGAGGTAAGTTTTTTTTTATTTTGTAATGTATATTTTTTAGTAAGTAACTAGTTTATGTAATTGAAATAGTAGTATAAGTAGTATGTGTAAGAGATTTTAGTTAGAGAAAAAAATTAGAAAATCAAAATGTAGTTAATTTTTATGTAAATAGTAATGATAGAAAAAATAGTTTATATAGTTAAAAATAGTAGTATAAGTAGCACCTGTAGGAAATGTAAGTGGGAGAAAAAAATTAGAAAATCAAAACGTAGTTAATTTGTATGTAAATAGTAGCGATTAAAAAATAGTTTATGTAGTTAAACATAGTAGTATAAGTAACACCTGTAGGAAATTAAAGTTAGAGGAATAAATTAGAAAATCGAAATGTTATTCATTTGTATTTAAGTAGCAGCGATAGAAAACTTTAGTTAGAGAAAAAAAGCCCGTAAGGAAGTATAAGTGATGTTTATGAGAAGTATTGAAGTTGTGTTGGTGCATGCGTGACGGACTATTATTTGATAAATAATGCGTGACCGAGCGCATGAGGATGATGAATTATTTGTATGAACAAATTAGTAGAGGTTAATTAGTATGAACAAATTAGTAGAGGTTAATTAGCTTTGTAGAAGACTGGAACGCCACTTGTAGCATTTCGGATTGGAAGTTAGCGTCAGAATCAGATAATGCCTGCTATGGAATAGCTCGGTTTTTAGGTTGAATCCGAATATTGTACTGCACGTTCATTTTGGCCTCTGCCTTAGGGAATGAATGGCGTCTTGATCATGATGTAGTGTAGTTGTTGACGATAGACGAAGGGCCTTACAAATATAAAATACAATGTAGCAGTGCTTGCATGTCGTGCGTTGCGATCTGACTAGTTGCAATATTAAAAATATTTGTAGGCATACAATAAGTCGTGCCTGTACCCACTACATTGAAAGTGCATTACGGTGTTGGCACCGTTCGTGAAGGTCCGTGCGGTGTTGACTTGAGCAGTTTTTCTCAAGCCACTCTCGTACACCCAGACGGCGAAAATGCACAAATCGCAGATGTGATGCGCTGGCTCACCCGTAGCTTCTCCTTGGACCCTGAGCTTTTCAGCGTCTTCATACAAGGGCTTTGGAGCCGGTCTCCCACGGACATCAGATGGGAGTTGGGAACACTGATGCGCATGACTGTGTGGAAAGGCTTTATAGAAGGCTGTCGCCGCCGTGGATATGAGTGTGTAGTGCTTGTGCAACCATGCCCAAAAGAAGCTGTGCAGGGACCCGTCGTCGGATATCATCCTGCTGGTGGGAGCAGCTTGGGTGCTTAGCATGTTGGTGAAGAAGAGGAGCTGGAGGGCGGCGTTACGAAGGGTTCGGAGGATGTTGCTTGTGATGAGCCCGACACGGTAGATACAGAAGATGAAGATCGGTCACCGCATGGTTAGCCTACAGGACAGGCTGATGAAGGAGAGCATAGGGAGTACATATTGCGTCAAATGGATAGCGATGACCGGATGGCCTTGGCTGAAGAGGAAGCTCTATAGGAGGACGAGGAGGACAGTTCCGATGAGGACGGAGCTCCCATCCTCCAGGAATGGAATAGATTTGACGTTGAGGGTGTAACTACGCATGACGAGCACGAATCGCCGTGGGAGTACCATGCTACCGAGGTTCGGTTGCACTCAATGTTTGCTGATAAGACATCCTTGCAGGATGCCATTAAGCCGTGGGCTATGTCCATGCAGCGGACATTTCGGGTCATCAAATCTAGCCAGGAGCATTACACTGTGAAGTGCGAGCAAGCCGGTTGTACTTGGCGAGTGCACGCACATAGACCGAAGTATGAGACTCACTGGATTGTCTCGAAGGTTGAGGCGCACTCCTGCATGCTCAGCAGTGTTTTGTCCAGACATCGCAACCTAACGTCGACCTTCGTAGCCAATTTGATGTATGGAGAGATAGTAGAAAAGAAGGATGTGGAGGCCAAGCACATTATGGTGGCTATTGAAAAGAAATTCAAGTACAAGATCAGCTACGCGAAGGCGTGGCGTGCGAAGCAAAAGGCTTTGGAAAGACGGTTTGGATCTTTTGAGGCGGTATACGACAACCTTCCTCGTATGCTAGGGGTGCTGCAGGAGAGAAACCCGGGCACGTACACTACTGTAAAGGACATGCCATCTAAAAAACCACGAGGTTTTTTAATATTGCAAAGGGCTTTCTTAGCCTTCGGTCCCTGCATCGAGGCTTTTAGGCATATGCTGCCCGTGATCTCAGTTGACGAGACCTTTCTGACTGGGAAATAGAAGGGCCAAATCCTTACAGCCATAGGCATTGACGGGAACAATCAAATTCTGCCATTGGCCATCGCATTCGTCGAAGGTGAGAATTACGACAGCTGGTTGTGGTTCCTTCGACATCTGAGGGTGGCGTTGTTGGAGCTCGTTCTGGTGTGTGCGTCATCCATGATCGCCACGCCGGGATGCTGAAGGCCATAAGAAAACTTCAGGAAGACCCCGAGGAGCCGTTCCCTTGGTCGGATATGAGGAGTAGATGGTGAATTCGCCACTTAGGGGCGAACTTCTTCAAGAAGTTCCCGAAGCAACCGTTGGTGAAGCTATTGAAGAGACTGGTTATGCAGAACCAGCAGCGCAAATTTGACACCTTATGGATGCTACTGGATGAACACCGCAGGAAACACATGGACGAGAGGAACCACAGACCAGAGTCTAAACCTGCTGGAGCGAGTCGGAGGACCTCGAGGAACATCGAGTGCTTCTCACACTGGATCGAGGCCGTGCCATTGGAGAAGTGGTCATTGTTGCACGACACGGACGGGGCAAGGTATGATATAATGACCACTAACCTTGCGGAGGTGTACAACTGGGTTCTTAGGTGTGAGGACTCCAGTTTATTCGACTTGTAATGCTTAGCCTTCCATTGACCCTAGCATCACAATTCAAATAAACCAAGCCTCAGGATATGTATACTTCCTTAAATCACGATATACACCCGTTACAAAATCATGTATCAAATCCATACAACAAGAGGTTACAATATCAAAACTTCAAAAATATACAACAGAATGAACTTACAAGATAAATAACAAACTACACAGCGGAAGCGAAAGCCATAAGATGGCGATAAATAAAAGAGCCAATTAGTGTGCCTTTACCCACAAGGCAACAAACCGGGCCGCCAAACTAGTCGTCAAACCCGCAGCACATCTCACAAAAGGAAAGCCCTAGGGCTCACCTTCTTCCTCTGCAACAAAAACATTAAGCAAAGCAACTGAGTACAAAAATTGTTTTTGTACTCGCAAGACTGACGTGTAAGGGTAACAGAACTATAATTTAACTACATGCAGGCTTTATTTAAGTGGAGGGGGCTCTGGACTTACTTTTAGCAGAAAGCAAGTTTTCTTTTGCAATAATGTAATAGTTTTGAAGGCGGTTTAACAATTCAATTTTTATTTGCGAAATAACAGCGTCTGATGAAGTAGTAACAAAAAGATATCCTGGAGATGACCAACCCAATGGCCATCACAACAATAGTATGAACACCCGTTCATACCAACCCATCAAGTTTTAATTAAACGGTTGTAGTCTAACTCTTGAAAAGCTTACCCAAGCGTGTCCATCACCTAGGACGAGGCTATTCGAATAGTTTTTAACCTGCGGGGTGTACCATCGCACCCACACTTGCATCGCCTTTAAGCCAAAGCACACTTCGAAGGTATCTTCGGCACGGCTAAGTCCTGAGAGACGCTTTCCAATATTGTGTATTAACTACGAGCCGCTCGTATGGATAGAAATCCATACGCTTACATGGTAAAGCCGAAAAGACAACTACCCACTCAGGATAAAGCTTTTCGGACAACTACCATGCTCCCAACACCATCCCTCCTGCCACCTCCTGCGACCCGGAGCCAATACACGCCAAAGTACTGAGTCAAGAGAGGTCCCATACCCTCTAGTGTGGTTAGCACGCAAAATGCCTGGATAAAAATTCACTCACAAGATGTTCGGTCCTTAATTGACCCGGGCACCTTTCCAGTCACACCCAAAAACACACCATCTTACCATTGTGCCCGCGTCGAAATCATTTAGTTTTTAGTTTTCACAATTAAACATAGCAAAAATGCTGAATCATAAAGTTATATAATAATTTTTGTGTGATCAAAGTTATCGACTAAGTCCATAACCGTCCAATTCTACCGGTATCTAAGCATGGCTAAGCATCATATCGAAAAGACAAAATTAAAAGGCCCTAAATCATTCACCGGGCTCTAATTCACCAGTGAGAATAATATTGCTAAGGTAGTGGCAGGGGTGAACAATTTCAGGGCAACAATGCAATGGGATTAACTACTTCTAATCGACAAAATTAATCATTGACACAAAAGCATGCATACATACAAGTTAAACAAAATATTAGACTTGAAAATAATGGGAATGAACTGGATATGATCAAACTACTTGCCTTTGTTTTGTTTGAGATATTCGACTTGCTGCAGAGGATCACTCTCGATAATCAACGTCATCTATCGATAAAAACTGCCAAAGCAAAAAATAGCGAATAAACACCAGAACGCCAACAGTAACCAAAAAAATCAATAACACAGAAGATAGATTATGAATTTAGGAACAACAAATTAGATGATTTGGATTTTATTTAAATTGGTTAGGATTTCTTCTGATTGATCTTTCCAAACTCACTTACCTTCCACGATAATCATACAGTCAAAAACAATCCTCTTATATATTTTCCTCTTTCGGCAGACTTTGATGGTGATTGTGTGCACATCTATTAGCTACAGCATAATATCACAATTTAAAAAGCTCACCGATCTATGCAACCTTTACTATGATATGCTCATTTTGACCTACAAAATATGCTATTGGAACACTTACTAGCTAATTAGCCAACTAATAAATGCTAATTAGATTTCTAACCAATTTTGGCCAAACTGACACTTAACTATGCCCAATCCGAAGCACCGCTCGACTAGCATGCGAATGCTAACTAATTTTTCAGCATGCTGGTATTTATGGCCTGACTACTCTGTAATAGCAAAACCAAAAGCCTACTGACAGGACAACTTTTTACCATAACATCTCTCCTCTGCTGGTTTCTGAAAACTCACCTCCTTAATGGTTTTCAGTTTTAACTACTACTGACAGCCTAAGTGCTCAAAAGATTCCAAAACCTTTCTAACTATTGCAATAACAGTGCCATAAGCCTATTGATAAAATTGCTACTTTTTATATCCTAACATTTTTCATAATACTGTTCAGACACCTACAGGCTACAATAGCAAGTTCGATCAACTGAACTGCTATAACAAGACTTCCTTTTACTCAAACTTCCACTTTTCTTCTAATCACTGACTTGAGTGGCATTGCAGATAAAGTCACTCTCTGATAGTTTCGATCAAGACTTACTTCCATAACAGTTTTCAGATTTGGTTACTCCTGCAGTAGTAGGCCAAAGATTAATTAAGTCATGACACTTTCATCCACTACAATATCCAAGCCAAAATCCTATTGACAACACTGACAACTTCAGTTTACTATTTTTATACAACTACAACAGAATGCTTCCTAAATTTGAGGTGCTAACAACACAATTTCTCTCTGGAATGCCTTATTCACTTGCCAAATAGGTTTGAGTAATCAATTTAGCTATTCAAAAGACTCAAATGTATAACACTATATACATGATTTTCAGTTTATTGACAACACAGAGAAACTAGTTTCAGAAATTTCACTACTGCCTAAACTCATTTCAAAACTCAACTCCCAAATTGTTAACCCATTTAGAGTGACCTAATTACCTTCACATAACTGATTAGCAGCAAATGTTTTGGCTTAAGGGAGTGGGCCCCACTGTCATAGAGAGTGAAAGAGAGAACAGAGAGACAGACAGGGGAGGGCTCGGCCGATTTGGGGCGGTGGTCGTCGCCGGCGATGGAGCTGCGGCGAGGAGGTGGCAAGGGCCAAAATGGGTCGCCTAGAGGCTATTGAAGCTAAGGGTGGTGACTTGGTGGCACGGGCGGTACTGTGGTGGCGCGGCGACAGCGGACGGCGGCCGGCCGTGGAGGCGAAAAGGGGGCGACGGCGTCGGGTGTAGTTGGAGCAGAATTAAGGTGCGCATAAGCACTAGTGGGTTACCTGGAGCATGACTGGGTGGTAGATGATGACGGAGGGTGGCCGGAGTGGGCTGTCCACGGTGACCCGGGGCGGCGCAGGGTGACCAACGGCGGCGGCAACCTAGGGAGGAAAAGAGAGCGAATGAGTGATGAGGTTAGATAGAGGGAGGTCCAAGAGTGCTCCCATGCTCAAGAATCGAAGAGCGAGTCATTGGAGAAGAAAGAGCCGGAGAAATGGCGATGGCGGCCGGTGTTGGAGAAGATGGATTGCGCGCAGCTCCTCGATGGCTTTTTCTCCGAATTGATGGAGGGGTTTTGCTTTTCTAGGAGAGGGGCGCGCCGTGACGCGGTTGGCCGAGGTTGGAAATCGCCGGAGCGGCCGGAACAGCGTCGAGCGGGTCGGCTCGAGAGTTCATTTTGAGCGCAGAGGAAGGGTGAGGATGGAGAGGGAGGTCAAAGGGATGAAGGGATGCTCGGGAGCGGCCATTTATAGGCGAAGGACGGAGCTGCCGAGGTGAGGCGCGCGAGAAAACCGCGGGCGGTTTGGTGGCGCCGGTGAATGAAGCTCGGCGGGGCTTGCCACGATGCTCAGAGCACGGCGAGGTGGCGCGCGGGCGAGCGGATGCTGGCGCCGCGTGGAGAGAGGGTCCTGCCGGCGGGGTCCACTAGTAAGAGACAGGGAGAGCGGGCGCGGTGGGGCGACTCGAGCCAGAGTCGGACTCGGGTCCGAGCGAGCTGGTGCGGTCAAGCCAGGCCGTTTAGGGTTTAGGTTCGGTCGGAGGAACAGTGCACGAGCCGGATTTAGATTTGGAGTTTTAGTGTTGACCGAAGTTAAGCAAGTTTGACCTAGCCGATAGAACTAGAACTCTTAGGTTTACAAGGGACTAATGAAAAAATAATTTCAACACTTTTCATACTAAAATTTCGCTAGAATTAAATCATATTCAAATATGTCTTTGGGTTTTGTTTTGAATTTTGGGGAAGGCAAAATGACTTCTAAAAATTTGGTAAAAATAATGATAATTCAAGATAAATAATCTAGTATTTGATTAAATTATTTTTGGAAACTTTTATTCACACATTTTTCTGGATCTCAAATAGAAATGAATTTTAAGTTTAAAAGTTTTGAAATTTCCAACACAACTTTAATACAAAACATCCAAAGTTTAAAATTGTGCGCAGATTTTAGAAAACCAAGAGCATGACCAAGAGACACAACAAAAGTTTTTAAATTTTAATATTTTTATACATTTAAAATACAAACTCTAATTTGGGCTGTTACATTAGGGGCCTTCATTCTCAGCCCCTCGTCGCCATCGTGGAAGGTGTTCTGCACAACACAATCGGGTATTTCAGGGAGAGGCATTCAAATGCCGCACTTCATGCCACCAACCCTCAAACACCGTACTGCTCGAAGATTACGGCATACATACAGGCGAAGACAGAGAAGGGCCAGTCGCACACGGTGCACGTGATGGGCAATACGGAGCATCGTTTCGACGTGCTCCTCTTGGATAGAGCCGGATTTGGGACGGCTCGTTCTCTTGTCACCCACGAGGTATGGCTTGGAGATCACGTGAACGAACCTATATGTACATGCAACAAACCGAAGCTCTTACACAAGCCATGCTCCCATGTCCTCGCCGCATGCGGGATTGTGCGCATGGACCTGTTCAACTTTGTGTCGGCGTATTTCTTGAAGGACAGGGTGGTGCAGGCTTGGACTAGCGAGCTTAGGGGCTTCAGGCTGTGGGTAACTTCGCCACCTTGGATATTGCAAACAGGATCTGGATTCCGGATATTGACATGCTGAAGGGTGGCAAGGGTCATTGGCAGAGTCGTCGTATTACCAATGATATGGACGAAGCACAAGCCGGGGCGTTGGGTCGACGCTGTGGGCTCTGCGGCCAGGAGGGCCACACAGCTAGACGATGCAAGGCACCAGCTAAGGAGTAGGCACTTCCATGGTTCGCGGTACCACTTCTTGCAGTGTGCAAAGTGGGACCAAAATTGCAAATCAGTGTATATTGTCATGTGTACTTTATATTGTTTATGTAACTGTTCTGCTACTACCTAATTTTGAAAGTATTGTCTGGGCGGCCTAGTACTTATTGGTTTATTTGTTTACAAGTTAAATTTACTCCTATTTTACATTCGATGTTATATTTCCACGTATTTCCTAACTTCAAGTTGTACTTCAAGTTCTTTTGCAGGTATGGCTCACGGATCGGACTGGAGTTTCGGTCTCTTGGATGAGCGCATCGACCGGCTACATCGCGCGTCGCGTCGTGTCCTCATCCTCGTGCGGCGGCCGACGCGATCGTGTTGGGGTGATCTGCACGCGGACACCTCGGGTGGCCTGGAGGCTAGACCCACGTTGGATAGCCAGGTTAGCATTCGTCTACACTATCTTGTCGCCATACGTACAATTCGTACTAACCTTTTCTTGCTTTGCAGGATCAGCGCTACCGGTCTACTACCTCTCGCTCGGATGGTGCAGGCCACGGACGAGGACGAGCCGACAGCACCTGCGGTCGACGACCACGGAGACGTCTATGCAGGGCCGGAGCGGTCCCGACGCTTCCCGTTCGACCGGTCCTTGCTGACAGCTCTTGTACACCGGTGGCGGCCAGAGACTCACACTTTCCATCTCCCGTTCGGGGAGATGGCCCCTACTCTACAGGACGTCTCCCTGCTTCTTGGCCTCCCTATCGCGGGAGGTGCTGCTTTCCCGCAGGAGCCTCCGGACAACTGGCGTGGGGACCTTCTAGCCAGGTTTCAGAGAGTCCTTTCGCCTGCGGCCACGGCCAGGTACTACATCTTCTCGGAGACACAGAGGCACGACCCGTCCTTACGGTGGCTGTCGCAGTTTCGGGTACGTGTTCGACGACATTCCCATTCGAACCACTGCGCTCTCCTTTTCGTACTACGGTCTTACTATCTTTTTGTTGTACACAGCTCGAGCGGATGGACCCTGTCGCGGACAACCAGTAGGTGTCACGCCACTTGGAGGCCTACTTGTTGTGGCTGTTCGGTTGGGTGCTGTTCACCAGCAGCCACAGCGACACCATCGACGCGCGGCTCATCGCGTACGCCAGGGCCATCGCCAATGGAGAGGCCCCCTAGATTAGCTGGGGTTCGGCCGTACTTTCCACCACGTATCGTGGCTTGTGCGACGTGTGCTTCAGGTCGAGGCCGAACTCCATCCTCACGGGGTGTCCTCTCTTACTTCAGTTGTGGTCATTCGAGTGCTTTAGCCTCGGATGACCCTTGTTGGACGACACCTCTCCGTACGGGCAGGAGATGTACAACGCAGACGAGGTTGATCGGCCGACAATGGGCTCGCTTTGGTGCCGAAGACAGTACGTACTCTTTTGTGCGAGTAATTTCTTCATATAATGGATCGTCCTATCTAATATGTCGTGTTCCTTGCAGGTACAGTTCGCACACGTGTAGGTGACACGGGCGTACGAGCCGTTCGTGGAGCAGTTCGACCAGCTCACGGCGGACGACGTTCGTTGGGAGCCATACTCCCCTCAGGAGTTAGATGCCCGTGCTCCTCACGGCCTTTCCTCGCTGTGCCTGCGCGACCAGGACTACTGGCTCACCCGCAGGGCGCTCGTCTTCAACGTCTTTGTTGAGGACTATGGGGCACATCGTGTGATGCGCCAGTTCGGCCTACGGCAGGAGGTTCTAGTACCAGTTCGGCGGCCAGTGCCTGACAGCATGCACGCGTGAGTAATTGGCATACATGCCCTGTTTTTGGCTGTCGTCTACTACGCATGACTTCTAACTACATGTTACGTCTTGCAGGTTTAGTAGGAAGGGAGTCCGCCACGGCACAAACTGGGGGAGTAGGATGAACGACTGGGTAGGGCAGTAGGAGGGCGCGCTACAGGACCGTGTGTAGGAGGACACCCCTTACGACCTACGACGCGTACCTCTGCTGGTATGCTCCTCAGACAAGTACCAGGCTCGTACTTGCTGCAGATGAGCCCGCACCACGTGTCCCGGCAACGACAGACACATACCCGGTGCATTTCGCGCAGGACGTCCACCGCGCGGTACATTACATCCTACTTCAAAAACTTCAGTTCTGCACTCTACCATTACATTTTTCACCCGGTCTTGTTTTTGATGTAGGCGAGCATCGCTGCTGAGATTACGACAGACTGCCGCTCATGGCTTCAGAGGTTCACGGACGGTGTGGAGGGCACATGCGAGGAGACGGCCCAGGCTATCCGTCGTGTGGCTGATCATGCCACACGTATTTTCGACCTGTTGTCGTGCACCAGGCTCCCGGAGGTTGATACCGGCGGTATCCGTGTCGACGCCCCACGTCCGCGGCGCCGCCGTCGACGGCAAGAGCACAACAGCGAGAGGGTCGGGCGACCACGCTCGACAGCGACGCGCTTTATGAGGTCGCCGCTCGACTGCACTCGTCCGTCGAGGCCTGAGGAGGCTGGAGGGTCCGCCTGGGCACAGGCCCGTACACCGGCAGCATCGCACTACGTCGGTCCTCCACTCCCCTTCGCCTTCCACACTCAGTACACACAGGGCGCGTACGGCGTGCTATACTTCCCTATGGATGCCTTCGTGCGCACTATGGCGCTAGCTGAGGGTACATCACGTCTCCGTTTGTCAGTACGCATCGTGTTTTTTTTAATTAACAAACAATATTTTACTGTGCAAGTCCAATTCCCTATGATGGAGGGTCCTCCCCAGGCTTCGTCGAAGCCCACGACTTCCTGGTGGACGATGACCAGGCACCTCAGCCCACACCCGCTGAGGTTCTCTCCGGGTCACAGCTCGACAGTGCGCCAGTACCCACACAACAGCAAGTTCTGTCCACCCCTTCGCCTCTCGGTCCTCGTCGGACCAGGGCTCCAGATCGTCTTTCCCTATCGGGGCCGAGGCCCCGACACCCAACGTAGAGGAGGCCCAAGCGAGCCCGTAGGGGAGGAAACGTAGGTGGAGTGGGCGGTGCCGATGCAGGAGGGGATGTTGGGGGTGCGGTTGGCGGGGGCTAGTAGGGGTCCGCCTACACTGGCTGTACATTTGTTCGTTATTTCATACTTAACTTTTGCACTTCATATGTGATGCCTGTAATACTTTTGCGTTCTTATGTGTACTCATTCATACATCACATGTTTCTCCAATGCATATGGACTTATATAGCTTAAAGCACACGATAAATCGATGCAACATGTCAACTCGATAAAAGGCAACCGCCATAACGCATGCACCATTCAGTTACATGCTTTAGGAGATTGAACATAAGTGCATACAGAGTGGAGACTAGTGAGGTACAAGCTTCTCCGCCCATGCCTAATGGTAGAAGGTTCCTCCCGCTACCCACATAGAGTGTTCTCCAGTTGGGCGCCTCGGACGTGGTTGGCCGTCGTTGTAGTGGCACGCACATATGCAGCTAGGGTTGGCGTAGCAGCATGTGGGATCATAGGAACTTCCTATGTTCACGACCTCCTCGTTGCCCCTCTCACGCTGCATCTGTTGGCGGAGGTCATCATTTTGCTCCTTGAGATCATAAATTTGCGCCTCCAAATCAAATATTCGGTTCCACAATGTATGCACGTGCATCGAAACATGTCATTCATGCGGAGGATCGATCCAGCGGGTAAAGTTGCATTTTGCCATCTGCGCCAAGGAACAGTTAGTATGGAGAACGTATTAGCAGTAACATGAACAAAACTATTTACCCCAAAGTATGGGCATCGGAAGAAACGCCGTCCGCCATCGAAAGGGCAGTCCATGACCTGCACGATAGCGTCATCCCCGTGTCCGCATTTTGGCCATACCGGTTGAGCACGCATCTTCGGCATCAACCGGTAGTTAGGGCCGAAGTCCTCCCTCCTTTCAAGGAGAAGGTCTGGCTTCGGCGACCCCGGTTGGACTGGTCCCTGGGCGTTTGCCATAGTATGTTACTGTATGACGGAGAAAGTTCTTGTTCCTACGGTTTCAAGGATCGAGTGGTCCTACTTTCGGAGCATGGGGTGTGTATTTTATAGCCCGTGGGGGAGGCTAACAAAGCGGGTAATGTATTAGCTTGCTTTGCGCAGTGACAGGACCACACGGGCCAGCTTTGCTCAGTGACAACACTGCACGGGCCAGCTTTGCGCACTAACAAGACCAGATGAGGCAGCTTTGCATAAGACCACACGGGCCAGCTTTGCGTAGTGATAAGACTAAAGGAGGCAGCCTTGCGCAGTGACAAGACCACACGAGATAGCTTTGCGCACTGACAAGACCAGACGAGACAACTTTGCGTACTAACAAGACCACACGGTCCAGCTTTGTGCAGTGATAATACTAAAGGACACAACTTTGCACAGTTTAGGGTTTAGGTTTAGGGTTAGGCTTTTCAGATCCACTTGCGAACCATGGGCATGACAACACTATGCCTCCTCAGCTTTTCAGATGGACATGACAACACTCTACCTCCTCAGCTTTTCAGAACTAAAAGACATGACTTTGCATGAAATTAACCACACCATGCCAACCATGGGGCTTATAAAAGGGGGTTGAACCAAATCCAACACTACACAACAGATACCCAGCTATGGACTCTTCGGCAAACTTCTACGCGAAGATGTTGCAGAAGCGCAAGTGGTTTGCGCAGAAGAGGAAACATCTACAATACCCAGATCGAACAATGAAAGATGCTTAAGTACCACCACGTTTTCCAATCCCGCAGTGTGTGTGTGGCGAACAGGCAGAGATCATTCAATCCACACACCAAGACACCGCCGCCCGGGCGTACTACATGTGCGGGCACCACCTCGTAAGTGTTTCTTTCGCGTGGCTCGATTTTTCCTCTCCCAATGTTGAGTTCCTTAAATTTCGAACTTCATCCCCACGTAATGGCAGCCGGAGATGCGCTGCCACTTCTTCCAGTGGATCGACGGCCCGGAGATGTACGACAGGGCATTCATCCAGCAGAAGTACATGCTGATCTACTCGGTGCGGACCGAGAACTTCATGCGGTGGAAACCTTACGTACCGGACCCTCCCTAGGATGTGAAAACTGAAGAATTTACATCCTTATTACGTTTTTCACTGTACGGTGTACTTACATCATACAATCGCAGGACATGGACACTTCGACGTACCAGTCCGACATGGACAGTCCCGCGACAAGGGCAAGGGAAAGGCTCATGCGGCTGAGCCCGGTCGCCACAGCTTATCCGGTCGCCCAGCGTAATCCGTACCAACAACGTGAGTTATGAAGAATTTACATCCTTGTTACGATTTTCACTATACGGTGCACTTACATCATGGAATCGCAGGACATGGACGACTTCGACATACCAGCCCGACATGGAAAGTCCCGCGACAAAGGCAAGGGAAAGGCTCATGCGGCTGAGCCCGGCCGCCACAGCGTATGCGGTCGCCCAAGCGTAATCCGTATCGACGACGTGAGTTATGAAGAATTTACATCCTTCTTACGATTTTCACTATACGCGATCGCACAGACATCGAATCCGTGTTGGCTTCGCTACAAATACCAAAATTCTGGTGAAGTCTTTTTAGTCCTTACTATTATGAACTTACAGTCAGAAATCAATCGTGCTTCACAATTCCCTATTTCTCATCATCACTACTGTAATGTTCTAACAGATAAAATTATGAAAAAATTTACACAAGCAAGTATACGGTGTCAGCAGGCTACACAAAAAATTTCATAATTTTTTGAACTATTTTGCTACATTTTAAAATTCCTTCCAATTTCAGACTCTAACTAATTATCTAATTAACCTAACCTAACCTAATTACTAACCCTAACCGTGTGGGCACTATTGCGGGGGAGCGGGGTGACAACGCTCCACCGCAATAGTGTCGGGCACTATTGCTGTGCCGCGGGATGGCAACGCTACACAGCAATAGTGCCGGCGCCGAGGTGGCGTGGTCGGGCCGGCCGGCCGCAGGCGCAGGTGGGGCTGGGCCGCGCGCAGCGATGGCAACGCGCTCGGGTGAGGTCTCGGACGGCAACGCCAGATCGCCATTTTTGCAAATACGCGTGGCGGGTGGTCAGAAGTGCAAATAGGGTTTTCAAACTGGAAGTATCGGCCAAAAATTCCGAATATCACTTACCTTTTTACTACTCATTAATTACTGTCTCAATACAACACATTAAACAAGAATTGAGAATAAAAAAACAGTCAGGCCCCCCTGTCACCCAGCGGTTCGGCGACAACCATCTGTCGCCAAATGGATGGGTGGCAGATATTCAGTCGCCCGACGGTTGGGCGACTGGATCCTATCACCCATCCATTAGGCGACTGGAGCCAGTCGCCCAACCGTCGGGCGACAGTAGTATTTTCCTGTTAATTTTTTTTTTGCAAGAATAAATTTGTAATTTATAATAAAAAAATTGATTATTTTAAAAAAATCTATCATTTGCACACTCCAATGCAATGCATGGGCGGAGCTGAAGTGGCAAAATGTTGGAAAATGAGCTGCTGTTATGAGAACAACTGAACAAGAATCAAATCAAATCCGAAACTACCTGAACGGATCGGCGTATCTCGGAAATAAAGAAAGAAAGATTTGGATCTCGTTGCTCACAGCAAAGAACGAGCAAGCTACGTTAGGGCTTCCGTATCAACAGAAGAGATCAGCCTGGATGTATCTCCTCCGGCCCACTCCACGCCAGCCCAATAGGAGGAGAGGAGAGAAGAGTTCCCCTTCGCCTTCGAGGTGGCGCGGCTTCAGTCACCGCCATCACGGCCACGCCGAGCCCATCCACCACGCTCCCCGGCGGCGCCACCAACTCGACGCCCTTGGCCACGCCCACCCCTCCCCGCCACCCTTGTCTCCAGCTTCCCCTCCACCGGCTCGAGTGTAATTTTTGGGAGCAGGTAGAACCTTGCTCCAAGTGGAAAGCTGCGGGCTAACAAATCAAAATATCCATAGAAATTGAGAAATATTCTCCCTTGTACCCAAATAAGCCCTAATTGTCCGTCGCTTCAGAATATAGTGGTCCGGTAGCTGCTCAATGTTCACGAAGTCAATAACTTTTTGCTTAGTCAGGTCTGAATCAACTCGCTAACTTGATCTGGGACAACACATACGTACATAGGATGGAGTCCACGGGTTAATGCAGAGAGCTACGTTATTCTACAGTAGGAGGAGCTCCTCACCCTATCTAAATACAAGGGTATGGATCTCTGCGGTAGCACACTCATCCCACTGTAGAAAAAGTGCTCATCAGCTATTAATGCAGAGGATGTGCTTCCATCTTTGGATGAGATCGCCTCCTATGTTTTTTTTATCCCCCACGCTTGCAGCATGTCATTGGAATTCTCATGATTTAATCAATTCCCCTTCAAGCTCGTTTGGAATACAAGAATGAAAAAACATAGGAATAAAAAAAAACATGAAATGAAACAGAGGAAACGAAAACAAAAGAAAATTATTTTTTTAAGCACCCGTTTGGAAAGCTTAAAGGAAAAACATAGGAAATTTAATAAAGGAAACAAATACGTTTGCACATCATACGCTTCAATAATTGTTTTAGAGGCATACTAATGACATTGCATACCGATAAATCCAAGTGGACCAGGTCCATGCGTCTAGGGGTGGAAACGAGCCGTAACGAGCCGGCTCGAGCTCGGCTCGTTACGGCTCAAATGAACAGTAGGCTCGGCTCGGCTCGTTTTGGGAACGAGCTAGAAACCCTGCCCGGCTTGGCTCGGCAGTGGGCTCGAACTGGCTCGCAAGCCCTCACGAGCTTGAGGCGCAGCACGAACCATCAGCGCTACTCCTCCCCCTGCCTCCCCTCCCCCTCTGGAGTCCTAGACCTCTACGTGCCTTACGTACATGACAGTGGCGGCGCACACATGGAGTTGTAGCTCCAAGTCAAGCGGAGGCGTCGACGGCGGAACAAGAAGCGTCGCCACAGCTGTAGTGCGGGAGGTGCCGGAAGAAAAACATTAGAGAGGCAGAGAGTCTCGGCTCGAAGCAAGGAACATCAGAGAGGTAGAGTTTAGGAAACAAGATTGACATTCTTAACATGATAGATTACAGGACAACATGCAGTTCATGAATCATAATAATTGATAAACTCATAAACATGACAGAGAAGCATGAGTAGATTGTAGATATCATGGTTCATGGCTCCGGTCCATGCCACCAAACGGATTTCGCTCAAACATAGCACAAACAAATTGAAAGGCAAACCGAACAACACAAAATTACACTACTGACATGAGCCCACGACCAACGCGGAACAACCCAGGTTGGCAGGAAGGGTCGAAGGGAAGCGAGCGGTGGCACCGTACCACGAGGGAGTTGTCGGCGTAGAGTGTAGACCCTGAACTCGTGCAGCTTCTCCCGCACGCGCTCCCCGAGCTAATCCACGCCAGCGGCGGTGAAGTCGGCCTTGAAGGTGCATCCGTCGTCGGCGGGATCAGTTGCCTCCATCGCAGCGGAGGCTTCCAGAACCCCTCCCCCCCCACAAGGCCACAACCTTAGATCCAGCCCGATGGGGTCCCAAGGCCGAGAGGGCCAGAGGGGGAGGGAGCTTGAGGGAGGTCGCTGGTGGAGGTCCTCGGCGGCGGTGGAGGCGGATGGGGAGGGGAATGGATCGGGGGAGAATGGGGAATCAGGGGGGGGGAGAAAGGGGATCGGGGCGACAGGGCCGAGGGTTAGGACTTAGGGATTTGTTCATTTGAGGCAGAGGCAGGCAGGCAGCATCGCTGCTGGGTCTGGGCCTGGGTCGAGCCAAATGATGCTCGCGAGCGACTCAGGCTTGGCTCGTTTGCTTGACAAGCTAGACAGGCGGCTCGGCTCGGCTCGGCTAAAAAATTTACGAGCCCGAGCCGAGCCATGATGAGCCCGAGCAGGCTTGCGAGCCTGGAGCTTTTTTTCCAGCCCTACATGCGTCCCTAATCCTTATTCCCTATGGTAGCAAAAAAAAGAAAGAAAAAGTCTACCTATGGTAGCAAAAAAAAAGAGAGCCTATTTTACAACCCTAACTCTTCAAAAAGTCCAAAAAACAATAATGAACTACAAAACCAAACACTCGACTCTCTTCAACTATCAAAACTGTTCACTTTACCACCTCAACCCAATCCAAAATTGTTTTGTCTGACGTGACGCTGACGTAGCACAAACCAAAACGGTTTAGACTGACATGGATGTCACATGTCATTTATTAAAATATAATTAAATGGGGGCCAGATGTCATTGAATTATTAGCAAGCCAATAAAAATAACTTAATTACACGAGTGGGCCATGCTGTAGAGTGGGAAGCAAAGAGAAAAGGGAACGATTGCTGCTTCGTTTCAAAACAGAGGAGAACGGGAGGGTTGCCATGGAGGGGCTGGATGCCGGTAGGGAAGGTGACGGAGACAATCGGCAAGGACAAAATGGACTAGGGGCACCGAGGCGAGTTTGTGGGGGGCAATGTCGTAGTCAGACATGCACCAAGGCGGGCGAGCGGTAGCGCATGACGGCCGAGCAGAAGGAAGACAAAGGGCAACCGCGCTGGCTGTCCTACCCCTCGCACCGTAGCAGGAGGGCCGCCCCGACCCGTCCCCTGCCCCAGCTCCCCTCGCTCTAGCGCCCCACGAAGCCGCAGCCGCCCCTGCCCTTGCTGCAGTGAGAGCCCTTGGAGATTTAACTTGTAATGCTTAACCCTCCAAATGGTCCTAGCAGCATAAGAGAAATATCTGTGGCCCTCGGTATATTATGTACCTCCTAGGAGCGGTACACATACACCCTCACAAACATCAATATCAATCTATACACAAGTTATTACAACACCGAAAACTTCATAGCTTACAACATATGAACATACAAGGTTAAGTTTTTATACAAAGGGCCGACCGTCCAAATAACTAGAGAAGATATCAAGCACGCAGTGGAAAACAGTAAATAAAATAAAATAAAATCATGAATTAACCATCATTAGAGTCCCAATGGCTTGCCATAACCCGCAGGGCAACCGACTGGAGTTAAAACCATAGCAAATCGACGTTCCTACACAATCTTTCTTACCCGATTCGACATCAACACCTACTATCCAGATTAGTAAATAAAAGCAAACAGTGAGCACACAAATGTACTCCGCAAGACTTTACCAAGCCTATAGCTACATGCAAGTTCTACTCAATGGAGAAGGCTATAGGGTTCATTTTTAGCACAAAGCAATGTTTCAATTTAAATACAATGTAGTAGATTTAAATGGCAAGTAAGCAAACATTTTTAATACTTCAAATAATAGTGAGTAATAACATTAGGCATAAACAAAATATCTACAAGTGGCTGCCCCGCAGCAAACAACAATAGCATGAGAAACTATTCTCAATAGCACTAATCAAGTTTTAAATTCCAAAATGTTGGGTCTAATTCTTGCACGACCTAACCAAGCATATATGTCTATAACCTAGGACGAGGTTATTCGAATAGTTTATACCCTACAGGGGTGTACAACTTTACCCACATGTCAAACCACCTTTTCGCCAAGCTATTTAACACACTTTCTTAACTATGCCGGCACGGCTAAGTCCTACGAGACGTTTTCCAATGGAATGAATTAATTAAGAGTCGCACGTATGGAGGTTAACCCTCCACGAACCGCCCATCATGGGCTCCCACGGAGGACCCACACATTGTGTCGGACACATCGGCCCAGCCTCAGCAACTGCCGATGCTCCTCGGGCGAGGGAACCTAAATCCGAAATCCACCCAGCACATTTCCAACAATAATAGAATAACAGAACATTTTTCTCCTAATCTACCACCGGCGACTCATTAATTAACACACCCCAAAGTACTAAGTCAAGAGGGGTCCCATATACCCACATGTGGTTACACGCAATAACGCTTGGATCAGTGACACAAGTAATTCGGTACTTGTTGACTCGGGCACCAAGCACACACCGAACAACACACCATCTTACCAATGTGCCCAAGTCTAAATCATTTTGTTTTTATTTATTTTTAGTTTTTCAAGTATAATAGCACAGGGTGCTAGATATAACATGATAAAAAGATTTATGTGATCAAGGTCATCGATAGAGTCGATAATCGCCTAATCTACCGGAAGCTAAGCATTGCTAAGCATGACACCGAATAAACATAAGTAGACCATATAACATCCACCGGGCTCTAATTCACCAACAGTATTATTAACTTAGGCTAGTGGCAGGGGATGACCAATTTTAGGGAATTCATGCAACAAGATTAACTACATCTAATCGACAAAATTAACTTGACAAATAAAGCATACATACATACAGCTGCAAACAAAATAATAATTTGGAATATAATAGGATCAACATGCATCAGAGGAATGGGTGCTTGCCTTTGTTTGCTGGTACTATGAACATTCACACGATCAACTCCGTTGAACTCCCGAAACATCACCATCTAGCGATAAGAACCGATAAAGCAAAAACACCGAATAAACACCAAGATTCAAAAAGTCTAAAAAATTATGAAATTAAAAGGGAATGGAGAGAATGATTTTAGATGAAAGAATTACTTTAATTGAAGTTGATTTGAAATGGGTTATGAACTTTTGAAATTGAGTCTCTAGCATAAGGTCTACTGGTGTTTAACTAACAATACCCCAAATTTTAACTTATGATTCATTTTGCTCTTTTTAGATTAGATGCAAAAGGCTAGTTAATTAGAGGTTTACTTAATCCGTCTTTGCACTTGACAAGACTGTAGCTTTTGTTGGTATAATAAAAGCTATTAGCCCATTGTTTGTTTGAAATAACAATACTTAGTTGTCAGATTAGATTGCTACTGCTAGCTTGAGAGCTAATTGAAACAATAATTTTCCAAGTACTTGTATTAGAAATGTTATTAGTCAATTGTCATTATAAAGTAATCAGATCACCTTCTGATTAACTTCTCTGGTCATCTATACTTGCAAAAGAACATCTTCCAGCTACTAATCATCTATTTAGCATATAAGGCTGCACATATGTAGATGAACATACTTCTAGCATTTTCTAGTTAACCTTAATGATTCATCTACTATCATGGAGCATTCATTTGAGCCAGCTATTATTACTTTGGTACAGCTTCTAATCTAAACCTTGCCTTTGCAATATACAAGACTTAGGCTCACTGGTCCTATTTTCATTATCCTCTAACTCCTTAGCAAACCTATTAATAAAGATTGTCTTAGTTAAAGAGCAATTGGTTTGTTGCCTTATAGACTAAGTGGAAGTCCACTCAAGTTTGAGTTAGACCTTCTCTGCTCCAAATTAAAAAAAGGAATAAGTCCAGTTTACTCCTTCCAACTATCAGAAAAGTCTGGTTTCCCCTCTGAACTACAAAACCAGTTATTTAACCCCCTAAACTTGCTAAATCAGGTCATTTGACCCCCCAGGCCGGTTTCAAGTGACGGTTTTGTTGATGTGGCACATATTTTGTCAAGTGGACATCCATGTCACCATCTCTCTTCAGTTTTGCTGACAGGAGGAGATCCAGGTGGCACTGCCGGTGCTCGAGGCCGCTGTGCTCAAGGTGTTCAACATCGTGCACTCCTCTCCGGCGGCGCTGCAATCGGGGATCTCCCTGGCTACCTCGGTAACCATAGCCTCACGATGCAGCAGCTCATCACCACCTTCGCCTCCATTGCGTCGTCTCCTATCCCCCCATTCCTCATACATGAACAAGAAGCAATCGAATCTAGTTCGGGTCCTCGTCATTCCCTTGTCTCAAAGCAAGATCACTGGTGTGTCCATGGTGGTCATGGTGGTGTCCAAGACCTAGTGTTGGTGATATGCCCTAGAGGTAATCATAGAGATGATTGTATCATGTCTATGTTTATGAGTTCTTGAATAAATGTTATTCTGTTCCTTGAATGAATTGTTAGTTCTGAAGATCAACGAGTAGACTTGTTGGTGAAACTCTTTGACTTGTATGATGTTGTTCTAAAAGTATCCCTGGTCAAATATCACTGATCGGAACACCAGTGACTCTACGACCAGCGCATATATTAATTGATGACCATGTTTCACCGGTCATGGATATAGGGATATCGAATCAATAATATAAACACATGTTAGAGAACATGTGGTTGGATTGACCCACCTTGAGACACTATTGAGATTGTTATGATTCTATGTGTCATTAGTTGGTCTCAAGCAATGATGATGTATAATCCTTAGACCTGAGATCAGCATGGTTCCCTACATGTGTAATAGCACTCTTAGGGGTTGCCAAACGCTACTCGTAACTGGGTAGTTATAAAGGTAGCTTTCGGGTATGCTATGAAACATGCAGAGGGATATGACTGGTCGGATATGGGATTTGCCCCTCCTAACATAACGGGAGAGATGTCTCTGGGCCCCTCGAAGTGGTCGGATAAAGGAAGTGCATGACCATGCCACTAGTGGTCGAAGTGTTCGACCACATAAGGTTATCCGACAACTCGATCGAGAAAGTATTTAACAGTCCATGGATGACACATTATCTCACCTGGAGTTCAAACCAGATATCGTGAGGCAAAGGGAGAATACTAGAGTAAGTCGCTTAGTTCGATCAGGTCCAGACAAGTCGTATGGTGATACGAGCAAGTCGTAGACTGATCGAACGAAATCACAGAGTGGTAGAAACCTGGTCGTAATGAGTTACGAACTGGTTGTGACCGAGTGTGAACCGTCGATAAAGATAGGACTCGTCGTAAGTGATGAGGACCTAGTCGTAGATCATATTGCATTAAGGTTCGTCCGATATAATTTGTGTGTATTCGGGAATCGTTATGTCCTGCTAGGGACCGCTACGACTCGTGGTCTGAAAGGGTTTCCGAGTGACAACTGATTACACATAAACCTAACGGGTCACACACTTAATGGGATGGAACAAACCAGTACGAATACGATTCGTCAAACGTGTTTAGATAGGATCCGACATGGGGCACTATATAAGGAGATGCTTGAGGCTAGTGTCAGTATGAGAGACGGAGAGAGACACGTGAGTTGTTTCCACCTAAACCCTAGCCGCTATCTTCTTGAGAGAGCCTTCCCGTGCGACTTGGTGCTAGCACACCGGCGTACGGTTGTTCCTTCTCTGGACATATGGATACCGTAGAGGCGCTACTGCGGTCGCTGTTGCGCTAAGGACGATCCGCAATCTTCACAAGGAACTGTAGAGATTGCTGGAGGAGACGATCGACTATGAGGACGTTGGACGATCATCTACGACCACGACATCGGCGCGTTCTTCGTCGGACTAGGCTGCTTCGACTCTACTTCCGCTGCACTGCGCGTCTGGTGGTAATGATCTGTGATCATCTAACTTGCTTGGCATCTTGGTTTATGTGGTAGAAATTTTGATTTGTTGCTAGCGTAGCCTACCCGTATCCCTACAGTGGTATCAGAGCCATCCTGCATAGTTTTTGATCTAGATCGGTTGCATATACTGGATATGTCGCAGTAGTAGATTGGATCTGTTACTAGTTTGGTCTAATAACCTAGATTGGTTCATATGGATGAAACGATCTAGGCACTGGTCGATAGGATCGATCATGTTCAGCGATAGTAGATGGGTTTTTCGAGGAGGCACAAATTAAAAGTACCATATGATTTACTTGACTTGTTGTTCAACTATCTTGCATGATACTCCTACCGGTCGGAGTTCCGCCATCGGAGTATGTCGCAGTGTGTGGTCACATCAAGGTAGTGATCAGATTGGTTCGGAACATGGTTAATATGATTAATCCGATGATTTCCAAGGCTCGGATATGTGAATAAGATTCATGTCTCGGGAAAATTTTCCGAGCGCACTAGCCTCGACCAGCGAGGGGCGCCGCCCCTTCGAACCTCGCCCGCTAACCGGCTAGCGGGACCACCGTACTGGGTTTTCGTACCGTGCGTTATAGATAGTATGTGTTCATGTTGCCTGTTAGAATTGGATTCTATGCATAACTTTTTTTTGTAGGGTTTAATGTGAATAGTATGGACCATTGTGTATATGATGCATGAATGGATTTTCATGGCCTGCGTGTCATGCTGTGAGATAGCCATCGAGCTACATATTATTGTATAAGGGCCTGCGAACCGACATGCGATGCTTGAAATTATCCAATGTAATTCTTTACTAGCGTTTAGGAGTAAATGCTTAGTAGATGAATGAGGTCGGAGACTTCAAGCATGGTGGTCGGAGAACAGGAAGCATGCTGATGGAGATCGACATGTTAAGGGCCATACTATTTCAAATTTTAATTTGATTATCTGTGAATGTTTGTGTTTATTCCTGTTATGCTATTTAATCATGTTTTATCATTAGATGTTTTGACATGATGGAATAGTATCCCTCAAGAAAAATTAAGTAAAATTGATGCCTTTCCAACTGCTGCACCTATCACGATTTTGATCGTTAATTGGCAAGTCTACTAAAGTAGGGTGCCATTAACTATCTGAATAAGATGGGGTGGGTGTCGGACACCCACATGCATAGTGTTGGTTTGACTTGACCAGGCTATCAAAATAGTTTTGGGCCTTGAGGCATGGTGTTGGTAGCCGGGGCATAAAGATGCCACCCAACGAACAAGAGTCATATGCGATATGATTGGCAAAGATGTTGCCTACCTTAAATCACTAGGTTTCTAGCAGTGATGCCAAAACTCACTAGAACTTAATGATTTTTGGATCTTGGACTTACTATATGTTCTTTGAGAGAAACATGATTTATAGTGGGAGTATCTTTTATTATCTATTGTTAAGTTGAGTTTGACCACTGGTCGTATGGTGATATGACCAGGTCCAGACAAGTCGACTTGGTACTATGAGTTAAGGCACAACTCATTAATCTATTTCAATCTGTCTACTAGTTCGGGGCGATACACAATACTGAACTGAAATGACCATCCAAGCATCATACAGACTCTGTCGCTAATACAAGATAAGCTGGGATCCTTGGTATGACACTAACTTCTCTGACACATCGTGCAAATTGACCATCTCTGTAGATCTGACACTGCACCCATGTTGACGGAATACCACCTCTGTTGTATACGACCTCTATCGTATACCACTCTGCTAGGCAGTCTCCAAACTAGGTGATATTGACATGAATGAAGCAACAAATTTCTGTCAAATGATCAACAACGACCCTTCAAGAAATTATATCTCGATTGGGTCCTGGGAGATCCCCTATCTGAATTCTTAGGGATAGAAGTACTCTGACTGGCCTCCAATATTTTCGTTGACTTTCTGACATACCAAACACATGATAACCCATTTTACGACATTTCGCTTTATTTTGGATTATCATAGTTCAACTTTGAGATCTTTGTACACCTTGGTACTTTCAGGGAAAATGAAATGCTTGCACTCAAATGTTGGTTTGAGCATCAACTACTCGAGTTTCTCCTCATTAGATACACAGATATGCTCATTGATTTGTGCATCATTTCGGTTCGCCTTCAGCGGGTTCTTACGCTTTCCTTTGCTTTACGTGAGGACGGATTTCCTTAACAAAACTGTCATTTCACTGTCTAGTCAACACTGATTTCTAGCATCGGTTCGAACTCTGGGGTTCAACAAATATCCTCTTGAAACCGACTCAAGACTCAACTTCTGACTTTCACAAGTAACTTTAGCTGACTGATCAACAGATTCTTACGGTAGCTCTTCTGTGTCAAAGTATCTATCACTGTAATGGTCTCGCCTGAGGAACAGATTTCAACTTCATAGTTCTTAATCCAATTAAAATCATCTTTGCTGCCCCATGGTAGCAACTTCGAATTATGACTAGGATAATTCACTGCTTGAAACTTTAGTTGTTAGGAAGTGCTGGCGAAACTTCTTAACACACAAATTCTTGGATGTTCCGTGATAAAACCTATCAAGATTCTTTTTGGTATCTGGCAATACGAACACTGGAGTTGTGATTAATCTCTCCTGAAATCCTCACAAATTCGGTTCACTTTTAGCGGTCTGGGTGAACTTCTCTTCTTACAACCGGTGAGGGGTCATGGCTAACTTGAAACGATTGTCTCATTGATCTTCAACTAACACTGTCTTGTTCACAGATGATTCTGGAGAGAAATGATATTCTTACTCAAAACTCAAGCACGCTAACTCTGAGGTTCTGAAGATTAGCTTCCAGATAGACTGAAATTCTCGCACGTCCTTGTGTTAACAATTTATCATAACAGCTCACATTGGTGCTTGCCAAACTGACGAACTTGATTTGACACTGCCTTTATCTAGTCAAACTAGGCTTCCTTGGTAACATCATTACACAACGTCTCTTCTTTGACTACTTCGCTGGACACACGGATCCTGCTGCGTTACCACCAATTGTAACATCCTAATTTTGGACTTGTGTTTCAAATGTAAGAAAATGAGTAGAAATTAAAACTTTTTCTTACATTATGTATTTCCTGTATGTTCTAAAACAATTCGTGTACAAGAATTGTGGAAATACAAAGTCACAAGTCTTTTGATCCAAAACATTGTCTTCCAAAAACATTCATCTTAAATCTTGTGATCATCCTTTGGAAATATTTTTTCTAAGTTCCTGTGATGGTATGTGACCCCTCTAAAAAAATTCATAATTTTCAGAAATTGTTTGAATATTTTTAGTGGGCAGTCAAACCTTAAACCACACCCTTGCAGAATTTTTGGAGAAAAATGCACTGCATTAAAACCTCAGAAAATTTTACACAAGGTTAATATCTGAGTTACCAAGCTCCAGTAAACATTTCAGAATTTTTGGAGTTGTTTTACCATCTCAAATAAATCCTCAAAGTCCCAGCCCAGTTTAAAACCCCAAAGTCTGATTTCACTGTTCCTCGGGTGCGAGTCTGACTCGGGCTCGAGTCACTTGTCTCGGTCCAGTCAACTAACTGCACCGGACCTCCTTTTAAAAACGCGCAGGCGCTGTCAGCCGTTGATCTTTAATCGAGCGGCCCTCGTTCGAGAGAACATTTGGACCTCCGAATGCAACCTCTTATCGTGACCGTTCATTCCTGATCCAAAGGTTCACGATCTTCTCTGTTGATTTAAACCTCAGGGACCTTGGGTGAACCTTAGCCGTTAGATCTTGATCCAACCGTCCAGATCGTCGGAGGACATTCGGACCTCCGATTGTTTCGTTCGATCTGAGCCGTTGGATTAAAATCCAACACTCACAATCTCCTCTGTTGTATTTAAACCACTGGAGCTTCGAGAAATCTGAGCCGTCCATTTTAAATCGAACAGTCCAAAATCACCCTAGCCTTTTTCGGTCGTCTTCAACCTCGCGCCGTGCGTGAACAGAGAAAGAGAGAGGGAGGCATGGCACTGTCAAATCGTGTTCCCTTGTCAACATCTCTTTTTGCCGGCAATTCGTGGGCGCAGGTGTTTTCGGCCATACCCATGCCCAACTCCTGCACCCCATCACTTCTTTTTTGGGCTATGGTGGCCCTATGAACCTAACACCCGTGATTATCGTTTGGTTGGCCAAACCCTAATCCTTTAGCTATTTAAGGTCCCCAAACCCTTCCTGGTGTTCTTTTACACCATCCATAGCTCCTTCTCTGGTTGAGGAGCTCAAAACACCAAAAACACCAAAATCGCCATTAATGGCCGTGAAGCTCTATTGATGGCTTTGTTGTTCCAGGGGTTCTTTTTCAAACGCTCTTGCATCCTTTTCAACTCTTGAATGCCCTAATCATTTCCCCTCACTCAATTTTAGGTTTCATTCACAGGATTTGACAAATTTGGGGTTTGTTCAAATTCGGCTGAAACCATCCCCTTTTCTTCCTCAACTCCGGTGAGTGCTCCATCTCTCAATTATTTGCTCATGAAGCTTATATGGGCTGTATTGTAGCTATTTTGACCACCAGTGGTGTTCATTTTGGCTCAGGTCTCTAATTTCATATCTTCTTCCTCGGGTCCGGTAAGCTTCACCATGGTCAGACCTTCTACGGCCACCTTTGAAGCTCTTATTGACCAAGGTAACTTCTTATTAGTCCCTAGAGGCCGTGGCACTCACTTCCTTGTATTGAAGCGGAGCTTTTTGCTATTTTCGCTTTTGGCAGTAAAAGCCCCCATCTTTATTTTCCGGCTCGCCGACGTTTAGGGCCGTCGCCGCCGGCAAGGTCACCACCGTTGGGTCTGCAAGACTATTGTGAATCCATTTTGACACTTGGTGGGTGCCGCCGTGGCCGGAGTCGCCAGTGACAAGCCGTAGATCCCACTCGGGTTTTGTCGGGCGTAATCACCTGTTTTCGGTCATCATTAGGACAACATTAATGATATATCATCGTTAATCATTAGGGATAATTAATGTGTCTTAATTCTAGTCCCCTGTCTCACTGACATGTGGGTCCGCTCATTAAACTCCTCCCGACGCTTTTAACTCACGTGCGTGAGTGCGTTGCGAGTTGTTAAGCGCGGACCGTCGATCTTGTGATCAACGGCCCAGATCTTTAGGACTGTTGGACCTTCCGAGTGTCCTAATCTCTCTCGATCTTTCATCTCGTGATGAATGGCTGAGGTTCGTTTGCTATTCGGAGTCCCCGAAGGGATGTGCACTCTGAGCCGCTCAACTCCAGATCTGCGGCTGTGGATGGCCGAGGCAACCGCACCGTCCGAATGTTTCCTTTCTCGTAGGTCGTTGGATCTTGATCCAACGGTGGGCTCCTTTTAGGAATCGTACGCGTGCGCTGTTCCCGACGCGCGTGGGCCGTAGGATTTTAGATCAAAGGCCCACAAGCGTCCACGTCATTCCTTTTTAGTTAAGATCTGTTTGATTTCGGTAAGTCTTTATTTATCTTCTGAAAATTATGTTAAACTTTAGAAACTCATAACTAATTCGTTTTAAATCCTTTTCAGTTGTTTCCAACTGCATTAAATTCTTGATTAACTAAAGTTTAATCTAAAAATGCATTTAGGCATATTTCTATAACAGAAAATCTTGTAACTAAAATAACTTGATTCTACCATTTTAATATTCCAGTAATAGAATTAAAACTTGTAAAATGCATATCTTTTTCTGTAAATTTCCAATTTATGAAAAATCAATTTTGTTAAATCCCTCTATTAGTGTACTTTAATATGGAATAGGTTTTGATCATGGTTATATTTCTGTAATATGACATGCACTAAGTTTACAACTTAGAAAAATCATAAATAAATCATTATAACTCCAAATTTAGTAAACTCAACTTTGCTGATCTTAGGATGTCATAACCTACCTGTCATAAAAATCTCAGACCTTAGATCATTCTAGGAATTTTCGCCATGAACAGTACCAGTAATTAATTTAGTGAATTTATAGGCTGAGAGAGTGTATTTTAGCTATATCTTTTGCATACTAAATCCAAATTGCATGATTCTTGTTCCTAAAATTGTCTAAAATCATACCCTTGCTGTTGTGTGAATTTCATGAGTTTTTGATATCTTTTTCTGTTGGAGTCTATTTGGTGTTCTTCGTTCTAATCGGTTATCGCCTTTTTGCGTTAGGTTCCGAAGATAATATTGATATTGATTCCGAGCCAAAGCCATCAGATCCTGCACTCCAGCAAGGCAAGCAGATGTAGCATCATTTGATCATGTTGTTCCTACTATTTTCAAATTCTAATATATTGTTTGCAGATTCTATGTATGCATTGCTATGTTGTTTTAACTATTGTCGATAGTTGACCTAGTAGATGCATTATCAGTAGGCAAATGTTTATCCTCTACTACTGAGCCTAGGTTTATCTTGCTGTGATTTTGGGTCCGTTGGATGGATCCTTGTCACTTAGTAGTTTACGAATTTATTACTTAGCCATGCTTAGCTGTCGGTAGAAATGGGCGGCTATCGACTTGTCGATAACTTTGATCACACAAACTTATTATGATCTCTATATTTCAGCTCTCCTCTATGATAAAATTTCAAAACTAAAACTGAAAACAAAAACAATTTGGACTTGGGCACATTGGTAAGATGGTATGATCTTTTGGGTGTGATTGGAATGGTGCCCGAGTCAATTAAGGACCGAACATCTTGGGAATGGGACCTCTCTTGACTTAGTACTTTGGCGTGTGTAAGCTACGAGTCGCAGGTGGGTGTGTGTGTTGTGTTGTGGTAAAATGAGGTGATTTATAAGTGGGAGCATTATAGTTGTTCAAAGAGCTTTACCCCGAGGGGTAGTTGTCTTTTTGGCTTTACAATGTAAGCGTATGGGTTTCTATCCATACGAGCGACTTGTAGTTGATACACAATATCGAAAATATCTCATAGGACTTAGCTGTGCCGGCATACCTTCGGAAGTGTGCTAAATCATGTGGCTTAAAGGCGGTCTGAAGTGTGGTTACATTGGTACACCTTTGCAGGGTTTGAAACTATTCGAATAGCCTCGTTCTAGGTTATGGACACGCTTGGGTAAGCTTTTCAAGAGTTATACTACAACATTTAAATTAAAAACTTGATGGGTGGTATGAATCAGGGATTCATGCTATGTGTGGTGACTATTGAGATAGTAACTTCTAGGTGGTTACTTGCTACTTATTGTCACTCGCTATTATTTCAATGATTAAAACTGCTTTGTTAAAATGCTTTCAATCTATTACATTATTGCAAATGAAAATTGCTTTATGCGTCCAGATAACCATATAACCAACTTCCTCTGGTACAGCTTTCATGTAGTTATGTATAGGCTTGCTACTCGTAAGTGTAACACCCCAACTCACAACGAGCCTGGAATGCTACTGGAATTAAAATTAAACTAACACTTGATACCAATTTTTGGCATAACCTCCTTTGTATAGTCCACTATACCGAGGCTCTAACAAATAATCATGGCAAATAGAAATTAACTCCATACTCAAATTCATTCAAGCATGCAAGATAAACTATTAGACATAACCAAAATTTGCTATTCTCATTATTACAATTAATCTGAATCTCAAAATCATCCATAAGTAATTCTTAAGGTTGAGTGGTAGTGCGTGCATCCAAACATCTACTCCCTCCCATGCATACCGATCTTGCTAGTTGTACCTAAAACATATCAAAGAAGAGTGAGCCCAAAGACTCAGCAAGTATCAACAAGGCCATAAACAGAACTCAATCATAGCATTGATAATCCATAACAACATTATGCTAAACATAGCCTTTAAACTTAAGAAAAGCAACCCATGCAATGCTCCTTTTGAACTTTATCTCTTTTCGCATTTTACCGGTAATGCGGGGTATACATCCGTCGATGTGTACCCTTGCATGTGCCCTCTGGCACAGGGACCAAGAGCCTATACACCACATGTATAGGGACCTTTGCCCATCATCTTAATGATGGGGACCTCTTTACTCATTGCCCACATTCCACGAATGTGGGACCTCGCCCGTCATCTACATGACGGGACCTCAAAATGCATAGTCATCACTTGACCAAGTCTCCAATATGATAGCACGATGCACATGAACAAATCTTTAAGCTATCATACCAATGTATTCATAACAATGACATGCATGAATAAACTTATTCATACTTCTAGCATTCATCACCATTCACATTCGTAGCATTCTAGCATCCATGAATAGCACATATATTCATTATACTAGCAAACATGAACAATCCTTCATGAATAACATTTAATCATTTCTCAAGTATTCACCATTCTTAATTCATACATTTCACACTATCAACCTTGTATGGTTATTACACATCAAGTACTAGCATCCTCTATCAAACATTCATAAATATCCACTCAAATAGAGTACTTGCATTCACCAAGATAAATTGAAACTCATCACAATAACACCCATGCATAGCTATTATGAGCCAAACACATACAGATCCACAAAGATACGAGCATAAATATACAATAACCGAATACTTGCCTTAACTGCATGAGAACGGTGGACGCGAAGAGGTGCTGCCCTGGGATCACGCTCTCACCTGATCATAAAGATAACACAATCTAAGACCAACATACTGGACCAAAACATAAATAACAACACAAACGAACTCGCTAAACTCCCAAGCGTTTTCCAATCTTCCAATTCCTAGCGATCGCTTTGGTGCTCACTGCGGACAGTCAACTTCTAAAATACATAACTTTCTGCTCAGGAGTCCAAATGAGGTGTTCTCAGACTTTCTGGAAAGGTAACTCAATTACCTAAATAAACCTATTTGGGGAGCCCTTTTGATTAAGCCATCTACTGCCCCTACCAAGCCAACTACAGAACAACAATTTTCACGTCGGTCTCTCTGGACAGCACACTAAAACCTCCATAACTTTTGCTACGAACGTCCGAATCTTGTGTTCTTTATCTCCCTAAAAAGGTATGGAAATTACCCACGTTTTTCGTTATACTGAGATCCCCTGATTCTCCCTTTAAATATCAGTTTTAACCAGATTCCTACAGACTGCCAGAAACTGACAGATTTGCCGGGCAGCGATACTAAATAAATCATAACTTTCTGACCGTTAATCGGATTTGGGTGATCTTGATGGCCACTGAAAGCTAAGAACATAAACTACAACTCTCCAGGAGACCAAAACTCCTGATTCGGCCTCTAAACACATGAAATGGACCCCGCAAGCTACTGGACGAATATGCCATTACAGCGGGCAGATTGCAACCTAGCCAAAACTACCCGATTCCTCTTCTACGACTAATCACACAACAACAAACGATACTAGTTACCCTTGGTGCAGCTGAAGATCGCGACTCCGGATGGGATCCCTCTTCCTTCTCTTCTCCCTTCTCTTCTCCCCTCTTCCTTCCCTCTTCTCTCCCTCCTTGGCCGGCCGCAATGGGGACTTTCCTTCTTCTTTCCTTGGCCGGCAGCCATGGGGAAACTTGGAGGGGACCTTGGGAGGGCGCAAGGGAGGAGGCAACCAGGGTGGAGGACGTGGGAGGGGAGGAAGGTGGCGGCCACAAAAAGGGGAGAGGGGTGGAGGCGTGGGAGAGTGGGGGGAGGAGCTGCGGTTAGGGTTTGGGGGATGAGGCACCCCCCCTCCCTTGGCCGGCCACCCACATGGGCCTTGGCCCAGGCCCAAGTTGGGTTAAATCAGCGATTTCCCCCCTCTCTAACTGTTAATTTAAGCAATTGCTTCTTGGTCTTTCCCGTAAATCCATTTAAGTCCCACCAGATTAGTTAGTCTCTCCCGACTATCTGCTTATCTCACTTTAGGGGCATTACATTCTACCCTCCTTAACAGGATTCGACCACGAATCTAAATACGCTTAAGCGAAAGAACAACTACGACTGAAAACGAACAACGGTAACTACGTACCTGTTGTGAACAACACCGGTTAAAGCTCACGCACGCAAAACTCCAACTTCCCAAGTGGCCTCTCTCTTGGACAGAGGACCACAACACAATGACGTGAAACGCCGTCTGATCTAACACTCGACCCAACATTCCAGGTACACTCATCGGAAAGACTCGAAGGTGAGATCTCACTCGACGGTCAACAGCGCAAGCGAAACCTTAAACTCTGGATCTCCCAGATACCACTCAACATCAGAACATACAAGACGTTACGTACTCCGCGCACGGACTCGAGACAGTCCTGGCGATACGCCAATTAGCGAGAACAACCCAATGTATCTTGGGTTAAACTTCCCAAAGATACATAACCACACGACATGCACAAAGAACACAGAACTCGTGTTCCACCTCTCAAATAAACTCCTCTCTAAAGCCAGGATCACCTCCTTTAACCGGAAACACACAACAGAACTCGCTTTAAACACACTCTTTTACCGACATAGCCCAACTGAAAAAAAAGACTCTCATCGCAACCAAACGTTACCAACTCGGTACTGAAAAGTCAAATCCAGAAATAGGAATTCATCACATAAACCATTTCCATTTTCCAAGTGGCAGTTTGCGAATAAGCGTCAAGAAATCAAATGAGAAGTCACTCGAATGACCAAATCAAATATTTCTTTTATTCCATCGAATCGAAAGAATCACACACGCTAAATGCCGAGCTCAACTTACGAAAGACAATGGTCGACAGCTCATAACTCAAACGAGAATCAGGAAATTGATTCCCTTCTTGAGGAAGCATTAATTTAACAGTTTCTCTTTTAGGACCAAAATTTCCTTCAAGCTATGGAATCCCAATCATCGCACAACACACTAACTTGTTACTCTTAACTTGGCGATCTCGACGCCAAACCCAAATCGCAACACCTTTGTCTACACCTTTGAATAGGGACTCTAATGATCTCACAAAATATTCTCTAACCGATTTCCTTTACTGACAGAACTCATTTGACAGAATGACACTCAGAAAATATCCCCAAATTAGATCTCTCGCACAATCATATCACCTCAACCCTTTTAAGAACAAACTACTCAAAATTCACATCACACACTCTCATGTACTACATCAGAAAGGTGTTATCAACGATCATCCCACTGTTCGCAATCCACCCTTATTCTACTTCCTCTACACATAATCTTTGGGTGACTCAAGGTTCTAGCATAACAATGCAAAGTCCACATTTAACCTGCAAGACTCTTGCAACTAACTTCTCATATAAAAGATATGGAAATCCTCAGATCAAATCCCTAAAAATCCACAATTCCCTCATACTCACTCATTAACATCATCATGAAAATATTTCCTTGACCCGTTTAACTCTACAAAGATTATAACTCTCAGAAGGTTACTCATTAAAAGCCAAATCACTCTTGACATTATTTAACATTTTCTATTATCCCATTAATTGACATGACGATTCGATTACTTTGTAATCCCACTCTCATTAAACCACATCATCAAGTATAACCATTCACAACCTCGTAATACTACCAAATTGCGATACTCTATAAAATTGATCAAGATTTTCATACTTTCGGTAATTCTAATGTTCCACCCTAAGTGAACAAAAGATTTTGGATCACAATCACTATAGGTTCTACTAGCTGTAACAATGCAATCAGTTTAACCTCATAAGGCAATCTTCCATTGAGATAGACTTCTCTCAAAGGATTATATTACGAAATTATTTCATCCTCCAATGCTCATCGAATAACTTACAACCCAAAGTTTCACAACTACAATTATTAAACACCTCAAAAGACTCGGGTGAAACGAATAGGTCGATTCTTTCTCAAAAGAAAGAGCGAATGGAAACAATTTTTCATCAACTAGGAAAACATGTGCCACCCGCAGTGAACACAAGACCAAGGAAAAAAAATTGTCACTTAGGCAACGTACTCGAAAAAAAACATAAGGGAAACTCAACAGTCAAGGGCTCAAGCCCTACTGTAAGCGTATACCAAACCACAAATGAGAAGAAGGTAATGCCCTTTGAAGATTGATAAACTCTTATGGAACAACTACATAAGGTTTAAGTACTATCAAATAAACTGCAAGATGCGAAACGTGACTTAAATCTCAATTACTTATACTTCACTCCTTAATTTAACAAGGAAGGTTATTTTCTGTGATCACTACATCACTTTGCCAGCTTAAACAAAATAAGCTCTTAAGACCAAATCATAGGAACAACTTAAGAACCAATAAAATCTTTCAACATGTCACTTTGCTCAAAGCAACTCAGTCACCACATAACTCAAGAGATTGAAATGATCACCATCGCAAAACTCGAGACACTCTTACCAACTCCAAATTACGAAAGACGATCAAATTACTTTATTTCTAGAACAATCATCACCACACACACAAGTCACAATCTCTTGCAGATAATTTTACTAACATCAAGAATAATTTACTCTGAACACGAATATTTATCATCAACTATTCCATTAGAAAGCCCCCAAAGTTTCACCAAATCGTTCCATACTACCTTTTCATCCCATCTTCAAACGAGAGTACACTCAAAACCATTCAACCTCACTACATCGACCTCTTTAGTTTAAAAGGGGTCTACTACCCAATTGAAAAACTCCTACCAAAACCCTTTCATCAAGGATACAATTTCATCCGATTATTTCACAATCATGTGGGCACAAGCCACCTATTGTATCATATCAGTTCAACTTTTAGCGATGCTCATCATCAAACTTCAACGCACAACAGTTAACGACAACCATTGTTGTTATCAACTGGCTTCATTATGAAATCTAGTTGCTACCTACTTTTATTCCCAAATCATATGAATATTAACAAACACATATTCCGATAATTAATCATACTAAGGAATACGTAAATCTGGTATTCCCTCTAATTTTTTTTCTTTCCACACAATTAAATTAATCCATGGGAACCAAAGAACCCAACAAGCTTAACAACCTAAACAGTTTTAATGATCAGACTAGTTCATCTAGGTTCCATACTTCTTAATATCTCTTTTGACTCCAAAAAGGTATGGACATACTCTCAGTCACTACTCATATATACAGTTCATCAAGAACTAGTAGAAGACAACATGAACTTAATCAATTTCACTTCCAAGGTCACTAGTTGATATTAATTATGCACCATACCACCGTCTCAACTTGATACCCATACCAAATCAAGTTATTTGATTACAATCTCGGATTTAACCATAACAAGGTATCACAAAAGGATTTTAGCAATTTCCAACAGAAAAAAGATGCCTTAAACCTCAACACTCGGTATAATCCAAAAGGAACACATAGAGCCAAAGCTTCCTCATGCTAACAAACTTGCAACATAAAACTCTCAATACCCAACTATCAAACGAATAAATGAGTCGTTCTTTTCTAAAGAGAAAGAAGGAACAACCAAGGAATTATCAATAATTGCCAATTGAGAAAGATCACAAGTAGCAAAAGCGACTCAACAGTCGGAAAAATAATACTTGTTTCAGAGAACCATTAGAGACCAATGAAACACAACCACTACCATGAACCACGAACCCAAGAGAAAATCATCATCCACCACAAAACAAGAATTTGCTAGGATTCGAGGTCAAGAAAGAAAACAACTTTCCAAAGTAGCTTACGCTCAACTCCTGCAACTATGGTATTCGGGGTAACTACTCTATTCGTATACCACGAACGGTGGTATAACCGGACAAAGTCCAAGGTCACAACCACGACCTTAACCTCTCCACATCGATTATTCCCACTCATAATAATCATAATAATTAATTAATTAAGCAGGCAAACTCAATTCATGACAGCAATCATCAAAACGATATAACGGAAACGTAAATGCAATGATTGGCCCATCCCAATCCTATTGTGCACCAGTGTGTCAAACTTTTAAGTTGTTTAACATTAGCAATTTTTAAATGATCTAGTCACCACGGACCTACAGCCCGCTCTGATACCAACTGTAACACCCCAACTCACAACGAGCCTGGAATGCTACTGGAATTAAAATTAAACTAACACTTGATACCAATTTTTGGCATAACCTCCTTTGTATAGTCCACTATACCGAGGCTCTAACAAATAATCATGGCAATTAGCAATTAACTCCATACTCAAATTCATTCAAGCATGCAAGATAAACTATTAGACATAACCAAAATTTGCTATTCTCATTATTACAATTAATCTGAATCTCAAAATCATCCATAAGTAATTCTTAAGGTTGAGTGGTAGTGCGTGCATCCAAACATCTACTCCCTCCCATGCATACCGATCTTGCTAGTTGTACCTAAAACATATCAAAGAAGAGTGAGCCCAAAGACTCAAAGAAGTATCAACAAGGCCATAAATGAACTCAATCATAGCATTGATAATCCATAACAACATTATGCTAAACATAGCCTTTAAACTTAAGAAAAGCAACCCATGCAATGCTCCTTTTGAACTTTATCTCTTTTCGCATTTTACCGGTAATGCGGGGTATACATCCGTCGATGTGTACCCTTGCATGTGCCCTCTGGCACAGGGACCAAGAGCCTATACACCACATGTATAGGGACCTTTGCCCATCATCTTAATGATGGGGACCTCTTTACTCATTGCCCACATTCCACGAATGTGGGGACCTCAAGCCCGTCATCTACATGACGGGGACCTCAAAAATGCATAGTCATCACTTGACCAAGTCTCCAATATGATAGCACGATGCACATGAACAAATCTTTAAGCTATCATACCAATGTATTCATAACAATGACATGCATGAATAAACTTATTCATACTTCTAGCATTCATCACCATTCACATTCGTAGCATTCTAGCATCCATGAATAGCACATATATTCATTATACTAGCAAACATGAACAATCCTTCATGAATAACATTTAATCATTTCTCAAGTATTCACCATTCTTAATTCATACATTTCACACTATCAACCTTGTATGGTTATTACACATCAAGTACTAGCATCCTCTATCAAACATTCATAAATATCCACTCAAATAGAGTACTTGCATTCACCAAGATAAATTGAAACTCATCACAATAACACCCATGCATAGCTATTATGAGCCAAACACATACAGTCACAGCATACGAGCATAAATATACAATAACCCGAATACTTGCCTTAACCGTGCGAGAACGGTGGACGCGAAGAGGTGCTGCCCCTGGGATCACGCTCTCACCTGATCATAAAGATAACACAATCTAAGACCAACATACTGGACCAAAAACATAAATAACAACACAAACGAACTCGCTAAACTCCCAAGCGTTTTCCAATCTTCCAATTCCTAGCGATCGCTTTGGTGCTCACTACGGACAGTCAACTTCTAAAATACATAACTTTCTGCTCAGGAGTCCAAATGAGGTGTTCTCAGACTTTCTGGAAAGGTAACTCAATTACCTAAATAAACCTATTTGGGGAGCCCTTTTGATTAAGCCATCTACTGCCCCTACCAAGCCAACTACAGAACCACAATTTTCACGTCGGTCTCTCTGGACAGCACACTAAAACCTCCATAACTTTTGCTACGAACGTCCGAATCTTGTGTTCTTTATCTCCCTAAAAAGGTATGGAAATTAACCACGTTTTTTGTTATACTGAGATCCCTTGATTCTCCCTTTAAATATCAGTTTTAACCAGATTCCTACAGACTGCCAGAAACTAACAGATTTGCCGGGCAGCGATACTAAATAAATCATAACTTTCTGACCGTTAATCGGATTTGGGTGATCTTGGTGGCCACTGAAAGCTAAGAACATAACCTACAACTCTCCAGGAGACCAAAACTCCTGATTCGGCCTCTAAAGACATGAAATTGACCCCGCAAGCTACTGGACGAATATGCAATTACAGCGGGCAGATTGCAACCTAGCCAAAACTACCCGATTCCTCTTCTACGACTAATCACACAACAACAAACGATACTAGTTACCCTTGGTGCAGCTGAAGATCACGACTCCGGATGGGATCCCTCTTCCTTCTCTTCTCCCTTCTCTTCTCCCCTCTTCCTTCCCTCTTCTCTCCCTCCTTGGCCGGCCGCAATGGGGACTTTCCTTCTTCTTTCCTTGGCCGGCAGCCATGGGGAAACTTGGAGGGGACCTTGGGAGGGCGCAAGGGAGGAGGCAACCAGGGTGGAGGACGTGGGAGGGGAGGAAGGTGGCGGCCACAAAAAGGGGAGAGGGGTGGAGGCGTGGGAGAGTGGGGGGAGGGGCTGCGGTTAGGGTTTGGGGGATGAGGCACCCCCCCTCCCTTGGCCGGCCACCCACATGGGCCTTGGCCCAGGCCCAAGTTGGGTTAAATCAGCGATTTTCCCCCTCTCTAACTGTTAATTTAAGCAATTGCTTCTTGGTCTTTCCCGTAAATCCATTTAAGTCCCACCCGATTAGTTAGTCTCTCCCGACTATCTGCTTATCTCACTTTAGGGGCATTACAGTAAGTCTTGCGAGTACATTATTGTACTCATCTGCATTGCTTGTTGTGTGCAGAGGAAGAAGGTGAGCCCGAAGGGCCTCACTTTTGTGAGTTGTGCTGTGGCAGTATGTGGGGCGATTAGCTTGGCGGCCCGGTCGGTTGCCCTGTGGTGTTATGTGGCTAACCGGTCGTCTTTTGGTTAAAGCCATCTTATAGCACCTTTTGCTTCTACTGATACTTAATACTTTTCATTTGGCTGGTTGGCTGTTCTATAATAACTTATGATTATGTATGTCTTTTGCTAGACTTGTTATATTATCTTGTATGGAATTGATGCATGCTTTTGTATGATGTATGTGTGCTACAATTTCTGGGAAGCACATGTTCATCGAGACACGGTATATTTTGTTTGTGATGCTTGAGCCAATGGAAGGCTAAGTATTACAAGCTAAATAAACCGGGGTCTCACAAAGTTGGTATCAGAGCCATACTGACCGTAGAAACCCCTAGCTTGGTCGTCCCTAGTATATTTTGAAAACTTACTTTCTAAAATATCGAATGTTTCATGAAAATCTTATGTAAGTTCTCAGATTTTGCTTCTTATCTATCTTAGCTTGCTCATCTCACCTTATTATTGACTGAATTTGAAAATTTGTTTTTCCCTCTCATCTTCTTTCAAAAGATAGCTACTTAATCGATTAAGTTGGTTTTGGGAAAACCATGAGAGTTATAATTTGGAGTGTGGGCTGTCTTTTGGAGAAGATTAGGAGCTCCTGGAAGTGAGGATTTCGGCCAAAAGAGTGAAGATAAAATCTGGACAGCGAGGAAGAATTTCTAGACAGCTAGTTTTAATGAGTAGATAGTGCTGAAAATAAGAGGTTAATTTAACTAAAACTTGTGGGAATAAAAGGGGTAAGAAGTGATATGAGTTAGTTAAGTGTCTAACCTTTTTGGTAATTTTCACCTTATTTCCTAGCTGTTTCGAACCAAGAAGCTTGTGCTGAAATTTGCCTTCCTAAAAACCGATTACTCGTTCTTCCATACGAGTTAGTCATATTGGGAAGTTGGAATTTATTTTTGTGAACTTGCTGTGATTTTATGTTGGATCTTAAGTAGTTAGAGTTGTTAATTGTCTTTCTTTGTCTCCTGTTCTGGAGTTGTTGCTGACCTATCTTTGTGGAACAGGATGACAAGAATAACCCGCAGCAGTCAGCCGGCTGGTCCTGATGAGGAGCTTCCCCCTCCTCCGACCATGGCTGAGGTTCTTGCTCAGATCGACCGGAATCGCATGGATTAGACTCGGATTCTGGAGGTCATCGCAAGGAACACCTCCACTCCCTCCGGTGCTTCAGGATCTGGAGGTGGTGGTCACCCGTCTCGTGGGGGACTTGCGGAGTTCCTTCGCACGCAGCCACCTACCTTCTCCCGATCTGAGGACCCTCTGGATGCAGATGATTGGCTGCGTCTGGTTGAGCGAAAGCTCAACATCGCTCTGTGCCAGGAGCAGGAGCGGGCACTCTTTGCATCCCATCAACTCGAGGGTGCAGCGCTCTCTTGGTGGGAGAACTCTCTCGCCATGCAGCCCGCGGGCCATGTGGTCTCATGGGAGGAGTTCAGGTCTGCTTTCCATCGGGCCCACATCCCCGATGGCCTGATGAAGCTAAAGAAGAAGGAGTTTCTTACGCTCAAATAGGGGCGTAAGTCTGTGTCGGAGTACTTATACGAGTTTAATCACTTAGCTCGTTATGCTCCGGGTGAGGTGGCCACTGATGAGGCCAAGCAGGAGAAATTCCTGGAGGGCTTGTCTGAGGAGCTGCAGGACAAGCTCTCTATTGTTGACTTTGCTGACTTCCAGGCCTTGGTTGACAAGGCCATCGTCGCCGAGCACAAGGCGAAGGCATTGGGTGAGTCCCGCAAGCGCAAGTGGGAGGCCCACCGGTCTGCTCAGGCCAGTCTCTCCCGTCCCCATTTTGGGCCTGCACCATGGGCCCGTTCTTTGGCTTCACCACAGCCGAGGCCGTCGGCACCAACTCCACGTCCCCCGCAGGCCGTGTTTTAGCCACATGCACCTGCGACTCAGCAGCAGGGTGGCCTCCGCAATCCGGCTGCCGAGGTTACCTGCTTCGCCTGCAAAAAGAAGGGTCACTACGCCAACAGTTGCCCTTAGAGGACTAGAGCAGCCCCTCGTCCTAATGGAGGACGCGGGCAAGGGAATGGTCACCCACCTGACCAGAAGGTGGTCTAGAAGACTCAGGGTGTGGGAAGTGGCCGAGTCAACCACATCTCGGCTGAGGAGGCACAGGAGGCGCCCGACGTTGTGTTGGGTACGCTTCTTGTCAATTATCGTCCTGCTGCAGTATTATTTGATTCATGAGCATCGCATTCTTTTATTTCGAGATCTTTTGCTGCTGCTTGTGACCTTCACTTTATTCCTTTTGGGATTCCTTTGCTTATTCGCTCTCCGGGTTCGGAAATGCGAGCTGATCAAGAATGCCGGGACGTTCCCATGGATATTGAAGGAGTGGAATTCTTGGCGAACCTCATCCTACTCGACTCGGCGCACCTGGACGTGATTCTTGGCATGGATCGGTTGTCCCAACACTTGGGGCAAATCGATTGTGCCAGGAAGAGGGTCTACCTCACAAGCCCCTCACGCGAGCAGGTTGGGATTTCACCACAGCTGCAAGGGCCACATCTTTGTGCCATTGAAGCTAAACCAGCCTTGGAGATTCAGGGGGTGCCCACAGTATGCGACTTTGTGGATATCTTTCCAGAAGATTTGCCTGGGATGCCTCCGGTTCGAGACCTGGAGTTTGTTAGTGAGTTGCTGCCCGGTACCGCTCCAATTTCAAAGGCGTCGTACCGAATGCCTCCTAATGAGTTGGAGGAGCTGAAGAAGCAGTTAGGTGAGCTTCAAGCAAAGGGCTTTATCCGTCCTAGCTCATCTCCTTGGGGTTGTCCTGTTATTTTTGTGAAGAAGGAGGACAAGACCCTGCGTATGTGTATTGATTACCGTCTACTTAATGAAGTGACGGTGAAAAATAAGTATCATTTGCCCCGCATCGATGATCTCTTTGACCAATTGACCGGAGCCCGTGTGTTCTCCAAGATTGATTTAAGGTTGGGGTATCATCAAGTTCAGATCAGGGCTGAGGATATTCCAAAGACAGCTTTCACTACTCGTTATGGTCTTTACGAGTACACCGTCATGTCATTTGGCTTAACCAATGCTCCCGCTTTATTCATGAATCTTATGAACTCGGTGTTCATGGAGTATTTGGATAAGTTCGTTGTGGTCTTCATTGATGACATTCTTATCTACTCCAAGAGTGAAGAGGAGCATGCTGAGCATCTACAGATTGTGTTGGGGAAGCTGCGTGAGCACTAGCTGTATGCCAAGTTCAGCAAATATGAGTTCTGGTTGAAGGAAGTGACATTCATGGGCCATGTTCTTTCAGCAGGAGGCGTAGCTGTGGATCCTAGAAAAGCCAGCGATGTTTTATCTTGGGCTCAGCCCAAGTTAGTCACCGATGTGCGGAGTTTTCTTGGTTTAGCGGGTTATTACCGCCGCTTTATCGAGAACTTCTCCAAGATTGCGAAGCCGATGACTGAGTTGCTCAAGAAGGACAAGAAATTTCTGTGGTCCTCTGCTTGTTATGAGAGTTTTTAGGAACTCAAGAAGCGCTTAACTTCAGCCCAGTGCTTGTTATCCCTGATGTCCACAAGAGCTTTGATATCTATTGTGATGCCTCTCGTCACGGACTTGGTTGTGTTTTTATGCAAGAAGGCAAGGTATTGGCCTATGCATCAAGGCAGTTGAGGCCTCACGAACTCAACTATCCTACCCATGACTTGGAGTTAGCTGTAGTGGTCCATGTACTCAAAATTTGGCAGCATTACCTGATTGGTAACCGTTGTGAGGTGTATTCTAATCACAAGAGCTTGAAATATTTGTTCACCCAGCTAGATCTGAACCTTAGGCAAAGAAAATGGTTGGAATTGATCAAAGATTATGATATGGACATTCAGTATCACCCGAGCAAGGCCAATGTGGTTACGGATGCACTTAGTCGAAAGGTGTATTGCAATACTTTAATGCTCCAAGAGCAACAGCCTGCCCTTCATGAAGAATTTCAGCGGCTCAATCTGGGTTTGATGGAGCACAGTTCTCTTGCTACCTTGGTTGTGCAACCAACCTTCGTGGATCAAATCAAGGCTGCACAGCAGACAGATGTTGGCGTGAGTCATATCAAGCAGAACATCAAGGATGGGACAGCCAAGAGCTTCTCAGAGGATGAGCATGGTGTTGTGTGGTTTGGGCAGCGCCTTGTGGTTCCAAAGGTCGTGGAATTGCGGGATTTGATTCTCCGTGAAGCCATGAATCCCCCTTGTCCATTCACCCCGGGGCTACCAAGATGTATCAGGACCTTCGTCAGAGATTCTGGTGGACCCGTATGAAGCGTGAGATTACCAAGTTCATTGTCGAGTGCGACATGTGCTGTCGCGTTAAGGCTGAACATCAACGTCCAGCAGGTCTTCTTTAGCCTTTGCCATTACCTAAGTGGAAGTGGGATTCTGTTGGTATGGACTTCATCACCGGTCTGCCCCATACTTCTTCTGGGAAGGATGCTATCTGGGTTGTCATTGATCGATTGACAAAGGTAGCACATTTCCTGCCAGTGTGCACCAACCTCAGTGTCAGTCAGTTGGCGGACCTTTACATATCTCGCATTGTGTGCTTGCATGGTGTGCCACGAACGATTGTGTCAGATCATGGTTCTCTTTTCACCTCTCGGTTTTGGCATAGTCTGCAAGAGACTATGGGGACCCGCCTTAGTTTCAGCACAGCCTTTCATCCTCAAACTGATGGTCAGACGGAAAGAGTCAACCAAGTTTTGGAGGATATGCTTCGTGCTTGTGTCCTTTCCTATGGGAAGAATTGGGAGAAATGTCTGCCACTTGCTGAGTTTTCCTACAACAACAGATTTCAGGCTAGTCTTGGCATGGCACCTTTTGAGGCATTGTATGGGAGGAGGTGTAGAAGCCCTTTGAACTGGTCAGAAACTGGTGAGCAACAGTTCTTCGGCCCAGACTCGATCAATGAGGCCGAAAGTCAGGTTAAGTTGATTCGTGAGCATTTGCGCGTGGCCCAGTCCAGGCAAAAGAGCTATGCAGATCGTCATCGCCGAGAGTTGAGCTTTGAGCCCAATGACTTTGTGTATATCAAAGTCTCACCTTTGAAGGGCCATCAGCGATTTGGCATCAAGGGCAAGTTAGGTCCTCGTTATGTTGGGCCTTATCGTATCATCGAGAAAATTGGAGTTGTTGCATACAGATTGGAGTTGCCAGCTACACTTGAGGGGGTGCATGATGTGTTCCATATGTCACACTTGAAGAAATGCCTCCATGTTCCAATTGAGGAAACTCCGTTGAAAGATCTCGATGTGTAGGAAAACTTGACCTATCATGAGCATCCTGTTCGTATTCTTGAGGAGTCTGAATGGAGAACAAGGAACCGTGTCATCAAGTTCCTTAAGGTTCAGTGGTCGAATCATTCCGAATATGAGGCAACTTGGGAGCAGGAAGATCGCCTTCGTGCAGACTACCCGTCTTTCTTCTCCGAGTAAACGGAATCTCAGGACGAGATTCTTGTAAGGGCGGAGATTTGTAACATCCCAATTTTGGACTTGTATTTCAAATGTAAGAAAATGAGTAGAAATTAAAACTTTATCTTACATTATGTATTTCCTGTATGCTCTAAAACAATTCCTGCACAAGAATTGTGGAAATACAAAGTCACAAGTCTTTTGATCCAAAACTTTGTCTTCCAAAAACATTCGTCTTAAATCTTGTGATCATCCTTTGGAAATATTTTTCCTAAGTTTTTGTGATGGTATGTGACCCCTCTGAAAAATTTCACAATTTTCAGAAATTGTTTGAATATTTTTAGTGGGCAGTCAAACCTATTTGACTTTTAGTCAAACCTTAAACTAGAGCCTTGCAGAATTTTTGGAGAAAAATGCACTACATTAAAACCTCTGAAAATTTTACATAAGGTCAATATCTGAGTTAGCAAGCTCTAGTATAAATTTCAGAATTTTTGGAGTTGTTTTGCTATCTCAAATAAATCCTCAAAGTCTCAGCCCAGTTTAAAACCCCAAAGTCTGATTTCACTATTCCTCAGGTGCGAGTCAGACTCGGGCTCGAGTCACTTGCCTCGGTCCAGTCAACTAACTACACCGGGCCTCCTTTTAAAAACACGCAGGCGCTATCAGCCGTTGATCTTTAATCGAGCGGCCCTCGTTCGAGAGAACATTGGGACCTCCGAATGCAACCTCTTATCGTGACTGTTCATTCCTGATCCAAGGGTTCACGATCTTCTCTGTTGATTTAAACCTAAGGGACCTTGGGTGAACCTTAGCCGTTAGATCTTGATCCAACCGTCCAGATCGTCGGAGGACATTCGGACCTCCGATTGTTTCGTTCGATCTGAGCCGTTGGATTAAAATACAACGCTCACAATCTCCTCCGTTGTATTTAAACCACTGGAGCTTCGAGAAAGCTGAGCCGTCCATTTTAAATCGAACAGTCCAAAATCACCCCAGCCTTTTTCGGTCGTCTTCAACCTCGCGCCATGCGTGAACAGAGGAAGAGAGAGGGAGGCATGGCACTATCAAATCGTGTTCCCTTGTCAACATCTCTTTTTGCTGGCAATTCGTGGGCGCAGGTGTTTTCGGCCATACCCATGCCCAACTCCTGCACCCCATCACTTCTTTTTTGGGCTATGGTGGCCCTATGAACCTAACACCCGTGATTATCGTTTGGTTGGCCAAACCCTAATCCTTTAGCTATTTAAGGTCCCCAAACCCTTCCTGGTGTTCTTTTACACCATCCATAGCTCCTTCTCTGGTTGAGGAGCTCAGAACACCAAAAACACCAAAATCGCCGTTAATGGCCGTGAAGCTCTATTGATGGCTTTGTTGTTCGAGGGGTTCTTTTTCAAATGCTCTTGCATCCTTTTCAACTCCTGAATGCCCTAATCATTTCCCCTCACTCAATTTTAGGTTTCATTCACAGGATTTGACAAATTTGGGGTTTGTTCAAATTTGGCTGAAACCATCCCCTTTTCTTCCTCAACTCCGGCGAGTGCTCTATCTCTCAATTATTTGCTCATGAAGCTTATATGGGCTGTATTGTAGCTATTTTGACCACCAGTGGTGTTCATTTTAGCTCAGGTCTCTAATTTCATATCTTCTTCCTTGGGTCCGGCAAGCTTCACCGTGGTCAAACCTTCTCCGGCCACCTTTGAAGCTCTTCTTGACCAAGGTAACTTCTTATTAGTCCCTAGAGGCCGTGGCACTCGCTTCCTTGTACTGCAGAGGAGCTTTTTGCTATTTTCGCTTTTGACAGTAAAAGCCCCCATCTTTATTTTTCGGCTCGCCGACGTTTAGGGCCGTCGCCGCCGGCAAAGTCATCACCGTTGGGTCCGCAAGACTATTGTGAATCCATTTTGACACTTGGTGGGCGCCGCCGTGGCCGGAGTCGCCGGCGACAAGCCGTAGATCCCACTCGGGTTTTGTCGGGCGTAATCGCCTGTTTTCGGTCGTCATTAGGACACCATTAATGATCTATCATTGTTAATCATTAGGGATAATTAATGTGTCTTAATTCTGGTCCCCTGTCTCACTGACATGTGGGTCCGCTCCTTAAACTCCTCCCGGCGCTTTTAACTCACATGCGTGAGTGCGTTGCGAGTTGTTAAGCGTAGACCGTCGATCTTGTGATCAACGGCCCAGATCTTTAGGACTGTTGGACCTTCCGAGTGTCCTAATCTCTCTCGATCGTTCATCTCGTGATGAACGGCTGAGGTTCGTTTGCTATTCGGAGTTCCCGAAGGGAAGTGCGCTCTGAGCCGCTCATCTCCAGATCTGCGGCTGTGGATGGCCGAGACAACCGCACCGTCTGAATGTTTCCTTTCTCGTAGGCCGTTGGATCTTGATCCAACGGTGGGTTCCTTTTAGGAATCGCACGCGTGCGCTGTTCCCAGCGCGCATGGGCCTTAGGATTTTAGATCAAAGGCCCACAAGCGTCCACGTCATTCCTCTTTAGTTAAGATATGTTTGATTTCGGTAAGTCTTTATTTATCTTCTGAAAATTGTGTTAAACTTTAGAATCTCATAACTAATTCGTTTTAAATCCTTTTCAGTTGTTTCCAACGGCATTAAATTCTTGATTAACTAAAGTTTAATCTAAAAATGCATTTAGGCATATTTCTGTAACAGAAAATCTTGTAACTAAAATAACTTGATTTCTGCCATTTTAATATTCCAGTAATAGAATTAAAACTTGTAAAATGCATATCTTTTTCTGTAAAATTCCAATTTGTGCAAAATCAATTTTGTTAAATCCCTCTGTTAGTATACTTTAATATGGAATAGGTTTTGATCATGGTTATATTCTTGTAATATGACATGCACTAAGTTTACAACTTAGAAAAATCATAAATAAATCATTATAACTCCAAATTTAGTAAACTCAACTTTGCTGATCTTAGGATGTCATAACCTACCTGTCATAAAAATCTCAGACCTTAGATCATTCTAGGAATTTTTGCCATGAACAGTACCAGTAATTAATTTAGTGAATTTATAGGCTGAGAGAGTGTGTTTTAGCTATATATTTTGCATACTAAATCCAAATTGCATGATTGTTGTTCCTAAAATTGTCTAAAATCATACCCTTGCTGTTGTGTGAATTTCATGAGTTTTTGATATCTTTTGCTGTTGGAGTCTATTTGGTGTTCTTCGTTCTTATCGGTTATCGCCTTTTCGCGTTAGGTTCCAAAGATAATATTGATATTGATTCTGAGCCACAGCCATCAGATCCTGCACTCCAGCAAGGCAAGCAGATGTAGCATCATTTGATCATGTTGTTCCTACTATTTTCAAATTCTAATATATTGTTTGCAAATTCTATGAATGCATTGATATGTTGTTTTAACTATTGTCGATAGTTGACCTAGTAGATGCATTATCAGTAGGCAAATGTTTATCCTCTACTACTGAGCCTAGGTTTATCTTGCTGTGATTTTGGGTCCGTTGGATGGATCCTTGTCACTTATTAGTTTACGAGTTTGTTGCTTAGACATGCTTAGCTGTCGGTACAAATGGGCGGTTATCGACTTGTCGATAACTTTGATCACACAAACTTATTATGATCTCTATATTTCAGCTCTGTGCTATGTTAAAATTTCAAAACTAAAACTGAAAACAAAAAAAATTTGGACTTGGGCACATTGGTAAGATGGTGTGATCTTTTGGGTGTGATTGGAATGGTGCCTGAGTCAATTAAGGACCGAACATCTTGTGAGTACCTGTTATCCAAGCATTTTGTGTGTGCTAACCACACTAGAGGGAATGGGACCTCTCTTGACTTAGTACTTTGGCGTGTGTTAGCTACGAGTCGCAGGTGGGCGTGTGTGTGTTGTGTTGTGGTAAAATGAGGTGATTTATAAGTGGGAGCATTGTAGTTGTCCAAAGAGCTTTACCCCGAGGGGTAGTTGTCTTTTTGGCTTTACAATGTAAGCATATGGGTTTCTATCCATACGAGAGACTCGTAGTTGATACACAATATCGGAAATGTCTCGTAGGACTTAGCTGTGCCGGCATAACTTCGGAAGTGTGCTAAATCATGTGGTTTAAAGGCGGTCTGAAGTGTGGGTACATTGGTACACCCCTGCAGGGTTTGAAACTATTCGAATTGCCTCGACCTAGGTTATGGACACACTTGGTTAAGCTTTTCAAGAGTTAGACTACAACATTTAAATTAAAAACTTGATGGGTGGTATGAATCAGGGATTCATGCTATGTGTGGTGACTATTGGGATAGTCACTTCTAGGTGGTTACTTGCTACTTATTGTCACTCGCTGTTATTTCAATGATTAAAACTGCTTTGTTAAACTGCTTTCAATCTATTACATTATTGCAAATGAAAATTGCTTTATGCGTCCAAATAACCATATATCCAACTTCCTTTGGTACAGCTTTCATGTAGTTATGTATAGGCTTGCTACTCGTAAGTCTTGCGAGTACATTATTGTACTCATCTGCGTTGCTTGTGGTGTGTAGAGGAAGAAGGTGAGCCCGAAGGGCCTCACTTTTGTGAGTTGTGCTGTGGCAGTGTGTGGGGCGATTAGCTTGGCGGCCCGGTCGGTTGCCCTGTGGTGTTATGTGGCTAACCGGTCGTCTTTTGGTTAAAGACATCTTATGGCACCTTTTGCTTCCACTGATACTTAATACTTGTCATTTGGCTGGTTAGCTGTTCTGTAATAACTTATGATTATGTATGTCTTTTGCTAGACTTTTTATATTATCTTGTATGGAATTGATGCATGCTTTTGTATGATGTATGTGTGCTGTAATTTCTGGGAAGCACATGTTCATCGAGACACGGTATATTTTGTTTGTGATGCTAGAGCCAATGGAAGGCTAAGTATTACAAGCTAAATAAACCGGGGTCTCACACCTATTCTGGGTGTTACAATCTTGACTGAACTGACTTCTGGCATTCTTGCATATTAGAGTGAGTAACTATTTCTTCTGAGGACATTGGCTAACGTAGTGACTGTAACATCCCAAGTTTGGACATATGTTTCAAATGTAAGAAAATGAGTAGAAATTAAAACTTTTTCTTACATCATGTATTTCCTGTATGTTGTAAACAATTCCTGTACAAGAATTCGTGAGCACTCATACATGTACTCGATCCAGCGTAAAACGCGCGCCTCTTCTCAACCGTTAGATTTAAATCGAACAACCCGTGTTGATTGGGCCATTCGGAACTCACGGACGCGCCATCTAATTGAGACCGTTGGATTAAGATCCAACCATCCTGATTCACTGGGCTGTTCGGGTCACTTGAAGGTCCCAATTGATCTCAGCCGTTCGTTCTTGATCGGGCCACCCTGATTGTCTGGAGTGTTAGAAACCCTCAGCCGGACCCTTTTAATCGTGACCGTCCATTTTGAATCCGACGGTCAAGGCGGCTCCTTCCGTTCTTCTTCTTCCTCGCGAGCCCATGTGCGCGTGCGAGCCATGGCAGGGAGAGCAGCTACGCCTTGTCACTTCGAGCTCACCCTCGTCAATGTCTCTCTGTGGGGCATTAAATGCGCCCCAGACTTTCGGCTCCCATATCCTAATCTTCACTTGCTCCCATCATTTCTATGGTCAATGGCAGCTTCATGAACCGAGCTCACCTTTGAGCTAAGTCCTGTCTCAAACCCTAGTTTCCCAACTATAAATAGCCCCCAAAACCCCTCCTGGTGTTCCTTTACACCACTCCTAGCTTCTTCTTTGTTTTTGAAGCTCATCACCACTGAAACTCTCAATTCGCCATTGGAGGCCGTGGAGCTCCATTGTGTACTTGGGTGCTCCAGTGGTTCTTTTTCAAATCTTTTTGCACCCTTTCGAGCTCCTTAACCTCTGTTGCAATTCCCCTAACTTAATTTGGTTTGATATTATCAGGAATGGACCAATTTTAAGTTTGGATCTTTTCGGCCAATTCTACCCCCTTTCCTTCCTCAGCTCTGGTAAGTGGTTCTTTTTGCAATTAATTGCTTGTGGAGCTTCTATGAGCTATAATAAAGCTATTTTGAGCACCGAGAGGTGTTCATTTTGCTCAGGTTATCATTTTCATACCTTCTTCCCCAACTCCGGCAGGCTTATCCTCTATCAAAGCTTCTCCGGCCGTCTTTGAAGATCTCCTTGGTCAAGGTTGCTTCTTATTAGTCCTTAGATGTTGTGGCACACGCTTCTTTGGACAATGCGGAGCTTTTTGTGCATTTTCGCTTTCGTCTGTTTTGGTCACCTTTGCTCTTTTCTGGCTCGCCGGCGTTCTGGGCCATTGCCGCCGGCGAGGTCACCACCTTTGAGTCCGCAAGCCTATTGCGAACCCATTTTGGTAGTTTGTGGGCACCACCGTGGCCGGAGCCGCCGGCGGCAAGCCTCTTTTTGCGCTCGGTTTTACCGGACGAAAAATCCTCTCTGAGTCGTTGTCGTTAGGACACCATTAATGTCTAATCATTGTTAATCATCGCTAATCATGGGTTAGTAATAAATGATGGTCTTAATGTGGTTTGTGTGTCACTAACGGGTGGACCCAACCATTTAAAACCCCCCGACAGCCCTGTGCAAGCGCCATTCAGATATCATTAATGTTAATCATTGCTAATCATTGTTTAGCAATTAATGGCTGTCTCAATCTGGCTATAAATCTGCTGTGTGGGTCCCGCTCACTTAAAACTCCTTTGCGCAAAATCTTTAGGACACATTAATTGCTAATCATCACTAATCATTAGATTGGTACTTAATCGCTGTCCTAAACCACCCTCTGTCTCACTAACATGTGGGCCCACACATTTAAAACCGCCTAGCACGATTAAAACCCTCGTGTGTTTTATGCGTGTATCGTGGACCGTTGATCTCATGATCAACGGCCCAGGTCTTCGGGGACCTGTAGGCCTCCGAACACTGCACGTAACTAGCCGCCGTCCATCTCTCGATCATCGGTCAAGATTGATGTGCCGTTCGGGTCACCCAAACCGCACATAAATCTGGGCCGTCCATCTTTAGATCTGTGGCTCAAATCGTGAGCACTTTCGGACCCCCCCCGAAGGGCACAGCGCTCTGAGCCCTCCATCTTGAGATCTACGGCCGTGGTTGTTTGCGGCATCCGCGTCGCCCGAACGTCTTCGTCCACGTGGACCGTTGGATCTAAATCCAACGGTGCGCTTCTTTGAGATCGCGCGCGTGCGCTATTTTCCGTGCGCGTGGGCCGTTCGATTTCGCATCAAAGGCCCCCGTTCGTCCACGTCATTCTATTTCTGTTAAGGTCGATTATGGTTCGTTAAACCTTTATTTATTAACCGAAAATTGTATTAAACTTTGAAAACTCATAACTAATTCATTTTAAATCCTTTTTAGATGATTCCAGCTACAATAAATTCATGTTTAAATAAAGTTTAATCTAAAAATGCTTTTAGACAATGTTCTGTGCCAGAAAATTTTGTAAATAACATTAACTTATTTTTAGCTACTTTAGCATTTTCCAGAAATTGAACTGAATTTGGTTGAATGCATATCTTTTTTTTGTATAACTCCAAAATGTGCAAACTCAATTTTGTTAAGTTCCTCTGTTAGCAACCTTTAATATGAAATAGGTTTTGATCATGATTTCTTTTCTGTAAAATAGTTTGTGTTAGGTTTACAACTTAGAAAAATCATAAGTAAATTATTATAACTCCAAATTTGGTAAGGCCAACTTTGCTGACCTTATGATGCCATTATCTACCTAGCATAAAAATTTCAGACCTTAGATCATTCTAGAAATTTTTGTCATGAACAATACCCTTAATTAATTTCATTGGAATTAACAGGCTGAGAGAACTTGTTTTAGCTATAACTTTTGCATCCTTAGTCCAAATGGCCTGATTCTTGTTTCTAAATTCATTTAAAATCATAACCTTGCTGCTGTATGAATTTCATAAGATTTGGGTGACTTTTGCTATTGAGTTTCATTTGGTGTTCTTCATTCTTATTGGTTTATCGCCTTTTCACGTTAGGTTCCGAAGACATTATTGACATTGAATCTTATCCTTAGCAACCTGACCCTGCCCTCCAGCAAGGCAAGCAGATGTAGCATCATTTGATCATGTTGTTCCTAGTATTTTTAAATTATAATATATTGTTTGCAAATTCTATGTATGCATTGCTATCTTGTTTTAAACTATTGTCGATTAGTTGACCTATTAGATGCATAATCTATTCGCCATTGTTTATCCTCTACTACTGAGCCTATGGATAATTGCTGTGATTTTGGGTTCGATGGATGAGCCCTTGTCACTTAGTAGCTTTCGAGTATGTTGCTTAGCCATGCTTAGCTACCGGTAGAAATGGGCGGTTATCGACTTGTCGATAACATTGATCACACAAACTTATTATGATCCTTATGTTTCAGTTTTGTGCTATGTCTAATTACAAAAACTAAAAACTGAAAACAAAATGATTTGGACTTGGGCACAATGGTATGTTGGTGTGCTTTTGGGTGTGACTGGAATGGTGCCCGAGTCATTAAGGACCGAGTTACTTACGCCACCGTACTGAGCAATTCACGTGCTAACCACACTAGAGATATATGGGACCTCTCTTGACTAAGTACTTTGGGGGGTGTTAATTAATGAGTCGCGTGTGGGTTGTATATTTAACTATATGCAACATGGACATGTTTGTGGGGAGTGGAGCACCCGCCAAGCCCGGTGTCTCCTACTCCACGTATGGGTTCTTGTGATCCATATTTCGTCGGCAGATCACTAAGGGTTAACCCCCATACATGCGGCTCTTGATTAGCTCAATCCATTGGAAATGTCTAGTAGGACTTAGCCGTGACGGCATACCAAAGGAAGTGTCCGTAATAGCTTGGCAAAAAGGTGGTCTAAAGTTTGGGTACATTGGTACACCCCTGCAGGGTTTTGAACTATTCGAATAGCCTTGTCCTAGGTTATGGACACGCTCGGATACGCCTTGTGAGAACTAGACTACAACATTTCAATTAAAACTTGATGGGTGGTATGAATCAGGGATTCATGCTATGTTGTGGTGGCTATTGGGTTAGTCACCTCTAGGTGGTTACTTGATTATTTTATTGTTACTCGCTGTTATTTCAATGCTTAAACACAGATTTTATCATTTGCCTTCAATCTATTAAATTATTGCAAATGAAAATTGCCTTATGCGTCCAAACAACCATATAACCATCTCCTTTGAATTCAGCCCGCATGTAGCTATGTATAGGCTTGTTACTCGTAAGTCTTGCGAGTACATTATTGTACTCATCTGCATTGCTTGTTGTGTGCAGAGGAAGAGGGTGAGCCCCTAGGGCCTTACTTTTGTGAAATGTGCAGTTTTTGGGACGACTAGCTCGACGGTCCGGTTGGTTGCCTTGTGGGTTGAGGCACACTAATTGGCTTTTGTTCATAGCCATCTTATGGCACTTTTGCTTCCGCTGTTACTGTTACTCTATTGTCATTTGGCCGGTCGGCCGACTCTTTTGTAACCCACTCTTTTGTAATAACTTATTTTTATGTATGTCTTTTGGTAGACTTGTTAATGTGATGTATGAAATTGATGCTTGATTTTGTGATGATGTATGTGTGCTGCATTTCTAGGAAGCACATGTCCATCAAGACACGGTGTATTTTGTTTGTAATGCTAGAGCCAATGGAAGGCGAAGTATTACAAGCTAAATAAACCGGGGTCTCACAGTGACCCTTTTTCATGATAGTTGTAGCATAGGCATGTCGAACCTTGCGATTTTTCTGATGAGACTATCGCAGAACGATTATTCTGGTTTTTTTCAACCTTCAAGAATGATAGTCGCTTTGTAGGGCATCTCTTGGCATAGTGGCCTCTCTTACCACACTCGAAACACACTATTGATGATACTAGCTTGCTTCTCTTTTGAGGTGGGTTGTAAAGGTCAACATTCTACTTTTGTGATTCTTCAGCTGGCAAATCTTGTACTTACCATGGGTTGCCTTCTTTTGCTAATGCTTTGACAGCGGCTCGGATGTTTTCTCGCTGACGTTGTGTTGCAGAAGTCAACACTGAATACCTGGGGCACTGACTCGGACAATGGTCATCGCCTTCACATAATAAATAAGTGATATTGATGAGGGGACATTCTCCAATAAAATGGTTTCCTTCACAACTGGAACAATTGATATTATGCTCATCGGCGCTATGGCCTATTTCTCCACAGTGAGTACATGCACAATCTTCTTACTTATCTGGTTGGCAGCATTTCAGCTGACAACGGTTAGATTTGGTGTAGGATATCGAAATAGCAGGTTTCTCTTGATCACTTATGCTTGATATCGCATGCTGTTGGCACAAAGCGGTGATGAACTCTGCCCAAGTGATGGTGTGCTCGTCCTGATGGGCGGCGCGAAATTTTTCCCACCAATCTAATGCAACTCTTTCTAATTGATGAGCAACATAGAAAACTTTCTCATTATCGTTGCATTGCACAACAGTTAGCTTCTCTTCGATGGTGCGAATCCAGGATTCTGCATTCTTGAGTGCGGTAGAACCTTCAAAAATGGGCGTCTGGGTCGTCAAGAATTTTGCAAACTTGAACTGAGGGCGTGCCGTTGAGATGGCAACGAGTTGTGCACCATGGCAAATATTACTATTGTCCGACGGTTGCATTGTCACTGGCATGAGTTGATTCTGCATGGCAGGAAATTGACCCGGGTTCTAATGTGTCACTACTGGTACTGAAGATAGTTGTTGGTCATCGTCTGCTCTAGTACTGACACTAGCGATAGTGCGACGACTTGCTTGATTATTCTAATTCATCAAATTGACTAAGCTAGCGATGGTCTGATTATGCTGGGTCATCCTGTTGTTCATGTTCTGCATCATCGTGTTCATGAGTTGAGTCTGAGCTACCAAGAATTGTTCCATGACAAGATCTGCTACTCCTGGTACTGACAACTATCCACTGGGATTGACAACATCTGAGCCTAACCTATCCACCTGAACATCAATGCTAAGAATCCATAACCTACTAAGTTAGGCCCGTCCCATCAGGCATGTGGTCGTACAGTAAGGCTCAGTTCAATGGCGCACAAAGTTAAGTCCTTAATTGACCAAGGCAAGACTTTCATTTTCTAACTATGCCACAAAAATTATCATTCCCATTCACAAAGTCCACCATATCACACAGTATCCACAAATTGCCTCAGTCCAAATCATTTCCCACCCTGTTGGTTTAGTGCAACACATGCTATCACAAAGTAATAAAACATAGCACATACAGTTTTATTACAAAGTTCCATAATCACTTAGTCAAATTTATAATTGCAACTCAGGTGATGATGATGACTCGTTGCATGGCTAAGCAATCTACTCGTACTAACTAACCCACGTTGGTAATACCATAGCACCAACTAAATATGAACCAATCTAGGGTGACAAAAGATTATGACATACAATAGACAAAGTGGACATAACAAATTGGATTAATAGCTAAACCCAAAAGCATTTAAATAATTACTTAAAGTAAATGCAATAATTTGAATCAAAGTAATTTTGAAAACTGGGATTCAATATGATCAAAGGTATAACTTGTCTTGCTATAGCAATGATGATCTTATTTTATCTTCAATCTTCTATTTGCTTGATCTTCAGCTCCTTCGGACGATTCCGAGACTTCGGTGTCTAACGAGAAAGAAAGCGCAAAACAAACTAAATTCAAAAAGACAAATCAAATAAACTCCAAATTGAAATTGAATGGTACTGAAAGGTACATAATGAATTTAGATGAATTTAGGAACTTGAATGGGTTCAATCGGAATTCGGATGAGGAAGATATGGCTTTCGGAAGATTGGAATTCACATGAAATGATGAAAAAGCTCTACGGAATATTCTCGGAATATTCTATTCCGAAAATATTAGAAAAGGAATGAGTGTATGATAGGTGGGACCGACTGGTATTTATGGATTTCTAGAATTAAAATAATTCCAGCAATAAGGTAGAGAGAGTGACAAGTGGGACCAATGATAAAAGATTTTTCAAGAATTAAATTAATTCCTGAAAATAAGATTAGGGGTTGACATGTGGGCCACTGGTCTATGGACCAGGTCCACAGAGATATGCTAGTCCACGGTGGACCAAGCTCATAAACTAGGGTTTGACCAAGGTTGACTGACATACGGGACCCGCATGTAAGAGAGAGAAATAAATAATTAGGGTTTTAATTAGGAGGATGACATGTGGGGTCGACATGTAAGTGAGAGGAGATATTTATAGTATATGGTTTGAATTGTTTGGATGACAGGTGGGTCAACTCAACAGACAGAGAAAATGGATAGAAAGAAACGTGCTTATGCTATAGAGCTTCAACACAAAACATGAAACAACAGAGATGTTCGGTCTTGCTCTTGCGCATAGAGGCAGGGCATAGTGGCATGGCAAAGTTTAGAGAAAGAAGTAACAGAGAAGGATTAGTAGACAAGCAACAACAGAGAAGGAAGGAACAGACAACAAAACGTTATCAGACTTCAGACATGAACAGTGAACAGAGAGTTAGGCTGATGAACGGAGGCGAACTAGCGGTGGCGAAGGGGCAAAATGGAAAGGAAACGACGAGCTGGAGATGATGACGCAGTCTGGACGTCAAGATTTTGCTCCATGCGACGGCAGCAACGCGAAGAACGCCGACAATGGCAGCCTCATGGGCGCGTACCACTTCGGGCGATGCTCTGCGAAAAGGGAGGTGAGCACGGCGTAGCACGCGGCAACGCGAACTCAACGGTGGTGGAGTTGAAGGCAGGGGATCAACGGTTGTGGAGTAATTGGCCGGCGAAGGATGACGGGCAAGAGGCGAGAGAACTCCCGATTCTCGACGCACGGTGGATGAAACTTGAATCTACAAGAGGGGAAAAATAGGTATCGAGGAGGGGCACAAGATGACACGATCGGATTTTGGAAAAACTCACCGAGGAAGCGAGGAACGCGATGAACACGTTTTCAGTTTTATGGTTTGACATGGCCGACGGTGCTCCGGTGATCTTCCGGCGAAGAGGAAGGAGCCATGATGTAGAACGCGACGACGTGAAGCCAACGCCGCAGACGTTTCGGCCGGCGGACGTCGGACGAAGGCGCTGTTCGCCGGAGAAGAACGTCGGTTGGAGCTCGGTTTTCTAGAGATTGCGACGAAAATAGATCGCTTTAGAGGAAACCAAATCAGGGGATTGGAAGAGGAGATCAAGACGGACGTCTGGGCGCAAACCGTTCGCTTTTATATGCACCGTAGAGAAAGATATGGAATTTGGAAGGTTTTGAGTTTGTTGCGTACACGAAACGAGCTCTCTGTGGTTCGGGTGGGAAGATGAACAGTAAATCGCGATTTACCGTAGTACATAGTAGGAGAGAGAAAAGGCTGATTTTCAGAATTAAAATAAAAGGCCAAAAATCAAGAAGATCAAATAAATAGCAAATAAATCCGAAAAAATATCAGAAAATACCCAAAAATTCCTTGAAAGACAAAGAAACCAAATAACACAGGTTTTTATTTAATTAATGTTTATATTAGTAAAATTAAATATTTTAATTTAGAAAATTCCCAATTAAGCTTTATTAATTCAAATAAGATTGGTGAAATTTTCCAGGGACCTAAACTACTCAAAAGATTTTTGAAAAGCCAAATTTTGGGACGTTGCATAGTCTAGTAGACTTACTGACTTAGTACTTTGTAATAGTAGTAGTAGTAGGTAGGCAGTAGCAGGATTAGTATTTAGTAGTAGTAGTAGTAGGCTTGTAGCAGTAGAATTAGTAGTAGTTGTGATTTGTGAATAATAGTAGTACTACTAGTAGTATATGTATATCACAATTTGACATTTTCATTTCACCATCTGCAGGTAGTTAGGTACCATGGTAGACAATGAAGACCAACAAGTGGATGTAGCTGCAGCCACTGACACCGAGGCGTATGATCCATCCAAGGATCCTAGGCGGAGGGCTAAGTCCAAAGACCCGGCATGGAAATATGCGTTCTGGCCAGATTTAGAGAGAAAGGATCTTGTCCAATGTACTCTTTGCAACAAGAGAGTTCATGCCCCAAAGAAACCGCAGAAATCAGGAAAGAGATGCATGACTACTTGAAGAAGAATTCAAGGAAGTTCAAAGCTATGGTGCTAGATGAGGAGGATGAAGCTGGAGATGGAGAAGGTGATGGCGCTGAAGAAGAGGTCCAACGAAGTTCTGCAAAAAGGAAGCAATCGGCGGGTTCTTTTACCGTGGCTGGGACGCCGCAGAAGTGTACTAAATCAGTTGCTGATATGGTTCGAAAGACACTAGAATAGGTTGTTTCTGAGAGGCATAGCTCGAGCACTACTCAACCTATGCTTGAGCAATGCACAAAAAAAAAACAAAGGAACAACAACAAATTGTCAATGATCATGTAGCTGACTTCTTCTACGAGAACGGCATACCATTCAATGCTATCAATTCAAGAAGCTGGGAGATTCTATTGGAGTCCATAGGGCAATTTGGTCCTGGGTATACATCGCCTAGTTACCATGATATAAGGTTGCCATTGCTTGAAGGGCAAAGAATAAGACAGATGCATTGAGGGAGAAGCATGAGTTAGCATGGCAAGAATATGGTTGCTCACTCATGTCTGATGGGTGGACCGACATGAGTGGACAACATTTGATCAATTTTCTAGTTAATAGTCCAGAAGGTACTTTCTTCTTGGAGTCAGTTAATGTTTCTAGTGAATCAACTAATGCACACTTGTTAGCAAGGTTGTTGGAGGAAAAAATTGATTCCATTGGGAGGGAATATGTGGTTCAAATTGTGATAGATAATGGATCTAACTACAAGGCAGCGGGCATAATTCTAATGAATAGGATTCCTACTTTATTTTGGACCCCTTGTGCTGCTCACTGCTTGGACCTTATGCTAGAGGACATTGGGAAGGTAGAAGAGTTCAGCAATTGCATTACTAAGGCAAAGAGGGTATGCAGATTTATTTATAGGCATGGAAGGATTCTTGATGCAATGACGAATAAGACAGGTGGTAGGGATCTTGTGAGGCCCGTAGCAACTTGTTTTGCTACATCATTCCTCACCTTGGCCAGTATGTTCAAGCATAGGCAAGCTTTGAAAGGTCTCTTTGTTAGTGAAGAATGGAACGAGAACAGATTGTCTACCACAGAACCAGAGAAGGTGGTTGTGGGAATTGTGCTTTCTATGTCATTTTGGAATTCAGTGGAAAATTGCATGAGAGCTTCACAACCCCTTCTTATTGCTTTGAGGATTGCCGATGGTGATGAGAGGCCAGCAATGCTTGAGATTTGGATGACCATGGATGTTGCAAAAACAAACATCAACGAATCTTTGCAACACAAGCAAGATTTACTCAAGGACGTGCTAGCAATTGTTGACAAGCGGTGGGACAACCAAATGGAGCAAAAGTTATATGGGGCAGCATTGTTCTTGAATCCAAATAAGTTTTTTGACATTAAAGAAACCAATAAAAAACTTGCTACAAGGCTACGGTCGATGTTCAATGATGTGATATGGAAGATGGAGACCGATGATGATAAACAAAGCAAGATAAGTAGCCAAGCTGATGATTATGAGAGAACTGAAGGTGATTTCTTCACAAAGAAAATGGTGATCAAAGACCGAGACAAAAAGAGTCCTCGTAAGTATAAGTAGTACAATGATTTCTTATTTTCTCCTTACTAGGCTCTTTATGTTTGAACTTTGAATTACATTATCTTTTGTCGTTCTTCAGTGGGGTGCATATGGTGGCCTTGCTTATGAGCTCCAATGTTTAGCAAAGCGAATCATTAGTCTTTGTTGTTCGGCGTTCGGATGCGAGCGCAATTGGAGTACATTTTCATTTGTAAGTAACTAGAATAACTATTTTACAGTCAATTTAATGAGTCTATGTTCATCATGACCGCTTTGACATGCTTCTTATATTTTGTGATTGTAGATCCATACAAAAAAGAGAAACCGTTTAGAGCACAAGAGATTGAATAAGTTGGTGTATATTTCATACAACCGGAAAATGGCAAGTAGGTTTCAAAAGTTGCGTGAGCAAGGCTCTAAAGGAAAGAAATCTAACCCGTTGATCCTAGAAGAATTTCAATGGGATAATGAATGGGTAGATGTCAATGCTGAACCAGTTCATTAAGGCGGTACTGATGGTGGTGATCGTCTAACTTGGGCTCATGTTGATGAAGCCATTGGTGCATCGCACATTCAAAGAGGTCGCAATCTTCCTAGGAGAGCTCATGGTGGTGCTAGCAAGTCTAGTGACCGGACCATAGGCCCTCATATTACTTATGTTCCTCGACGACGATGTTCAAAGTCAAGGATTGCTCGTAATGTTGATGAGGTGGAGCATGGCAGTGGAGATGATGATGAGAATGATACTTTTGTGGTTGACGATGAAGAATTGGATGATGACGATACTCCACCATCTACTCCTCATGCGGGTGGAGCGAGTCATGAAGAGGGCGGGTTTGAATTGGATGATGACTTGGATGGCTGATTTGAATCATGAATGATCATCGTGTCTACTTTTGCTACTTTCAGACTTAGAACTTAGCAATTTGATGTCCTAGACTCCTAGCTATCAATTTTTGTTGTTTCTCATTCAGAACTTGTTAGTTGTTTCCTATTAAGTTATGCACTTATGCACTTATGCTTAATGGTTGTAACTCCTATTCAGAACTAAGTTGATGAACTGCTGTGATGTAACTCGTGTTATGCTATTTTTTTACTTGTTGTCCTATACTTATGTTATTTACTTGATATATCACATTATCAATATTTTTGTTCATTACAATTTGCTGATTTTTTTTGTCTTTAACTTTCAGGGTATTGCTTCTCAATTTCAAAGAAAGACATTCATCAAGAAATATATGTTAGGATCAAAACAAGTAAGTCATCAACTCAACATATGTTGTTCTTCTCTTTATTTCATGATGTACAATATATACATGTGTATAATTGTTGCTACAACTTAGTAGTTAGTACATTACATACAAATTTATATACATCCTAGTACAATTTCTGGGCATTGCCATACTTGAGTGGGCATTTTTCCACAGGGCCTACTTCTTCTTCAATGGTTTCAGCTTACAAAATTGATATACTTGGGGTCTTGGACTGCCCACTATCCAAAAGAAATATATGTTATGATCAAAACAAGTAAGTCATCAACTCATTATCATGCTTATGTTGTTTTTCCCTTTATTTCATGAAGTACAATATGTATATGTGTATATTTGTTGCTACAACTTAGTACATTATATGCCCTGTATATATATGTCCTAGTCTGTCGACTAGTCGTGGCTAGTCGCGACTAGTTGGTCGACTAGTCGGCCAAGTCGACAAGTCGGTCCCCTTACGACTCGACTCGACTTTACGACTTAATAACCTTGGTAAAAAATGACTGAAATTTATTGTCCTTCACCACGATTCGACAAGGAATCTCACAAACAAACATACAAGATTCAACGAGAAGCCCAAATCGCAAAAACACCTAGGCACATTTGACCAAGAACAGCTCAAACTCACCAAAAATTGCAAGAACGACGACTCCCTAGCAGCTCCAAGGGCGGCACAATCCGACCACTAAGATCCAATCTTCTCCGCCGGCTGACTCAAAATATAACCTTTACCGCACTAGACGAGTGGTGGGAGACGTCCCCCGCGGGTGGAGGCGGTGAGGAGGGCGGGGCCGTGGAGCGCCAGGAGACGGACGTGGCGACGGGGGAGAGGATCCGAGCGTTTGGATGGGCCTCACGATGCCGCCAATCACGAGGCGCACGATGTGCGCGAGCATGCCGTGCCACCACGCTGGGGGCCCGCTGCATCCACCATCGCTGCGGGAGCGCCGCCGAGTGAGCACCGAGTCGGGCGGCGGTCGGCCGGTCCTCCTCCTCCTCTTCCCCGGCGCCGCGACGCACGGCGCAGCGGCTACATGTGAGGTGTGGTGAGGAGGGTGGGACTTGGGAGAAGGTAAGGAGGTGAGGTGAGGAGGGAGCGGAGGCGGCGGTCCATGGACGAGAGATTTGGGCGCTGGTTTGGTGGCTCCATGGAGGAAGGAGCACTCGAGAGAAGAAGAAATGCAGTCAGTAGGAGCAAGCTCGGGAGATAAGGTGGAAAATAAAGAAAGCAAATGATGGTGGTCTTTTCTGTCTTTCTCTCTCTCCCAGTTAGCAAAATCACTGCCACATCAGTAAAACCGTCATTTGAAACCAGCCTGAGGGGTTAAATGACCGGATTTGGCAAGTTTAGAGAGTTAAATAACCGGTTTTGTAGTTCAGGGGGAAAACCAGACTTCTTTGATAGTTGAAGGGAGTAAACTGGACTTTTTTCTTAAAAAAATATTTTACTGTTTCGACAACTTAGGTGGCTTCTGTTAGTTTAAGGTCCAATTAACTGAACATTGAACTTCTAAGCACAAAAATCAGAATTGTCCACAACCCACTGTTATCAACCTAGTGACAATTCTTATATGCCCAGATCACTGTTCAAACACCTACAACAGAACCAAACTCTCTGGACAGAAGTGCTACAATTAGTCTCCCCACAATTTGAACTTCTAGACTTGCTAACTCAAATGAGTAACACAATTGACCATCATCAAAATCTGGTAGTATAAGGCCATCGATTTTTGCATGAGAGTTGCACTGACAAGCTAAAGTTTCATTTTATCTTTATTGTTGGTTTCTGAAACTTTGCAACTATAAAGGTTTTTCATATTTGATTACTCTCTGATGGTCTCAAAATACTCATCTCCGTACCGATTTTCAGTTTTGATTTCTTCTAGTAGATCAATGCTAAACTAACCAAATGACTCAGGAACAAAACTAACTACTACCCTAGCAAAGACATTTCCAAAATAAGAAAGCACATGACAGAGGTTTAAACAAGAATGTTATACTGACAACTTAGTTTTTCTTCTAGACCACATTCTTAGATCATACCGATAAGAGTGTTTGAACTCTAAAATTACCAATTCCCTAATTCATTTGCTAAGCACTTCTTCTTAAGTGATTTAAGAGGCATTAACAAATTTTATTAACATTGGTATCACAGAGAGGGAAAACTTAGTTTCAGAGAACCGAAAATAGGAGACCAGCATAGGAAACAGCTCGGACCGAATTGGGGCGGCAAATCGTCAGCGATTGGAGCGGCGTGGGGCTTTGGCGATGGCCAAAATGGGTTGCCAGGGTCTCAAAGGAGGTAGGGGTGGTCTCGGGGTGGCCGAAGAGGCACTGTGGTGGGCGCACGATGGCAAGCGGCGACCGGCGAAAGCTCTTCTCCAGAGGGTGCCAAGATACTGGTCGGAGGAGAACTCAACCTTATATAGGAAGAATTGCTCGTCTCCTTCCTCCGAGCAAACCAGGACGTATTCGTCTGGCAGGTGTCCGATATGCCCGGAGTCCCCAGGAAGGTGATCGAGTATAGGCTAGCCTTGCAACCTAACAAAACCGATCAAGCAGAAGCTGAGGCGTTTCGCACCTGATCGGAAGGAAGCAATCCAGTTGGAGATTGACAAGCTTCTCAAAGCTGGGTTCATTTGTGAGGTCGACCACCCAGAGTGGCTCGCTAATCCTGTAATGGTTAAAAAAGGCAATGGAAGGTGTCGAATGTGTATCAACTTTACAGATCTCAATAAAGCTTGTCCAAAGGATGACTTTCCCCTTCCTCGCATTGATCAACTTCTAGACTCTACTTGCGGGTGTGAGTTGTTAAGTTTTTTAGATGCCTACTCAGGGTACCACCAGATTAATATGAGTAAAGAAGACGAAGAGAAAATTTCCTTTATCACTCCATATGGTACTTACTTTATGTAAAGATGCCATTTGGTCTCAAAAATGCTGGTGCAACATTCCAAAGGTTGATACAAAAAACCTTTAGTCCGCAGATAGGTCGGAATCTTGAAGCCTACGTTGATGATTTGGTCGTAAAAAGCATCAACGTCGACGATCACATTCCAGATTTACAAGAGACTTTCAATAACTTAAGACGCCATAACCTTAAGTTAAATCCAGAGAAATGTGTGTTCGAAGTTTCATCTAGAAAGCTTCTTGGGTTCCTGGTTTCGGCTAGAGGCATTGAAGCAAACCCAGTAAAAATCGCCGCCATCGATTAGATGCGCCCTCCGACCACAAAGATTGAAGTTCAGAAGCTAACCGACTGTATGGTAGCGCTAAGTCGTTTCATAGCGCGGTTAGGAGAAAAAGAACTACCTTTCTTTAAACTTCTCTGGAAACATGGAAGTTTTGAATGGACTAAAGAGGCAAGCAACGCCTTCAAAGAACTTGAACGGTACCTTACGAGTCTCCCAATCTTAGTTTCTCCAAGATTGGGAAAGACATTACTGATTTACGTGGCTGTAATGCCACAAACGGTCAGTGGTGTGCTGGTCGTAGAACGTAACAATGTCCAACAACCGATATATTACGTAAGCGAAGTCTTACATAGACCAAAAGAAAGATATCCACAGTACAAAAGTTGCTCTATGGTCTCCTTATGGCTTCAAGGAAACTAAGACATTATTTCTAGGCCCATAAAATGGTCGTACCAACTGGGTATCCCCTTGGTCAAGTCCTAGGAAACACGGAGTCATCAGGATGAATAGCAAAATGGGTGGTTGAGCTTGGGGCGTGTGACCTCCATTTCATCCCACGAACAGTAATTAAGTCCCAGGCAATAGCAGAATTCATTGCCGAATGGACAAACCCTGAACCCACCCAAGGGCCCGAGTACGAACACCATGATGAGTGGACAATGTACTTTGATGGTTCCTTGATGCTCCATGGTTCGGGGGCTGGGGTCGTCTTGATTTCCCCTACTGGCGAACAAATAAAGTATGTCATTCAGTTAAACTGGGCTGGGGTCGTCTTGATTTCCCCTACTGGCGAACAAATAAAGTATGTCATTCAGTTAAACTTTCCTGCTACTAACAATGTGGCGAATCACGAAGGTTTCTTGGCGGGACTTGAGCGACTCGTTCGCTCGAGATTCGCAGACATCGGTGAAAGACGATTCTCAACTAGTAGCGAATCAAGTAGGCAAACAGTATCAGTGCTCTAGTACCAAGATGTCATCATATCTGGCGGAAGTACGAAAATTTGAAAATCATTTCTTCGGTTTTCAGATCCAACACATTCCTAGAAAGGAAAACTTTCTAGCAGACCAGTTGGCAGAGATGGCTTCTATAAGGACATCCGTCTTGCCCGGAGTTTTTCTCGAGAAACTCGATCCACCCTCGGTGGTCGAGCCTTTTGAGGGCATAGATGTTCGCAAGGAGGTCGCACACCTCGATTCTACAAACATGGATGCTCCACAAGTCGATGATGGTTGGCGCCATCACGATCACGGTAGAGATTGGATGACATCGATCTACAATTATCTTCAGCATGACCTTATTCCAGAAGATGATGTAGAGGCTGATCGTATAGTATGAAAAGCCAAATCATACACTCTTATTGAACGTACCTTGTATAAGCGAGGATCTCACGGAGTGTTGATGAGATGCATATCTCAACCGGCTGGCATTAAGTTGCTAACCGAAATTCATGGAGGAGTCTGTGGATCTCATCATTCCTACAAAACGATGGTCGGTAAAGCCCTCAGACAAGGATACTACTGGCCAACTGCCCTCATGATGCAAAAGAGCTCGTGACGAAGTGCGTACAATGTCAGTTTCATAGCAGACAAGTACATCAGTCGTCCCAAGCTTTGCAAACAATTCCTCTTTCTTGGCCTTTTGCAACATAGGGACTAGACATTCTGGGACCTTTCCCAAGAGCACCCGGGGGCTTTGAGTTCCTTTTCATCATGATTGACATGTTCACTAAATGGATCAAAGTCGAGCTAGTTGTGAAAATTACAACTGAGGCTGCCAAGAGGTTTCTCACAAAAAAAGTATAATCATGGATAACGGTACCCAGTTCTCAAGTAGTAATTTTCAGGAATTCTGTGACAACCTAGGTATCAAGATACATTACGCTTCTATTCCTCATCAACAAAGTAATGGAGCAGTTGAGCGAGCCAATGGTATCATTATGCAAGGAATCAAACGACGAGTTTTCTACCAGTTAATTACACGGTCAGGGGCTTGGGTTCAAGAACTTCCTTCTGTGTTATGGGCTGTTCGTACCACAACTAGTCGTGCGACCGGTGAAACACCATTCTTTTTTGTTTATAGGGCTGAAGCCATGCTTCCTCCAGAACTAAAAATTGGTTCTGCTCGGACTGATTGTTTTACTGAAAATGATCAGTGTGAACGACGACTTTATGACATCAATTTTCTTGAAGAACAATGAAATCAAGCCTTGATACGATCAGCGATCTACCAACAAGCCATGCGTTGGTATCACAGTCGTAAGGTGCAACCTCACTGTGAGGACCCGGAATATTTAACTAGTAACACTTAACCTCCAAGTGGTTCTAGCATTACTAATTAAACATTCTAAGCCTCGATGGGCATATGTTTCCCAGAATTGCAACATATGCACATCATCACAAAATTACACATCATTTCCATACAACATACATCACTAAGTTCAACCACGATATACATAAAGTAAAGTTATTACAAAAGAGAGCCGACCGGCCAAATTGAACAATATACAAGAATGACAGCGGAAGCAAAAGGTGCCATAAGATGGCTAGAACAAAAGTCGACCGGTTAGCCATATACCCACAAGGCAACCGACCGGGCCGCCAAGCTAGTCGCCCCGCAAGCTACCACAACACAGCTCACAAAAGTGAGGCCCCTCAGGCTCACCTTCTTCCTCTGCAACAAAACAATTAAGCGTAGCAACTGAGTACAAAGATTGTCTTTGTACCCGCAAGACTGACGTGTGGAATAGCAGACCTATTCATAAACTACATGCAAGCTCATTTAGGTGGAGGTTGTATGTCTCATTTTGCATGAAGCCAACTTTATTTGCAATATTGTAATACATTTTAAAAGCAAGTTTGCAAATCTGTTTTGTTATCAAAGTAACAGTAAGTAAAGATAGATACAAGTAACCACTTGGAAGTGACTATCCCAATAGCCACCACAACATAGCACGAATCCCCGATTCGTACCACCCATCAAGTTTTAATTTAAAAGGTTGTAGTCTAACTCTTGAAAGACCTTGCCAAGCGTGTCCATAACCTAGGGCGAGGCTATTCGAATAGTTTTAACCTGCAGGGTGTACCAATGTACCCACACTTGAGACCGCCTTCAAGCCACAAGCACACTACCAAAGGTATGCAGCACGGCTAAGTCCTCTGAGACATTTCCAATCTTGTGTATTAACTACGAGCCGCTCATATGGATAGAAACCCATATGCTTACATTGCAAGCCGAAAGACAACAAATCCCATCACGGTGAAGTCTTTGGACACTACAATGCCCCCAACACCATCCCTCTGCGACTCCTGCGACTCGGAGCCAATACACGCCAAAGTACTAAGTCAAGAGAGGTCCCATACCCTCTAATGTGGTTAGCACGCTAAAATGCTTGGTTTAGTGTAACAAGATGTTCGGTCCTTGTTGACCGGGCACCATTCGATCACACCCAAAATCACACCATCATACCATTGTGCCCAAGTCTAAATCATTTTGTTTTCAGTTTTAGTTTTCATAAGTAGACATAGCACAAGGTGGAAATCATAATCATAATAAGTTTGATGTGATCAAGGTTATCGACAAGTCGATAACCGCCCATTTCTAGAAGCTAAGCATGGCTAAGCAATTAATTCGCAACTACTAAGTGACAAGAGCCCATCCATGAACTCTAAATCACAGCAAGTAACCTAGGCTCATGGTAGTAGAGGATAATTCATCCGCTAAGGAAATGCATCTACTAGGCCAACTATTAACACAAAGTAGCAATGCATACATAGAATTTGTAATCAACATAAATACTTAAAATCTGGGATTAACATGATCAAGCGCTTGCCTTCTTGCCGTTGCTCAAGGTGTTGTGGAGGGTCGCTCTCGGGATTACCGCAAATGTCGAATCCTAAGCGCAAAGGCAAAAAGAACCAAGAACAACCAATAAGACTAGCAACACTTAAACAAAAGAGCAAGCAAAAATTATCCAAATGCGACAAAATTTATACATAAGGTAGAATACGAATATACCTAGTCATAGAAACTGGAAAAACCTAATTTGGATTTGTGGTGCAAAAGATATTACCTAAAAACCCATTTTCGGCCATAATTAGCATTGTAGCAAAAACATTTTCTAGAAAGACTTTGAAGCTGAAATTTTTATGGTAGCTACCTACTGGTATAGTGGTAACCCATATAAAATTTCATGTCATTTGGAGTTAAAATGATTTAGTTATGATTTTTCTAAGTTATAAATCTAAGACATGATTAATTTCAGTATTAAAGACTACTGCAAAACCTATACTAAGCTAAGGTACTTTATGAGATGCATTTATAGAACTTTAGTTTGTTAAATTTTGAGTTCTGAGAGAAAAGATATGCAATTTTGAAGTTTAAAACAATTAATATGTGCAAATAAAAGCTCTCGGAACTAAATCTGGAAAACCAACAAAACTGGGGAGGTCGTGGGCCGTTGATCAAAGATCGCACGGCTCACGATCTCAGATGCCAAAACCCGCACGAGCACCTGGGCGCAAAGACTTCATCGCGCCTAGGGGAGGTCTTAGCCGCTGATATTGAATCCAACGGCTACGACTAGTGCACGTACGGCGCACACGGAGGAGGTCCTCGCGCCTAAAGGTGGTCGGGATCGTTAGATCAAGATCTGACGGTCCTGACCTCCTTAGGAGGTCCTAGGGTTAAATCTACGGAGGGAGGTCTGGGCGGTGAGATCGGAAGGAGGAGGTCTTTGACGGCTAAGATCTCACGAGGAGGTCTTAACTGCCAATGACTCCACCGATGGATTTAGATCCAATAGCCCACGTGAGATGGGATGTTCGGGCCATCCGAGCGCCTCAACGAATCTGGGCCTTGGATCTTGAGATGGACGGCCTAGATCAAGATTGCATCCGGAGGGGTCCGAATGTTCTCCAGATCCGAGCCGTAGATCTAAAGATGAACGATAAAGAGAGAATCAAAACGGTAGAATTGCAAATAGGTGAAGAGGTCAGCAGTTAGATTTCTAAATCTAACGGTTTAGACCAGAGGAGGAGGTCCTAAAGCTTCGGATCTAAAGGATGAGGTCATAGACGGTCAAGATCTACTCGGGGAGGTCTTGAGTGATAGGGCTTTAATCGGAGGAGATCTGGACGGCTCGGATTAGACCTAGGGAGGTCCTGAACGGTCCAGATCGACGCTGAGGGAGGTCTGAGCGCTAAAGATTTTACAAAATGAGATCTAACGCTCAGATCTAAACCGGGGAGGTCGTGAACGGCTAGGATCGAGCCTAAGAGGTCCTGAGCGGTAGACAACAAGTCCAGGAGGTCGGGGGGGTGGTCTGAGCGGTGACCCAGAACACGACCACAGTGACGGCTTCCGACAAAGCTAATGCGGCTGATGATTGGTAATAAAAGGATCTAAAAGGACATTAAAGACTTCCGGATTTCGGTCAAGCCTAGGGCCCCGTGTCGTCGACACTACGGCCGAATCAAGACAAGATTAATGCGCCAATGATAAGCAATAATTGGGCATTAATGGTGTCCTAACAAAATGACGAAACGGAGTTTTGAAACGCAAATCGGCGGGCTCAACGGTTTGCCGGCGATGGGGACCTCGCGGCGCCGACCAAGGGCACCGATATACTCGCAATAGTGTCGCGGACCTAGCGGAGGCATTCTCGACGCGGCGGCGGTTTTAAACGCCGCGAGCCGAGAATGGCGGAGGACAAGCTTTTCGGCAAAATCCAGCGGTGGCGAGCGCTACGAGCTATGCTAGCTAGACCTTAAGCTCTAAGGGACTAGAATGAACTCACCAGGGCATAGGAGTGGTCCAGAGGAGGTCGGAGGAGTGTCGGCGGCGGAGTAGATCACCGGAGTCGAGGAAGAAGGGAGGTGCTCCTCAGCCGAATCAGGATCTCCCGAAAAGCTGGTCAACCCTGTGAGAGGCAAACCAGAGAGATTAGGGAGGGTCCTAGGTGACCAGAGAGGACCAGAGGAAGAGAAAGGAACCAATGGAACCACTGGAGCTCGAGGCCTTCAAAGAGCTCCAAAGCCGACAATGGTGGCAGAGAGAGGGTGTGTGCTAGGTGTTTGAGTTTGGGAATCAGCTCAACTGGGGGAGCCCAACACAACAAAGAACGAAGAAGGAGAAGGAGAGGAAGGCCTCGGGCTATACATAGCACAGGAGCTTGGCAATGGTGTGGGCAAAAGCCTCACGAGAGCATGAACCATGCCCACGCTATGGTGATTGGATTTGACAAGGGCAGGTAGGGGCAGAGGAGGGTGGAGACTTTGGAGGTTAAAGCTGACTGGCAATAAATGCATGTCAGCAAAAAGAGCCGTTGACGAGAGGCAAAAGGTGACATCTCACTGCCCCCAACTGCTCTGGCCCTGACACACGCACGGGTGCGGAAAAACCATGATGACCAGGGCTCGAGGAGGTCAAGAGGAAGAAGAACAGAGCCAAAGGAGAGGTCCTGGACGATCCCGATTCGCATGGGGTGGTCCTGGACGTCCCCGATCACCCGAGGTGGGGAGGTCTTGCGCGGTTGAGGAGGTCCTGGGAGGTCGTGAGCCACACGATGGGGATCCAGTGGCTTGGACCACCCCGAAGCGCTAAGGGCGCTCAAGAGCTCCTCGGATCAGGGGGAGGTCGTGAGCATTGGATTGAGATCCAATGGCTCAGCTTGCGCGCGCAAAAGCTTGAGCCCGAGTGCGGGCACGCGACGTGGTCCAACCAAGTCGGTTGAGTTGGGCTCGGTCCGAGCCCAGTCCGACTCAACCGATTTAGTCTTTACGGTTTTAGAAGGAGCTGCTCTTTGGAGAATTGTTTGAGGCAGCAAACCGACTCCAAAAATTACGAAATTTTTACAGGAGCTGGCTGACTCAAACGAGGACCTAGCATAAATTTTTCAGAGGCTTTGGTGCTGTGGATTTTCCTCCAAAAACTTTACAAGGCATTGGTCCAAGGTTTGACTAGATTTTGAATTGGTTTGACCAACCTCCAAAAATATTCAAACAATTTCTAAAAATTGTGAAACTTTTCAGAGGGGTCACAAACCATCCCAAGAACTTAGGAAAAATATTTCCAGGAGATGATCAAGAGGTTTGACAAGATTGTTTTTGAAAGCTCAAGATTTGGATCAAAAGACTTGTGACTACGTCTTTCCATAACTTCTTGTACAATACTTGCTTGGTACAAAAGGAAATACAGGATGTAAGAAAAAGTTTTAATTTCTACTCATTTTCTTACATTGGAAACACAAGCTCAAAATTGGGATGTTACAACTCTCCCCCCCTTACAAGAATCTCGACCCTAGATTCCGTTTACTCGGAGAAGAAAGAAGGAAACTCCGCACGAAGGCGATCTTCTCGCTCCCAAGTTGCCTCATCTTCAGAATGGTTTGACCACTGAACCTTAAGGAACTTGATGACACGGTTCCTTGTTCCCCATTCAGATTCCTCAAGGATACGAACAGGATGCTCGCGATAGGTCAAATTCTCCTGCACATCGAGAACCTCCAACGGAGCTTCCTCAGTCGGGGCACGGAGGCACTTCTTCAGGTGTGACACATGGAACACATCATGCACACCTCAAGTGCAGCGGTAGCTCCAACTTTGTAAGCAACAGTCCAACTCTCTCGATGATGCGATAAGGCCCAACATATCGAGGAGCCAACTTTCCTTGATGCCAAAGCGCGATGGCGCTTCAAGGTGAGACTTTGAGATACACAAAGTCATTGGGCTCAAAGCTCAACTCACGGCGACGACGATCGCATAGCTCTTTTGTGCGGGTGGGCGTGCGCAGATGCTCGCGGATCAATCGAACGACTTTCGGCCTCATTGATCGACTCTAGGCGAAAAAGCGCCGCCGCCGATCTCGACCAGTTCAATGGGTTTCGCATCTCCTCCCATACAAAGCCTCAAATGGTGCCATGCCAAGCGGCTGAAAGCTATTGTTGTAGGAGAACTCGGCAAATGGTAGGCATTTCTCCACTTCTTCCCATAGGAAAGAACACAAGCACGAAGCATATCTTCCAACACTTGGTTGACTCGCTCCGTCGACCATCGATCCCGAGGATGAAAGGTCATCTTGAAGTGGAGGCGGGTCCCCATAGCCTCTTGCAGACTATGCCAAAACCGCGAGGTGAAAAGCGCACCACGATCAGAAATAATCGTCTTCGGTACACCGTGAAGACTCACAATCCTCGAGACATAAAGTTCGGCCAAAGGCCCCACACGAAGCTGCGTCTTGACGGGAAGGAAATGTGCCACTTTAGTCAACCTGTCGATCACGACCCAAATAGCATCATTCCCTTTGGACGAGCGGGGCAATCCGGTGATGAAGTCCATGCCAACGGAATCCCACTTCCATTCTGGCACTGGCAAAGGCTGAAGAAGGCCTGCCGGATGCTGATGCTCGGCCTTCACACGACAGCACATGTCGCACTTGGCAACGAACCTGGCAATCTCACGCTTCATTCGGGTCCACCAGAATCTCTGACGAAGGTCCTGATACATCTTGGTAGCCCCGGGGTGAATGGACAAAGGAGAATCATGGGCTTCGCGGAGGATCAAATCCCGCAATTCCATGACCTTAGGAACCACAAGACGCTGCCCAAACCACACAACGCCATGCTCATCCTCTGAAAAGCACTTGGCTACCCCATCCTTGATGTTCTGCTTGATCTGGTTCACACCAACATCTGTCTGCTGTGCCGCCTTGATTTGGTCCACCAAGGTTGGTTGCACAACCAATGTAGTAAGAGAACCGTGCTCGATCAAACCCAAATTGAGGCGCTGGAATTCTGAAATGAGGGTAGGCTGCTGCTCCTGGAGCATCAACATGTTACAATACACCTTCCGACTGAGTGCATCTGCAACGACATTGGCCTTGCCCGGATGGTACTGAATACCCATGTCATAGTCCTTGATCAATTCCAACCATCTTCTTTGCTCGAGGTTCGATCCGTTGGGTGAACAAGTACTTCAAGCTCTTGTGGTCGAATACACCTCACAACGGTTACCAATCGATAATGCCGCCAAATCTTGAGTGCATGGACCACAGCAGCTAATTCCAAGTCATGAGTAGGATAGTTGAGTTCATGAGGCCTCAAGCGCCGCGATGCATAGGCCACAACCTTGCCCTCCCGCATAAGAACACAACCAAGACCCGACGAGAAGCATCACAAAAGATATCAAAACTCTTGTGAATATCGGGAGAACAAGCATCTGGCTGAGGTCAACCGCTTCTTGAGTTCTGAAAACTCACATCACAAGCAGCGGACCACTCAAACTTCTTGTCTTTCTTAAGCAATTCGGTCATAGGCTTCGCAATCTTGGAGAAATTCTCGATGAAGCGGCGATAGTAGCCACCAAACCAAGAAAACTCCGCACATCGGTGACCGACTTGGTGACCCCAAGATAGCACATCACCGACCTTGCTAGGATCCTGACCACACCTCCTGCTGAAAGAACATGGCCCAAGAATGCCACTTCCTTCAACGTAACTCGCACTTGCCGAATTTGGCATACAACTTGTGCTCACGCAGCTTGCCCAACACAAGCTTAAGATGCTCAAGATGCTCTTCTTCACTCTTGGAGTAGATAAGGATATCATCGATGAATACCACCACAAACCTATCCAAATACTCCATGAATACCGAGTTCATAAGATTCATGAACAAAGCAGGAGCATTAGTCAAACCAAAAGACATGACGGTGTACTCGTAAAGACCATAACGAGTAGCAAAGGCAGTCTTCGGAATATCCTCGGCCCGATCGACTTGATGATAGCCCAATCTCAAGTCAATCTTGAAAAGACACGTGCTCGGCCAAGCGATCGAAAAGATCATCAATACGGGGCAAAGGATACTTGTTCTTCACCGTCACTTCATTAAGTGGACGGTAATCAACACACATGCGCAAGGTCTTGTCCTTCTTCTTCACAAAAATAACTGGACAACCCCAAGGAGATGAGCTAGGACGAATGAAACCCTTTTCTTGTAGCTCACCTAGTTGCTTCTTCAGCTCTTCCAACTCGTTAGGAGGCATGCGATACGGCCTCTTTGAAATAGGGGCGGTACCGGGCAGCAACTCTATCACGAACTCCAGTTCTCGAACAGGAGGCATCCCGGGCAAATCTTCAGGAAAGACATCCGCGAAGTCGCACACAGTGGGGACGTCGTGAATCTCCAATGCTGGCTTTGCTTCAAGGACATAAAGATGGGGCTCAATCGTGGCGAAACCCAACCTGTTCACCCAAGGATCGTGAGGTAGACAATCTTCCTGGCACAATCGATTTGCCCCAAGTGTTGGGACAACCAATCCATGCCAAGAATCACATCCAAGCGCGCCGAGTCGAGTAGGATAAGATTTGCCAAGAATCCTACTCCTTCGATGTGGATATGAACATCCCGGCATACTTGGTCAGCTCTCATTTCTGAACCCGGAGAGTGAATGAGCAGTGGAATCCCCAAAGGAACACAGTGAAGTCCACAATCAACAGCAAACGACCTCGAAATAAAAGAATGCGAGGCCCCAGAGTCAAATAAAACTGTAGTAGGATGCAAATTAACAAGGAGCGTACCCAACACCACGTCGGGCGCCTCCTGTGCCTCCTCAGCCGAGATATGATTGACTCGGCCGCTCCCCAAGCCCGGTCTTACGGTCGTGGGTGACCACTCCGCCGCGTCCTCCATTAGGACGAGGGCCGCTCGATCTTCTTAGGACAACTACTCGTGTAGTGGCCCTTGTTGTGGCGAGAGAAGCGGTGGCGTCGGCCGCGGGTTGCGGGAACACCTGCTGGCTGGTCGCAGTGCACGCGGCGAGTCACGGCTGCGGAGGACGTGGAGCTGGTCTTTGAAGGCCTCGGCGGTGGTGAAGCCAAAGAAGGAGCCACCGTGCGGGTCCAACACGGGACGAACGAGGCGGCTGCGCGGATCGCTGGGCCTCCCACTTGCGCTGCGGGACTCGCCCGCGCTCTCGCCTTATGCTCGGCGATGATGGCCTTGTCCACCAAGGTCCGGAAGTCGGGAAGTCCACAATAGAGAGCTTGTCTCAAGCTCCTCGGACAAGCCCTCCATGAACTTCTCCGCTTGGCCTCATCGGTGGCCACCTCGGCAGAGCGTACTCGCCAAATGGTTGAACTCATGGAGGTACTCGATCACGATTTGCGCCTGCTTGAGCGCAGGAACTCCTTCTTTTCAGCTTCATCAGGCGGCAGGACATGGGCCCGACGAAAGTCGACCGAACTCCTCCCACGAGACCACGTGTCCCTGCGGGCTGCATGGCGAGGAAGTTCTCCCACCATGAGAGTGCCGCACCCTCCAACTGATGGGATGCGAAAAGTGCCCGCCTCTGCTCGGCGGCGCGAGCAACGTTGAGCTTCGCTCAATCGTGGCGCAGCCGACCGTCTGCGTCCAAGGGGTCCTCGGATCGGGAGAAGGTAGGAGGCTGAGTACGGAGGAACTCCGCAAGTCCCCCACGAGCCTGGTGACCACCTCCAGATCCAGAGGCACCAGAGGGAGTAGAGGTGTTCCTCGCGATAACCTCCAACACCCTACGGTCCTCCGAACGATTGCGTTCGATCTGCATGAGGACTTCCGCCATGGTCGGAGGAGGGGGAAGCTCCTCATCGGGACTACCCGGCTGATTCCGGCCGCTACGTGTCCCACCAGCCATCCTGATTCACTAAGATAAGTTAGCTACAAGCCCGAGACAAAAAGAAAGCAAGGAAATGCAAACTCAAAAAAAAAGGGCTCAGGAATAACCACCAAGAGCACAGGACCAAAGATCACCAAATCGACTTCCTGAAACGACTAACCCGTATGGAAGAACGAGTAATCGTGTGAGAAAACCCAAAATTTTCAGAACTAAATTCTAGCTCAAAATAGTCCAAAAACCAAGGTATAACCACCTATTAGAGTATAGGCATTAGCTAATCTCATATCACTTCTTACCTTTTCATTCCCACAAGTTTTAGTTGAATTTACCTCTCATTTCCTACCTTAATTACTAACCACTAGCTAGCTGTCCAAATTCCTTTCTCCAAGCCCTCATGCTTCTCCCAAAACCAAGTTAATCGATAGAGGCTAATTTTTGAAAGGAAGAGAGGAACAACTTTTTCAAACTTAAGTGAGGGTAAGGTGAGATGAGCAAGCTAAGATAGGTAAGGAGCAAAATTAGAGAACTTACTTAAGTTTTCGTAAACTATTTGAAAGTAAGTTTTCAAATATCCTAAAGGCGACCAAGCTAGGGGTTTCTACGGTCAGTATGGCTCTGATACCAACTTTGTGAGGACCCGGAATATTTAACTAGTAACACTTAACCTCCAAGTGGTTCTAGCATTACTAATTAAACATTCTAAGCCTCGATGGGCATATGTTTCCCACTGCAACATATGCACATCATCACAAAATTACACATCATTTCCATACAACATACATCACTAAGTTCAACCACGATATACATAAAGTAAAGTTATTACAAAAGAGAGCCGACCGCCAAATTGAACAATATACAAGAATGACAATGGAAGCAAAGGTGCCATAAGATGGCTAGAACAAAAGTCGACCAGTTAGCCATATACCCACAAGGCAACCGACCGGCCGCTAAGCTAGTCGCCCATAGCTACCACAACACAGCTCACAAAAGTGAGGCCCTCGAGCTCACCTTCTTCCTCTGCAACAAAACAATTAAGCGTAGCAACCGAGTACAAAGATTGTCTTTGTACCGCAAGATCGACGTGTGGAATAGCAGACCTATTCATAAACTACATGCAAGCTCATTTAGGTGGAGGTTGTATGTCTCATTTGCATGAAGCCAACTTTATTTGCAATATTGTAATACATTTTAAAAGCAAGTTTGCAAATCTGTTTTGTTATCAAAGTAATGATAAGTAAAGATACATACAAGTAACCACTGGAAGTGACTATCCCAATAGCCACCACAAATATAGCGAATCCCGATTCGTACCACCCATCAAGTTTTAATTTAAAAGGTTGTAGTCTAACTCTTGAAAGACCTTGCCAAGCGTGTCCATAACCTAGGGCGAGGCTATTCGAATAGTTTTAACCTGCAGGGTGTACCAATGTACCCACACTTGCACCGCCTTCAAGCCACAAGCACACTACCAAAGGTATGCAGCACGGCTAAGTCCTACGAGACATTTCCAATCTTGTGTATTAACTACGAGCCGCTCATATGGATAGAAACCCATATGCTTACATTGCAAGCGAAAGACAACAAATCCCATCACGGTGAAGTCTTTCGGACACTACAATGCCCCCAACACCATCCCTCTGCGACTCCTGCGACTGGAGCCAATACACGCCAAAGTACTAAGTCAAGAGAGGTCCCATACCCTCTAATGTGGTTAGCACGCTAAAATGCTTGGTTTAGTGTAACAAGATGTTCGGTCCTTGTTGACCCGGGCACCATTCCAGTCACACCCAAAATCACACCATCATACCATTGTGCCCAAGTCTAAATCATTTTATTTTCAGTTTTAGTTTTCATAAGTAGACATAGCACAAGGTGGAAATCATAATCATAATAAGTTTGATGTGATCAAGGTTATCGACAAGTCGATAACCGCCCATTTCTACCGAAGCTAAGCATGGCTAAGCAATTAATTCGCAACTACTAAGTGACAAGAGCCCATCCATGAACTCTAAATCACAGCAAGTAACCTAGGCTCATGGTAGTAGAGGATAATTCATCTGCTAAGGAAATGCATCTACTAGGCCAACTATTAACACAAAGTAGCAATGCATACATAGAATTTGTAATCAACATAAATACTTAAAATACTGGGATTAACATGATCAAACTGCTTGCCTTCTTGCTGTTGCTCAAGCTGTTGTGGAGGGTCGCTCTCGGGATTACCGCAAATGTCGAATCCTAAGCGCAAAGGCAAAAAGAACCAAGAACAACCAATAAGACTAGCAACACTTAAACAAAAGAGCAAGCAAAAATTATCCAAATGCGACGAAATTTATACATAAGGTGGAATACGAATATACCTAGTCATAGAAACTGGAAAAACCTAATTTGGATTTGTGGTGCAAAAGATATTACCTAAAAACCCATTTTCGGCCATAATTAGCACTGTAGCAAAAACATTTTCTAGAAAGACTTTGAAGCTGAAATTTTTATGGTAGCTACCTACTGGTATAGTGGTAACCCATATAAAATTTCATGTCATTTGGAGTTAAAATGATTTAGTTATGATTTTTCTAAGTTATAAATCTAAGACATGATTAATTTCAGTATTAAAGACTACTGCAAAACCTATACTAAGCTAAGGTACTTTAACAGATGCATTTATAGAACTTTAGTTTGTTAAATTTTGAGTTACAGAGAAAAAGATATGCAATTTTGAAGTTTAAAACAATTAATATGTGCAAATAAAAGCTCTCGGAACTAAATCTGGAAAACCAACAAAACTGGGGAGGTCGTGGGCCGTTGATCAAAGATCGCACGGCTCACGATCTCAGATGCCAAAACCCGCACGAGCACCTGGGCGCAAAGACTTCATCGCGCCTAGGGGAGGTCTTAGCCGCTGATATTGAATCCCACGGCTACGACTAGTGCACGTACGGCGCCCACGGAGGAGGTCCTCGCGCCTAAAGGTGGTCGGGATCGTTAGATCAAGATCTGACGGTCCTGACCTCCTTAGGAGGTCCTAGGGTTAAATCTACGGAGGGAGGTCTGGGCGGTGAGATCGGAAGGAGGGAGGTCTTTGACGGCTAAGATCTCCTGAGGAGGTCTTAACTGCCAATGACTCCACCGATGGATTTAGATCCAATGGCCCACGTGAGATGGGATGTTCGCCATCCGAGCGCCTCAACGAATCGGGCCTTGGATCTTGAGATGGACGCCTAGATCAAGATTGCATCGGAGGGGTCCGAATGTTCCCGGATCCGAGCCGTAGATCTAAAGATGAGCGATAAAGAGAGAATCAAAACGGTAGAATTGCAAATAGGTGAAGAGGTCTAGCCCGTTAGATTTCTAAATCTAACGGTTTAGACCAGAGGAGGAGGTCCTAAAGCTTCGGATCTAAAGGATGAGGTCCTAGACGGTCAAGATCTACTCGGGGAGGTCTTGAGCGATAGGGCTTTAATCGGAGGAGATCTGGACGGCTCGGATTAGACCTAGGGAGGTCCTGAACGGTCCAGATCGACGCGGAGGGAGGTCTGAGCGCTAAAGATTTTACAAAATGAGATCTAACGCCGATCTAAACTGGGAGGTCGTGAGCGGCTAGGATCGAGCCTAAGAGGTCTGGCGGTAGACAACAAGTCCAGAGGTCGTGGGGTGGTCGGCGGTGACCCGAACACGACCACGATGGCGGCTTCCGACAAAGCTAATGCGGCTGATGATTGGTAATAAAAGGATCTAAAAGGACATTAAAGACTTCTGGATTTCAGTCCAAGCCTAGGGCCCACGTGTCAGCGACACTACGGCACAGATCAAGACAAGATTAATGCGCCAATGATAAGCAATAATTGGGCATTAATGGTGTCCTAACAAAATGACGAAACGGAGTTTTGAACGGCAAATCCCGGCGGGCTCAACGGTTTGCGCCGCGATGGGGACCTCGCGGCGCCACCAAGGCACCGATATACTCGCAATAGTGTCGCGGACCTAGCGGAGGCACTCGACGGCGGCGACGTTTTAAACGCCGTGAGCCGAGAATGGCGGAGGACAAGCTTTTCGGCAAAATCCGAAAACGGTGAAACTGAGCGCTACGAGCTATGCTAGCTAGACCTTAAGCTCTAAGGGACTAGAATGAACTCACCAGGGCATAGGAGTGGTCCAGAGGAGGTCGGAGGAGTGCCGCGCGAGTAGATCACCGAGTCGAGGAAGAAGGAGGTGCTCTCGGTAGAATCGGGATCTCCCAAAGGTGGTCAACCCCGTGAGAGGCAAACCAGAGAGATTAGGGAGGGTCCTAGGTGACCGAGAGGACCAGAGGAAGAGAAAGGAACCAATGGAACCACTGGAGCTCGAGGCCTTCAAAGAGCTCCAAAGCCGACAATGGTGGCAGAGAGAGGGTGTGTGCTAGGTGTTTGAGTTTGGGAATCAGCTCAACTGGGGGAGCCCAACACAACAAAGAACGAAGAAGGAGAAGGAGAGGAAGGCCTCAGGCTATACATAGCCTGGGAGCTTGGCAATGGTGTGGGCAAAAGCCTACTGAGAGCATGAACCATGCCCCTGCTATGGGCTGACTGGATTTGACAAGGGCAGGTAGGGGCAGAGGAGGGTGGAGATTTTGAGGTTAAAGCTGACTGGCAATAAATGCATGTCAGCAAAAAGAGCCGTTGACGAGAGGCAAAAGGTGACATCTCACTGCCCCCAACTGCTCTGGCCCTGACACACGCACGGGTGCGGAAAAACCATGATGACCAGGGCTCGAGGAGGTCAAGAGGAAGAAGAACAGAGCCGAAGGAGAGGTCCTGGACGATCCCGATTCGCATGGGGTGGTCCTGGACGTCCCCGATCACCCGAGGTGGGGAGGTCTTGCGCGGTTGAGGAGGTCCTGGGAGGTCGTGAGCCACACGATGGGGATCCAGTGGCTTGGACCACCCCGAAGCGCTGAGGGCGCTCAAGAGCTCCTCGGATCAGGGGGAGGTCGTGAGCATTGGATTGAGATCCAATGGCTCAGCTTGCGCGCGCAAAAGCTTGAGCCCGAGTGCGGCGCTGGCGACGTGGTCCAACGAAGTCGGTTGAGTTGGGCTCGGGTCCGAGCCCGAGACTGACTCAACCAGATTTAGTCTTTCTGGTTTTAGAAGGAGCTGCTCTTTGGAGAATTGTTTGAGGCAGCAAACCGACTCCAAAAATTACGAAATTTTTACAGGAGCTGGCTGACTCAAACGAGGACCTAGCATAAATTTTTCAGAGGCTTTGGTGCTGTGGATTTTCCTCCAAAAACTTTACAAGGCACTGGTCCAAGGTTTGACCAGATTTTGAATTGGTTTGACCGACCTCCAAAAATATTCAAACAATTTCTAAAAATTGTGAAACTTTTCAGAGGGGTCACAAACCATCCCAAGAACTTAGGAAAAATATTTCCAGGAGATGATCAAGAGGTTTGACAAGATTGTTTTTGAAAGATCAAGATTTGGATCAAAAGACTTGTGACTACGTCTTTCCATAACTTCTTGTACAATACTTGCTTGGTACAAAAGGAAATACAGGATGTAAGAAAAAGTTTTAATTTCTACTCATTTTCTTACATTGGAAACACAAGCTCAAAATTGGGATGTTACACTCACAACCTAACTGTAAGTGATCTAGTTCTCAGAAAAATTCAGAACCAAGCGAGTCGCAACAAACTTTCACCCAAGTGGGAAGGTCCATACATTGTGGTCGAAGTCACCCGACCAGGTTCGGTACGATTAGCTATGTCGGACGAGCAAATCTTGTCTAATTCTTAGAATATTGATTAATTGCGTAAGTTCTTTGTATAATTTCTTTTATTTATTTCATTTCATATTTCAATAAAGATGCATTTCCTTTTCAATGATAAGTATGGTTGTTTATAATTATTATTCGTTGCTAATGGTCATATACCATTATTGTGGATGATTGGTCGGAGAAAACACTCATTCTCTCCGATATCCCTTTACAAAAATCCAAGAGGGATCTCCATTACTCATTGGTTATGACTTAATTGTCAAAAGCCCAATCGGTCTTAGTCGTGATCATTGCTTCAATGATTCCCACGCAAGACCACATACTCTTTTCTCAAAGAAACATACGAGTATAAGGAGCACAACTCAGACAATTTATATGGTTTTGTTATTTCTCGAGATTTAGAAGATTACTATTCTATTTCAACATTCTGTTCTACTCTTGTTTGGCTACTAGTCGGGACACGGAAAGCCTCTGTAACATCCCAAAATTCGCTTTCTCTAAAATTTAATTTCAAATTAATTAATTAAAATTGTTTAGATTTTATTTGGATCTTATTTGTATTTCATGTGTAATACTGGGTCGAAATCTCAAATTTCAAAACTCCATTTCCAATCTAAAATTCAAATCTCTAGAAAAATATTTGTTCCAATTTATTGGTCCAATTTATTTATTGTTGCACTTCTCTCTTTTTCTAAAAAAAAAAATGAAGTTCCCATCGGGTCACCCATCCCAGCCTTGCTCCCACGTGAGGCTCACTTAACCCAAAAGCCTTGCATGCATGCGCTGCCGTATGTCTTTGTTTACAACTAGTAGTATTCCCTCTTCCATCCTTTTATCCTTTATACCTTTCTCTCTCTCCCAACGGTTTTCTTCCTCACGAGTCTCTCTGTTGCTTGTTTTCTCTAACCAAAGATTCATGGTGGCCACCACCACACCGGTTCTCACCCTCACCATCACCACCACCGGCCTCCTCGCGCGTCGCCCTTCCCTTGCCACCCGCACCGTTTCTCCTCCTCCCATTGATTACTGCAAGCAGAGAGCTTCAAATTGCCATTAATGGTCGCGTTTCTTCTTTACCCATTCCTCTCCATTCAAAGGCTTTATCTTGATTTGATTTCATAAGCGGTTGCATTAAGGTCTCCACGTTGTCTTGCCATCTTTGAGCAGCCCATCGATTGCACCGTGCATTTTCATCCGTTTCTATTTTGAACCGACGCCAGTAGCTCTTCGCCTTCCCAACGTTTGGCCCGGTTGAGGCTTTATAAGGGCATGCTATCTCTTCATCATCTTCTTTACACTCCTCCAAGTTTTAGAATCACTTGATCTGCGCAGTCCTCGTGTGCGTGCGTGCCGCCCAAGCTTGCGCCGCCTCGCTCTGATGTTTCTCGGTCGAACCATCGCCATCCGAGGGTAGGCCGTGTTCGTAGAGCTCCATTCTCATGGTTTGCGGCGAGTCCTTCACAACCTTGTGCCGCGAGCCATGAGTTTCTCCTTCTGTTCATTTCTTGTTGTGTTTGCCTACTATGCAAATCCGAAGAATGCAACGTGAAGCAGATCTTGGCTACTAGATAATCTTTCATACTCCGTTCTCTCTCCTCGGTCGATCATTTCCCGAACCGACTACGCCGCGCGTGCCCCTCGGCTTCCTCTTCACATCCACGGATTTCGCTCCCCAGATATCACCATTTTATTTTGTTCTTTGTTCATGAACGATTGCCATGCGATATGGATACATGCATGGTGTATGTACATACATGGTTTTAGTTTTTTTTGGAGAATTGATTTTCTAGAATTTCGTTCGTTCTCATACGAACTCCGAATCCATCGATTCTTTCTCCTAAATTCTTCTAAATTCATTCTCTACCTCCAGTATTTATTTTGTAATTTTTGGATTTTATTTATTTTCTGCTATTTATTTGGTCCGTTGCGCGTGTGTAGAATCCGACGTCGCCGACGCAAGCTTGGATCAACAGGAAGTGCTTACCTCCAACGTCACCGAAGGCGAGTCTCCTTTGACCACTTTGAACCTATGATTTTTAAATTGTGTTTTCAGTTTTCAAAGAATTATGCATTGCTAATTCCTATATAATAATAAGTTCAAAGTGTAGTTGTTAGTTAAACCTAAAGTTTGCTACTACAATCCTTGATATTTGATGTCCTGCACCTTTGTAACCCTAGTGTAGAAATTCTGCATTATTGAATACAATTTTGCAGAATAGTTTATTACGGTAGAATTGCTTAGACATGCTTTATGACTTTATTTAACCTGTGGGGGAGAAAAACCATTATTACCCTTTATGCTTTCTTTGAAAAATTGTATGACATTAGGTAATGTTAGTGTTTGGAAAATAAAATATAATGATGAAAGTATGTTTTAGACTTGTGTGGAGGGTAAGATCAAAGTGTGCAATGAGAGCACGAGATCATGTATTGTGTTAGTCCCCATAAGTCATATTAAGGACCGACGCTTGTGACTATTCAAACCGAGCACTACCGTACAACCACATGTCCAAAATGGGAACGGACTGGCCAATTAATTAGCAAAATTTTGAGTCGGTTCTGTCATGGTTGTGTGTCTTTGATTCACATGGCGCAAGAGGGGCCAGAAGGCGAAACCTTAGCGGCGTAACCGAGTCAAAGGAAGCTTTGTAAAAGCCTTGTGATGTTCTCTCCTTGATTCACACGTCAAAGGAAACGTGTGGCATATCAAAGCGATCATCTCTTGTGGGTCAAGCATGTACAACCTCTGCAGAGTGTTAAAAACTATTCGAATAGCCGTGCCACGGTCAAGGGCGAGCAAGGTGCGTTTTCACATTGTAGATTTTGGTTTTGATTTTAAAAGAGTAAATTTTGGGCACCGGGCAGTTGGGACTCTCGGGTAGTTTCGCGACTAGAGCCGGTTAGGCGACTAGAGCCTTGATGCTAGTGGTTGGTAGCTAGAACCTCCACTAGTAATACAATTAAATTATTTATTAAAACTGCGTTTGTCAAATGTGCTTTGTGAAAAATTGTTTAAACTTAAAATTTTGCTTTGTGCAAAAGAACCTTATAAGCCTCATTTGTCAAAGCTATGCATATGCATGTTTCCCAAGACTCGCGAGTACTTTATGTACTCACATGCTACACTCATAAATAAATCTCGAAGCCTTCATCGACACGGAGGACTACGACTACTTCGCTTGTGGCTTTGTGAAGGACACCGGAGTACTAGGTGCGCTCCCAGTCGAATGCGGTGGGCACTTTGATGGGCCACCACTCGAGTTTATTTATTTATGTTTTCGCTCTTGTAAGACTCAAGGTCTTTCGACCTCTTTTGTAATAAGTGGCCATAAGGCGGTACTCGATTGTTTATTAATGTTATTCGTGATTGAATTTGTTATCAACAATGTTTCCACCGTGTGCACTAGCTACGATCATGGGGTGTGCGAGATTACACGTAGGGTTCGGTTTGAAATCCGGTCTCGACGAGTTGGTATCGAGTGAGTCATTGTAGGGCGTGACCTAGCTAGAATGGCGTTAGTAGGAAAACTTGAAATTTATTTTATAAAAAGAAAAATAATATTGTGCTATCCTCATCTTTTCTCATCTTTCTATCCTTTCCTTACTTAGTTCTTCCTTCATCGTTTTACAATGTTAAATGGATCATTTTTCCCTTGTAATTTCTATAGTTGGTCAACGCGATTCCTACCATTATGTTCAGGACTACAAGAAATGGAGCCATAAAGAGAGCATCGTAAAGCCTCTAGTCATCTCTACCATTCAAGAACAACATGCAAGATTCGTCAAAGACCGTGAGTAGAGGATGCGATGTCAGACAAGCCATATAGTTTAAGTTGCCAAGGCTCATTCTGTGTATTGAGTCATTTCACTAGCTTAAGAGTATCGAGTAAACGATTTTCTTTGAGTTGTTTTTAGTTGGAAAAAGTAATTTGCTTTTCTGTAAAGTATTTGGTTCTTGTGGGTTGTTGCAAGCTCCCTTGTTTTTCTCGTCTTTGCTTTTTCCCTCTCTTCCCCGCTAACCTTGGACCGCTCAGATGGAGAACCCCGGAAGAGGTCGCGCAGCAGCCGGTGGAAGAGGACGTGGAAGAGGTCGTGTAGCTGGCCGAGGCCGTGGTCTTGGAAGGGGTCGCGGTCAACCATTTCCCGATGACCCAGTTTTGCCTCAAGCACCACAAGAACCTCAAGTGCAACCTGAGCAGTTATTTGAGGAAGAACCTTTACCACCACCACCTCCTGGTCAGCCTCCATTGATGAATATAGAGCAGATGATGGCCATGCAACTTCAACTATTGCAAGCACTTGCTCATAATCAAGTCAATCAACCTGCACCAGCTTCTGCTCCAGTCTTACCACCTCCATCCAGACTTGGTGAATTTATGAGAACCAGGCCACCAACCTTTGCCGGTTCAGTTGACCCTCTTGAAGCTGATGACTGGTTAAAGGATGTCGAGAAGAAACTAATTCTGGCTCAGTGTGATGACCAAGAGAAAGTTCTCTTTGCTGCTCATCAACTAAAAGCAACCGCAGGTACTTGGTGGGAAAACTATTGCGTAGCTCACCAGAATGTCCAGGCTATTTCTTGGCAGGAGTTTTTCTGCTTTGCATACATGACTCACATTCCTGTGGGAATGATGGAAATGAAGAAGAGAGAGTTCCATAAGCTGCAGCAGGTCAATCTCAGTGTAACACCCCGGCCCGACATGAGCTAGGAATGCTACTAAAATTAAATTAAACTAAACTAAACTAAGATCAATTACAAATTTTTGGCAAAACCTCCTTTGTATAGTCAGCTATACCGAGGTTCCAACAATTAATCATGGCATTTATCAATACCTTCATAATCAGGTTCTTTCAAGCATGCAGGATAATCTCATAAACATAATCAAAATTTGCTATTCTCATTATTACGATTAATCAAACTCAAACCATCCATAAGTAATTCTTAAGATTGAGTGGTAGTCGTGCATCCAAACATCTACTCCCTCCCATGCATGCGGGTCTTGCGGTTGTACCTAAAACACATCAAAGCAAGAGTGAGCCCAAAGACTCAACAAGTACCAACAAGGCTAAGCAAGTTATCATTCATAGCATCAATAATCCAAGATAAACAATGCACCAAAGTATAGCCTTCATGCTCATCTGAATGCAACCAATGCAATGCACCTTTTCAACTTTATCTCTTTCGCATTTTACCGGTGAATGGGGTACACAACCGTCATTGTATACCCTTGCTGTGCCCTCAGCACGAGGACCAAAAGCCTATACATCACATGTATAGGGACCTTTGCCCATCACTTTAATGATGGGGACCTCTTTATTTATAGCCCACATTCCACGAATGTGGGACCTCAAGCCCGTCATCTACATGACGGGACCTCAACTATATGTACTTGGTCACCACGTGACCGGGGCACTGTATGCTCTCAACATGCATATGCGCCATGATAACATATTCATAAGCGAGGATTACATCATATTCTCATTATCATGTAAGCAACCTTACTTCGCTATCATATATCAAAAACATGCATACATGACCAAGTATCCAACACGTTTGAAACATGCAAATGCTCCATGCCCGTCTTTCATACCCAAGAATTTAACATGTACATAACAACATGTAAGATTTAGCAACGCTCTCGGAAACATTAACCATAGCTTGCATTCATCAAGATAAAGGAAAACTCATTACGCTAACATTCGTGCAAGGCTACATCAAGCAATCACAACAATTTTATCATACAACCGAAAATACGCTATAACCGAATACTTGCCTTAACCGTGCGAGAGCGGTGGGCGCAAAGAGGCGCTGCCCCGGGATCACGCTACTACCTGAACATAAAGATAACCCAGACTAAGTCCAACATACTGGACCAAAAGCATAAGTACAACACAAACGAACTCGCTAAACTCCCAAGTGTTTTCCAATCTTCCAATTCCTAGCGATCGCTTTGGTGATCACTGCGGATAGTCAACTTCTAAAATACATAACTTTCCGCTCAGGGGTCCAAATAAGGTGTTCTCAGACTTTCTGGAAAGGTAATTTAATTACCTAAATAAACTTAGTTGGGGAGCCCTTTTGATTATGCCAACTACTACCTCTACCAAGCCAACCTACAGAGCAACAATTATCACGTCGGGTTCTCTGGACAGATCACTAAAACCATCATAACTTTTGCTACAAAAGTCCAAATCTTGCGTTCTTTATCTCTATCAAAAGGTATGGAAATTACCTACATTTTTCGTTATATTGAGGTCCTCTGATTTCGACCTTAACTAGCAGATTCATCCCATTTTCTACAGACTGTTCTAAACTGACAGATTAACAGAGCAGCGATACTAAAAAATTCATAACTTCCTGACCGTTAATCGGATTTGGGTGATCTTGGTGGCCACTGAAAGCTAAGAACAAAATCTACATATCTCTAGGAGACCAAACCTCCTAATTCGGCCTCTAAACACATGAAACTGGCCGCGCAACGTTCTGGACAGAATTGCAACTTTAACAGACCGACTTCAATCTTGCCAAAACTACTCGATTTCGGATCTCGACTAAACACACAACAACAAACGAAGCTAGTTACCCTTGGCGCAGCTGAAGATCACGAACTCGGATGGGATCCGCTTTCTTCTCTTCTTCCTTCTCTTCTTCTTCTTCCTTCTTCTTGGCGGCCACAAAGGGGAGGGGAGGGGAAAAGAGGTGGAGATGCAATGGGGAGGGGAGGGGCTGCTACAGTGGCGGCGCTACAGTGCATGCTACAGTAGCATGGCTGCCCCCCCTCTACTTGGATGGTTGCCCTAATGGGCCAAGGTGTTGTGGGCTTTCACCCACACCCAAGTTTTCAGTACATAAAAATCCCCGAACTTGTTAAAACCACTCCCTCTATTCAATTCTCCTCCCTACAATCTTTCTTCTCATTTAAATAAATATTTGGAGTGTTACATTCTACCCCCCTTAAATGGAATTCGACCCCGAATTCTAACCACGCTCTACACCAAAGAACAATCACAACTAGAATTTACCAACAATACCACACACCTGCTGTGAACAATTCTGGATATTGCTCGCATATGCGAGACTTCAATTCCCAAATTGCTTTCCTCTCGGACTTTTGGGACTAACGCACCTTGATACAACTAATGTATTATACCTCATCACTCGTACCGACCTAACCAGAATCACTCAACGGACATGACTCGAAGATGCGGTATTACTCACTGGTCAACAGCTCTTATGAAACCTCACACTCCAAATGCCTCAAGCATTATATCAACACCGGTCATACAAAATGTTATATACGCGCTCTAGGACTCGAGACAATTCTAGCGAATTGCTATCTTCCAAAATCCTGCAACTTCGAACAAGCCAAATATACTCTAGGCTATCATTCCCTTTGGAGACCAAACCACGAACTTCAACATAAACATATGTAACTCTTGTTTCATCTCTCGATCGACCTCTTCATCCTAGTAAGGAGAACCTTTGTTAGCGAGGACGCATAACACAACTTATTTTAAACAAACTTTAATAATCAGAGCTCGTGAGAAAACAAAAATTCACAATGCCACCCACTATTAACCAACTTTCCTCTAAAAACACTCAAATCCAAAATTGAAGATTCATCATGAAAATCTTTTCACATTCCAATTAGCGGTTTGCAAATAAACACCACATAAGTCAAAAGAGAAATTGTTGGAATGCCCAAATCAAACACTTCATTTATTTTCACGATCGGAAGGAACCGCCTTGCCGACATAGGGTCAACTCAAGCGTAAGTGTTCTCCGTCATAAAACCCAACTCCAACAAGAACCAATAGAACACTTCTCTACTGGAGAAAACATTCTTTTCGAGATGTCCTTTTAAGAAATAAACATTCTCCAAAATCTTGGATTTCCAAATCATCAAACTTACTCCTTCCTCTTAACCGACAACCCCAAAATGATCCTCAAACCGAAAGAACAACCACACTTATCTAGGGGACTCTATTAATCCACACAAGGATTCTCTAGTCCACTCCTATACCAAAGGAATTATTTTTGACAACTGGTTCCCAACACCTCAATAAAGATTTTCACCCATAACCACATCACCTCATTCTGTTAAAGATAATCAACTTGAAATTCTCAGTGCACATACTCATTTACTACACAGAAGGATTCTATCAATGATCAATACTATTCGAATCCACTTTTGTTCTTCTTATTCTACACATAACATTGGGCGTTGAGGTCCTAGCATAGAAAGGCAAGTCCAAATTTAACCTCCAAGTCTCCTATAATGAATTTACGGTATGATCGATAGGAAATCCTCAAATTCTTTTACTAACTTTTCACACGACTCAACAATAACCTCAGTCATTAATATCAATATTCCTCACTAACCAAGTAACTTGCCAAGGCGTTTCATTTCACCAATCTTTGACCTTCACTCAACCACACCAATTAATTTTCAGCTACATGACCACAATATACCCATTCGCAATACCCTCACTAATTGACCAAGATTCAAACATACTCAATCACTAACATTAATAAATAAATATATTCTTTGACCAAGATATCCTTAGAGATAATCTAACTCCCATAGGGTTACTCACGAGGCGAGTCATGCTTGACAATAGCTCAACAATCCACTGCTATCCGTTAATTAACACGACGATTATAATTTTTTCCACCTGCTACTCTCATTAAGCCACACCATCATAATTCTTCTACACAATCTTACGAGTACCCAATTGCGATACTCTAATAAATTTGGTCAAGATTTTCATACTTTCTAATTCTAATGTTCTGTCAAAATGAACAAAAGATCTTGGACCACATCCCTTTATAGGTTCTACTAGTTGCGACACGTAATAAGTTAGCTCCAAAGACAAACATTCTATTTAAATCGAACTCTCTCCAAGGATTAATCTAATAAATCAATTTACTCAATGCCTCTCAAACAACTTGACACATAAAGGTTCACAAAATCATCTACTAGACCACCACTATCTAGTTGCCAATTCACAAGAAGGGACTTTACAATGATTCGGTTAACCCTTTCTTAGAAAAAGAGGCAAACATAAATCATTTTCAGCATATAGGAAAAACGTTACCACTTACAATAGTTACAAGTTCAAGAGAAACAATCAAATAGAAAAGATCTTAAAAACAAAAGAGTGATCATAGTTGAGGGCACACGTTCCACAAGCAAAGTGTATCAAACCTCAAGCGAGAATAAAACATTGGTTTTGGGATTCAGAAACTCTGTTGGGCAAACAAAAAGCTTAGGCAAGAATCGATAAACTGCAAGTTACAAAGCTTGACTTCAAATTGAAATACTCCTACTTCACTCTTTCCTTTAACAAAGAAAACGACTTCGTTGGTTACAGCATCACCATGCCAACACTAACAAGAATAGATTTCAAGTCCACAACACATAAACTACTTAGGAACCGATAAAACCTCTCAGCACGTCACTTTGTTCAAAACAATTTCAGCTACCACATCAACATGAAGTGCGAAAGATTACAAGCAGCGTGACTAGAAGCATTTTCATTTAATCAATGTCGATGAGCGATCCAATTCCTTATACCAAACATTCAATAGTATCATCATAATCCCTTACTGACAATCTCACTAACAATGAAATAATACACTCCTAGCGAGAATCATCATAGCCTCTTATCCCATCATAAATCTCTCCAAAAGAAACACCCTTCAACTATCATTGACAATTGACAATTGTCTCTATCAAATATACAAAATAGGGTCCTCTTGCTATTTATAGTCATATAACCATTTATAAACACGAGTCAACATTCCATTTTATGCTCGAGTTTAATTAAGGATTTAATAACATCATCTCCTTTAAACACGGGTTTTGCAAGGTACTACCTCAACATTCATCTAATCGATATACATGTTTCAATCTAGCAATTTAGTATAATCATCAAGTTGTCGACATGAAAATTCTGGATTGATATCTTGTAAGTCATTGTTCAATCACATCCTTAAACATGACCATCACTAATAGGTAGATTAATCCATTGGAACACATTACTCCAAATTATCCAATAAATTTACCAAATTCCACAATCCTATGATCGGACCAAATCATTAATATCTCACACTTCTTAATATAATTGTGGATTCCTAGTATGTATAGTCATACCATTAAACAAGTTCATCATGTAACTACTCCATGACAACATCAAATCTTTCACTTCACTTCCAAGGATCTTGGTTAAGATCGATTACGCATCAAACTACTGGACCCAACTTGATAACTCATACATTATCAATTTATCTTTTATCGTGGAACCTCTCACATAACACAACAAATATTTCAAAATAGTTTTGATATTTTCTTTCTCAAAGAGGATGCACGAAATTTCAACATTCCAACTACTCCAAAAGAAGTGCATAAAGTGAAACATACTTCAATGGAGTTGGTAAATGATATCTTCCATCATAAAAACTCCAAGCGAATAAATGGGTCAAGTTTGCCAACAAGAAGGTAGAACTCTCCTGAAGAGGAACAATATTGCCAATGACAACGTTTACAAGTAGCAAGAATAGCTCAAGAGTCAGAAAAGATAATATTTGCTCTGTAAAACAAATACAAACCAATTGAAACCCATCGACTGCATTGCAACCACTATCCAAAGAAGGTTCATCAACCTAAGCGGCTCAATAGTTCGAAAAAAACAATGTTCATTTTAAGATTCAAATTAAATAAATGGAAACAAATCGAGTGGAATAAGAACTACTAACCCCAAGAGAAATTTATCAAGCCCAACTGGACAAGAGTTAACCAAATTCAAATTCAAGGAAGAGAACAACTTCTCTAATGATACTCACTATCACGCTTGTACTAAGATATCCGAGGTAACCACTTCACTAATCTCTTACTACAAATAGTGGTGTAACTTTGGTAAAACCAGGCCACAACCACAACCTCTCAACATCTATTATCCTCACATATAACAATCATATAATCAGTTAATAAGCAATCTTACTATATTCATATCAACAATTATCAATGCGATATAATAGAACCATAGATGTAATACAATAACCCAACCCCACCTACTGTGCACCAGTGTGTCAAACTTTTAAGTTGATTAGCCATTCGCAAATTTTTAATTAATCTAGTCACCACGGACCTACAGCCCGCTCGATACCAACTGTAACACCCGGCCCGACATGAGCTAGGAATGCTACTAAAATTAAATTAAACTAAACTAAACTAAGATCAATTACAAATTTTTGGCAAAACCTCCTTTGTATAGTCAGCTATACCGAGGTTCCAACAATTAATCATGGCATTTATCAATACCTTCATAATCAGGTTCTTTCAAGCATGCAGGATAATCTCATAAACATAATCAAAATTTGCTATTCTCATTATTACAGTTAATCTGAAACTCAAACCATCCATAAGTAATTCTTAAGATTGAGTGGTAGTGCGTGCATCCAAACATCTACTCCCTCCCATGCATGCGGGTCTTGCCAGTTGTACCTAAAACACATCAAAGCAAGAGTGAGCCCAAAGACTCAGCAAGTACCAACAAGGCTAAGCAAGTTATCATTCATAGCATCAATAATCCAAGATAAACAATGCACCAAAGTATAGCCTTCATGCTCATGTGAATGCAACCAATGCAATGCACCTTTTCAACTTTATCTCTTTTCGCATTTTACCGGTAATGCGGGGTACACAACCGTCGCTGTATACCCTTGCCCGTGCCCTCAGCACAGGGACCAAAACCTATACATCACATGTATAGGGACCTTTGCCCATCACTTTAATGATGGGGACCTCTTTATTTATAGCCCACATTCCACGAATGTAGGGACCTCAAGCCCGTCATCTACATGGCGGGGACCTCAACTATATGTACTTGGTCACCACGTGACCGGGGCACTGTATGCTCTCAACATGCATATGCGCCATGATAACATATTCATAAGCGAGGATTACATCATATTCTCATTATCATGTAAGCAACCTTACTTCGCTATCATATATCAAAAACATGCATACATGACCAAGTATCCAACACGTTTGAAACATGCAAATGCTCCATGCCCACGTCTTTCATACCCAAGAATTTAACATGTACATAACAACATGTAAGATTTAGCAGCGCTCGGAAACATTAACCATAGCTTGCATTCATCAAGATAAAAGGAAAACTCATTACGCTAACATTCGTGCAAGGCTACATCAAGCAATCACAACAATTTTATCATACAACCGAAGATACGCTATAACCGAATACTTGCCTTAACGTGCGAGAGCGGTGGAGCGCAAAGAGGCGCTGCCCTGGGATCACGCTACTACCTGAACATAAAGATAACCCAGACTAAGTCCAACATACTGGACCAAAAGCATAAGTACAACACAAGCGAACTCGCTAAACTCCCAAGTGTTTTCCAATCTTCCAATTCCTAGCGATCGCTTTGGTGATCACTGCGGATAGTCAACTTCTAAAATACATAACTTTCCGCTCAGGGGTCCAAATAAGGTGTTCTCAGACTTTCTGGAAAGGTAATTTAATTACCTAAATAAACTTAGTTGGGAGCCCTTTTGATTATGCCAACTACTACCTCTACCAAGCCAACCTACAGAGCAACAATTATCACGTCGGGTTCTCTGGACAGATCACTAAAACCATCATAACTTTTGCTACAAAAGTCCAAATCTTGCGTTCTTTATCTCTATCAAAAGGTATGGAAATTACCTACATTTTTCGTTATATTGAGGTCCTCTGATTTCGACCTTAACTAGCAGATTCATCCCATTTTCTACAGACTGTTCTAAACTGACAGATTAACAGAGCAGCGATACTAAAAAATTCATAACTTCCTGACCGTTAATCGGATTTGGGTGATCTTGGTGGCCACTGAAAGCTAAGAACAAAATCTACATATCTCTAGGAGACCAAACCTCCTAATTCGGCCTCTAAACACATGAAACTGGCCGCGCAACGTTCTGGACAGAATTGCAACTTTAACAGACCGACTTCAATCTTGCCAAAACTACTCGATTTGGATCTACGACTAAACACACAACAACAAACGAAGCTAGTTACCCTTGGCGCAGCTGAAGATCACGAACTCGGATGGGATCCGCTTTCTTCTCTTCTTCCTTCTCTTCTTCTTCTTCCTTCTTCTTGGCCGCCACAAAGGGAGGAGGGGAAAAGAGGTGGAGATGCAATGGGGAGGAGGGGCTGCTACAGTGGCGGCGCTACAGTGCATGCTACAGTAGCATGGCTGCCCCCTCTACTTGGATGGTTGCCCTAATGGGCCAGGTGTTGTGGGCTTTCACCACAGCCCAAGTTTTCCGATGCATAAAAATCCCACGAGACACATTAAAACCACTCCCTCTATTCAATTCTCCTCCCTACAATCTTTCTTCTCATTTAAATAAATATTTGGAGTGTTACACTCAGTGTGTCTGAGTATCTTAATATGTTCACTCAGCTGTCAAGGTATGCACTAGAGGATGTTGCTAACGAGGGAGCAAAGATTTGGCGCTTCATGGAAGGACTTGGCCCCAACCTCAAAGTGCAACTGGTGTCAAATGACTACCCCAATTTTCAACAGATGGTCAACAAAGCTCTTGTGCAAGAGGATGCTCAACGTCAACTGTTTGAGTCCCGAAAGAGAAAATGGCTTTTCAAGCGCAGCATAGAGCCAGCGATTCGGACCTCTAATGAACCGGCCACACTACAACTCCGTCGCGGCAGATAATGCACCTAAGACTCCAATGTCGGGACATCGCATGCGATCATGCAGGATTTGGAAACAATATCGGTGTTCAACCGCGTGAGAATAGGACGCCAAGAACGAGGAATCCGGTGCTTTCATTACCATGAAATGGGGCATTATGCCGACAATTGCCCTCGAAGCGCCGGTGTGACTCCGGTTCCTTTTAACTTGGGAACTACACGGCCAAGACCCTACACCGGGATCGGGGCGAGGCGCCTCGGACTCCAAGTCAAGCCATCCGGAATTCAACACCATCCGCAAGGGGACGACTGAATCATGTTGCAGCAACGCAAGCTCAATCAACTCAGCTTGTCGCACCAGGTAAGATCTAGACAGATCAGTTGCCATTTCAGTTTTGTCTCACTCAATAGACAAAGTCGTTGGTTCAAAGAGCAAAGTCCGTGTACCCTAACCTTTTTCCCAGTCCATCCGAATCTCGGGGTCGAGATTCCTTCTAAGGGGGGTAGGTTTGTAACATCCCAAAATTCGCTTTCTCTAAAATTTAATTTCAAATTAATTAATTAAAATTGTTTAGATTTTCTTTGGATCTTATTTGTATTTCATGTGTAATACTGGATCGAAATCTCAAATTTCAAAACTCCATTTCCAATCTAAAATTCAAATCTCTAGAAAAATATTTGTTCCAATTTATTGGTCCAATTTATTTATTGTTGCACTTCTCTCTTTTTCTAAAAAAAAAAATGAAGTTCCCATCGGGTCACCCATCCCAGCCTTGCTCCCACGTGAGGCTCACTTAACCCCAAAAGCCTTGCATGCATGCGCTGCCAGTATGTCTTTTGTTTACAACTAGTAGTATTCCCTCTTCCATCCTTTTATCCTTTATACCTTTCTCTCTCTCCCAACAGTTTTCTTCCTCACGAGAGTCTCTCTGTTGCTTGTTTTCTCTAACCAAAGATTCATGGTGGCCACCACCACCGGTTCTCACCTCGCCATCACCACCACCGGCCGCCCTCGCCGCGTCGCCCCTTCCCTTGCCACCCGCACCGTTTCTCCTCCCCTCCCATTGATTCTGTGCAAACAGTAGAGCTTCAAATTGCCATTAATGGCTGTCGTTTCTTCTTTACCCATTCCTCTCCATTCAAAGCCTTTATCTTGATTTGATTTGATAAGAAGCGGTTGCATTAAGGTCTCCACGTTGTCTTGCCATCTTTGAGCAGCCCATCGATTGCACCGTGCATTTTCATCCGTTTCTATTTTGAACCGACGTAGCTCTTCGCCTTCCCAACGTTTTGGCTCGGTTGAGGCTTTATAAGGGCATGCTATCTCTTCATCATCTTCTTTACACTCCCTCCAAGTTTTAGAATCACTTGATCTGCCGTCCTCGTGTGCGTGCCGCTGCCCAAGCTTGCGCCGCCTCTGCTACAGTGTTTCTCTGGTCGAACCATCGCCATCGAGGGTAGGCCGTGTTCGTAGAGCTCCATTCTCATGGTTTGCGGCCAGTCCTTCACCACCTTGTCTTCTTGAGCCATGAGTTTCTCCTTACTGTTCATTTCTTGTTGTGTTTGCCTACTATGCGAATCGAAGAATGCAACGTGAGCGATCTTGGCTACTAGATAATCTTTCATACTCCGTTCTCTCTCCTCGGTCGGTCATTTCCCGAACCGACTACGTCGCGCGTGCCCCTCGGCTTCCTCTTCACATCCCGGATTTCGCTCCCAAATATCCCCATTTTATTTTGTTCCTTTGTTCATGAACGATTGCCATGAAATATGGATACATGCATGGTGTATGTACATACATGGTTTTAGTTTTTGGAGAATTGATTTTCTAGAATTTCGTTCGTTCTCATACGAACTCGAATCCATCGATTCTTTCTCCTAAATTCTTCTAAATTCATTCTCTACCTCCGTATTTATTTTGTAAGTTTTGGATTTTATTTATTTTCTGCTATTTATTTGGTCCGTTTCTTGTGTGTAGAATCCGGCGTCGCGGCGCAAGCTTGGATCAACAGAAGTGCTTACCTCCAACGTCACCGAAGGCGAGTCTCCTTTGACCACTTTGAACCTATGATTTTTAAATTGTGTTTCGGTTTTCAAAGAATTATGCATTGCTAATTCCTATATAATAATAAGTTCAAAGTGTAGTTGTTAGTTAAACCTAAAGTTTGCTACTACAATCCTTGATATTTGATGTCCTGCACCTTTGTAACCTAGTGTAGAAATTTGCATTATTGAATACAATTTTGAGAATAGTTTATTACGCTAGAATTGCTTAGACATGCTTTATGGCTTTATTTAACCTGTGGGGGAGAAAAACCATTATTACCCTTTATGCTTTCTTTGAAAAATTGTATGACATTAGGTAATGTCAGTGTTTGGAAAATAAAATATAATGATGAAAGTATGTTTTAGACTTGGGTGGAGGGTAAGATCGGTAGTGCGGCTAGAGCACGAGATCATGTATTGTGTTAGTCCTTAAGTCATATTAAGGACCGGCGCTTGTGACTATTCAAGCCGAGCACTACTGTACAACCACATGTCCAAAATGGGAACGGACTGGCCAATTAATTAGCAAAATTTTGAGTCGGTTCTGTCATGGTTGTGTGTCTTTGATTCACATGGCGCAAGAGGGGCCGGAAGGCGAAACCTTAGCGGGCGTAACCGAGTCAAAGGAAGCTTTGTAAAAGCCTTGTGATGTTCTCTCCTTGATTCACGTCAAAGGAAGCGTGTGGCATATCGGCGATCATCTCTTGTGGGTCAAGCTGTACAACCTCTGCAGAGTGTTAAAACTATTCGAATAGCCGTGCCCACGGTCAGAGGCGAGCAAGGTGCGTTTTCACATGGTAGATTTTGGTTTGATTTTAAAAGAGTAAATTTTGGGAACCAGGAGCAGTTGGGACTCTCGGGTAGTTTCGCGACTAGAGCAGGTTAGGCACTAGAGCCTTGATGCTAGTGGTTGGTAGCTAGAACCTCCACTAGTAATACAATTAAATTATTTATTAAAACTGCGTTTGTCAAATGTGCTTTGTGAAAAATTGTTTAAACTTAAAATTTTGCTTTGTGCAAAAGAACCTTATAAGCCTCATTTGTCAAAGCTATGCATATGCATGTTTCCCAAGACTCATGAGTACTTTATGTACTCACATGCTACACTCATAAATAAATCTCGAAGCCTTCATCGACACGGAGGACTACGACTACTTCGCTTGTGGCTTTGTGAAGGACACCGGAGTACTAGGCTGCGCTCCCCGATCGAATGCGGTGGGCACTTTGATGGGCCACCACTCGGAGTTTATTTATTTATGTTTTCTCTCTTTGTAAGACTCAAGGTCTTTCGACCTCTTTTGTAATAAGTGGCCATAAGGCGATTTTCGATTGTTTATTAATGTTATTCGTGATTGAATTTGTTATCAACAATGTTTCCCTTGTGTGCACTAGCTACGATCATGGGGTGAGTGCGGTATTACACGAGGGTTCGGGTTCGAATCCGGTCTCGCGACCTCCTAGTCGAAGTCTCTCATCTCTGCACGTGGTCTTGCCCACTAGAAGGAGCTTCCTAGCGACGGTCTTTTTCCTACGATCCTCGCTGCCAGTCGAACTTGAGCATGAGCACGTTTCGCGAAATATTTTACAAATCTTCAATTCTTGAGATTCATTACGACCAGTTTAGAATAATTTATATAAACAAAGATACTTATCATTTCCTTTTTTGCATATTTTTCTTCTCATCAAAGCAAGTCTTGTTATATCTTCAGACTATATGTGGTATCTTCCAGTGATTCGATAATGGCCAAGATCTAGACTAGTCGAAATCATAAATCGGTTCCGACCACATGATTCCTAGTGTTCACTAGATCATTTTTTACAAATATTATCAGCACACATACCATGGTCATAGTTATTGCTCAGTTTCTTGGTCTACTGCTTCTTTAGTAAAGTTCATCTACTAATATAAGCAGTCGGGGGCTAGAAAATATATGAGTATTTAGTAACATTGATAAGACAAAACAAGAACTTCGTTGATGATAAAAGGTAAGTTTCATTTACAAAGTTTAAATTTTACATCCATCTACTTGTTAGAACCACCAGACTGGTCTCTGCGTGATGGAGATCTGACTTCCATTTCCCCCGCAACTTTCTCTCCGAGAGGCCTTACTTCCTCGAGAAGTTTTGTTGCTTCATCTTCAGAGCAGTCGAAGTCTTCTTCAATAGCTCCAAAACGGACAGAGGGGTCAGAAGCCTTTAGTTTCGCTAAGGCAACACTAACTCCATTCGCAATAGCTTCCTTCATTGTCCTGGCATGGTTCTCTCGAAAGAGCGTTATCATTTTCTTGAGATTTTCGAGTTGATGGCCAAGAAAATTGATTCTCTCCGCAGGGTCTTTTAGAATGGGCAGTTGCGTTCCTGACCCCAGGTCAAAAAGCATCTTGTTCAGAGCCTTGACTTTGTCTTCAAGACTCTGATCAAATTCAGCCCCTTGACCACGCTCAAAGACGAGAGTTTTCTCCGCTCGTTCAAGTGCTTGAGTTTTTTCTGCACGAATGGATAAAAAGGAGTCAACATACACTTTAAATTGGAGTCATGGAATACTGGTCAAGTCCACGACTAGTTACCTTTGATTTTCTTCTCACAAGAGTCGAAAACCTTCTTTTGTTTGGTCATTACATGCGCAATCAACCGATCTTTATTTTGATTTTCTTTTTTAAGTTTTATTATCATGGCTTCCTTAGCCACGACCTCTTCTTTAATTTTCTCTAAATCTATCAAATATGATAAAGAGAGAAAATTTAGTTACAAAGGGGGATAGGATGATAAAATATAAGAAAACAAGTTAAAAGAGAAAGGTTCTTACTTCTCAAATCGGAGTGTTTTTGCTCCAGATTTTTTTATCCGTTGGTTCAGCCCTCCGACCACAGCGTAGTTCTCGACCATATGCTACAAAAATAAGTCCATTTTTTGATAAGTTTTCAAAGAAACTTCAGAAGAAAGAGTTATAAAGATGGTCATAAAACACTTACCCGAGTTGTCACATCATTATATTCGGCAAAAATCATATCTAGACCCATCTCAACTTGTCGGTCCGATATCTTTTCCTAGGCTTTGTCAAGTTCCTTATCATCGATAAATCGTGGGGAAAAAGGGAACTTGTTAGCCTGAGGAGTATTTCCAAGGGAAGGTGGAACCTGTTGGGGATCTCCAGGGATTACTACCTCCGGAGACGGAGTGAGATCACTAACGGATCCTGAGCAGATGTCGGTACCAATACCTGCTCGGGGGCTTCTTCAGCCACTTCATCCTCCGCAGTCTTAAGCCTGAGGAGAGTCCTGATCAGGAACCTCCACGACCACCTCTTCCCTAGGAACCTTTTCCTGAGGAGTGTTATGGTCGGAGACGACTAGAACACCAGAAGATCTACAAAAGAAGAAAGCAAGGAAGATAAGGTTCCAACATAACAAAAATATTCAAGGTATGTATATATATGACTTCTTCATTTAAATATACCTGGTCGATTTTTTGAGTTTAACCTTGTAACGCATCGGAGTAAAATCCGTTGCGCTGGCTTTCCTTTTCTTCTCAACCAATTTCACTGGTTCTGAACCGGTAGGGTTGATTAGATCTTGCACATTCACTAGTTGAAAATCAGAAGCAATATCCACGACCAGTTGGTCAAGGATAAGGTCCCTGGTTGCCGGATCAGTGGGTGTAGATTCATCGACCTCCAAAACAGTAGCTTCAGTAGCGACTGGCAAGTCCTTAGCAACCTTATTGGAGTGTACAACAACCGCCTAAATAAATCATCAAAGATAATTAGGCGATGAAAACCATTTATAAAAAATATACATTTATGTTCGGTTACCTACCTCTAGAAGGCTGACATCCTGTATGGTCGTAAGGGTGGTCGGATCATCAATCGGCTCACATCTTTTAGTAACCTCGTTGATCCTCAACCCGACCGATTACACATCAAAGAGGATTTATGGTATACCGATCAGAAATAATATGTACGACAAAGGAAAAAAGCACAATTGATAGTCTTACTCTAAGTCTCTCGGCCCTCTCTTTGGCGGAAACAATCGCTAAGATCCGAGGGAAACTAGCCTTGTCGCCAGTCTCTCCAGCACAGATCATTTTGATTCAGCTTCTAATCTCGTCAGAAGATAAAGCTTTAAAGGTAAACAAGAGACTTGAGGATATAGAAGTAATCAACTAACATAGACAAACTGGTCAGAATCACTCAGAGCTTACCCTCTTTGGAATCTTTGGTCGTATCATCACGACCAACATACCAGAGCACTGGGTATGCTCAGGCCTTCAAAGGACTAATCCGGCGCATGGAAAAATCCTTCACTACGTGCCAGGATGTTAGACCCTTGACACTAAGAAGCTTGATAGCTTCGGCCCATCTTTCTATCTTTCCCTCCTTCTCTATGGAGGAGCGCCATTTCGGATTCTCTACCGCCTTCTTACCAGCATAATAAAGGCTGTCTTTCTTCGTGACCGTCATATAGAACCAACTTTTCTTCCATGACGACAATGAAGATTTTGAATACATGAAGATGTACTCATCAGCTTTTCCGTCATGGAGGCGCAAGGTGCACTCTCCAGGCGTCCCGATCGTCTTCCCAGACTTCGTCATCCTGTAGTAGTACTTGAACAGAACTAGATCTGCGGGAATCCCCAAGTACGCTTCGTAGAGATAGATGAAGATACTAAGATTTGCGATAGCATTGGGAGCAAGATTCACCAATTCGACTCCATAATACTACAAAACTGTAGGAAGGAAGGAGTGAATTGGTAGTCTAAATCCGCATTCGACATATGCAAGAAAAACTAGAATTTCCCCATCTTCATTGCTCGGAGAATGTTCTCCAGCCGCTGACCTCCAAGAAATCAGATTCTTGTCGGGAAGCAACCCGATGTTCTCCAAGCTCTCAAGTTTCTTCTCGCTCATATCGGAAGCCGACCAGTTGGTAATTTGGTCCGACATGGTCGGGTTTTTTAACGTGGCAAGAAAGGAGGGTTAAAGAATAAGAGGTCGGAGGCAATTTTACTCAGGAGATGAAGAGGAAAAGTAAGAAGTGTAAAAACCTAAAGTCTACTAAGGGGTTTTTATAGCTTCGAATTTCTAACTATAATCGGGAGTTACCCAAAAGTCCAACGGACAAAAATATTTTTTCCAATGGACACAAAAACTCTTCGATTACCAAGGCAAGCTCTCAACTTTAAAGTGAATATAGACCGCTTCAAATGTCATTGCATTAGGATCTGTAAAGGGTAACGATCTGTAACTCTTTATATTTGCTTTAGGTTAATCTTTAATCAATTTTAGTATGTTTGGTTAATAGGCGGAGTAACATATTTGCAGTTTATTAATCTAATTTAACACTACTAATTTGTTACGTGTGTAGTGTAGATAGACTGAAACTGGATGTACAGTGCGAACCGTGTGAGTGTAGAGTAAATTAATGGCATATTTGCTTTTAAAAGAGCCGCCGAGTAGGATATGTTGAAGACGAGGATATAATTTATGTACTGTCCATGTATTAATTGCGGTAATTTGAAGATGTTTAACAACTTGGCGCAGATCGAAGCACACTTGATTCGAAGGGGCTTCAAAAAAGGGTATACATGTTGGACCAGTCACGGTGAAGAGCAGATTATACAGGAAGTTAATAATGACAACATCGCCAAATAATTCAATGATATGCCGGATGTAAACTGTGCTTTTGATGAGGATAGGTCGCACGATGACAATCTGGATCAGATGCTACACGATGCAGAAGGGAACTACAGTGAGAGAGAGTTTTGTAAATTCGAGGGCTTAATGGAGGACTCGGAAAACCTTTGTTCCCTACCTACAAGATGGAATACACAAGGTTGTCAACCGTGCTTGAACTGCTGAAATTGAAGGCAAGCAATGGTTGGTCCGACAAGAGTTTCACGGCGTTGTTAGGTCTCCTAGCGGACATCCTTCTGGAGGGAAACGTGTTTCCTAGCATCACCTACCAAGCCAAGAAGGTTCTTTGTCCATTGGGAATGGAAGTAAAAAGAATAAATGCATGTCCGAATGATTGTATCATGTACCGTAAAGAGTATGCAGACATGCATTTATGTCCTATGTGCAAAGCATCCCGATACAAGTGTAAGAATACTGCTAAGGTGAAGCAATGACCTCCTGCTAAGATGTTGTGGTATGTACCTATGATCCCACGTTTGAAGTATTTATTTGCGAACCGAAAGGATGCAAGATTGCTGCGTTGGCACTCGGAGGAGTGTAAGAAAGATGGAAAGCTAAGACACCCTGCTGATTCTGCCCAATGGAGAAACTTCGATCGGAGCTTTGAAGAGTTCGGTGCAGAACCAAGGAACATAAGGTTAGGGTTGAGTACAAATAGAATGAATCCTTTCGGTAACAGGAGCAGCCAACACAGCACCTGGCTTGTGAATCTATGTATGTATAACCTTACTCCTTGGCTGTGTATCAAGCGAAAGTACATTTTGATGTCACTACTTATCCAAGGGCCGAAGCAACCTAAGAACAATATTGATGTGTACCTAGCACCATTGCTGGAAGATCTTGTGACACTGTAGAACGAAGGGATACAAGTATGGGATGCGTACAAACGAGAGAACTTCACTTTATGTGCCATGTTGTTCTGCACCATCAATAATTTTTCTACCCTTGGTAACCTATCGAGGTTCAGTACAAAAGGAGCCAAAGCCTGTCCGCACTGCTTAGATGGTACCGAGAGTGTATGGCTGAACAACTCGTGCAAAACTGTGTATATGCGTCACCGTAGGTTCCTTCCTAGGATTCACCCATACCGCAAGAGGAAGAAACAATTCGACGGAAACAAGGAGGACGGTTTAGCTCCAAGGCTTTTAGAGGGAAAGAGGTCTATGATATGGTTAAGGATATCGATGTTGTGCTTGGGAAGAGACGTAAATTAAGGACCCGTCAGAAGAACATGATCTGGAAAAAGCGGTCAATTTTTTCGGACTTGCCTTATTGGGAGCACTTAGAAGTTTGCCACTGCATCGACGTCATGCATGTGGAGAAGAATGTATGTGATAGCTTGATTGGTCTTTTACTGAACATTAGTGGCAAAACAAAGGATGGTGTTAATGCAAGACGTGACTTGGTTGATATGAACATAAGGACCGAGTTAGCGCTGAAAGAGTCCGGTAAAGGATGAATGTACCTTCCCCCAGCTTGCTACACTCTGTCCAAGGCTGAGAGAAATGAACTGTGCCAGAGCTTGCATGATGTGAAAGTTCCGTTCGGTTAATCAGCCAGCATTAAGAAACTTGTTTCTATGGAAGATTTGAAATTAATTAGTACGAAGTCTCATGATTGTCATGTGCTGATGACACAAATGCTTCCTGATGTAATTAGGAGTATCTTGCTGGACAAGGTTCGAGTGGCAATCTTGAGGCTATGTTATTTCTTTAACTCAATTGCTCAGAAGGTCATCGATCCCGAAGGACTAGATGCTCTGCAAGCCGAGGTGGTGATGACTCTATGTCATCTTGAGATGTATTTCCCTCCATCATTTTTTGATATCATGGTCCATCTCATTGTTCACCTTGTGAAAGAGATAAAGATATGCGGCCCTGTGTTCCTACGTCATATGTAGCCGTTCGAGAGGTACATGGGAATTCTCAAGTCCTACGTACGGAATCGATCTCGACCAGAGGGAAACATCATCGAAGGTTATGTAATCGAAGAGGTCATTGAGTTCTGCGTCGACTACATGGCTCAGGTGGAACCGGTAGGTGTGCCCCTATCTTGTCATGAGGGGAGACTAGAGGGTTGAACTCCTATTATGGGTTTGTAGAGGAGATTTGGGAGCTCAACTACGTACTTTTCAAGATCCCCCTGTTTCGATGCCATTGGGTTAAACTTCCGCAAGGCGTGAAGGTCGACAAGTACGACGTCACTACTATGGAACTCAAACGTGTTGGATACAAGGACGAACCATTCGTACTCACTAAGTAAGTTGTTCAAGTTTTTTATGTAACAAACCCGGCAAATAAGAACCGCCACGTAGTTCTTCATGGAAATAGAAGGATTGTCGGAGTAGAGAATATCGTGGATGAGGAAGAGTATAATCAATTTGATGAGTTGCCTCCTTTCAGAGACGTCATCAGGCTCGAGGAAGAACCCAGTGAGGAAGCTAGCTATATGTGTGTCGATCATCATGAAGGGCTATATTTTAAATAAGAATTTATTCCATAACATGAGACATGTCAATGTGGACTTGCTATGTGTTATGGACTTGTAATCTCTTATTTTGATGTCAATGTGGAATTGTCATGTGTTATGGAGTTGTAATCTTTTATTTTGATGTCACGTGGAATTGTCATGTGTTATGGAGTTGTAATCTCTTATTTTGATGTAACATGGAATATTAAAATTGGTTTCACTTGATTTGGAGTTGAGTTGAATTAGATATGATTTTTTGAAGCCAAATGAATTTTTAGTATATAAATTTATGTTAATGTGTTATATATGGACTTTTCATCTCTGATTTTGCTGTCAATGTGGACTTGATGTCCTAATATGCCAAATTATGGATTTATCTGAATGTGCACTTGTATGACACCATATCACAGACAGTTCCATAATAGAACCGTTTGTGATATGGTCATAATCACAGATGGTTCAACAAAAGAACCGTCTGTGATATGGGGTTCCTAGCTTAGGCCGTTGAATAGAGTACCTAAGCTAGGTTTGAATTTATTTGAGTATTAGCACCTCCCAAGAACCTCCTTGAATTATTTTAGGATTTTAGGAATTTTTTTGCTATTTTATAGAGCCCAGGTCTGTTCGGACTGTCTGATCGTAATCGAACGGTCCTGATCGGAGGAGATGTTCGGACCGTCCGAAGTTCTCCTCCGATTGGGACCATTCGATTCGGATCGGACGATCCAAACAGACTGAGCTGTTTAGACAGTCCGAACATCTCCTCCGATCGAGACCGTTCAATTCAGATCGGACGGTCCGAACAGACCCGAACTCTATAAAATTGCAAAAAAAAAGAAAAAAAATACTGAAATCCTAAAATAATTCATAGAGGTTCCTAGGATGTGCTAATACTCAAATAAAATTTTAAATCTCGTTGTTCAAGTGTTATTAGTGTAGACTAAATTCAAACAGTCTAAGCTATGAACCCCATATCACAGACGGTCCTATTATGGAACCATCTATGATTATGACCATATCACAGATGGTTCTATTATGGAACCATCTATGATATCCCTTTATTAAGCGAGAACCGCTAGGGTTTGCGCCCTTACTCGTCAGTCACCCTTACTCTCGCCTGTTCACCTCCCCAGTGCCCTTAGCCCCTTACTCTCGCTCGTTCACCTCCCCACCCGAGTGCTGCCGCCGCCGCCTGGAGCCTCCTCCCTGACGCCTCCTCCTCCACACCAGAGCCACACCACTCGGCCTCCTCCTCCCCCACCGCCATCTGAAGCCACCTCCCAAGGTACTTCTTGGCACATTTGTCTGGATTTTGTGGGCTTAATATTGCTCTGTGATTGAAATGGTCTAATTCTGAAATTGGTAGAATTACTAGTTCAATTTTGAGCTCTACAAGATTACTTGCTGCTGTCAAAGTAATCACCAGTTTGCCTACTATTGTCAAATTGTATTTAGAACTTCCAGTACTTCTGTAGTGGTTTGAAGTAATAAATTAGTGAGTCTTGTTATAGTCTTATGGGGATTGCAGTAGTGGATATTGATGGTTCTTGGTGATCTATGGTTGACAGAAAGTATCAGTTTGAACTTCTTATACATGTGATTGTTCTGTCAGTCTAGTTAAGCATTGGATAGAGCTCAAAATATGAATTTTAGTGTTCTTATGTAATTTATGAAGAGTATAGACTAAAGGGTTGAGATAGCAAAGTTTAATTCATTTGTATCTCGCCTTCTGAGAGCACTCAATATCATCAATTATCTGAGCTTTATGCTGATTTCCTACATATACATGTGGTATATGTTTTGCTTTTCATTCAGCTTAAATGCCGTGGAGGATTTACGTTTGTATTCCTTATATGTATATGGTATCCTTATGAAGTTTTACATATTTCTCATTCATTGCATGTACTGGTGGCTTCTGATCTTCAATATGATCTCCTTTGTTCATTTGTGTTGGATATATTGGAGACTTCCTTGTGTAGTACGTACTATATACTGTATATGCTTGATACTATTTGTTTATATAGTTAATTGGTTGGGTAACTTCTATTTTTTCTGTATAAAATATGTTTCCAATGGAAATTATCTTCAAAAATACCTAGTGGATATAAACTTGCAATCCATATTATTTAAACTCTCAACGTTTTCAATTCTGAAATTTTAGTTAATTGCGTATGTAACTTATATAGATAACAAGTAAGCGATATGGCGTCCGCACCGTATTCGCCGCCTTCATCGACGTCACCGAATGCATATGGATCTTGAAGCAAAGTGGTACGTACGCGAGATGGCAGAGGAGCATCGAAAATGCCTACAGGCCGATTGACCATCGCGGAGGTTAATGACGGTGGGGTCCCTGTGGCTCCCAAGAAAGCAGCGGCTAGATTCCGAACCATCTGTGTGATACTTGGAAGGGAACAGGTCCCCATCACCATACTAAGCTAGGACACTCTGTCGAAAGACCAGAGAGGCGAGCTATGGACAAAAATTTCAAAATTGTTCACTATCCTAGAAGCAGACCAGGCACGCGTTCAATGGTAGGCGTTGCTCGCGATGGGACACGCGTGGAGGACCTTCAAGAGCATGCCTGTCACGAAGTACGTGAACACGGGTCGAACGCCCTTCATGAAGTATAAATTCTTATCGCGGGATATATGGGACGCTTTTGTGTAGATGAAGATGACAACCGAATTTCAGGAGCAAAGTGCGTTGCACAGGGCTCTCTAGGCACAAAACACTCACCCCCACAAACTCGGCACCGCTGGGTATGAGGGTAAAAAGGAGCAATGGGCGGCGGAGGACAAGAACGCAATAGGGCCATTTGCTGAGATCACAAACAAGCGCGCTCGAACCTGATTAAGAGGGAGGGTATCAGCCACATCTTCGGGCGACATCTCTTTCACAAACCCGGTAGACCAGGAAGTGTCCCAACGTTTGGTAAGATATGTGGAATTACTTGGTTGTTAATAAGTCCATAACTTCATAATGTCTATAATAACATGATGACCTCTTGCAACAAGCATTGACTTTCACATATTCCGAGGCTCCTTCGAAACAGATAGGGAGAAGGATATACTATCTACGGCCCTGGGAAACAAGGAGCACCCGGGTCGCATGCAGGGCATTGGGGTTTACGTACCTTGGAGAGATGGATTCGCAGACGACTACCACACGTATAGGAGTAGGAAGAGATCCAAGGCCGAGCATGACGACCGGTTGGAACAGGTGCTTACTGCAAGATTTCAAGGACAACTAACAAGATTGTAGGATGAAGTTAATCAACTCCTCAAGATTATGCAAGCCACCCCGCTATTTTGGGATATAGTCCTCCTCAACTCGGAGTAGTGTCGCGTCCATGCAAAATTCTGAACATGATGATGTCTAATTACCTATCGACGACATCAAGGTAATGTACATATCTGAAATGCTCCAAAGATAGACATATAGGACGCCTTAGCTAATTGTGTATCGTTTTGTAGGAGGCGATGACGTGCATGGTCCAAGTGAGGATGGTTGGGTTCATGTCTATTGAGGCTGGGTGGGGGATGGCGTATCCATGCCAGGAAGGGAGAATGCAGCACGGTGCCCAGGTGGCACAGGGTTACGCCAGAGTCCAGGTGGACATGGTATATGACAATTTCAGGGCCGTCCCGCTAGAGATTTGCCCGAATGAAGACACTAGAACACTAGGGAATGCCATGTACTCTTTTATCGAATGGCCCAAGAAGGACATCACCCTGGACCCTACAGTGCCGCGTCAACCTTCGATTTAGAAGGCCTCTCCAATAGGACTCTTGATGACTCCACCTCAACCATCTCAACACGACCATGCCTCTCCAACAGGACCCTCGACAACTCCACCTCAACCTTCGCTTCAGAAGTCCGCCTCATCGGTTCCCGTGGAGAAGACATCGAAAGAATAAGAAAAGCGTGTCGTCGTATCGGTTCCCGAGTCATCTCACATGAAGACACATAGCGGCCAAGTCGTTTAGGCCAAACTGAAATCGCAGAACGTTAAGGCGCCTCCCAAGCCCGGGAAATACTCCCTTAGAAGTCCGTTGGCCACCGACACAGTATTAGCTTGCGCTGGAATAAGTTGCCAGTCTTTGCATGCCTGGTACATGCGAAAGACCAAAGAGAAGGGGTGCGATACTGGAATCACCGTCAGATATACGAAAGAGCATTTCTTCCACGAGGCGGCCCCCTTCGTCGTGGGTTTCAATGACTTATTTGACCTATTCAACCTCAAAGCCCTTGATGCCTCACTTCTACAATGCTAGATATTGTAAGCATGTACAATCAAGTTCTACATTTATGTAATACTGATTAATATAACAACTCATTGCTTATGTATAGATACATGGTGAAAAATGCCCGGTAATTAAAAGAACCAGTGGGTTTCCTCGACCCACACGTGGTCTCTGAACAAACCATCATGGCAGACGCATCCTATATTGTGAAATACATAATGACAGGATTGCTTGCTCAGGATGACAAGGACTACATAATGGTGCCCTACAACCAGAAGTAAGTGCTTCACTACTTGCTATACAAATTTTATTTGTACTTTATACGCAACACGAACTTAGGTTTAATGACTATAGCGACATACATGAGTAGGTACCACTAGATACTTTTAGTCGTTATACCAAAGAGAAACAAGGTAATATACCTTGATTCCATACTCAACAAAACTCACGACTTCACCCTTGTGCAAGGAATACTCGACAGGTATGCTCATTTCCTCCATACATAACTCTGTTGTAGTCTTCGTTTGAAAGGGCTAAGGATAAATTTTTGGAAACATGTAGGTCGTTCATCGCTTATGTTGCTGAGGGAGGGGCATATAAGGGATCGAGCGCCATAGTGCAACACAGAACGCGATTTTCGGTATGCACTACAACACAATAATCCTATACCATACTTCATAATAATGCGTCTCGAACTGACTATACCTATATATGTAATTCTATTTTTGCAGTGCTACTAGCAAAAACAAGAATAATTTGCATTCTACGTTTGCCATCATATGCAACAAATCATGAGTGCTAAGTTGAAGGATATCGAGGTTTGACAATCTCGCAATAATTATTTCCTAATTATAAATTTAAATATATATGCTTACTACTTTGCTCCTACTAGCGACAGGGCTTGAAAATAGATTTAGATGCACTCGTTATGAGGGAGATCTCAGAGGTTCGAGGGAAGCTCTACGGCTTCATCAAGACGCAGATCATTAAAGCCGATGGAGAGTTTTACTTCGTCGACAACGCTGAACTACCTTTGAACAATCGATTCAATTGTAATTCACTTTGAGTAGTTGTAATTCAATTATAACTCTAGCGACAATACTTGATACATAATTCTTTTGTGATTGATTTTGAGTTGTAAATGATCACTTTGAGTTGTCAACAATTGATTCATCTGTAATGTATCTATTTTTTGCCTGCTTGTTGTTCTTAGAGGGCATGGCTAGCAATTCCTGAGGCTAGCCGAAAATCAAAAAAAAATAGTTAGGTTTAAATAACTATCACAGATGGTTTGATTGTTAAACCGTCTGTGAAGGGATACTATCACATACGGTTCTATTTACCAACTATCTGTGATATGCGTATATCACAAACGGTTCCATTTACGGACCGTCTATGATATCTATTACATCACAGACGGTTGGTAAATAGAACCATCTATGATATACGCATATCACAGATGGTTGGTAAATAGAATCGTCTGTGATATACGCATATCACAGACGGTTTGTAAATAGAACCGTCTGTGTTGTGCCTTATCACAAACGGCATGAAAAACCGTCTGTGAAAACGCCTGTTATCACAGATGTAAAAATGCAGACGGTTCGAAAACCGTCTGTGATGACGGTTCCGAACAGTCTGTGATGACGTATTCTGTAGTAGTGTATGATGTGGCGTAATCTTAACAAAGGGCCCCATTTGCTACGGTTGGAGGCCCTGTCCCATATAATTTCATTCCTCCTATGGTGGGGATGGGATTTTGCTCGAGTCTGATAATGACTCGTGGAGCAGCAACAACAACCCCGCTTTGCCTCGATCCTACGTGAAGGAAAGGAATGAATGTGGTCAGTGTTAGGACCTTGGATCACTGAATCCGAGCCCTCTATGTATTCTGAACTAGTCCCATGATCAGTAGCTAGTCCACACAGTTTGTAACATCGATGAAATTATATCCATACAACAAGATAGCGAAGAAGCAGACAAATTAATATTACGTAGTAGCAAAAGGACCTTATAATCAAGTTTTACAGAGTTTACCACACATGGTTTAACGACAACAGAGTAAACTTGTAGCGGAATAAAATAAACATGTGGTAGCCATCCGACATGCCCACAGACAATCGAGTGGAGAACGTGGTCTAGTTCGCATGGTCTTCACGGTACTCCTCCTCATGGAACTCTGTGTTCCCTAGTTCTTTCTCGGTGAATAATCAACAAATAGCACAAAGCTGTGAGTACTTAAAGTACTTAGGAAGTCATAGGGAAATGTATACAAATAGTATTCATATAAGGCTTAATAAGGATAGCTTTATGGCTATTTTGCAGAAAACAATATTGATAGTGAATAGATTGAAAAGCATAATTTAAAAGAGATAAATACATAATTAAACAAGTTCTTTGAAACAACTAGTGAACAACCTTGTTCACTTCTCAACCTCAACTAACAACCAGATCGCTTCCCAACCAAACCATTCTAACATTTTTTAGAAAATCTACCCCTTGTGTGAAATCATCAGGCATATCCATAACTGAGGACACGGCTATTCAAATAGTTTTTAACACTACAAAGGTTGTACAACTTGACCCACAAGAGATAATCAACTTATACTATCTGTTTAACACACTTTCGAGGTGTGCAACTAAGTGATTATCACAAGGCTTTTACAAAACTATGTTTTGACCCGATTCTGTTCGCTAAGGATTCACCATTCTGGATCCCCTCTTACGCCGCTCATCCACCCAAAAAGAAGCAAATCAAAACATTACTAATTAGTTCGCTCGATCCACACCGTAAATAGACTTGTGGTTCTATGGTATGGACTAGATAAATTGCACACAAAGTTAAGTCCTTGGTGACTACTCATGTAAGGAAACCACATTCCAAAATTCTCCCCCTTTACTGTACGATCATTCGCCTGAGTATGAAATTATTTTTGGTTCAACCACAACAAATTTTAATAACAGTGACTGTGCCACAATTCCATATTTCATTAAGTCAAATTTAAACATTTAAAAGTATGTGATCATGAATCCCATCGCGACTAAGCATGGCTAAGCATAATTCGATACCCTTGTTGGTAATTAAATATGTCCAACTAAGATTAACCCTAGTCTATGGTGTCCAAGGGTACATGTCATTTATAATTATTCAAGGAGACATAATAACAATTAGGTATTTAACTATTCCCAAAAGCAGTTATTATAAAACTAGTAATACATGTTGATATAAAACAATATAATTTTATAAAATGGGTATGACATGATCAGAAGTTTACAACTTGACTTCGTTGAAGGTTTGAAGTGCTTCGGCAGATGGTTCCAGGATTTTTTTCCGGAAACATTGGAATCTATACGCGCGAAAAGAGCCACATAAATACAACAAATCCAAATAAAATCCAAAAATTACGAAATTAGTAGCGAAAGAAAGAGGCTAAAATTATATGAATTTAGAAATGAGAATCGACAGAATCAGAGTTTGTATGAGGGAGAACAAAAATCCGAAATTTTGCACATACATGAAATGATAGAAATGGAAGAGAAAGAAAGATGCAACACTATGCTGATTTTTTTGTCTACAGAGTGTAAGACCAGGAGGTGTTTGGTCATGTTATTTGATGATGAACACATTGACAATAAGGAAGACTTAGTTCTGGTGTTTAAATGTTGATTACATTGTCTCTGGAACATGCTTGTGCTCTTAGTTGCTGACCTGTGTTTTTGAGTTCTATTGAGTTCTGTCGAAAATCAGCGTTTGGCGAGTTTTGCGGTAGTACTGGCTCTGTGTACGCGGAACTACCGCTAAGAGGAACAACCGCACAATTGTTGGCGGTAGTACCAGCTCTTGTGTTTTGATTTTGAATTTCTTGAGAACGGTAGTTCTGGCTTTATATTTGCGGAACTACTGAACGCTTGTGAAGGCGGTAGTACCACGTTGTCTGGTAGTATCGTTGGTTTGCCGGCGGTAGTACCGCGCTTGATTTTTTAGAGAGAGAGTGTTTCTGACAAGCACTATTAAGTGAAAAATGGTAGTACCGTTGCTGAGGAATGGTACGACTGTTGGACGGTAATACCACAGTTTGAATGGCGGTAGTACCGCACAAAGGTATGACCGCAAGGTTGCGGTATGAATTTTCCAAAGAGCATGTTTTCGGAAGTTTTCGAGTTTTCCCGAGGAACGGTAGTACCGCAGTGCTTTGAGCGGAAGTACCGCGTTGCGCGGTAGTACCAGATATTTAACGGCGGTAGTTCCGATT